>JALGBA010003888.1:1722500-2322500 GCA_023970755.1 Azemiops feae | reverse complement strand
TCCTACTTAAGACTTTTGGGTGTTATAATTACAACTCATCTGAAAATCAGCAGGTGGGAAGGCTGCAGTAGATTTTAAAAGGTTAGGAATGTTGAAGAGGTGCTGGAGAGCAGAGTGTTCATCCAAATCTTGCTTGAATAGCTCAGAATTAAAGCAAGTACAGAAAGCTATTGTACTTAAAATGAAGAGGCCTGCTGTATAGATAAAATGGGGCAAATAAGAGAAGATTGGTGACTCGTTTTAAAACAATAGCATGTCCATTGGCTATATTTTGGGATAAGGGGAAGTTTTAAAAGTAGGGCTCTATCATTCCTAACCTTAAAACCATTTAAAAACCACCATCTCCCACCCACCCATCCCTAAGGAAGCACTCCAGCCCAAAATGTTGCCACTGTATACATTAATTATAACATGTTAAACTCAGGATGCTGATGGAACAATAGAAATGGTTGGAGACCACTTTTGCCTTAAATGGCCAATAGCTGGAAGCTTGAGACACACATGCTGCCTGATACAATTGTGCTTTCATTGATGTTAGCCTAAACAGGTGCTTTCCAATCCAATTGCTTGATCTTTCGTTTTCTTTCTTTCTTTCTTTCTTTCTTTCTTTCTTTCTTTCTTTCTTTCTTTCTTTCTTTCTTTCTTTCTTTCTTTCTTTCTTTCTTTCTCTTTCTTTCTTTCTGTCTGTCCGTCTTTCTGTCTTTCTGTCTTTCTGTCTTTCTTTTTCTTTTTCCTTCCTTTTCCTTCTTTCCTTCCTTCCTTCCTTCCTTCCTTCCTTCCTTCCTTCCTTCCTTCCTTCCTTCCTTCTTTCCTTCCCCTTTTGAGATTTCAAGGTTTTAGTTAAGAAATGTATCTAAATAAAATGTGCTCAGTTTGTGAATGTTGACCCTGGTATTATTTCTGGATATTCTTACTATCTAAAATAAACAGTTTGCTGTAGAATGCAAAATTCTTTATGAAACGTTTTCCTCTATTTGATTTGTGTGCCTAATCTTAGCTAATATTACTTTTTAATTTTTGGCTTTTAAAATGTTTCAAAATAAGAATAGAGTATATTAAAAACCTATATTACAACTTTACGAAAAATGTCATTTTATTTTGTTCTTGCTCTATTGGTTGTTTCAATATGATAGAGTTAGTAATTTTTGGAACACCAATAAAACAATTGCACAGATAGTGAAATATATAAATTCTACATATTTTTTCATGAAAGCATTTTGTTATGAACATTTCACATTCCTATATATTTTCTGTGCTACGTTGTGCTGTTACAGCTTTCAGAAAAAAAAGCTTTTCTATTTCCCCCTTTTTAAACACAAACATCTTGGTTTTTAAAGAAGGCTAAATCTACCTTCATATTTTCTTCCTTCTTGTTCACTTGCACATTGAATTTTCCTCCCTGCTTTTCCATTGTTATTCCAAAGTATTTTCAGCATTACTGGCATGTTGCCTCACCAATATGGAAGATGTTAAATCTCTCAACTGGAGCTCAATTATAATATTCATTCATTCATTCAATCAATCATCCGTTCATCTATCCATCCATTCATTCATTCATTCATTCATCTCAACTCCATGGCTCTGGACACCTGATAACATTAAAACAAATACAGATATACCCATAATAAAATAAAACACACAGTAGTTAGAGAATCATAACATGCTCTCAAGTAGCTAAGGAAAAGGCCATGTCACACACCTGGACCCTAGGCATGGGCAAAGCCTTACAAAAAACCAGCAGTGTAGTGGACAACCTAATCTCAGGAGGGATGATGTTCAGGAGCAGGTGCCATGATAAAAAGATCTCTTCTTCACGATGCTACTAGGTCACATTCCTTTGCCGATGGTATTTACAACAACTTTTCCTTCCAGATTGGATGGAACCAATAGAATCAACCAGGAGATAATAATCCATCCCTGAGTCATGTGAGGCTTTAAAGGTGACTATCAGTACCTTGAGTTATACCCAGAACCAACTAGTGCCCAATGCAGCTCATGAAGCAGTAGAGTCAATTAACCAGGACCATTAACAGCCCATGCCATGGCATTTTTCAGCACTGAAGCTTCTGAAGGGCAGCCCCATGTAGAGTTGCATTGCAGTAGTCCAAACAGTCCCTCATGAGGGCATGTAAGAAAAGCCTCCCAAATGCAAAGTCCGTCCTAGCTATGACTTCCACATGCTCTTCAGGCAGGAGCCAGGAGTCCAGGAAGCCTTCCACTTTGTACACTGACCCTGTCTGCGGCAGTATTATCCCATCCATAACCAGAGATGGAAGGTCCCCAGACATAGGACATCTAAAGACTCAAAGCCACTCTGTTTTGCTTGGGTTGAACTGAAGTCTGTTGTTCCTATCACAGCCTCCAGGAACTGAGATGACACTTCCAGAGCATCCTTCAGACAGTTTGGGGTGGAGATATTGAAATATCACCCCAAACTATTGGATCACCTCGCTCAGGAACTTCATGCGAATGTTAAATAGGAAGCACCCCACAAACTTACTAAAAAAAGATTCCAGATGTCGCAAAGGTTGGGGACCGCTGCTCTACTCTTCATAGTTTCCTCCTTCGGGCAAAGTCATCAGTGCTTCAGATTTCATATCCACTCACAGGACTGCTTCATTAGAGTAATATGAACATGTACCATTTTAAAAAAAAATACCGACATACAGGTAATCCTTGATTTACAACAGTTCTCTTAGTGGTCGTTCAAAATTACAGCGCACTGAGAAAAATGACTTATGATCATTTTTTCACACGACTGTTGCAGTATCTCCGTGGTCATGTAATCCAAATTCAGACAGTTGGCAAATGATCCATATTTATTATTTTGCGACCTTCTGAAGAGCAAAGTCAATGGGGAAGCCAGTTTCACATAACAACCGTGTTACTAACTTCATGATTGCTGTGATTCACTTAACAACTGTGGCAAGAAGGGTCATAAAATGGGTCAACATTCACTTAACAAATGTCTCACTTAACAACAGAAATTTTGGGCTCAGTTGTGGTTGTAAGTTGAGGACTACCTGTATAGTAATTCAGAAGTAAAGTCTTTTATGTTCATTGGGACAAGACTGCATCTTTATTGATTTAATATATACTGTACAGGCCACAAGATTTGTTTATTGTTTTTAAAAATAATAAATATATCCATTTAGGTATTCAAGAGAAAGGTAAGCATATTATGGTACTACCACATCTCCAGTTCATGTTTTTTTTAGGAAAGCGCTGAAGGTGAGAAACATAGCTGTAGATCTATTTAAAAACTCTATTCGTCCTTTCAGAAACCAAAAAGGGCCTTCAGTTTTTAATTTTGCCTACTATGATAGCCTCATGATATCATCTACTGAGCCATCAGAGGGTTTTTAAAAGATGTTTACAGGTGCAGCACTCCTCTCAGTCCAAAAATGATTACCTGTTTCCGTTCTTGAAGAATTGATCTCACAGTTCTTGGAACGATAGATGGTTATTAAGTCCTTATAGAAAAGAATACTTGTAGCTCAGGGTTGAACTGTGAGATCCTTGGTGGTCTCTGAGCTTAATGGTTTTCTTGCAGACATTTCATTACCATTTTAGCACTGGTGGTGTTAATTAGTTAAGTAATAAAACATCTGTAAGAAAACCATCAAGCTCAGAGAGCACCAGGGACCCCACAGCTCTTAAGTCTTTTGAAAAAAGATAGATCCATGACATTATCCCCCAAGGGGTTAGTAAACTGAAAATCATTGTATTGCACACAATTTCTCTGACAGAATGTCAGTCCAGCAAGATCCAATTCTTGGCTCCACCCCTTATTTTCTATTCCTCTTCAAATTTTTATTTGAGAGCTTCGTTTGTGGATAAAAAAAAGCCTAACATTGACTTTCAGTTCTTTTATTTCTCCTGCCCATTCATCTCATATAAAGAAGGTAGGGAACAGCTTTTAGTTTTTAGTCAAGAGCTTTAAAATGAGAATGTGATTTAAGAAATATCTGGAGAAATTACAGGTTTTCCTTTTACCAGTCTACTCCTTTCAATTAAATTCACAGCAAATTATGGAGATTGACACTGGATGGTGAAAGGAGCAATCAGATCTATTGGGCTTATTCTATATCTCTACCTAAAAAATACAGTTCAAATGCTTTTTGATTGAAATATTTTTTTAAAAAAATCACCAAAAAAGAGGGTGAGATAAAAATACTTTATTTTTTAAAATGTTCAACTCTGATAGTAGGTTTCCAGATGTTAGACATTTCATCTTCCTGAAGTCTTAATATCAAATTAAACTGTCCAGATAGAATCAAGACTCTATTTTTTTTCTGCAATAATAAATTTTCAGAAGTAGGTAGAAATTTGAAATACATAAGACAGTAATTTTGATCCTAAATCTTACTTAATAGTGTGTTTTGTTTTTAAAGACAAAACTTACATGTATCAAAGACATTTATAATTAACTCGGCATTTGCAGGAGAATAGGGTGGACATAGCAGTCTTTATTAAAAAATTTATTAGGCAATTCTTTCTTAATATACACCTAGTAATCAAATGGTTATAATCAAGAAAGTGGTAAAGACTGTGCTTAATGGGATCTTCATAATAAAATAACTGATTTAGCATTGACGGAGACAAAGAACCCTGGAATTCATAGGCACATCCTTTCATATTTAGCAATGCTTCCAGCTTCCAGACTTTTATGAGTGAATATTGGATATTTATTGGGGAGCTGCATGATTGCCTACAGGTAGAGCTCTCGTCTTACAATCAAGAGGCTGTGGGTTCAATCCTAGGTAACGGCAGATATTTCTCTCTCTGGGCGCAAGAGAAAATATTTGCTGCAAACTCCATGTAGGCATCAGGAAGAGCATCCAGCCAGTAAATGCTGAGCTCCATTCAGTTGCCCTGACTCCACCCCGATGCAAGGGATTACAGAGTCATTAAAAAGAAAAGAAAAATGCATATGTATTGGGAATTAAATTCAAAATACTGCGGTTTGTCCCCTGCACTGCCGTCACCAGGAAAAATAAAATAAAAAAACTGCAGTCAGGATAAGGTAAGTTGAAACCTCTTTGGTTCACATACATATCCAGGCACATATCCTGTTTTATACATGAAATAGCACGTATTGATGGAAACCATATATGATTAATGTCATTTTATTTATTTAGGAGGCCTCTTGCCCTACCTCCCATTCTCTGACCATTTTCTTTAGCCCTGTATTGTATTAAATGGGAAAGAAGTTGACTATGCTAGATGCAGTTTCAAAGTAAAAGAGGAGAAACTCTAAAGTATTTTGGTGGGTAGATGGGTGTTTAATGCAGTTTACTGTCAATATTTGTTCTGTGTCTAGGTTTATAACCAGCAAAGTAGGTGAATAATGGATTCAGATACAACTGAGATAGAGAGGAAAGAAAACTGAAAAAAGTTTTTTTTTTGCAGTATCTTGTCTTTTTTGTTCACAGATTTCAGATTCATGCCCATCACACTGACTTTCAGAATGGCTTTTATATTAATGTCTGGAAATTTAATATTTTTTCCCTAAGTTAAAATATATATTGCAACTGCAGAATGGGTTAATGAAATGTATTCCTTCATCATTCTGGCACATCCATCTATTCTTTTGGTATTTCTGCTGTGTTCTCAAAACCCAGACTATTTAAATAAGCTATTTTTCTGTCTCTATATTTATCAACCAAATTATTCATGTTCACTGAATGAACAAACCCACCATAACAGATGACAGAGAGGGAGGGTTAAAATGCAAATGTATGTATTTATATCCAGATATTAAAATTTTATAAAGGTATATTTATAAAGGTATTTTGAATGACTGCTTTGCTTAATAATTGGTTGGACTTTTCAATTGGTTTTATTTTATCAATTAACTTAACCAGAGGGAAAAAACCTTGGATCTTAATGGCTGAATATAAATTAATACCTCCCTCTTTCTATTTTCTCCCTCCAATGTCTGTGTGTGTGTGTGTGTGCTGTGTGTGTGCATTATTGCATTATTGCATTTAGAAACTATGCTTTTGTCTAAAACAATCATATGGTGTGTTTATATATAGATGTGTTGATACCAGATCACTTTTTGAAAAATATCTGCATTTCCAGAGAGTTTAATTAAAATCAATAGCAAAAAAATTGCAAAGTAATAGAAATACTTCTGGAGTAATGCTCTTTATGTTAGATATTGAACCAGGTTTCTTGATATATAGCAGAAATCTATTTAAGAGGATCCTCTTAATAGGTATCATGTAATAGTGTCTTTTATTCTTTTGATGGCTTTCATCTATAGATGCTAATTGTGGACTCCAACCTGGAACTCCAATATCAACGATGCTGTTTTATATGAGCGTGTTCTTAAGAATAAAGAGATTTTCTTCTGCAATGAAATTCTGATCACTCTACCCTTCTTGTTCAACAGGAGGAGAAGTTCCCTATACCACACTGGCAACTCGAATGATGATGGGTGCCTGGTGGCTGTTTGCCTTGATCGTCATCTCATCCTACACTGCAAATCTAGCGGCTTTTCTCACCATCACCCGCATTGAGAACTCCATCCAGTAAGTTTGCACAAGCTTGGGAGTAAGAGGCAATCAGGAGTTGGAAAACCTCTTTGGCCATATTCCAAGCCTACCCAACTAGAAGGCTAGTCAGTAGATAGATAGATAACCTTTATTGTCAGTATAGATGTAGGAGATGACCAGGCTGAGCCCAAGGGAGGGTTCAAGCATATCATCAGCCTTGAGTCCCTTCATGCCCACAAGAGATTAGGTCCAACCCATCTTGAATTCCGTTGACTCTTATACCACGAATTTTCTTTGACCTCTAGTATTTCAAATTCTTATAGAGCAGGGGTTCCCAACCCAGTGTGCAAGACGATATTCCAGGGGATGCGAAAACTTAGGTTTTCAAAATTATAGTGTATATACATAATTTGTTGCCATTATTTCAAACTTTTGTAAGGGGTGCGAGAATATATCAGAAGCATTCTAGAATGAACCGAGGTCATTCTATCAGTTAATTTTGTGGGTTGGGCGTTTAGTTAGAAAGCCCACCAAATTATTCTATTGGGGAACATGGCTGATTGCATAGCTCGGGGTGGGAAGTTTGATGTTGTAATAGTGTAACTCTTTGGAGGGAATTTCAGAGCTGGTTTCACTTTTGACCATGCTGATATTTTGTAACCAATACACATGTTCTTTGAGGAAACCTCTAGCCTCAGAGTTCTGATTTTGTTGGTCTTAGCATCAGAACCATGACACCTACAACTTCTGGAGGCAAGTTATTCTATTGATTAATTATTCTAACTGTCAGGAAATTTCAATAGATCCAAAATTAATCTGCTGTAGCACTAGAGTATGTTCTCAGGTAGAACATTTCAAGAGTGGTTCTAAATAGTGCCTTGAGACATGTTGATAGATTAACCGTGATTACAGTAGTAATGTTGATTGACAATACTAGAACCCTTCTTGGGTTTTTTGGTTTGTTTGTTTGTTTGTTTCATTTTTTTTACTTCTTCAGGCCCATTTTAAGAACAGAGGAAAAGGAAAACAGAGACTCTCAGAATGGCTGGTGGTCTCACCTTATCTGCTGAGCAGTGAAATGTTTTCTGGCTCTCACAGTTTTACTACTTTTTACCACTGTTTTACTGTCTGTGTGGGAGAGAATTGCCCTCTTCTCCTTAGGGGAGCTCCATTTATCCTGAAGCCACTGCCTAAAGGACTGTCAAGGTCTCTGCCAGGGGACAGGAGAGGAATTACGTGTTCCCTAAAATTGCAGTTATTCCCTATATAGAAAGCGTACCTAGACATTTTCTCTATCATGTCTTTTTTTATGAAAAGCATCTCCTGCATCTTTATTATTGATCTTTGCAGACCTTGGCAAACCTGCAAGCAAGAGACAATATAACAATTTGAGATGGTCTAGGTCAGCATTTCCCAGCACTGGCAACTTTAAGAGGTGTGGATATCAACTCTCAGAATTCCCTAGCCACCAGGGTTGGCTGGGGAATTCTGGGAGTTGAAGTCCACATTTCTTAAAGTTGCTAAGATTAAGAAATACTGGTCTAGGTATAACCATACTCCATCTTCCTATAAAATTAAGGTTGCTCTCCCTTCAACTCGCCAAACATGGTGGCTTTCATGGTTAGGATACTGGGTTGGAGTTTAGCAAGCCCACGTTCGAGACCCAAGTGCTGCCCTGGGATGGGGTGAGCTCCGGCTCCTGCTGGGGACATGAAAACAGCCCCCAACTTGGCATTCCCCAGGCAACAGTGATGTCACCAGCTAATTCTTTCAGTCCAGAAGCACCCTCAGTGCTTCTGACATGAGTGCAAAACTCCATAAACAAATGCATTCTGTTTTCTTGTGTCACAGTTCTCATTAGACTGAACATCTCAGGAAAGCTTTTGAACATTTAGTCAATGGCTATTTACAGTGCGATCTTTGGCTCTGTCTACTGAAACTGAATTCCAATAAGTTTATTATTTTCTCC
Organism: Azemiops feae; assembly: GCA_023970755.1. Classification (NCBI taxonomy): domain Eukaryota; kingdom Metazoa; phylum Chordata; class Lepidosauria; order Squamata; family Viperidae; genus Azemiops; species Azemiops feae. Next base: position 2,314,028 of record JALGBA010003888.1, on the reverse strand, counting down.
AAAAGGAGACTGAATTGTTCTTTCTATTGTTAATTGATTCATCCAAATTTGTAAGCCACTCAGCAAGCACAATTATTACTTTCAGACGAGGGAGAAAGTATTTCTTTTTTGTGCCTTGTCTTTTCAGTCTGTATTAGAATTAATTCTCATAACTATATAACTATAGAAAAAGGAAGGGAGAATAAAATTGCTTAGACTAAGCTTTATATGAACTAGCATCATAAATAAATGTGCTTTAGAATAAGCAATTAGATGTTCATCCTCATTATTTGATGACTAATTGTCTCTGTACAGACAGTTTCCCTGTTATGAGACAAACTTGTTCATTCCGCAGGCATGTTGTTGCTTTCCGTATGCAGTTGTAATACATAAACTTTAATGCACTCTTTCTTTTGGGGTGAATTGTTTTAATCTATGTGAAACAATGCCTTTCCAATCTGATGAGAACTATGTTGCGCAATTACAAATTGTCAGGAGCTAAATTGGTTTGTATGTTTTCATTCTTGTTTTGTTGTGCTCTTATTAAAATGAAATGCTCCTGAGTTTCTAACACCGAACATCCCAATCTTATGAGACATTTCAATTGCAAGGGTCGGATCACGGTTGCTTAAGCAACATCCCTAAAAGATGAAACAAGCAAATGGAAATAAATCAAATGGAGCTGAGACATTCGACCCCCCCCCTATTAAGATTCCAGCTGTTCCTTAAGACATTGCAATACCACAAATTTAAGCCATGTTAGAAGTTATTCTCTTTACATACATCCTTCCTTGGAAGGATGGGACAAAAACTAACCTGTCAAGATCACAGGAACTTGGAATATTCAAAGCGGTCCTTTTTGCACAGCACATAAAAATGTTTATTTATCCTCCTCCTTATCCTTATCCCAAGCTGGCATCCTGTCTCTCATGATCTTAGAAGATAGATCCAAAATGTAAATCATTAAGTAATGAGGGTAAAATAATATTTGCTCTTGTGGGGAAAGTTTTCCCCACACTATCCTGCCAGATCTCTTAGTACCTCATAATCAATGGTGCCATAATAAATACAATGCTACTCATGCTTAAGTCCCATTTCTTTCCTGTTAGCTTTCCATTGCTCTATTACTGGCAAGAACTAACAGTCAGGTGACAGCTGTAACCAGCAGGCTTTCACCTTGTGTGATGGTTATATCTCTTTCTGAACTGAAATGCCTTCTCACAATCATTTGTGGCATGACCTTCTCTCTTTTGGACAATTACAAAGCATTCTACATGCTTTGAAGATTCTACCTTTGAAGATCATTAGAAATCTACAAGTGATCCAGAAGGCAGGAACTAGTTATGAACACTTCTTATTTTGTCCATGTAACACCACTGGTCGGTGGGCTGAACTGGTTACCATTAGGCTTCCAGAGTTTATGGTTTTAACAGTTACCTCCTGTATATAGCTCATCATGGCTTGGGATCTGGTTACCTACTGAACTGTATTCCTCCTGCTATTTCTGCCCACCCAGTCAGATTGGGATCATATGATGTCCTGCTAGTCCCAGCTCTAAATCAGTGTCATCTTGCAGGACCGAGGAAACTTGCCTTCTTGCTAGCTGCACTTGTCCTGTGTTCCCCTGAGGTCCACATGACCCTGCTGGGCTTTTGTAAAGTCATAGAAACTGAAATGCTTTAGGGTACAATGTAGAAGTGGCTTCCTGACAGTGGTTGGTTGGGGTTAGTCATACTCAATGCATGGCATATATTTTACTGGGAAATTTGTTCTTTTTTGCATGATGTTTCAATCCTATTCTGTCTGCTACCTGTGCAACACTTCATAACTAAGGCAGCTTACAGGTTTCTAGTACATTCTAACATATTTATGCTGGTGTATTGAATATTTTGGAATTCAAGGACCAAAATTTTTGATTGAAGTGAAAATTGCATTGAATGATAACTTATCCATATCCAAGTATTTTTGCCCAGGCTGGGAGCAGTTCTCTTTAATACCAGGAACTTCCTGCATAGATAATATATGTTTTACATTTCTCTGTGGCTCCTTGTCATGACTGGTGTTGATTTCTTTGTGTGGCATCATTCTGTAGTGAATCACATGCATTTATCTTCTGCTTTTTTTATTCTGTCTATTTATTTGCTGTTACACTGGTGGAGGAAGAAAAACTCATCTCTATCGTAGTTTTGGTTTGCTTTTTAAGCTATGAAGGAACAATTCCTGGAGTTTTAAGATGAAGAAGAAGTATGTTCACATCACCGTAACTCAGTGGTGTTCCCCAGCATCTGTTATACTTATTAATTGTACTAACAGCAGAAATGTAGGCAAGTTGCTATGTTAGATCTTACCTTGATGAATGTTGTGGCCATGATGAATTCTGGAAGCAACGGAGTCAAATTGGCAAGATATCCTCATTAGAAACCATAGACTGAGGAATAGCTGTCTCCAATTCCATTATCACTAGGTGCCCTGCAATTATAGAAAGCTCTATATGTGATCTGATGTTGGAAAGATCACTCTCAGGAGATGCAAAAGCTGATTAAAAGAATAAGCGGCAACTTGAAATTAAACTTGAATAGTTTACATTTTTACAGCATCTTTTATCAGCTTTTATACAGTTTTTTTTTGGGGGGGGGACACATTCTTCCTTTTCTAAGGACAGATATACATGGTTTATCTAGATTTTTGAGAAGTTGTGGAAAGCTTTGGGTACATACATCAATTCTGGTTTTAAACAAATTATTGTGTCCACAATGCTTATGTACAAATAAACCAAATCCAAAGGGATGTTCTAATCTAGTGTAGTTTTTATTAGGCTTTTATTTTTCTCTAGCAGTTCCTTCTTGCCTTTAGCAAATTGGCCATTAAGTTGATTTGGGTGGTGCTTTTTAAAAGGCAGTTCTCTAAAAGAGCAAAAGCTGCCCATCCATTACCATTGGCCTAGATATCAGGCTCATTTTCTGGACATAATTGTTTCAGTGATGGATTGACAGGTCAATTTAGAGTGAAACAGAACATAAACTGAAATACGTTGTCCTTAATTCTTGAAAAATCCATCCCATCTCTTGATAAGGGCAGCAGAAACTTTTGGATTCCTCTCAAGTAAACCACTGCCTTTATTGCAATCCTTCGAAATTTTGATATTAGATAGATAGGTATCTAAATGACTGCCTGTCCTAAGTAGTCTCAGCTGGAAAATGCTCACCAAAGATCCCAGTCTACCAAGAGGGGAGTGTATGGTGAGCATTCTCAATAGCAACTCTGCTTCTAAGAAATAGTTTGCCTCCTAAGGCAAGACTATTCCCCTATGTCATAGTCTTTCCAAGCTAGTAAACACTTGACTTTCTGGAAGGCCTTTGGAGACAGATCCTGGAGTCACAACTGCCTGCATCCATATGCCTATTTGTATATTTTTCTTATTTGCTATTAATCATTACTAATCTGGTATTGACATTTCTAAAGGTAATTTTTACCTCATTGTTGTTTTACTATCTATAAACTGCTTGGAGTCCAAGGACTGAGGCAGTAAAAAAAAAAAGGTGTCCATAAATAAATAATAAAAAGTTAAATAAAATTACTGAGCACCCAATAGGTTATGAACTCCATACTGTTCCATCCCGCCACCCCTAATTGAGAGAAAGGGTATTATGCTAAATGTATATTAATCTAAACTTACATGTTTAGAAACAGTGCAGCTGATCTCCTGATTATAAATGATAGCATTGACTGTTCAATGACTGTAAAACCATGCCCTGTCTGTGAGTCTCAAGAGACAGAGAAGGAGGTGCTATATTGGGCACAGCTTAGCCTAACAGGTCAGTTTTTATGATTATCTTATGCACTTCCTTCAGGAATCTTAAAATGATATATAACACCACTAGGGCAGGGAATGAGTGTCTCATCTGTTGCTGGATTGGAATGAAATCCTATTTTTCTATAGGATTTATAGGATTCTGTAGAAGTATACTCAGTGGTGGGATTCAAATAATTTAACAATTGGTTCTCTGCCCTAGACAGGAAAAAGTTCCAGAGCCACAACCCCAGCTACAACCCCCACAGAGCCACAACCCCAGCTAATACTTTCAGCTAATACTTTCAGCTAACCCTTTCCCATATGCACCAATTGGGAAACTAGAGAGATGAAGCGTCTATTCCTAAAATTACCTCTGAGAAGGACCACCTAGTTTTCACCTGAGTGACATGATCGAAGGTGCTTTGTCTCCATTTGGTTTCCTTCACTCCTCTCTTGGACTTTTGGGGAGGATTTTATTTTTTCTCCTGCCTGGAAGGAAGTTGAACGAAAACCAGACATGTTCTGGAAAACACAGATTTATCATAACCGGTTCGCCAAACTCAACAAAAAATTAGGTATCGGTTCTGCCGAACCAGTGCTGAATCCCACCACTGAGTATAACTCAAAATAGTAATTTTATGGCTATAGAAGATGGCAAATCCCCAATTTGTTTCCTTCAGAAACGCTGGATTACAACCTGTATTATCTTCCAGGAAGATGGTGTTTTGTAGCTGAATACATCTGGAAGATTGGAAGGGCCATTTCCTATATTTCAGTTCATGTTCTGCAATCTCTTATGTGTGCAATTTATAATTTTCATTCCATTCCAAGTTTCTAAACATCCCATTCTTTTTATCTGCCCTCAAGTGTCATCAGCGAGATTTGTGCACTTGCATAAAACTAATTTGTGCCAGCAAGTTCTTAATGGGTCCTAGCTGTTAGATTGGAGGAGTCCTTCAAAGAGTCTAATGAATGTCATTAAAAAAAATAAAGGCATGCCTTAAGTGGTCCATAAGGATGGGTAAATAAAGGAAAATATGTCAGGTCTGCAGACTTTCAGAGACTGTCTGAAAATTGATTTGAAGCTGGTAGTATTTCAGAATTCCATATATAAAGGCTCTAATGTACATATGCTGATGAAAAAAAAGAAAGAAAGAAAGAAAGAAAGAAAGAAAGAAAGAAAGAAAGAAAGAAAGAAAGAAAGAAAGAAAGAAAGAAAGAAAGAAAGAAAGAAAGAAAGAAAGAAAGAAAGAAAGAAAGAAACAGTAGGGGTTGGCAGAGAAGCTGTGAGAATAAGATGAAGAAGCTAGAGGACTACCAAATGAACAAAAGGCTCAGAAAGTCCCTATTTATTAAAATGAAATCTTTCTATGAAAATATATGCAACACAGCATGTTCCCTTTCTGTTATTTGGGTATATAAATAATATAAAGCTCATGAAAAGATAATTAAAAGAAAACTCAGCTATTTTATGCACTATTTGAGGCTGAAATATTGAAATCCCTTTCTGTTCGTGGAAGAGGTGGGGAATTAAGGTGACAGGACCCACTCCACACATTCCAGTTCAAGGTTTAAATAAAATATATTTGCGCAATATATTTTGCCTTGATGGATTTACTCCAGAATATAGGAATTCTATTTTTATTTCAGTTTGAACTTCAGTTCATACATGCACACGTATGCAGAACACTATTCAATTTCTGTGTTATCCAAAGGAGTAAGGAATGGTAACTCAAGTAAGTTAATGGGGTAAGAAAATTTACTGAAAATATAAATAAAATAAAACTTATTTCTATCTCTTACACATATCCAAATTTGGTATGCTTCTTTATATCTTTCTCTACTTGCAATCATCCTTCTTTCCACCAAGTCCATGCATTGTTTCATACTTTCTGACCTTTAAATCTCTACCTCTCTGTTTTAGGAACCTTATCAACCCCATTCAACCTTTTCATATGTTGGTTTTAAAAATGTGATCCCCCATTCCTTACATGTATATGATCAAATCACCTCAATGTATGCTCCTTGTTTTTGTATTCAGTCCACTTTCAGTCAGCGCCCATTCATTCTGACTTTTCCCCCCCTAACATATACAACTTTCTCTGCATATGAACAATTGGATGCAAGCATCTCCTTATGAATAACAATTTTAGATTAGTTTCAGCAGACTGCATACCATCCATAACTTTTCTACCAGCATTTTCATTTTAATATTTTCTATCAATTTTCCCGTATTTGGTAAACATTCTATCAAGATACAGAAATTCACCTGCTTACTAATTTTTTTTGCATGATTTATATATAACTTATAATTATGTATTGCATTTTTCTCCATCAAATATAGTCACCTTGGTTGTGGATTCATTAATTTTCAGAACCATACTCTTTATTGCATTATGCAATATACTGCTTATCTAACATTCATTGCAAATCATCCAGGTGTTTAGCCAGGTGATCGTTAATATTTATTTGGTTTACTATATATATATATATATATATATATATATATATATATTCATTCGCATCTCCAACATATGCCCATTGACTGTCACTGAAAGCATTCCTTCATCTATCCATATATTAAACAATCTTATCATTTCGTGCTCAATCCTGAACCATTTGCATTTCACTTTTTATTCATGCTTTGATTGATTGATTGATTGATTGATTGATTGATTGATTATGTGTCATTAGTTCAGTGCAAACTTTTCATGACTATATAAAATAAACATTTTTTAGGAGGACCTGTTTCCAACCTGGAACTTCATGTGTCCAATGATGCAACTATCATAATTGTATTTGAATTAGTCCAGCTTGTAGGTGGTCTTACTTTTTTTTTCCTTTCTACCTTTCCCAGTTTTGTGTGTGCTTTTCATAGGCACCAGGTCTTCACATTATGATATATCACAAAATGTGATAGATAATTTGAACCAAGTCATTTGGGTTCCAAGTGGAGATTCTGGATTACTCTGTACTTCATTTGTCTATTTTCTTAGCTATTTAGGGTATTTTCCATCATCAAAGTTCTAAAGCATTACTATTCTTTCTGTCCTGCTTCTTCAAAGTTCAGTTTTTGCTTCCATGTAATATGGTATGGTATTGCCTGTCTGATTGTGATTGTAATTGTTGTAGGAATAGACACAGCACAGTATCAAAATATCTTTTCCGAGGCCTTTATTTCTGTCCTACAATGTGCTATTCTGCTATGGATGGATGGATGGATGGATGGATGGATGGATGGATGGATGGATGGATGGATGGATGGATGGATGGATGGAAGGAAGGAAGGAAGGAAGGAAGGAAGGAAGGAAGGAAGGAAGGAAGGAAGGAAGGAAGGAAGGAAGGAAGGAAGGAAGGAAGGAAGGATGAAAAAAAAAATAGTATTAACAAATAAGTGACTTCCAACTTTCTTTTCAACAGATAATAAAATCTTATTGTCCTTCTTCCTAAATATTATACAATTCCCCCCATCCCTTCATTTAATCCTTGTATTTCTTAATCTTCAGATCCAAACATCAGAATATCATTTCTTTCTTCTTTCAACAAAAAGTCCATATAAGATTTCCAGTCTTTCAAAAAAGAATTTGCTGTTTTTTCTTTGACCAGACAGGCCAGTTTTGCCATTTCTGTGAATTTTGACATTTTTAATAATCCATTCCTCCACTGAGGGGGATGCTTATTTTATTAATGACATTCCATAGCTTGACACAGTCAAAGGCCTTTGGCTTTCTCAATTATCAGTGTGAATCAGCAACATCTCTTGTTTCTTAGCCTTTTTTTTTAAACCAAATTCATTTCACTTTCCATCCAAAACTCTAATCTACATTGGTGGTGTTTAGGACCACCGACATAGATTAGAGCTTTGCTTCTATGTGAAGTTAAGGATAAATGTGATAGTTTGCACATTCTGTTAAATTTTCTCTCATTGATACCAATATGCAAACTGGCCCTTTTTGCTGATTGGTCCTGGTGTAATTCTCCATCTTTGTCAGTATAGTTTGATTAGAATTTCTTCCTTTTTTTTTTGCAAGCACCAAAGCTGTAATAATTTATTATAATTAGCAGTCCTTCCATTTAAACAAAATGCTCATACCACAGATGTGAGTATGTATTAGAAGGACACAATGTCCCTGATAATAAGATCACTTTATTGACCCATCTTGGGATTTGGAAGCACAGTTGGATTTAGGTCACAGTTGGCTTTTAGGTGGCTATTGTCGATAGTTTCTTTAATTTTAAAGTTTTATTAATTTTTAAGAATTACAATCTTTAGAGCTTAGTAAACAGCATGTTGTCTGGGTTCACATATATAACATTAACGTCTTCAATATAAGTCTATTCAGTACTGCACAATCCAGTATTTTTCCCCTGATCCTCCTTTCTTCCCCATATTTTTTCCATTTTCCTCTCATTACACAATTACAATTCTTGGTACTATTGATGCATAGAGAGTTAGATATAAACATCTTCATCATATTTTACTAATATTATACAAATAACAATAATATCAACTCATTAATCAATATCCTGTTTTTCGTGCTCTTGTTAAGGTTTAATTTCCCATCAATATTTAAAGTATCTTTGTCAGTTATGATTTTCTCAATGTTAATTACATTTATATAGCTAAAAAGTTTATTCATACCAATCCTCCTCTTATTTTCATATTCCCCATATCAAAAGAAAAGAAAAAATGCTATTTTAATTCTAAATCATATCTTTCATTATAAAAGTCTAAATATATCTAAGGGTCATCCGTTCTTTTACCCATATTCAAACAAGTACTTAAACATATGATGCCCCCTTTAATAGGTCAAATCTTCTATTTTTTAAATCTAACTCTCACTTTCTTTCTTTGCCAAGTAGCTTTCAAAGCCAAGGCAATTAAATTGCCCAATAATTTTCTTTCTATTTTTATGAAAGTTGCTTGGCATGAGGAAGACAATTTAGGTAGAGTATTTTTGAGGGGGAATTCCACCCATTTATGTTCCTTAAGCAACTCCCACCTTCCTTCTCCCTCAATTTCTCCCCTCATCTTTTGTATCCCAAATTGTAACTTTTTCCCTGACAGCTCTATGTTCCATTCCCCAAATCTTCTGCCTTGTCATCAGGTGCATCTTGCAAACTTAAAGGGTAAAGGGTCTTTTGCAATTTCATTGTTATGGGTAGGTCTTGCAGTATTTTATTTGTGTATGGTAGTTTATATTTCCCTTCTTTCATCTCTTCCGTCTCTAAGTACATTTCCTCTGCTTCATCTTCAGATCTCTGGTTTATTTGTTCATACTTTGTAGTCGTTGTCTGGGAACTTTCTAGTTGTAGATTTAATTTGGAGATTTGCTCATTTATATTATCTAAATTATTTTTAGTCTCATTGTGGTTTCTTTTTACATCCTCTTTGTGTGCAACAATTGTTTGGTGAATTAATTGTAGCATAGAGTACATTTCCTTCTGAAAGGTATTTGTTTTTTCTTGAGACATCATTCCTGGAGATCCTCTAATATCACCAGTCTCAGTAAGAGTAAAACAAAGTTTCTTCTAGCTTTCTGGTCTTTATATGCAGCCTTTATAATCCAATAGATTTTAGAATACAGCTCCAGTTCCAAAAGCAATATTTTATAGTGATCCTTTGTCTCAGGCATCCAAAAATTGTCAGTCAGACAAGGTTATAATCCACAGTGTTCAAAGTGTTCAGCCTCCCTGAAAACAGCTCAAAAGTCTCTCCCAGCCAGACATAATCAAAGGTCAAGTTTTTCTTTCTCTTCCACTAGCTCTTGAGATTAAAAGTCCAAGCTCAGTGAGTGTTTATAGTCCAACAAGGTCAGGATGATAACTATGCCAAAATATCACCAAGCAGGCAGAAAGAATCACCAAGCAGGCAGGAAGCTAGTTATAGTGCTGTACTCAGATCCACCACTAGATGTCATTCAAAATCCATTTTCCACTCTTAAAACAAAGGATTGATTTCTTATGTTTCACCTCAATGTTTTTTTTTAAGAGAAAATCTTAACAATTATCTCAGTTCTCAAATTTCAAAGCTTTATGTTACTTCCACTTCAATATTGTATATTTCTGTCCCTCATAGAAATTAAAATGCCGCTTCCGTTCACATTCGGAGGTTTTTAGCTTCTTGAGAGCCTTTCCCAAGAAATTCAGTTGTAAAATAGTAACAAAAGGATCAATATTCTTACCCAGTTCCAAATATGCTTTTACAATGTGTTAATTAGTGCTTTTCTTCTTCGGTTGACAGCAGCTAATGGCTGGCCATAGGAATGTAGCCAGTCTTTCTCCTGCCGGTTTGGAGGGCTTTTCCGGATCGAACAAAAAGACTGCCATCTTTCCATGATCAACGAGACACCCCTCATTCTTCATCGCCTCTTTGGGGTGACTTTAGGCCCTTTTTAGGGCCTCAGCAGGGCACAATTGGGCGCGGAAGGCAGAGCTGTACCTTCCTGCGTCTGTCTCACCACGACACAAAACCAGAAGTCTCAGAATTTCTTCCTATTTTTGTTAGCTTCACAAATTTATATAGATATTCAATCAATTTCTATAGCCTTCCCATTGGTAGTGCCAAATTGAAGCTTTTCTGAGTTCAGAGCTCTTTTGGCTGGCTTGTTTTGTTTTCTATGTCTGATCCCATCTTATATATCTTTATAGCTTGTTGTCTCTTTTCTTTCTGTACATCTCTCTATAATTCTTTGTTAAGTTTCTTCCTGTCATCTTTGTCCTTGTCTTTGGCTTTTCTATTCTTGGCAATTCTCACCATCTGTTTGGACATCCAGTTTGTTTTCTTCCGTTTCTTAAATTTTGGCAGTCTCTTTTCACATTCATTCTTTGAATTCATTCTACAGTTCCCCTGGCTCCCTAACAATAATGTTCAAGACTTCAAAGTGATTGTTGATGTTCTCCTTGAAAATTGTGTGAATTTATGCTCAAGAGCATATTGTGAAAACCAGCTATCTTTGTTCCTCAGCTTTAGCTTGATTTGGAACTTGCACATTAGCAGTATGTGATCTGTTCCACATTCGAGCCATGAGATTATCTTTTTTGTTACAACTGAACTCTTCCATCTCCTTCTACCAATTTGATGTCTTTGTACTTTATCTAGTGATGTCCTTGTATATTGGCATCATTTTGGTTGTTGGACAATTGTGTTAGCTGTGAAGAAGTTGGCAGTTGCTGATAAGTCATTTTCCTATATCACTTCACTTGCCTTGGCCATACAGTCTAATTACATTCTCCTTCCTATTTCCAACTTTGGCATCCCAAGCAGTGCATCTTGCTTGCACATTCTGGCAACTTCAGATTGAACTGGATCATAAAACCTGTCAACCTTCTCTTCTTCTGCATCAATGGCTGGAGCATAAACATGGATAATTGTCATATTAAAGGGCTGCCCACAAAACGGAAGTGATGTTATTTGGTCACTAGCTGTATCCTAACCCACTATTGTCTTTGTTACATCTTTTTGACTATGAAAGCCATGTCATGCTTTACTTTTTATACAGTCATACTTTGGTATTCAACTGCTTTGAAACTCATTGAATTTGGTATTCAACGCATTCTGATGAGAAAAATTTGTCCCGGTACTCATCATTTGTTTGGTACTCGACCCGCAAGCTAGAACTTGTCAGTGTTGGTTGCCTCCTGACTCGCTACCCTTTCCAGCCGAAACGAAGGTTGTGGGTTACCATTGCCATCTCTCCATCATAAAACTACATCGCATTCACAAATTTTGTTCATTGTCCCTTTTTGATCAGATTTCTGACAAATAGCTTCCCAGGTACATTTAACAAACAAATGGCCTGGCAAGTTTTTGTATTCACTAACTTTCCCTTTGCCCACAAGAACAGTAGTGACATTCTTCCAATCATCCAGTACAGATGCAGCCTTCAGACATATTTGAACAAGTTGCACAATCTCTCCATAAGCAAACCAGATCAATATTTCCACTTTTTCCAAGTTTATACCATCTGCAACTGCAGCTTTACCCTTTTTCAACATTTTAACAGTCCTATGGCTTCCTTTTCAGATTTTTTTCTTGCCTGCTAACATTGACAGCATTCATTTAAATGCAACTCTATCACTAATTCTCCTTCCAATGTTTCCTCATTTCCACCCTATTTGAAATGATTGCATCATTTTTGTTTTTAATCATATTCATTCTCCTGGATGCTTCTCTTTACCCAATTAAAGAACTTTTTTTAAATTTGTCTCCTCAGTTTTTTAATCGTAACAGTTTTGTTTTTCTATACATCCTTTGTAACTGTCTGGAAACTGAGTCATGTCAACTAGTCTTCTTTTCTTTTGGGTTTGAAACCTTTAACTGCTTATCCAAGTAGCTTCTTCAGTCTTTGAAACTATTTTTCCTTATACACTTTTGGCAGCATATTTCTCTCATTCTGTTATTTTACAGCAATCGCCCTTTCATACACACTTTAACCCACAGCCTATTTCACATAGATATGGTCTATGCTCCAGTGCTCATCATGGCTATAATCAATCAAGGCTTTCATTTAGTACTTTAATATAATACTGTAATAAAGAGCAGGTTACTAGCCAGAATGATACCCATGCCATATACAACATTTTTTTGCTAATGGTAAAAACAGTACCAATCAATTTTGACCAGTTTGACTAGTATGCCACAAGCACAAGTAAAGCCCAAAGTACATGCTTGCACTATTCCTTGTAGAACAAACTGTCTCATTTGGAGCAATTTTTCTCAATTTTGGCAACTTTGGAATTCTGGGGTTGGTCCACATATCTTAAAGTTGCCAAGATTAGTGTTGAGAAATGCTAATGTAGAGACTACTTTGCAAGCCTGCCTCTCACAGCTTTGAGGGATATACAGTGCACTGGCACACAATATGTGTGTGTGTGTGTATGTGTGGATAGATATATAGATATATAGAGATAGAGATAGAGAGATAGGAAGGGAGGGAGGGAGGGAGGGAGAGAGAGAGCGAGAGCACTAAGGTAGTAAATAATTTTCAATTCTGCCTTTAAAAATCCAGTTTGATAGTTATTTTTGAGAGAGCTCTGAGAACCAGATTAAATATTTTAAGAAGCTGAATATCTAGACTGTACACTTACTACTATATGTGCTTAAACCTTGTATCCATGCAAGCATGGAGCTTTACCTAAATAAGTGCAGTTCCACTTTTCACTGAATATGCAGAGGTTTAATAATATATTGCGGGCATTTTTATTTTATTTATTTATTAGGTTTTTATCCAGGCCTTTATTACTTTGTAGGTAACTCAAGGCCACAAATATGCATTATATACTTGCCTCCTCCTCCTCCTCCTCTTTTTCCCCACAACAATATCCCTGTGAGATGAGTTGGGCTGAGAAATATAATGATACTAAATTTATTTAAAAAGGTCTGTGGATATTTGTCAACTGTGCTTTTATTTTCTAAGCTTTCTTTGTTTAGTTTCCCAGGTATAACAATACCACTTCTAATGGGTATTCAAAGAGTTGTTTTAGAAAAACCATAGTTTGTATTCTTTGATTAGAAGATTATTGACAAATGGTAGCCTTCTGCAACTATTTTTCCTTTTCTTTCTCACCTTTATTTCAAAACCATTCATTGTGATAATTGTGGATAACATGCAAGAGCTGGTTTGTGTAAAATAGCTAATTGGGTTCCTTGGTTGCAAAGAAGTAATTTCTGATAAAAAAGACAAACAATTATAATTTACCATTGTTCTCACTATCAACATTTGAGAAGATGCTTATTTGGCTATTGTTTTCTTTCCATGGCCCTTCTATAGAGGAAGATAGTGATTATCATGTTAAGACCAATTTTACTATTAGATTTTCTCTGGTTCCCATTGCATGTGGCTTCAGATACTTCTCAGGCATATTTACTGCAAGAGATGACTACCACGAATAATAAATGAATAATGTTTAAGTTCAGCATAACACAATTACCTTGCAGTGACCAGGCCATCCATACTAAAACTTAATGTACTAATCCTTCACTGATGTAATTTATCTGCTCTCCACTAGTGACGTGAGCAGATAACTGATTATAGGTAGTCCTCAACTTAAAATCACAACTGAATCCAAAATTTTTGTTGTTAAGTGAGACATTTGTTAAGTCAGCTTTTCCCCCATTTTACAACCCTTCTTGCCACAATTGTTAAGTGAATCACTGCAGTTGTTAAGCTAGTAACATGGTTGTGTAAACCGAATCTGGCTTCCCCATTGACTTTGCTTGTCAGAAGCTTGCAAAAGGTCATCACACAGCAACAGTCATAAGTATGAACCCAGTTGCCAAGCATCTGAATTTTGATCACATGACCATGGGGATGCTGCAAAGGTCGTAACTGTGAAAAATGGTCATAAGTCACCTTTTTCAGTGCCATTGTAACTTTGAGCAGTCACTAAATGAACTGTTGTAAGTCGAGGACTATCTATATGTTCACTTTAGTAAAAAAAAAAAAAAAAACAAGCAGTACATGTCAATTATCAGTTCTTGACAATGAACTGATTATTGTCTTATTTGATCACTCGGAGATCCGAGTTCCCATCTATTTCACCCAAGAAAATAATGTTTTTGTTATTCCATTTGTTTTTATTAGTGAAGGCTGTTTCTTGCTTTAGTTACTCACTAATGTTTCTGATATTTTACTACATCGAATCATTGTTGTTTTTGCTGGCAGAAGTAGCAGCAGTAAAGCTGTTTTGGAGACAGCTCTTTTGAACTACAGTTGTATACAAGGATTTGCTGCCTATTTGTTACAAGGGGGTCTCCAGCCAATGGAGAAGGGAGAGAGGCATACATTATTAGCATAGATAAAACTGAAATAAATAAATCAGTAGGTTGACTCAGAGGAAGCAGACTCATAATTCTTATATATCTGTAGTATGCTGATTTTTCACATGTTCCTCCAGCTAATTCTTCTGATTATAGAGATACTAAAGTTCAGTTTTGCCCCCTTTTATTGATGCTTTGGATGTTGCTTTGTCTCTTTTAGGACTTTAATATAAGAAGTGTAACTTAAGAAATGGTTTGCTGTGTTTATGATAGAAACAATCTTTGTAGAGATGTAATTTATCAGTGCTGGAAGAGTGCTTTTACTTTGATGTCCAGGGGCGAAATCAAATAGATGATAATGGTATGATTCCTATTTCTGGTTATTGCTTGACATCTTGAGGACTGTCTGATGGAACGGTGTCATATAAATTTGACAGATAAATGAAACCAATCAATTTTAGCCCTTGCTCTTTTCTTTTGTTGATTTTCTTTTGGATGATGCTAGATTTTAAACTATCAATGACCATTTCCATTTTAAAAAAAACATACTATAATGGTAAGTTACTTTGGGAATGGCATGTTCTTTAAATCTCAAACGTGGGATAATATTAAACCTTTCCTTCTATGTTGCTCTTTAAAAGAAGATGACCTGCCCTGATTTTTGTAGGTCTCTCTTTTTTTAAAAAAGAAAAGTCCAATATCTTTTCTTTTCTCTCCTTTACTCTTTAGCTCTGTACTTGCCCTTGTGTCTTAAAATATAAAGGCAATTCTCCCTGTCTTGCTTTGATTTTTAAGAATCATATAAAAACAAAATGCCTTAAGAGCTGTTGTGATATGTGCTGTCCTTTGCTTGCCAATAGCCTGGAAATGTGGAATCAAATATCTTCTGTTTCTTGTCTTCTCTAATATTTAAGGTCTCTTCAAGATCTCTCCCGGCAGACAGATATTCCTTATGGCACCGTTTTGGATTCTGCAGTCTATGAACATGTACGGGTGAAAGGGATGAATCCTTTTGAGAAGAATAACATGTATTCAAAGTTGTGGCAGATGATTAACCGAAGTAATGGGTCTGAGAACAATGTGCAAGAATCCCAGATAGGCATTCATAAGGTAAAGTCCAACCTTTTTCTTGATCATTAGAAAAATTCTTAGGAATAATGGATTTATTTTGCCAAGACGTTTGCTACAAAATTGTTAGGACATGAAAAATAATCACCTCAGAGTGATTTCAGCTTGTGGCTCATTCTACTGCATCCTAAAATTGGGACTGATTTATGTATTTGGTTACATTTTTTTTTTCAAAAGAAAAGTCAAAGAACTTTTTTTCCTTGAAAAGATTAAGCCAGTTGTTCACCACTTTTTTTAAAAAAAATCTTTGTGTAATTTAGCTCTACAAGTAGACAGGGGGCAGCTATTCACAGGTAAGAACTTTGCTTTTGGGCTTAGAACATTGTTTCTCAACTTGAGCTACTTGTTAACTTGTAGCTGTTAACGTGGCTGGCTGGGGAATTCTGGGATTTGAAGTCCACACATCTTAAACTTGCTGAGGCTAAGAAACCCTGCCTTAGGATGACAGATTTCACCTATTCATTAAGGGAAGCAAGATTAGCCCCTTGTGATTTGTATTGCAGCTTTAGGACTACCAATTACACTAGAAATATAGAAGCCACATTCACCAGTCTTGCCAATTTTCTTTTCTTGATTGTAGTAGAGATCAAGACCTTAGTAATGCCAAATAGCAAGTGAGAAAGAAAGAAAGAAAGAAAGAAAGAAAGAAAGAAAGAAAGAAAGAAAGAAAGAAAGAAAGAAAGAAAGAAAGAAAGAAAGAAAGAAAGAAAGAAAGAAAGAAAGAAAGAAAGAAGGATTGAAATCATGAATGTTCCATTGTGCTTCAGAGTTTTACAGAGTTAGTCGCAATTAGTCAAACCTTAAAGAGTTTCTTAAATAAGAATAGTTCACCACTGAGCCAACTTGCTTAAAGAGATGAGGGACTCTTTTCCTTTGAGTTGGAGTTGGAGTAGGATGAAGAGGAGGAGGAGCATGAGAAGGGAGAGGAATTTAGTAAAAGATAGTTTTCTGATAAAAAAAAATAGGTTGATCTGTTTTATGTTTTTAAAAAGTTGGCATGCTTCTGTTGAAAGAAAAATCAGGTCCAGTTCCAAGCTGGGAGTAAGACACTGGAAATAAAATGGAGGCTAAGATGCTGGAAATAAAATGGAGGCTAAGTTGCTGGAAATAAAATGGAGGCTGCTTAGGAAAAAAGGTTCTTGTTTATTGATGAGCAGAACCAGCAACAGCGTGCAATTCTGGGACAGCTGACAAAATAGCTGAGTCAGTGGATGGATCTTTATAGGGTTCTTAGACTTTGAAGTGGAAATGTTTCTGGGCTGTGCAATGAGGTGGGCTTTTGTGTCTTTTGCTAATCTGAAGAGGGTGTTGGGTTAATCCTATTATGTCCTAAATAAAGATCATGTCCTGTCCTTAAATTTGGGTGGGGGAATGTAAATTCTTAATCCCATCACCTATGTGGGCTGAAGGCGTTTTGTTTATGAATAGATTGGCCCAGTCTTTCGTAACAGGTACAAAATATCCATCTCAAGACTTGAGGCTTCTGCTTGAGGCTAATAAGAAAGACTGGGGCTGCTTTCTGCCTTTGTTAAGATTTTTCTCCATTTCTCCTTTGGGAAATATAATATTCTGCCTCTTTTAATATTAAGAATAAAGAATATTTTAATCTGGGGAGGGGGGGCCTTCCTACCCTTCAAAGAATCTGAAAGTCTGGTTCTCCACAGGTTCATGCTTGTTAAATAACTGATTTTATAGGTATGTCTATTTGTAAAAATGGAGCCCAACCAATTGTTTATCCCCAATATTCCCTGTCACTCCTTTTTGCCATCCAAAGTTTCCAAATTTCCATTATGCCATTTATGTTAGTTTATAGATATATAGCACCCTACTTTACAGCTTATTCTTCCCCATTCCCTCCTGCAGTTATCTGTGGCAAAAAAATATATCTTTTCCCAGTGAATAGACAGAATCACAAGGTGCTTAAATAATACATCAGTACATTTAACTTGGTATACAAAATATTTAAAGTAGGAAAACCGTAAATTACTGTCAAGTGAAATAAAGCTTTTGGATTTCACAATAAAAGAAGGTCTGTTTTGCAAACTAGGATGTTAATATTCAGGCTACAGCTCAGCAGTAACTGAAATGCAGAAATAATGGTTCTTCAACTCTTTTTTCTCTCTTTCTCTTTTTTTCCCTAATTCTTACTGGGATAAAGAATGACTTTCTTTATTTTGCTGACAAATAACCTTTTAACTATGATAGTTAAATTCCTTGCACTGACAAGAATTTCTAGTGCTAATGATGCCACAATGCTTTTCTGAGTCACATACTAAAGTGAAATAGATTGGAAATCTTTCCTTTTATATACAATCAAGGTTGACCCTAGGAACCACACTAGTGCAGGTTTTTTAGCAATATTATGGAAGAGGGTATGAAGGCCTTCTTCCAAGCTGTTTTTCAACATCCCAGTCCAGCCTATAGCCCAGAATTTTCAACTTCCATCCAAGTATTATACAGAATTGTCCCTGCTTAGTTTCCAAGATCACCAGGAAATCACAGGATTGTAGACCAGATTGGGAAGTAAAAATCACAAACTTTCCAGTAGTTAGCAATAGCAAGTTATTTTTTACTGTTATCATTATAATGGACATGTTCATGTAGTCTCCATTAATCAAGCTCGGTGAATGTGCAAGTCTAAGAATTCTATGTAATGGAATCATGATATCTATGAATAATGCGTCTACGTGTATTTTACGCATGTAGCATGACTGTAGTATTATTATTTATTCCTCTTATTATCTTCTTTACTTCCCCCTTTTATTGGTATTATTATTATGATTATTATTAGTCTGTTGCTTTGCATGTACATTGGGAGCTTCTGCACTGGAGACAAATTTCTCTAATCATACTTGGCCAAATAAATATTCAATTCACTTCAGTTCAGTTCAATATAATACATCATGAACTGGAAAATTATGCCCTAACCTTTAATCTAATACTATCAACATAGATTATGTGCCAGAAGAGTGGGTCTAACTAGCATACTTGCTAAATTTACCTAGTTGCTAATTACCTATATAGCAATGAACAATTATGAACAATGATTGTTAAGATTCTGTCAATAGTTATCCCAAAGATGCTTTTTCACGAGGCAACTGGATCTCCATAGACATTCTGTCAATAGCCATAATCCCCATTTTTTTCCTCTGAAGCTGAAAAACTGATTCCTTATACTACTAAGTACATTTACAGAGGAGAAATCCATAGAGTCCCAGATGCCTGGGCTTGGAAGTCATGGAATATTAGAGGCCCAATCCAGTGCCCTTGGCTCCTGCCTCTATTGCTCTACCCTTTGCTGTCTGCCAAGTGCTGTCCATGGGGAATCATTAGTTGGCACTTATTTATTTTTAATTGAAGCATCCCTGTGACACAGAGCACTCAAGCACTTTTCAAAATACAAAATTGGAACAGTCAGCCCAGTTTTATCCAGATGTTAAGATTTTCTTTTTCACACTCATGGACTACTGTATAACTGTACAGTAGCACCTTTTCACTTGATTAAAGCAGGTAATGAATGCCTAAGTTTAAAGGATGGAATGGAGTAACACAATTTTCCAAGCCAAGCTACCACTTCAAATTGGATCACTGCAGAGGTCTGAGTTGAGTAACATCTTAAGATGGAACAGAGACACTTCCTACAGTATAGGTCAAATATATAAATTAAATGTAGTAGCATTTATAATAATTAACTAATCCAATGCTGTAACAAAGATTAGTAGTGTAAATGGAAGCCTGATTGAACTGTTCTCTGTGCATGAACAATATAGAACCTTATCTTATTAGACAGCTCTATATCTAAGGACCATCTTGCATTTTTCATTGTACACCTAACTATGAGGTCAGCAATAAGAGCAAAAGAAGAGTGGTTCCTAGTGAACTGAGAGTAGAAGTCAGTCCAACCATTTTTAATCCAGTTAATCAATCTGCCATTTTGTTTTTGATTGTAATATTCATTTATTAGGCATCTCCAATATATTTACAATATATTTTTAAAAGCCTAGATGAAAAATGACTTATTTTTATTAAACAGATAGAGACTGCAAATAAAATAGATGAAACTGGGTTAGGGTTCATTTCATAATTATTTATCCTTGTCCATGTTGATTTTTTATTAATAAGAACAATTGAGCAACTTAGACTGGGATAAGTACACAAGATTACTTTGGTTTCTCTGTGACTATATCCGAGCCAGATATATCAATGAAATTTTGATATCACAGATAGGGAACAATCCTAATCTCCTGTCAAGTTTCCACTACCCAATTTTAGCATCACCCAACCTGTCAACAAATGAAGAGTGCCTTAGCAAAACTGATGCCTAATAGCAATGAAGTTCAATATCTATCAGCCAGCTAGAAAGAACAGCCAACTGGGATTTCTTAAAAGAAATAAATAAAGGTAGGAGCATTGATATTGTTTTTGTGAATACAGAAACCTAGAATATTTTTCTAGAAACATATTTTTAAAATAATGAAGTATCCTTGGTATGCAGGCTTTACAATCTAAACCAGGGGTGTCAAACTGCCGGCCCACGGGCTGGTTGCATCATGCTGAGGCCACACCCATCCCAGCTCTGGCAATGCAAAAAAAGTCATGATACATCACGACATGTCACGTTTGACACCCGTGATCTAAACCATGCTATCCTATTTCCCTGGGACTTTATCTTTGGAAATTCAGACATATAGCAACCATGTGCACATGTACATATTAAATGACAGAAGTAAAATATGTTTGCATCTTATGTTACCTATCTGCTTTCAAGTATTTGTTGCTGTTGGGCCCAAGCAACCAGGAATGACACATGACGTTACTTCTGAATAGGTCTTGGTTTTTGTTTGCCTACAAATAGAATCCTGCCAGAGTAAAGCAACTATCTGCATAACTGTTAGATATACTCTGTGTATTGCTAGGGAGAAATCTGCCTTCACTCTTTTCCTGTCTAGCAGACATTCCAAAACTCCACTGTCACTTTGTCTTCAGGGAAAAAGACTCTCCCTCTGCAACTCCAGACTACATTCTACCATAGTTGTAGTAGGTGTAGTGGAAAGGGGACATCCCATACTATGGTTAAGACTAAGTGGTCTCTCTAGTTCACTTTTTCAAGACTTACCTGATATGATCATCATGAAATGCTGGCATGCAGTCAGAATGGCTATACGCCAAAGGTGCATGGAACACTGTTACCTTCCCACTGAAGTGGTACCTATTAATCTACTTGCATTGGCATGCTTTCAAACTGCTAAGTGGGCAGGAGCTGAGGCAGGAACAGGAGTTCATCCACTGCATGGTGTTCAGGTCTTGAACCTGGGCTGTTAGTCTTCCAGCTGACAAGCTCAGCATCTTTAACCACTGAGCCATTGCAATTAATCAGTATTCAACTAGGGCAGGGGTGTCAAACTGCTGGCCCACGGGCCGGATGCATCACGCGGAAACTGCGCCCACCCCATTGCCAGCAATGGCAAAACAGTCCCGACATGTCTGAACTAGGGAGACAATGTGTATATGTGTTATTTTTTCCCCTTTTTTAATGCACTTTTTAATGCACTTTTAGTTTTTTGTTCATTTGTTTGTTTGTTAAAAATAAATTTTGGTTTTGTATTTTAACTTTTTTTAAAAATAAAATAAAAATAAAACGAAAAAAAAAATTAATGTAAAAGAAAACACATATATTAAAGAAAAAGAATACAGCTATATCTGGAAGACAGAACCCCCAAAACAAAACAAAAGCCCAAAGGGATCAACCACCATTTTAATTCAAGACCTAAAAGAACAACCAAGCCTTTAATAATTTGAAGAAAGTCAAAAAGGTGGGAGCAGTAAGGATCTCTAGTGGGACATCATTCCAGAGGCCAGGAGCCATCACTGAGAAGGGAAGCTTCCGAGATCACATTGCTTAATCAACATGACCTGAAAAATGCCCTGTTATGGGTTCTTTTCTTCTTTTTTCACATTTGCATTAGGACTATTTTATTGTGAGCCCTTACTTTAAACTTGTACCAAGCAGAAATATTCTTTTAAATTATTTCTACCAGTAGTCTTTCAATATGATGAAAGAGCACTTGCTTTCAGAATTTCTTTCAAAGGAAAAGAGAAGTTCCTGTGATGGCATAAGTGGTATTCTTGCTCTTATTTAGATACAAGCAGTAGCTAGGTCCACTGTCAAATCTCTCCAGCAATCTGCTGGCTCCCTGGCTTCCCCTGTTTTTATTTTTATCATTTTTATTCCAAAGGAAAACCTCATGGCTTGAGAGTGACAGAAAGATACAGTAAGTCACACAAAGGTACACCACCCTCAGTCACCTTTTACAGCTAGACTGACCTAGAAAGATGTCACTGAAATTGCCAATGTGGGTATAAGATAGACAAGCAGAAAGCTTGGGAAAAGAAAAAAAAAACATTGTGAAAAATTACAAGATAATTCAGTAAAGAATTATCTTGAATAATGTTTGGGAAGGTGTTACTTAAATATTAAACCATATTAAATATTAAACAACAGAGACAATTTCTGTAATTGCAGCTTCAAGGAAATTAAAGGCTCACTGTTGTTTTGCTTCTGGTAGTTGATTTTATTGAAATATGAGCACTTCCTGCTTATGCCACCTTTTTTTTTTTTTTTGTCTCTGCAAGAAAATGTGCTGAACTTGCCAAAGAGCAAAAATTGCAGTGGAAATAGAGGGCTTTTGTGGGTTGGTAAAAGTATACAAATCTTCCAACATGTAACCAGTAGATTGATAGGGATATAGATGAGAAGAAGAGGAGGAGGAGGAGGAGGAGGAGGAGGAGGAGAGGAGGAGGAGGAGGAGGAGGAGGAGGAGGAGAAAATTGAATCAAATACATAATAAGCATAATATGCTTTTTTAAGATGATACCCTCACCAAGTTGCTCAAATGAGGAATTTTTATTTGAAAGTTAAAAGTCACAGAAGAGTAAAAAAGATACAAAAAGAAAAATAGGAAAGAGAGAACGGTAGAAGACATGTACAACAGAATGGAAAAAGAAAAAAGTTAAAAGAAATATTTAAAGAAGTGACTTCCAACATTCTTTGCAACAGTTACATGAATCATCTTCTGTGAGCCTTTTCTAGTTGGCTATCCATAAATCCTCATAAGAAAAATTCTGATTTCAACTGAATATTAATTTTTAATGTTCCCTGCATCATTATAGGTATACGTACCCAGCATTTTTCACTTTTTCATACTTTTCACATTTCCAACAACAATTAGAGTACCGTTATATATCTTAAATAATGTCTCTGGTGACATATACATTGTTCTACAAAAAATATTTCTTAAATCCTTTTGTTCTCTTGATTTCATCTTTTAAGTTCTTCATTTTCCTGCATTAACCATTTTTTCTTGCCTGCTGTTTCTTTTCTATAAAACACTTCTTGTGCTGAGGCCCAAAGTATTTTCAAGCACAGCTTGGGCTCATACAGTATCTAGCCCATATCTCTAAAATGGCACTCCTAATTATTTTTGAATTCTACATTAACTTTAACTTCATTGTACCATTAAAAAACATCCATCCCAAACCTTGGTCTGTATTCTTCTAATTCTAACATTCTCTTATTTTTAGCAACATCTATTCCTTCATCAAAACCAAACAGCAGGAAGCAAAATACAATTTAAAATCAGGCAATCAGCTTCATGATAAATCTAGATGAAGTTATACTTAAATTACTGGAATTAGAAATAGCCACATAAAATGTGTAACCCTCTTATATTGTGCAGCTTCTTCTAGTGAACACCTGGTTTGTACATCTTATTGGTATGATGCCATTTGTTTCTGGATTAACATATTATGTACTCTCAGCTATTTTGATTTAGGACCAAGGACCAAGTCAACGTGAGCTGTTCATGAAAATACAGGGGTTTTTTAAAAAATCTGACAGTGTTATGACACTTGTAACTCTAAGAGGAATTCAGCAGTGGAAGTAGTTAACTAGAGAAGTAGCAGGGCCATCTTCACTGAATGTTGTCAAATAAAGGTTGTATAGGCATTTGATGGAAATGCTTTAATAGAACTCCACTGAGCAGGAGGTTGGATCAGTGGCTAACATGTCCCCTTTTAACTCTATTATTCTGCCCAAATGCATTTAATGTTCCTTTATGTACATAATTTTAAATTACTTCTAATTAAGAGAAATGTTGACTATAATTTTCTTTGAACTGATCTTCCCCTGCTTTCTGTTCTAACCATATTACTTAGCTTAATCTTGGAAGCGATGCTCAATATACTGATGAGAAATACTTTATTTTATTTATCTATAATAAAATGTTAGAAACAAAGTACTTTAGTAGATGTTTTGATGCCACTCACTGGCCTTTTAGCTTGATTGTTACTGTAGCTTTTCAACTCTATGACCTTTCTTCTTACTATTTCAATCTTTTATATCATTATTGTCATTTAATCATATTAGCTGTACATGTCAATGAGGCTTGATCACAATAGATGTAGTACTATAATATTTTCAATATAATTCCACAGATCACCTCTATCAATGGGATTAAATAGCATGAAAGTCAGTGAAGTCAAGAAAATAAAGACAAAAAAGGGAAAACTTATAGATTAAAAAGTAAGGTAATATATGTTTTGAAAATGACTTGAATGATGTACATTGTAACACAGGGATACACCATTTTGAAGGAGCCATATCTTTTTTCAAGCTTCTGCATAAGGCTGAAACAAATTGCGGCTGCAATGAGTTATATTAAAGACATAGCTGATTTAATGAGCCATTAGACTCATTAAATTAATTGTATGTTTGTAATTATGAAATAAGACATGACTGCATAAAGGAGTTCAGTGCTTATGCTCACATGTTCTAAAGCACCTTTTCCAAATCATTTTCAAAGCATGCACTGAAACCTCTGTGTGTGTGCTATAGTGTGGCTGTTAATTTGTCAAACTAAGACCACAAGACTAAAATGCAGGTGTCCTGTCAGCCATGGAAGTTTAGTGAGTGACTTTGGACCAACCAAAGTCTTTCTCAGGCCAACAGCTAAAAAGATTGTTGTTATGGAAGAAGACTGGCATATCAACCAAACTATAAATAGACCTTAATTTAGGACCACCATTGGGACCAGAACATTTAGGACAAAGTGATATGGTCATTGCCAGTGTGTAAGAATTTAGGAACTGGAATAGCCATAGCAACGAACCAGCCAATAGGAACTGTTTTTTAACTGAGACACAGGATTGCTGAGAGAGGCATGTGAGCCAGCCTAGGTCTGGGTGTGGTTTAGTCTCTCTCCGTGTTCCGATCTCCATGGTTAGCCGTTGTTGTTTTTCTACCACATTGCCAAGAACTGCATGGAAACTATATGTATGCATCACATTTTAATATTGTGAAGATAAAGAAGTTTTCTAAACTATGCCTCCTGCTCAGTTTTTTGTACATGTGCTTAATTTGGGGGCTTATTTTGTGCTGGGTGAGCTGTAAACTCTAACAGTCATTACACACAATTCTATAAAAAAAATCTTTTTGCTGCAGTCATTAAGTGAATCACACAGACATTAACTGAATCTGCATTCCCCTAAGAAGTTGTAAATGGCAACCATGTTACCCTAGGAGATTGCAACCATCATAAAGACATGCCAGTTGCCAAGCTCCCAGATTTTGGTACTATCTAAGCTTGGTTGTTTTCTGGTAGATGTTTCATTGCCCAAACTAGCTAACATAATCTGATGTTGTGAGGTATGATGTCACCTAGTTTGGGTAATGAAACAGCTGCAAGAAAACAACCAAGCTCAGAAAGCACCAAGGATGTTCTCCTCTATTGGTACCCAAATTTCCATCGTATGATTATGGGGATGCTGCAATGGTTGTAAATGCAAGGATCACTCTTTCAGTGCTGTCCGAAGTTGGAATGGTAGTTACAGTAAATGAACTACTTATATTCCAAAACAATACGCAAAATTACCATTTATATTAGGACATGCCAAAGCTGCAGAACTTGTCTAATACTGTCATTGCAAATTTTAAATGCACTATTCTTGTTCCCTAAATAGGGATGGTGCTCATTTCCCTCCCAAAAAGGGACATTTTCTGGGCTACGTCATACATACCAATTTAATGACTATGCAATTGTATATGAGGATGGCTGAGGTGTTGGTAACATTGTCTCTTCCATGAACTTGCTGAAAAAAGGCACTACTCGGTTAAAGCTGTTAGGCAAGTGGCACGATCACAACGCCTTCTAGGAACTCAGCAAAGATTGCGAAGGTTATGCAAAGGAGTTCAAGACTAGCTCTTTAAAAACGTAAGAGGATGCCGTTTAAATCTAATGGATTGCAGAGTTTCTCAGACTTTTTTTTTATAAAGTCTCTGTGTTAGTAAGAAAAGGCCAAGTAAGATGCCCAATGGGATGCTATTGTATTTATTTTATTTTTTTGTATCTGTGCATGTTTGTTATGCTATTAAAAGATGTAGTTTTCTTCTGCATATGTGATTTTTGTAGAGGAATATTTCTTTTTCTTTCTCATTTAATTCCTGATGATGATCCATTCTCAATTAATCCATTCTCAATTAACCCCATTGGCATCAGTGAAAACTTCAGATTTAGAATAGATCACTGCTTGTGGGGGATGGTGGTTTCCACGGGTTTACAACAACCTTAAAAAGTATCACCATTTCCCATGTCCGCTGTAAACTGTCATGAAGGGGGGGGAGATCACACTGGCAAGCGTTGTGTTTATTTCAGTTTGCTTCACATATTGTGCTATGCCATGAACCATTGCAGGTGTTTGCACACATTGCTAAGCCTTTAATATGCTAGAGTGGCTGACTTCACGCAGTATGTTAAGCCAGAAGCAGCATGTTACTTCTCAGCAAAATGAGCAACCCTGTCTCTATATGTTATATATAGTATTATTCTAAATTACCAACAGTTGCCAAAACCTTACAGTATGTATTTCAATAAAATTAAAAGGTAATGTTAGATTCAATCCAATTTTTGCTACCATAGACTACATTGCTCTCCTCTTACATCTGTGATCTGTGCCCA
Organism: Azemiops feae; assembly: GCA_023970755.1. NCBI lineage: Eukaryota > Metazoa > Chordata > Lepidosauria > Squamata > Viperidae > Azemiops > Azemiops feae. The sequence continues at coordinate 2,287,354 of JALGBA010003888.1, read as the reverse complement.
AAACTTGAGGTTTATAATTTTGATTCCTATCCTGAAATGAATTCCTAAACATTTTACCCCTCTTTTCTATTATTTCAATATTTCTACAATAACAACATAGTAATGTATTATTGTTCTTCTAATAATTTTCAATAGAATATGAGCAGCTTATTATTAGGTTTTTACGAGAATCAGTATGCTATTTATTTCTTTATATTTAGTTTATATAAATATATAAATACCTTTATATTCATTCATATAGGTATTAAATTTATGTGCCATCCATCTCGCCAAGAGGTAACTCTAGGACACCTTAAGCAGGGCGAATGGCTTGTTACTTTTTTTTGCTAAATTTCTGCTCAACATTTTTTACTGTTATCCCAAAGGTGCTTTTTCATGAGACAACTTGACTTACTTGGTTATCTCTGAAGATGTTTCACTTTCATCCAAGAAGCTTCTTCAGCTCTGACTGGGTGATGGGGAATGGAAGAATTTATACTCCTTGCAGACAGCTGGTCATTTGCATTCTTTTAGAGAGTTGTTGAGGCCATTTGCACATTGCCACACCCATTTGCACTACTCAGGTGACCCTGATGACACAGATAAACCTGCAGGTGGCCTCAATGACTCTCTAAAAGAATGCAAATGACCAGCTGTCTGCAAAGAGTATAAATCCTTCCATTCCCCATCATCTAGCCAGAGCTGAAGAAGTTTCTTGGATAAGAAGGGAAATGTCTTCAAAGAAAAACAAGAAAGTCCAGTTGCCTCCTGAAAAAGCACCTTTGGGACAACCATGACCTGGATTCCTGAGAATCTCCATAGACGTTTTTTACTGTTGTAATTTATTGTTATGTTAACCTTACACAGAAAATGATATGAAAATACAGATCTACCATTGAAGCCAGCCAAATTTGGCTCTAACAATAGCAATAATATTCTTACTTTCTATCTACCAAACACTCAGAAAGGAGTGTTTCTTATGTAATCCCTTTTCAATTCCTTGGATGAATAACACAACATTATCACCAAATAACAGAGTTGAAAGGCACCTTGGAGTCTAGTCCAATCCCCTGTACAAGCAGGAGACCCTATACCATTCTGGACAAATGGCTGTCCAACATCTTCTTAAAAACCTCCAGTGATGGACCACACTCAACTTCTGAAGGCAACCCATTCCATTGATTAATTGTTCTCACTGTCAGGAACTTTCTCCTTAATTGTAGGTTGCTTCTCTCCTTGATTATTTTCCATCTGTTGCTTCTTTCTTGCCTTCTGGTGCTTTGAAAAATAGGTTGCCCCCCTCCTCTTTGTGGCAGCCCCTTAGATATTGGAATACTGTTATCGTGTCACCTCTAGTCCTTCTTTTCACTAGACAAGACATACCAATTCCTGCAACAGTTCTTCATATGTTTTAGCCTCCAGCCCATTAATCATCTTTGTTGCTCTGCCTTCTTTCCAGATAGGTCTATATAATCACTAGAAGTGAAGAACAGTTTTATTGAAAGGGAGGGTCATTCACCCTTAAAAGGTGATCATAAAAACAAAACTAAATGCAAATCTCCTATAATATTAAACTTGGCTTAATTCATCAAACAGCTGTAATGACAGCCCAAGGGCTGTCCTTGGCCTTAAAGTTCTTTACTGGAGCTTCATTCAAAGTATTAGGAGGGATAAAATTAAAAGTGTTTACATTTAAATTTACATATAATTAGTATAATTAATTTCCCTTCTGTCACATGAAAAATTACAATTCTGGAGATATCTGGAGGCCACCTGAAGCTCTGGGATCACAATTTGTATACCTCTAATTTAGATTACAAACCACAACGTCCTCTCTCCTCTGAATTTCATCAAAGCCCTGGTTTCTTTGTGTAGCTATCTGAGGCTTGGACATGAGTATCTTGCAAGCCATAATTTTAAGAAGGAAGTATAAAATTGCTAAATGGGAGGGCAACATATTGAGTTCCTGTAAAAAAAATGGTTAATCGATTACTATCTGTCCATGAATGAAAGGGAAAGGGAACAAGGGCTACATTGACCTATTTAGTGGATCCTTTCCATGAATTGCATTCTCTACATTGTTGGAACAAAGAAATCATTCCATGTTTATATGACTTAATATATCAATGTTTGATATGTAAGTTAAAATGTCTGGAAAATGTGACTTGGAGTATCTTATCTGGGTTGCAATCACACTTTTTTTCTTTCCTGGTCTGTAGGAGAAGGCATCAAAATTAACACTGGACTTGCTGAATTTGATGCCAAAGTATTTGTGGCAGGAACTCTTTATTGCTACCTCATCTCATACTGTACCTTCCTACCACTTGATAGTTGATTGCTATATGTAGGTTCCTCTGAATCCTCCTAGGACTGCTTTTTAATCAGATAAAAATATAGTGTATTCTATGGAGTATAGCATGGAGGTAGCACATAAATAATCAATACTATATCAAAAAGTGTACAAAAAATGCAATGCATCCATAATAAAAAGCAATGGACAAGTAATTGTATAATACAATTCTGTACTGCTATCAAGGGACTTCATCCCAAATATAAATTAGAAGGTTTACCATCATGTTCCAAATATGAATTATATTTGCAGTGTATTTGTAGGTATTTTGTACAAATGAATAAATGCAGTGCAAGATGTAGCAGCTTTCTCATGACACTCTAGAAATTATGAGATGCCTGAACTGCAAGAGAGATCTTGGAGTCCTAGTGGACAATCACTTAAATATGAGCCAGCAGTGTGCTGCAGCTGCCAAAAAAGCTAACACAGTCCTAAGCTGCATTAACAGAGGGATAGAATCAAGATCACATGATGTATTAGTACCATTTATAATATCCTTGGAATATTGCATCCAGTTTTAGTTGCCATGATATAAAAAAGATGCTGAGTCTCTAGAACAGGCATGTCAAACTCGCGATGTCACATGATGTCACGCGACGTTTCGTGACTTTTCCTCCATTGCCGGCAATGGGGTGGGCGCAGTTTCAGTATGATGCATCCGGCCCATGGGCCGGCAGTTTGACATGCCTGCTCTAGAAAGAATGCAGAGAAGAGCAACAAAGATGATTAGGGACTGGAGGCTAAAACGTACAAAGAATGGTTGCAAGAACTGGGATATGTCTAATTTAATGAAAAGAAGGACTGGAAGTGACATAATAGCAGTGTTCCAATATCTAAGGAGCTGCCACAAAGTACAGGGTTTCAACCTATTCTCAAAAGCATTTGAAGGCAGGACAAGAGGCAATAGATGAGAACTAATCAAAGAGAGAACCAATGTAGAACTAAGGAGAAGTTTCCTGACAGTTAGAACAATTAATCAGTGGAACGACTTGCCTCCAAGAATTGTGGGTGCTCCAACACTGGAAGTTTTTAAGAAGAGATTGGACAACCATTTATCTGAAATTGTATGGGGTTTTCTGCTTCTGTTATTATTTTGCTATTTGTGCAGATAGCCACTGGGAAGCTAGTAGCAGCATGTGTCATAGTGACCCTTTCTATAATTTTCTTTGACTTGGCATGATGGAAAGGATTCTGGCAATATAAAGGCAGCAATATATATATATGTAAAGAAGGCAAAGTTCAACAGGAGCACTATCCAGCAGTGACATTAGTAGCTGGACCAAATTCTAAATAAAGGGATCTAGACAAGTAGTAAGTAATTTATGCTAATATATTTTCACTATCAATTATCTGGTAAAGGTAGTGGACCATGTTGCCACTTCTAGAGAAAACATTTAATCTGCTCCTGGTTTGAAAGAAGGCTTTAAAACCCCTAGTCCTGTATGTTTACTTAGATCTTCTGCCCAGGCCTAATATTTCTGACCTTGAGATTTTGGAGCTAATAGCAGAGAGTCCATTGTTAAGATGGATATTCGGTTAGGAAGTACAGTATGAGTCCCTCAAAACAAAGTCTGGCCTCTGCATGCATGGTATGAAATCCTTTCAGAGGCCAAGAATAGAATATTGTTTCATCCCTAAGAAGTTAATCTTCTCTGTTTCATGGCCTAGGCACGGTGGCAAAACTTTTGGTAGATAAAAGTTACATTTTGCCTTTTGAGTTGGAGGCTGGGTCATTACCTGCCAGTAAACATTCCATATTGTGGACACCTCAAGCATAAACAGGATGCAGGCGAAGCTGCATTCTTTTCTCAAGGCATATCTGCTAAATAGGAAGGTCTGTAGGACATGAAAGAGAAAGATTTTCAGCAGCGTTCCTCAATTTGGCACCCTTCAGATGTAATCAAACTAACTCAGAGAATCCTCAGCTGGCACAAAGGCCAAGCACATCTGCAGGGGGACATTAGACAGGAAAAGCCTCTACTATCTGTAATTTCAAATGCCATGCTGAAACTCCTCGTAGACTTTCACACAGTGTTCCTAATAATGACCAGCCAAGTCAAACAAGAAATAATCCAGATAAACCAAGTGTCTCTCTAAAATTAGATGCTGGCTTTCCAGCAATTAAATGCAGAAGTAAAGAAGAATGCTTGGTCAAGACATATCCCAGCTAAAGAGCTGACATGACACGTGTTCTGTTTCCCAAAGCTGGTGAGTTTGCCAGTTTTCTCAGACTCTTTCAAATTAATGGGACATGTTAGTTATGAGTACCAGGGGCATTGTGCACAAGCTGGAACTTCTTTTCATAGGAAAGCCCACATGAAGACATAGCAAATGTTGCAACTGGGATTTACAAAGCCATGGATGAAAGATATCAGTATAAAGGAAGTCATAATGTGCAAGTTAGATGACTGAAACAGCTGGCATCTGAGCTTCTAAGCTCAGCAGACCAAAAAGTCTTTTAATGCTAGTCCCGCCACGGTTACAAACATTTTCTAGGTTTCTCGTTTTTCTTTCCCAGATCACCAAAATCTATTGGAAGAGGGCACAAAATTAAAGAGAATCTCTAGTTTTCTCTTATTTTAACAAATTAAAATCAAGTGCAACACATAGGATGATATTTCACTCTCATGTGCCCCCAAACAAGAATTGGGCTCTAAGAATTTTATGTATGGCCTTTCATCTTAAGTGAGCTGTAAGGCAAAACCAAAGACCTACTGGGACATAAAATATGGCAAAACATATATAAGAATAAATAAAAGTGCTCGTAGAAGAGATGTATTGAGTGGTCTGTCAAAATGAAGACCGTAAGTCACATAATGGATATAAAACATGTCATATAGTGTAATAAACAGCTGATTCAATATACATTTCTTCAGGTTTGATAGATAAAGTATGTCAAAATTGGTATAGTGCTAGTGTCATGTAACTAATGGCATAATACAATACAACTTGGTCCAACATATATCACAAGGGATTATTTGATAGGAAAATGGACATAATTCTTGTAAGCCATGTTGCTCATTGTTAATTTTTGTGTTCAACCAGAAATGGAACAAGAAGTTAAAAAAAATATTACAGAGAATGATTTTGATAACTTCAGCCCTTTAATACTGAAGAACACATAAAATACACATCTAACGTATCAAAGAATTCTTCCTAGAATTAAGCTCTGGGAGAACGTTGCTGAAATTGGGAAAGAGGTTGTCATCAATTCCTCTCTCTCCCTATCTCTGTCTCTTTCTTGAGAGAGAACATTGGTCTCTGTAGGTGACATTTCCTTCCTTCCTTCCTTCCTTCCTTCCTTCCTTCCTTCCTTCCTTCCTTCCTTCCTTCCTTCCTTCCTTCCTTCCTTCCTAGATTATAATAACTGTAAAATTTATCTAGTTCCAGCAGCAATTTGAATCATAAAGTAAGCATGCAAAATACAACTGATGTTGAGAATTTGAACAAAAGATTACGCTTCATCTACCCTTATTTTGATTCCATTTATTATCAACCATCATAGCCCTAGCTGCTTTTTTCAAAAACTGTGCACATGTTATGCAAAGACACATTTAATGTCACTTATAGTTTGCTGTAATTCAAAGAAAAGTAGTAAAAGATATTTATGTACCTATAATATTCATAATAATTGAACTTTTGACATGGTTGAGGAGGAGGAGGAGGTGTGTATTGAATGTGTATTGAAATATATTGAATGGTCAGAAGGCAGATGGAGACACTTAACATTTAACTGGATTTCCCAGTTGTTTTTTCATAAAAGCCTCCCTCATAAAACTCCTGCAAATATAAATTGCTGAAATAAGGTTGCTAGATTCCTCTCTCACAACAATATATTGCAATTAAAATTCTGTCACCTACCTCTACTTGAGATATGAGGTTGTTTTCTGCTACTTTACACAGTTGGGAGCTTTTTAAAATTCTGAATCCATTTGTCAATAGCCATAACATCTAATCGTGTCAGCAGCATCAAGAAAGTAGGAAAATGGATATTGGGCACGTGTTGCAATTCTAACAAGCAGAAGTAGGTTAAATGGACACACCTTTTGTTAGTTTTAGCTAATAATTTGTGGTGACACTATGGCCTGGCTGCTGGTGACTAGTACTACACTAATTTACATGTTACAGTATTACTAATAGAGAAAATAGATGTTCCAAGTACACCATAGCATAAAATGATACTGTCAAAAGTCCTTACCAGGAACGGGAATGACCCCCTCCCGACCACCAGCTGACAGGCGGGGACGGCAGACCGAGCCGGCTCCGTCCCGACCGTCAGCTGTTCGGCATCAATGCGTGAGAAGGGGAGCAGCTGCCGACCACGTTTCGCCAGGAATGGGACGCTGGGCTGTTCCGTTGCCTGCTCCTTCCCCTCATGTGTATGTCGAGCCCATAGGCGCTCGACAGATACAAGGGCCTCTACTCTAATCTGAGTGGATGTAGCAGGCAGATCAGTCAACAAGACCGAGCCTTTGTAATAGGTACAACAGAACAGAATAGAATTCTTTGTTGGCCAAGTGTTATTGGACACATAGGAATTTGTCTCCGGTGAATAAGAGCTCAGTGTACATGCAAGCAACAAGTGATAATCATGATCATCATAATAAAATGCAATCATCATAAATCATAAGATACAACACTGAGTGATAGTCATAGGATACTAAAGAAGGTATAAGCTTGAGGAATAGGAGTATTGAGTAAAGAGTCTGAGGAAGATAACCTGAATAAGGAGACAACATCCTCCCTAGTTCTCACAAAGATAAAGTGAGGGAGAGGAAAAACCACTCAGACATCCAAGATTCTGTTATTATAACCTTATAATAAAAATAATATTAATGTGTGTCTAACTGTTTTCCTAGATTAGTCTACCTTGGAGGGCTGACAGCCTTAGAGCCAAGCTGTCCTAAGACACATTATGGCAAAGGTGGGCATGACCATAGTCTAATTTCTCACACCTTCTAAAAACAGTTTAGAACTTCTGGCAAAAGTGATAGGTCTCTTCCCCACTATTTCATCTTTGATCTTCCAAACTGGGAGATTATATGATCTTTCCATCCTGGAAGATTCACAAGTTGATTATTTTTCAACTTTTGGCATTTAGCTTCTTCTCATAGCTAAGCCCAGTTATAGTTTCTTAGGGTTGAGTCAAATCACACTGATTCACCTTGAAACAGTGTCTTGATTTGGACATTGGCGGTGATTCAGTTTGAGAAAGATTCTCTACTAGGAAATAAAATTGCTTAGCTTTATGTTTCAGATTCATTTGGCCAATTTGGAAAAGAACATTTGCATGTGTGCAGTTCATCTGCAGAAGGTCTTCAAATATCTGAACTGGAATGGCATGGCTGCAATTTGGATAATAATAATAATAATAATAATAATAATAATAATAATAATAATAATAATAATAATAATAATAATAATAATAATAATAATAATAATAATAATAATAATAATAATAATAATAATAATAATGATAAAGTTGGAAGGGACCTTGGAGGTCATCGAGTCCACCCCCTGCTCAGGCAGGAAACCCTACACCATTTCAGACAAATGGCTGTCCAGTCTCTTCTTAAAAACTTCCAGTGTTGGAGCAGGTTGTTCCACTGGTTAATTGTTCTAACTGTCAGGAAGTTTCTCCTTAGTTCTAGGTTGCTTCTCTCCTTGATTAGTTAATAGGGTAATCCTTTGTCAATATGAAATGCCCCTAAGAGCCACAGTACTTCAGTAGTTTTATACCTGCAAGGAGGTAGGGGGAAATGACTTAATTGTTACAGCACCATTCAAAATTTCCTCCCAGAAAGAAGAAATAATTCATTCCTCATTTAGATTACATGCATTTGAAAATCCATGTCGCATTAGGGCAATTTGGTTGTTAGCTATGTTTGCTGCTGTTTTTTGCTGCTGTTGTACAGCTAACACAGCTGCTGTTCTGGAACTTATTCCTGAAATATTTCTCAGCTATTTAAAAAAAGGAAATGGATGCTGAATGTAATTATTTCAGATTAACAGCTGGTGGGGGACCCAGAAAAATGGACAAAAAAACCCCTAACACATAAAAACCTGATCAAAGAAAACCTACAGCAGTGCGCAAATCTGGCATGCCTGGGAATTTCTTGCAATTGCTCATGTGCCCACTTGGCCTAAAGCTATGAACTCCAGTAAAAAGGATGTCACTCTGTATTTATTTTCATGAAAATATCTCTGTGATCTTCTTATCTAATCTCATGGCATCTCTGAAGCACTGTGGTTTTTAGCATCAGAAAACAATTTATAGGACACACAGTGGGAGAAGGCTCTATTTGTTTATTGAATACCAAATTTGAGTAAGTTTATATTTCACACTGTATATCATGGGCTAACACTGTATCATTCATATACCATGAATGCAAATTTACCACCGATGATTACACTTATTTATTGCATTAGAAATGTTTTGAATTTTGTTCATCTGTGGAATACTTCATAAACTTGTTGGAGTGAAAAACTGTCCTTCCTATTTTATTTTATTTTTTTACTATAATGTTCCAATATCAGCTTTAAAGAAAAAAAGGAAAAAGGGAAAAAAGGGAATCATACAAGAGATATATTATTTTTTCCAAATGATAAAAAGATAGATCACCTAAAAGAGAAGAAAACATCAAACCAATCCATCAATAATCCCATTATTTTACTCCTAGCAATTAACAAAGCGGCAAAATGTCATTAGAGCTGAATTTGGCCATTTTCATAGTGGAAAGAAGATAAGCAATGTGATTTTCTTCCAGTCCTTTTTTCAATCAGAGTCATTTAGATCAAAGTGCTAAGAGAATAGACAGCCCAACACGATACATGTTGGAAAAATAAGGATCATGCCACTGTATTTTCTTCATCACACAAAGTCCCTAACTTGAGAAGAGATGGGCCTACAATAGAATCTTTTTGGCGATCCAACATCTACTGCCAAATTGTCCAAAAGGTGCTTTTTCAAAAGGCAGCTGGACTTTGTTTTTCCTTGAAGACATTTTGCTTCTCATCCAAGAAGCTTCTTCAGTTTTGACTGAACGGTGGAAGATGGAAGGATTTTTATTCCTTGCAGTCATCTGATCGTTAACACTCTTTGAGTGTTCATCAAAGAGTTCAACATCCTCCATCATTCAGTCAGAACTGAAGAAGCTTCTTGGATGAGAAGCGAAACGTGTTCAAGGAAAAACAAAGACCAGTTGCCTTTCGAAAAATCACCTTTGGGACAACCATGATCTGGATGACTGAGAATCTCCATAGACATCTACTGCCAAACCTCTTTTAAGACCTAAAACGATCCAATATTGGCTAAAAGGACCAGATTGACTTTCCTCTCCCAATTTGGCATTTATTTCTACTGTCTGAAGTTGAAGCAAGCACAATCATTAAGAAACTCCTTTGTGTTCCCCTGCTAACTATATTTATGCTTTATGCTTGAGTTGTAATACAATGCAGTTTAAGTGAATGTTGTCCTGTTTATATTTTTATTGTTCTTGCTGTTGTTTGTAATTGTTTTTTTAGTAGATATTTTATTGGTTTTTAACTATAACAATCTCCTGTGCCTGGTGTACAGCATGTTGTCTTGGTTTACATTTTAACAAGAAAAAAAAAGGACACTAATAATTAATTAACAGTCGATAATGATTAAATTTGATAATTCCATAATGAATATATTAATTAATAATACATTTCTTTGATCTTCCCTTCTCCCATTTGTATTTTCCTTCTTCAACCTTAGCCAAAATATAATTCTTAATATTTTCAATATATAAATGATTAGGTATAGGCATTTTTTATATTTATACAAATAATAATAATCTCTACATATAACATTTTTTTTTCATATTATTCTCATAACCATCATCTCATTAGTTCAGCATACATCCTATTTTTATAATTTTTGTTCGCTTAGGTTCGCTTATATTCAATCCAATTCTTACCAGTCATAATTTCTTCATATTAGTCATCTCACTGTCTAAATTTTCCCATTTAGGTACATCATCCCAATATTTTATGTCATGCATTATAAAAATACTATACTTTTTATCTGTCTTATAGTATCTAGAATGATATAACATCCTTTTTTATCAGTTTATATTTTACTTACATATTAATAAAAGTTACATCAACCTATTTTAACATTTAATATATTATAAAACATACTATATTACTTAAATCTCATTATCCTTCTTGTTATAAGGCCCCTTTATGTTCAAAATTCTCTGTTCTTTTCACCATATTCAAACAAATGTTTATTCACATAATAGTCCATCTGGTAGAGTGAGTCAAATCTCTTGTATCTGTCTCTGATCTTCTTCTTTTGCCAAGTAATTTTCCAAGTTGATGTAATCCGCTTACCCAACAGTTCCTGTATTTTTACAAATGTTGTTGAGAATACAAAAGATGAAGTAAGTAAGATAAATTCTTTCTGTCCCCCAAACTTTAATAGTTCTCCTAATAATTCCAATTTTCTTGTTGTATCAGAACCTTGTAAATTTTTTCCTGTTTGTGTCAAATTGTAATTCTTTTCCTTTGTTATTTCATCAATTTGATCATACTCCTCTAGTTTGTAATCTGCTGTCTGATTTGTTTGTTCCTTTGTTGTTATTTCCTGGGTATTTTTTAATTGTAGATGTAGATTGGAAATACACTTATTTAAATCCTCAAAGTTGTTTCGAATTTTGTCGTGGTTTGAATCTATTGTCATTTGTATTTGTCCTAACATTACATATATTTCCTCCGGGAAAGTATTTATCTTGCCTTGAAGTATTGCTTCTGGAGGCCCTTCAGGAGAAAATATTGAATGTGGCATCCTGTCATTTTTTGGTACGCATGTGATATCCATGTTGTCTCCCCCCTTCAAATAATCTTTCATCAATGTTTTAATTCAAAAGTCAATTTATCAGTCAGTCAAAATTACCGATTCAGTATATTAAGCCACTTTAAGTCCTTCCAGCAAATTCTCCTCTAAAGGATTAGCCAAAAAGCCAATTTTTTTTTCCATAAACAGTTCTTAGGTTTAAGCAACAGTCCAGGTGTTGTGTTTTTTTTTTCTTTCAAACACTTTTTAATCTTATAGCTGGCTCTTCCTTTGTTCCCAGCTGTCTTCAAGGTTATTTGCAATTCAAAGGAACAACTTTTTCTTTTGTTTCTGGGCATTCTGCCAATTTCTGAGTCCTTATTTTTAGTGTTCTATTCTCTGATTCTCCACTAGATGTCAGCAGTTATTTCTTTTTTCAGTTTTTCTTTCCATCAAAAAGTTATTTTTGTTATATATTTTTATAATTCCATCAGAAATTTTTTAGGGTATAATCTTGACAGTTTTTTAGTTCCTAAATTTGTCCAGACTGAAATATTTTAAATCAAATTTTAGTATATCTCTTTCAACCTTTTATGTTAATTCTCCGCTTCCGTCTGTAAGGGAATGGGGATATAGTCCCCTCCCTTCACTTCTGGAGGTTTTCTTGCTTTGGGGATCTTTTCAAGGATTTAAATAGTAGATAGAAGAAAGAAGATCAGTACTCTCACCAATTCCAAGCACGCTGTTCACCGATGTTTAAGTTCGTGCTCTGGGACTTCGGCTGCAAGCAGCTTGGGCTAGACGCTGATCTCATGCTAGCCTTTCTCCTGTCGGGTTTGGAGGGCTTTCCCTGGATCAAACAAAGCGATTGCTGTCGCTTCATGATTGACGGGGCGCCCCTCCTTCACAGTCACCTCTCCGGGGCAACTTCGGATCCATCTAGGCCCCCAAGTGGGAAGAAACTAGCCGTGGGGAGCGGAGGTTCGCTCTCGCGCAGCCATGCGCTGCAGATGCAAAAACCGGAAGTCTGTTGTTTGTAATTATTATAAGCTGCCCATACGTAACAGAATCTTGCAAGTCTGTAAGAACTTCTCCCCTGCTCTGCCTTTACTTTTCAGAGAACTGCTTTCTGAAATGCTTTTTCTACCCCCATCCCTTCTTTGGATTTTGTTTAAAAGACAATCGTCTACATTGCAGCTTTTCCTCCTGTCTCCCAAATCATTCTCACTGCCCATTATAACAACCTTGTGAGCTGTCTAGCAAACGGTATTGTTGCTTACTTTCTGTTTATTTCACTGAATTGAAGCAGTACCATAGCAACTTGCATTGGGTAGGATGTACCTATGGTGCTATGAGGTCAGTTTGACATTGTCATCTAAGATTATTATTTTTAATGTTATCCCTGTGAATATGATTCTACTTGGAGAGCTACAGTTTCACCAACAGTGCTTCACTGTATCCAAGCAACATGAAAGCAATATTTAAAAAGGGCAGCAAAGATTTACTGTGCCTAAAGTGGATATTTCTCCCTTGTTAAAATGGGTTAATTGCATCAGAGTTAGTGATGAATCACTGATCATTATTAAGAGAGGAATACTTTCTTGATATTTCAGAAACCATTTTGTGTGTCGTAGCAAGAAAGCTCCAGGATTCATATGTTTAATTAAAAAAAATAAAATCAGAAATACCCTTGTTTAGACAACCATGATTATTCTTTTGATTTCATTTCATATTTCTTTCATTTAATTTTTTTAAACATTCCTATGGCTGCTCATCTTAGAACACAATTCTGGACAGCTCACAACAATAAATCCTGAACCACAAAAACAATAAAAACATAAAACAAAAACTAGCACTTCAGTCATTCCCTTGATTGTTGCCTCAACACCCAACCAAAGACACTTTCATTCTACTCCAGTGTCTGGGTAAAAAAACCAAGTATTGAGATTAAAGGGGGGGGGGCTACAGTATCATCAGGGAAGAGGGTATGTTCCCTAAGGTTGGGGCAGCTACAAAAAGGCACATTCCAAGCCCCCACATTGTAGGGAAGAGACCAATCTGATAAGCTAGGCCAGGGGTAGGCAACCTTGGCTCTTTTATGACTTGTGGACTTCAACTCCCAGAATTCCTGAGTCAGCATGGCTGGTTCAGGAATTCTGGGTATTGAAGTCCACAAGTCATAAAAGAACCAAGGTTGCCTACCCCTGAGCTAAGCAGATACTGTCAGAGATAGACAATCCCACAAATAATCTGGTCATGCACCCTTCATGATAACCAGCACCTTCAGTTATACCCAGAAGGAAACTAGCAGCTTGCACAGCTGTAATGTGGGTGAAACCTGAAGCATCTTAGTATGATATGTACAGCTGCATTTTGGACCAGTTGTAGCTTCCAAGTGGTCTCCAAGGGCAGCCCAATGTAAAGTGGATTTTAGTAGTCCAGGTGGGAAGGGACTAAGGTATGAGTGACTCCCAGCTCAGGAAAAAGTCCAATTGGTACCAAGACAAATCTATGCAAAGCCCACCACCAGGCACAGCTGCCATTTGCCCATTGAGTAGAAACCTAAGTGCAGGAGGACACGCAAATTGTTTATCCAGAGTTAAAGAGAGGCAAAACCCCAAACTCACTCCATCTTGCCAGGGTTGAGTAGAAGTTGGTTCCTCTCCATCCAGATTCTCACAGCCTCCAGGCATAGCTGTAAAGGCAATGGTGGAAATGTATCACTGGATATTAATAGCATACTGATGATACTGCACCCTGTCAGTCAAGTGCACCTAGTGGTTTCATGTAGATGTTAAAGAGGAGAGGCAAAAGAACCAATCCCTGAGGTCCCCAACTTGCAAGGGCCTAGGTTTTGAGCTCTGCCCCCACAACATTAACTAGAACTAGCCATAGAGAAAGGAGAACCACTGCAAACCAATGCCTATCTCTCCCAAACTCCCCCCCCCCATGGAAGGATACCATGGTTGATGGTATTGAATGCAGTACAATGCAGTGAGACATGTATAGATCTGTACATTGGAGAGAAAAAACAACCACTTCACAAACGCATGGCACAACATAGGAAAACAAATCCACCAGGACAAGATTCAGCAGACTATTTGCATTTAAAAGACAAAGGTCACTCTTTTGAAGACAGCAAAATCCACATTATGGATACAGATGACTGCTAGTTTGAAAGAGGAGTCAAAGAGGCCATCTACATTAAGACTGAACACCCCTCTCTCATCAGAGGGGGAGGGATACGACTCCACCTATCTCCACCTATCTTCTCTTTACAATACTGTAATTTCAGCAGTTCCAAAAAGGTTTATATCCATTTGCACTATTCAGGTGACTTCAAGGGCACAGATAAACCTCCAAGGTGCCTCAACGACTCTCAGAAAGAGTACTAATGATCAGATGACTGCAAGGAATATAAATCCTTCCATCTTCCATCATTCAGTCAGAACTGAAAAGCTTCTTGAATGAGAAGCAAAATATCTTCAAGGAAAAACAAAGTCCAGGTGCCTTTTGAAAAAGCATCTTTGGCACAACCATGACCTGGATGACTGAGAATATGCATAGACATATTTAAAGGTACTGGGAGACCCAGAAGAACCAAAATGGTTGCCACACCCCTATCTCAAGCCCTCCAAAGGTCATCCATTATTTTGTATTGCATTGCTTTGCATTGCATTGCATTGGATGCCACATGACTCAAGCAATTCTGAGCAGCTCATAATACAGCAAATAATATAAAAATCATATGACAGCAATACAGACAACAAAAATAGGCAAAAAAAAAAAAAGAATAACCTGCAAGAAGGTGAACTAGCAAATGCCCAATGTAGGGGATCTCACCAATCTCCTACATTGAGCAAAAGGAGTACCAACCATTTTAGTCCAAGGCCTGAAGGAACTGCCAGGTCTTTATGACTCCTCAGAATATTAACAGGGTGGGATGTTCTAGATTTATCTAAATTCATCTAGAGTTCAGGGGAACCTCATTCCAAAGGACAGGTACTGCAACATAGAAGGCATATTTCTTGAGTCCTGATATATGTCATTGTTTAATTGAGGGAACCTGAAGCATGCCAATCATGTCAACTTTAATTGTGAGATAGACGCCATGGACACTGTCATTCCCTAAAATAACCAGACTTTGTGGCTGCAGAGTTTTATCAGTCCTAACAAGCACCTTGGCAACCAGTGCAGCTTGTGAAGCAAAGGCATCACATGAACTTACAAAAGCATGCCCGTAACTGGCATTCTTGGTCAGTTAAAATATCTGAGTGGTCTTTAATGGCAAGTAGAACACATTGCTAGGAAGTGAGTAGAGCATGAGTAATGATTTGTAGGTCTTCCTGATTAGGAATGAGCACAATGGTATAAAGGCCTTGAGCAGGAGCTATGAGGCCATGAAGACCTCCATATTGTACATCACCATGAATGGGGAAGTGCAACACCATCCAAGATCAAATATGGAATGTCTAGCAAAGCAGGTGACCCCAAGATGCATTGTCACTGAGTAAGACTGAATCAGAGACAGTTCCTCTCCTTTCAGGTCCATACAATCTCCAAGCATTGGGATAGGAGTTTGATAGTCTGCAGAAGTAAAGGAATTTGGGGGAACATACTTAACTAGCCCTGCACACAAACATTTGGCATATTTATTGGCCATTCTGTGTCTGAATGTGGATTAGCATCAACTTGAAGTTGAGCCTATGTGTTATAGATATGAATACATGGATATAGGACTTTTTGTTTAGACCAAAGCAAGATTTATCTTCTATAAACCTCCTATAGTAAGTTTTTCAGTGACCATATTCATTAGATAGGGCTATTTAGGAGAATTCTCAGCTGCCCCTTCACATGCTTCATTATCTATATATCTGCTACCAGAAAAGAACTGACTGATCCTATAATAAATTCATTCTGAGATTCATAGGAACTCATATAATCATGCATTCATACCTTCCTAATTCAGTGCAAACACAGCAGTGGAGTAACTCAGATGCTCTCAGGCTGTGTATCTATAGCTGCAAGTAAAGGAAGTCTTGGGAACAAGCCATCAGTAACCATTCATGTGAAAATGATCAGTATATCACTAGTGTTGTTCTTAGAAGCTCTGTATATTGTTCAAAAATATATTTCACAATTAACACACGTTATATGAACCACAAATATATCTACAGGTAATAGCTTTACTTCCAATTCAGTGCAGGAGTAAAAATGACTCTTATCTTATCTTAACTCAAGCATTGTCTGGTTTGTAATATCAATTGGGGGATTTTCATCAATTGATCATACTTTTCCTTTTGGTCTCATGCACAATGACTCCCTGATGATAGCAGATATGTGTGAGTGCTAACAAAATGTGATAGAAATAAAGATTTAGTTCGTAGTGTTCATACTTTTTACCCTATTTAACTGGAAAATCATGATTCCTGATGAATGACAATATATCTCCTTTATGCTAGTTCTGCTTTGCTGATCCCAAGTGGTTATGGAGGAAGCCTGTGTCCCAAATTCCAATTTGCTACTACGCTGAAATACCATTATCTCCACATGAAATGGCAATATAATAATGTAGAAATGCAGAATGTAGGAATTCAAATGTTCTTTGTGCAGGGAATGATATTCAGATGATTGAGTCCTATCTTGAACAGCTTTTCTTTCCTATACTTCTTCTGGGTAATAGAGTTGCAGCGCTGGGGAAAAAAACCTTAAAAGTTCATCTATTTCAGATGATAATACTGAGATTAGTTCTAAAAATGCTATAAGCAACTAGAAGTGTCTGCCTGTCTGCCCAAATAATACATCTGCATTATAATTTAATGAAGGTGACTCGTATACCTTGAATTTAAATTCTTAGTGTAATCTCTTTTAGCATTCATTGGTATGAACTGAGGTTTCAAAAATTTAAAGATCCTCTGTAATACATAATGTTGCAGGTAAGTCAACAATAGTACCTCTGTAGCATCAAAACAAATTAGCCAGTAATGTAGCAATGGTCAACATACAATTCTGAACTGCTTTTTGGTTCTCTTCCTTCCCCTCATCATGCTCCTAAGATTCATATCAATGCATATGGATTTGGAAAATTCGAATGAACGAGATTCACATTAAATGCAAGCCTTGAATTTTTTTTCTTTTTCTTCCAACTTATCTTCCTATTCCTTAAGCAAGTTATTTTGAACTTTTCAATCTTTAAATCAGTCTCTGTCTTTTCTTTTTCATGGGTTGGACTGAAGGAAAATCATTGTCTGAAAATTATAGCAAATAAATAAATTCAATTTTTTTCTCCTTATCCATCCTGATGAGCAAGTGCCTAGCTTTGATGTCACCTCTGTCCGGAAAACACTGCAGACAGTTAACATTCGGAAAGCAGCAGGCCCAGATAACATCCCTGGACGTGTCCTCAGGGAATGCGCAGAGGAGCTGGCTTGTGTTCTCACTGATATTTTTAACCTCTCATTGCAGCAGGCAGTGGTCCCATCGTGTTTTAAGATGGCCATCATCTTGCCAGTGCCAAAAAAGTCCACAATCACAGGCCTCAAATGATTACCGTCCGGTTGCACTGACATCCACCATCATGAAATGCTTTGAGAAGCTGATAAAAGACACTATTGTATCTAGCCTCCCGCCAGCATTTGACCCGCTTCAGTTTGCCTACCGACCAAATCGCTCTACGGAGGATGCTATTTCTTCCGTTCTTCATCTGAGCCTGAAGCACTTGGAGGAAAGAAATACTCATGTGCGTTTGCTGTTTGTCGACTTCAGTTCGGCGTTTAACACAATCATTCCCCAGCATCTAGTAGACAAACTGGGCCTTTTAGGCTTAAACACTCCTTTGTGCAATTGGATTCTGGATTTTCTTACCAACAGGCCCCAATATGTGCGAGTTGGAACAAATACCTCAAATACCATTTTCTTGAGCACAGGTTCTCCTCAGGGCTGCGTCTTAAGTCCGCTGCTGTTCACCCTGTTGACCCATGACTGCTGTGCTAGGTTTGCCACCAACCATATTGTGAAGTTCGCAGATGATACAACAGTAGTGGGCCTTATTCAGGATGACAAGGTGGAAGCTTACTGCAAGGAGGTTGAGGGGTTGGTGAACTGGTGTAAAGAAAACAGCCGAGTTTTAAATACAAGAAAAACCAAAGAGATCATTGTTGATTTCAGAAAAGGCAGGCACAGCCACACTTCTCTGTGCATTAATGATTCTCCTGTGGAGATGGTTACCAGCATCAAATTCCTGGGTGTGCAGCTAACGATTAGGCTGACTTGGTCGCTAAACAGTGAGAAACTGGTGAAGCGGGCACAGCAGCGCCTGCATTTTCTGCGCCGCATGAGAAAAGCACATCTTCCTTCCCCTGTCCTGACCACTTTCTACAGGGGGACAATCGAGAGCATCCTGTCATACAGCATCACAGTCTGGTTTGGAGGCATCACTGCTTCAGACAGGAAGGCAGTGCAGAGAGTGGTGAGGATGGCCGAAAAGATCATTGGCAGTTCCCTCCCTACCATCCAGGACATAGCACAGAAGCGTTGCTTGAGCAGGGCACGCAAGATTTTCTGGGACACTACACATCCTCTCCACAACCTGTTTTCCCTGTTACCTTCTGGGAGGAGGCTTCGTGGTATCCGTAGCAGAACATCCAGATTCAGCCATAGTTTCATTCCATACAGCATTAACCTTGCGAACTCTCAAACTTCCTCCTTGCGTTATATATTCAAGATGGACAGTATTTAATATTTATTTGCTATGTATATGTAGGGATGTGGGTCTATATATATGTTGTACATAGTATGTTTTAGGTGTGTGTCATGTATATGTTTCACTTTGAGAGCGGGCAACTAAATTTCATTATTTTATGTGTGCCATTGTGCCCACAATATAAAAAATGACAATAAAGGTTATTTATTTTTTTTATTTTATTTTTTTTTTTATTTCTAGTGCATTTGTAATATTCCAAGTAAAAAGATAGTAGCATTTGCTAAAAGAAAGAAGAATGTTCATTTTCTAGCTGAACCCTGAAACTGCATTTACCACTAAGCAATAACAGCATCAGAAAACAGGCAGAAATAGAATTAACCAATATTTCCATTTTCCACACCTGCTGATCAAGCTGATCTACTCATCATTTTTAATTTTATGCTACTCTTTATATTGATTTCTTCCTGCTTATGATTGCTATGAAAAAAATCTATGGGCAGCTCTGAATTAATATATTTTATGCCTACGATAATAAGTGATGCTGAAATCCTGGAGATCCTATAGAAGAAAAATAATTTGAGGATCTGAACTATATCAAAGACCATGATTAAGATAGTGAAGGGATTTGTTTGATGCATAACCCGCGTTTTCTCTAGGACCACAAAACAGCTTACATGGAGATCCTCCTTTGTTGTATCTCAGCAATCCTGTAAAGTAAGCTGGCCCAAGAGAATGAGTGGATCCAAAGACATCCAGGAAGTTCTGTAATTCTAGTCCAACACTGTAAGTAACATATAACACTAGAAATGTGTATTAAATGGAAATATTCTAAGACTGAAATGAAAGAACATATTGAAAAGTGGGAGAAATGTTAATGGAGCTCCCGCTACTGCTTGGATACCTGGAGCTATTGGTCACTCCTATCCTTGCAAATACAAATCATTTTACATTTCAGTCAGGGAATTTCCAGTTCACAACTTAGAGGAAATGGTTGTGAATCAATACTCTAGATTTGGAAAGCAGCCATAAAAGTCAAGCTCTATAGAACAGGTGAAAGAAAGAGAAGAAGGATAGCATACAATCATACTTGCTTTCTTCTAAACTCTACAAATTGATGGCATAAAATACAGCCCTGTTGACAAACGATTCAATATCAATGTCTTAGAGTTTGAAACTAGCAAACTCAGTCTAATATTATCACATTGGATCTCTTCTTAAAGTTTATCTTCAGCTCTAAAATCCTGAGCAACTCACCTCCTTACACATACAGTATGTACCTTTTGGTTGTTTACTCAAGAAAACATGAAATATGCTTTTGCAGTAAAGGTGGGGGTCAAATCCTGCATCACAAGGCAAAAATGCCTCTGGTGCATCTCAGAAATGAGGAACTAGGCTGGTACATTTCAGTAATTCCTGCAAGTAAACAGATTTTGAAAATATCATCTATAACATTGAACAGTAATCTAATAAAGATAGGATGTAATTTAATATTCTGCCAGGATTTTTTTATAATTCCCCTTTGATTTACCTAGCCCAGGAAGCCTGTTCTGTAAATTGTGTTGTTTATTTTATAAGTGGTTACATATTTATTCCATGTTGACTTTACACAGTTAATGAATTTTCCTTGGCTTTCCTTTAGAGATAGTGTAATTGGTTGGAATATTAAAGGAAATGTACTGTGTGGGACCCCTGAGAAAAAGCTACTGCCTTCTTTAGACAGCTAGAGAACAGGCAATGTGCAAAGAATCAAGCTGACACAACAGATAAAAGAATTTGTTTGATGAAATAGCAGATATACACGTAGATAACTGGGAAATAGCAGATGTAAAGATGCGAGAGGGTTGGGGTGGTCCAGGTTAATATGATAATTTCCCATTTTTCAGCAACTTTTAAGTGGGAGTGCTACTTTTTTTTACTAAAAGGGGAACTGCATGCTTTGAGGAATATATTATACAATTGTTATTAAGTAACAATCTGCTCGCTTTCCCCTCTGTATTATCTTGTTCAGCATATACAATCCTGTGAACCATCCAGAGTCACTTAGTAATCACAATAACATTTAGACTTATATAATGCTTCACAGTGCTTTACAGCCCTCTCTAAGAAGTTTACAGAGTCAGCATATTGCCCCCAGCAATCTGGGTCCTCATTTTACCGACTTCAGAAGGATGGAAGGCTGAGTCAACCTTGACAGAATCGAACTGCTGACAGTTGGCAGAAATAGCCTGTAATACTGCATTCTAACCACTGTGCCACCACAGCTCTTAGATAATATAGGTAGCCATACAAATTGAATTAATAATAATAATTAATAATCCCAGGCACTATTTTGATATGGTTGTGGGGCTTGTGTGCGCTCTGAAGATGATGAGTCTTGTCAGAGGACCTAGACCTAAACAATATAGTGAGACATAATTTACACAAACTCATACTGGATTGGTCACTGGCCAGGTTAAAGACCATGCTAGATGTTAGATTTTACTCGCCATCTAGTGACAAATGGACTATAGAACTCAGAACTGTTGGCTAATCAACTGAGGCCAGCAGCTGCAGGATAAATGGATTAATGGACTAATGTTTATTTGTTGCAAATATAGAAAGATTGAAAATAAAAAATAAGCTGTTATTACAAGTCAAGTCCAACAAGAAGAAGATATCTGAAAAGAATGTGAATGCACCAGTTCTGGAAAGAACTACATCCAGAATCAATAATAATAATAATAATAATAATAATAATAATAATAATAATAATAATAATAATAATAATAATAATAATAATAATAATAATAATAATAATAATAATAATTAATAATAATAATAATAATAATAATGATGATGATGATGATGATGATGATGATGATGATGATGATGATGATGATAATAATAATAATGATAATGATAATAATAAGGAATAATATAATAATAATAATAATAATAATAATAATAATAATAATAATAATAATAATAATAATAAAGTTGAAAGGGACCTTGGAGGTCATCAAGTCCAACCCCCTGCTCAGGCAGGTAACCCTATACCATTTTGGACAAATGGCTGTCCAGTCTCTTCTTAAAAACTTCCAGTGTTGGAGCATTCACCGCTTCTGGAGGCAGGTTGTTCCACTGGTTAATTGTTCTAACTGTCAGGAAGTTTCTCCTCAGTTCCAGGTTGCTTCTCTCCTTGATTAGTTTCCATCCATTGCAGAATAACAGAACAGGAGCTAACAAATCAACATCAATTGATAATATGAAATAAAGTATTCAGAGAAGCAGAATTGGAAGAGGCAAAGGTCTACCAGGCAAAGAAATTGAAGCTTTGCCAGAAGTAGCTCAGACTGTAAAGGCAAACCTGAGGGAGTCAGCAGTAGAGGAAGACAACATAGCTATTGAATCATCTTTAATCTCAAATCAGAAAGAACAAATAATAAAATTTAATAAATTTTAAGAATTGAAACAAAGAACAACTGAGCATCTAGAACAGCACAAAATCATTGGAATAAGGTTGCCTGCATTGAATCTTGTTCCTTATATTTTTTAAAAATGAAAATTGTTAGACAAGTAGATAAAAACTAACAAAAAACTAATAGGTAGTAAGCAAGGAAAAAATAAATCAAATAAAAAGCAAAAAGTATGAGAAAGGAAACAAAGTTAAAAAAAAATAGAAAACGAAGTGGCTTTTCATATTCATCATAGAAGTCATAAGTACAAATATATTTTAACTTCTCTCTCTAAAGTTGCATCATATTATTCTTCTTTCGACAATCTATCCTGTCAAATCACCAAAATCATGACACAGGTTCACTTTTTTCATTTTTACACAATAAAGTCCAAAAGACGCTTCCTGTCAGCAATAAATATACATGACATCTTTAACATATGCTACTTTAATATTTTTCTCAGAAGTTCTACCTTTTCATGAAAAAAACCATTCCATTCCAACCTCCCAGGACAAACCAATTTTCATATAAAAACTCCAAAAGTTTATACACACATTTTCTTATAAAATGCTGGTTTATTTCATTTGGGGCATTAATTTCCAATATCAAATTTTTAACTAAATTAATTTCCATCCCAATGTTATCTGCCAAAGTCATCAGTCAGTGTAAGTTTTGGATGGGAGGTTTATATAGAAAACAGCTCCATTTTTTTCTTTCAAGTCTACTGAAACAAATTCCTCTTCAAATTTGTGCAACTTAAATATTTTACATCTTTTTTTCCTAATATGTGTTTCTTGTTGACAAACCACATCTTGTATATCTTTTTCTAATAGTGACTTTCCCCCCCCCCTCTTTTGAGGGCATTTGCCCTATTTATAATTCATGTCAAGCATTTATAATCTACAATTAGTCCAAGATTTTAGAAAAGTCAATACTGGTAGCACCCAACATGGAATCTTCTATGTTTTGCATCTGCTGTGACATTAGTTTAGTCTTATCTATCATTTTAACTTCCCTTTGTGCCTCATCCACTTCTTTGTTTTGTTTTGTTTTTTAAAAATCAGTACATTCAGGCCATTCTGGTGAGAGAGAAGTTCCCTGAGGATGGACTCCAGAATGAGTCCAAAAGCTTGGAAGACTAAATCTCTGATCCTGGTGACTGACCCAGATTGGATCTGGCAAAAAAAAAAATCAGCTCTGGAGTGCAGCTATGGGACAACCCAAATAAATTCAACAAGAATGAAGCTTGGATAAATGATGTGGATAAAAATAAAGAAGAAGCTGCAATGAAATAATTTGTAATAACAGAACAAATGGTGGAAGAAAAGACAAGGAAGATCAAGTATTGGTCAGCACCATGTGAAGGTGAAGTGCATGGTTTTGGGTTAAAACATCTGACTGGTCTACACCCACTCATTGTGAAGAAGTTTAACATAATGCAAGGAGGTGAAATTGAAGATTGGTCAATATCTGGCAAAGCCAATCTGATAATGAAAGATCCAGCAAAAGGAGCATGATCAAGCAACTACAGATTAATTACCTGCTTACCAAAAACTTTCAAATTGCTAACTGCTGTAGTATTTAACAGAATAACAGAGTTGGAAGGGACCTTGGAGATCTTCTAGTCCAGCATAGCTGACTCAGGAATTCTGGGAGTTGAAGTCCATGAGTCATAAAAGAGCCGAGGTTGCCTACCCCTGTTCTAGTCCAACACCCTGCTCAAGTAGGAAACCCTATAACATTTCAGATAAATGGTTGTCCAATCTCTTCTTAAAAACTTCCAGTGTTAAAGCACCTACAGCTTCTGGAGGCAGTTCCACTGATTAATTGCTTTAACTGTGAGGAAATTTCTCCTTAGTTCTAGGTTGGTTCTCTCTTTGATTAGTTTTTATCCATTGCTTCTTGTCTTGCCTTCAGACACTTTGGAGAATAGTTGACCCTCTTTTCTTTGTGGCAGCCCCTTAGATATTGGAACACTTAGATGCAGTCCAACAGCATTTAGGTGAAAACAAACTTTTTCCACTTGAGCAGAAAGAATGCTGCCCAAACAGCAGAGGAACAAAACAATCAGCTCGTAATTGACATGATCCTGGAAAACTCAAGAGAAAGAAGACCAACTTGAATGTAGTATGGATGGATTACAAAAAGGCACTCAATTCCTTGCCACATGATTGGATAATCAAATGTCCAGAAATAACAGGTAACAGGACTGAATAAGTCAGGCCATGGCTATCAAACATCCAAAAAATCTTCCATGCTACCCTACCTCCTTTACATGGACAATTTGAAACTGCATATAAAAAGACAATCTGAAATAGAATTCCTGCTCAACGCTATCCATATATACAGCCAAGACATTGCAATGGTGTTTGGACTGGCCAAAAGTGCTACTCTTACTATCAATATGGGGGGGGAATAGTGAGAACTGAAGGTAACAAGATGCCCTATGGAAATAACATCAAAGGTCTGGATGAAGAGGATCACTACAAATACCCAGGGTCATGTGATCACCATTTGTGACTTTCTAACAAGCTAATTCAATGGGGAAGCCAGATTCATTTAATTACTGTGTTACTAGCTTTACAACTATGGCTACAAAGGTCGTAAAACGGAGCAAAACTCACTTAACCACTGTCTTGCTTAGCAACAGAAATTTTGGGCTCAGTTGTGGTCCTAAGTCCAGCACTACCTTTAAAAGGCTCCCTGAGTGTAATTCAAAACAACTGGAGCACCACGTGAACACCACTGGCACTGACAAAATCACCTTCAGTTAATTGCAGCTTTACTAGGAACAGCTTATATTTTGCAGTGATACTTTTAAGACCATCGAAGAACAACATCTGCCCATCCTAGGCCCTTGTGAAGAATTCAATAGGTGAATTAAAATGCCAAATCCAGTCTAAACATCTGGTTGACTGTGTGATGAACTATAATAAGTCATAATGTCATTTCCATAGCCCTGCCAATGGTATTGTGCATATGAATGAAGGCAAAACATGGGTTGTGTTGGGCAAAATATTATAGACTTTGATGTATTTTACAGATGAAGTGACAGAAGAATTCATCGTGGGAATGAGATTTTAAAATATTTGCAAAAATATGGTTTTGTCATGGATTTTCTTTGAATGTAATTATTGTTTCTGAACTTAGAATTCCAGTAAATGAATTACAATAGAGCTGGAAGGGACCTTGGAGGTCTACTAGTCCAACCCTCTGCTTAAGCAGGAGATCATATACTATTTCATACAAGTAACTGTCCAGTCTCTTCTTAAAAACCTCCAGTGATGAAGCACCCATAACTTCTGATGGCAAGCTATTCCACTGGTTAATTGTCTTCACTGTTAGGAAGTTTCTCCTTAATTCCAGGTTGCTTCTCCTTGATTAGTTTCCATCCATTGTTTCTTGTCCTGCCCTCTGGTGCTTTGGAAATAAGTTGGCCCCCTCTTCTTTGTGGCAGCCTCTCAAATACTGGAATACGTACTTCTTCAAATACTGAAATACCTCTCAAATACTAGAACACAGTACATACTTGGAAGTATTGGAAGCTGAGAAGACCATTAATAGTTGCTTCTTATAAGCAACCTAAAGTCTTCGGGCACAGGACATAGCATCTTGATGAAGATGTAGAATAAATGAATGAATTCTCCTTTGAATAAAGGTCTCCTTCTTATATCCATGTTACTTGCTTGGCAACACTATGAAAGGGATTTCCTTACATCTTTCCCTAGGATGTCTTTAGATCTTCCAATATAATCTACAACTCTGGAATTTCCTGGGGATCTCTCACAAAAGAATTAATCATGTTCAGAGCTGCTTAGATCAGTCAAGATTAGTTACATCCTGTCACCTATTGTGACCCAGAGATCTAAACCATGTCAGTACCTAGATGGAACATTTTCCCCACACAGTGTACTTCAATATATATATATATTTATTTCAAATATGAGGTTTCTAGTTATTATCGATTGGTCTTCTGTAAGCATTTTACAGTGAGGTTATAAAACAATGTCAAGGAATAAAAGCAAGCCATGAAAACTAGCAATGGGAATTGGTAAAAAAGCAACCGTTAGGACTGGAATGCTAGCTGAGAAGAGATCATTGATAGAATCTGTGCCACTTCAATTAACATTTTCCTTGACCATCCCAAGTGGTCGCCTCCATGAAGACTGTAAGAGCTTGGAGGCTGGTGTAACTGAGTCGTTTAGAATTTTGTGTAATAATAAGTTGGACTTTGAACCTGGTTTAGTTGCAAAGAGGCAACCAGTGTATATATTTTAATATAGTTGACGAGCCAGATAATAACCTGGCCATTTTATTCAGCATTAATTGTATCTTCTGAATCAGTATCAGGAACAATTCCCCATAGAGTACATGTCATTGCATGAATTGTGATAGCCTAACTCAGGGGTGTTAAACTGTTGGCCCGCAGGCCAGTTGCATCATGTGGAGGCGGCGCCCATGCCAACTCCAGCAATGCAAAAAAAAGTCACAATACGTCGCGACACGTCACGTGATGCGGCAAGTTGGACACCCATGGCCTAACTCTTCCTTTACAGTTGGCCACTTAAGTTTAATGAAAGAAGGTGCCCTATAAATGAAACAGGTTTCTGGCTGGAATATTTTTCATTTTCATTTCATTGAAAACGATGCTATAATAATAATAATAATAAAGTTGGAAGGGACCTTGGAGGTCATCGAGTCCAACCCCCTGCTCAGGCAGGAAACCCTACACCATTTCGGACAAATGGCTGTCCAGTCTCTTCTTAAAAACTTCCAGTATATAAAACCTCCTATTCTTTCAAATAGCCTGTAAAGGGTATTGTTTGTCTTCATAGCTGGTGTTTGTTTCTTTTTTTTTTCAAAACATTCAAAGCAAAATTGGATCATTTATTTCCTTTTGTGGTTTCAGGTCAAATATGGAAATTACGCCTTTGTTTGGGATGCAGCAGTTTTGGAATATGTTGCTCTGAATGACCCAGATTGTTCCTTCTACACTGTTGGAAATACTATTGCAGATCGAGGATATGGAATCGCTCTTCAACATGGAAGCCCCTACAGAGATGTCTTCTCACAAAGGTAATGTTGCTAGAAGAATACCAAAGTTGTCTAAGACTTTCGGTTTTGTTTGTGCCAGAAAATATATCACCTTATACCTGAATGGATTGGATCATAATTACGATGCTCCATAAGAACAATAAAGCTGAGGATGGTTTATATTGTAGTTGACCATAAAGTAGTTCAACATAATTGCACTGATTTTGATTGGGGGTAAGACTGGGAATCATCAGTTTTTTGCTGGAATTAAAAAAACATGTTTGAGTGTGGTCAGAAGACAATGATAAAGAGCTAGCTAGAACACATAGTATATGAACAGCTGTTTCAGTAGAGACGATTATGACAGTGGTTCTTGACCTGTGGTCCATGGACCTTGGGGAGCAGTGATGTCATCACATGGAGTCTGCAAAGGCTTGAAGAAATGTTATGATTTAAATCAAGTCTTGGGGGTCTGTGACCATTGTCCACAGCCACAAAAGGTATTTAAAGAGAGTCCGTGGTGAAGAAAAAGTTGAGAACCACTGGATTATCAGGTTACATTAAAAAAGAGGCAGAGTTTTGATTGCGCCATCATGAATGTGTCATCTTTACTTTTTGGACCATACCCTACAAATACTGAAGCTCTTATAGGTGCTCAAATACTTTGACTAGTTGGCTTATAATTTCTGGCATGAACATAGGAAACTTGAAACATAGATCTTGCCTCATCCAGATCTTAATATTGTAACTGTATTTTACTAACTTTGAGAAACCTTGTCTTGTCAAAGATCAAGTGGATATCAGCAATGGCTAGCCTGATGAGAAAGAAAGATCTTGGGCCCTGCCCAAAAAGTATCAAGTGCCTATCCCAGTTTTATTTGAAACAGTGGTTCAAAATTGTAAAGTCATGTAAATGTGCTTTCTGGAAAAGAGAAAGAAAAAAGCTCTATCAAGGGCCAATGTTTATACAGGATCGCTGCAAAAGAGATGCATATAGATTGTGAATATAGGTTTCTATAGGAGTGAATATAGGTTTCTGTGAATAAAAATATTGACCATGGTATTGGCAGTATGTGTGAATGGACAAAGGATAGTTTATTACTTCTCTGCAATCTGGAAAAAGAATTTATATAGTTGAATAAATTGAATTTGCAGATCTTGCTTTAGCATATGTAGTTGATATTGTGCTGTTGAAATAGTTAGTGCTATTGTTCTATCACTGGAAGCCAGTACATCTATAACATGGAGGATAACAATAAAGGTGGCATCACGTCTGTTGCTAATTTTTGGCAGTACTGGAAAAACATGTAAGAGACCAATTTCTAGTGGGTTTGGATTGCAGGGTTGATCTATGGAATTAATACATTAGTCAGATTCTACAGTAAAGTGACATATATAACAGAAGCTTATAATCTGGAGAACAGTCATTTCAAAAATAGGGAATATGAAACTAAGTAATCAATTCTTGTTGTGTTGTTTATATTTTCTAAATGTACATCATAAATATTCTTATCATTTTAATTGGGCCAGTGTTTATATATGGCATGATATGTGATATGCTTAGCCTTTTTGTATACTGCTTCTGTATGGGTCGTGCCTGCAGTAAATAAACAACAGCAAATTGGAAGGATGAGTAGGCACAAAAAAGCAGAACTAAACCCAGTGCTGGGATTCAAATATGTGAACAACTGGTTCTCTGTGTGGATGCTGCTTCCAGAAGTCCATTCTGGGCCTGGGCAACAAAAAATTAGCTACCAGTTCTGCCAAACTGGTGCGAACCGGCTGAATCCCACCACTGACTAAACCTGAACATCTGGAACGTCAAACCATAGCTTTACTTATCTCTCTTAGAGGTGTAAATCATGCTCTTGAATAAATTGTTGCCTTTCTAAACTGCCCTTAAAAATATGCATATATTCTAATGTTAGCATACATTCTGCAACAGCAGCTTCACCATGAGGTCTCATGCTAAGCAGCCATCATTTTTTTAATTATATTAAGATTGTAGTCTGTGTTACAAGTCACTGCATAGTGCAGAGTGTAGCTTTATATGTCCTGTTATTGTGCTGAATGTTTAGGTTTTTCTCAGACTATTCTGTTAAACAAGGAAGTATTTTATGTGACTTTATTAACATTATTTTCTACAGAAATGAATTAAAAACAGCAAAAGGTACTTCTTGTATTGCAGCTGGGCCATATTTATTAAGTTTAGCACTTTCAGCCTGTTTAACAGCCCTTTGCTTTCGTGTGATTTATATCTGCAAAAATACACAGAAAGCAAGATACAGTAGTTTTCTTAATGGCCTTGCTCTTTTTTTCCAATATCTTCTGCATTCATGAAATATATGTATATTATATATAATATATATCCTATATTATCCAGTTTGGTCCTTTGTTCTTCATTTTCTAGCTGAACTGTATTTATTTAAGAAAAATGCAGTGACCTATTCTAGAGTTTTCTTATTGTAATTCAGGCTGTACATATTCACAATTTTATCTGATCCAAAATTAGCTTTTTAGTGGCAAATTCTCTAGGCAAATGCAAAAAAAATATTGATTGATCATAGAGGGTGACAAATTAAAGAGAATTCCAGTGGAATATTTACATATGGTATATATTACTGTGCAAGTATATGGAGAAGTAGCATCTTCAAAGCATATAGCATTTTATAGTCAAAGCACATGCATCATGGATTCTATCCTTTCCTGTTCATCATTCATATTTTTCCTATAATTTAGCCATGAATGCACTATTCATAAAATGCATATATAATCTTTCTATACATTTGGAAATCAATGTAGAATGCAAATTTTCATCCGAAAAATTGGATTTGCATCCAGGTACATTAGTGTAGTGGCTGATTTAATATTGGGATGAATCTCTGGATGAGCAGATGTTTGAGAGAACTCCAGAGCTGGAAGAGACTAAAGATGAGAGTTATTAGCATAATTAGAAAATAATTAGATGATCAGTATTGAAAACTGAGCCTTAAGAGACCAAGGGCCATAGTTGCAGAAAGGGCCAGTAGGAATGTTACTGATTATAAAGTGGAAAGCAGTTTCTGGCAAGCAGATGCATCAATAGGAAGCATTCTTATGAGACAGGGTTTTCATAGCTCCCTTGGCACAGTTTTCCATGACTGCTCTCATGTGGGTTTTTCAAATCATCCTTTGCCTCTCTGATGAGGAAGCTGAATCGCTGCCTCTGAATGCTAAGTAGCAGCAAAAAATTTTTTTTTTTCTCAGTGGAATTAGCAAACATTCACTTCAATATTTCAGATTCTTTCGTGTGAAGGAGATCTGTTTAAAATGCATCAGTGAGTCATGACTCCCCCCCCCGCCGCCTTTTTTAAGATAAGAGAATGAAAGGCGTGCTTTGTTTTGTGAAATACTGGGAGTCTACCATCATGTAATATTGGGCATCACTAGGTGAGCAGGACATAGGATCTTGAGTGATTGTGGGAAAAGCTTAGATTAAGAAAGGGAACTTTCTTTCTGATATGGGTGAAGGTTAAATACAAAAGTTAAATGACTAATGAATTCAAGGAAAGTCAAGGTAATGCAAAAACTAGATGGTGAGAATGTTCAGAAAGAAAGGAACAGAACTGAAAGAAGCAGATAGAACGGAACACGGAGCTAGAACAGTGATGGACACCTGAAATTTCAGAGCAACATATTTTATGTCATGTCACGTCACATCATGTCATGTCATGTTACATTATGTTATGTTACTGTAGGTTCACAGAGCCTCCGAGGAGACATGAGAAGGTTAAAAGCGTCTTTCCCACAATGACCTTGGACCAAACATTGGCTGTTTCTGGCCTCACATATAGCAATAGCACTTTGACTTATATATCACCCCATAGTGCTTTTCAGTATCTCTGAGCAGTTTACAATATCAGCATATTGCCCTCAACAATCGGAGTCCTCATTTTACCAACCTCAGAAGGGTGGAAAGTTGAATCAACCTTGAGCCAGTCAGGTTTGAACTCCTAGCTGTGGGCAGAGTTAGCCTGCAATACTGCCTTCTAACCATTGCACCACCACAGCTCTTACCACATATGACAAATTCCAAAAAAAAGAAATTGGCAAATTATTATTGGCAAAAATGTACTTAATGGAATAGGCAAAAGGACAATGAAATATTTTCTTCCCACAATTTTACTCACACAATTTTAATTCATAAACTACTGAAAACCATTAGTTTGCCTTCTGTTTGGCTTTAAAATGTTTATTGTTTGCATATTCTGCTTACAGAGCTTGGCAGAAATAGGACTGGGTGAGTGAGTATGGGATTGCAGTCTTAATTTTAATAGGATCAGATAACTCTGGAGCTAAAATGCCATTTTACCCAGCATCATTATCTTAATTTAATTTGGGGATGTCTTTATGTTCATATAGTAACCCAGCTAGGGAAGTTATGGTTTCCTTTCTTCTCCAAGGGGGAACTGCAGCTTTTTTGGTTTAAAGATTACTTAAACTTCATTAGGCCATTTGTAAATTCCATTAAGATAATAGAAAGAGATGTGAAACTGGAGGTAATCATTAATAAAACAAATTACACCGGGGAAATACTTTGCTTGGACAAATTTTGAGGTTGATTTTACAAACCGTTGGCATTTCAGGGTAAGAAACACATTAAGCCTAATACAAATTAGCCTAACTGTTCGATTGGGGAAGAGAAGAGAAATGCCGGAAGGATTTTGTGACTCATTTGGAAAGTCTTAAAGAGATCAGAATAATTCACTGAGCTGGTGTTTGCCATTAACTTTTCTCTAAAGGGACTCCTTTGCATCTTCTGCCTCTGTGCACAGTTTAATGAATAACGTGGAAGCACATTCTGAGCATCTGTACATGCATGCTTCTTGTATTTCTTCAGGATCATGATATATAGCTAGCTTAGTAGCAAACATTGACTATACATATTGCCCACCTGAGCGAATGCATTATTATTTCCTACTCTTACTCCTCCTTTCTTTAATGGCCATGTCTGCTTTCCTTTCTCACATATTTCTCTCCCTCATAATTCACTCACTATATGCCAAACAGTCTTTCTCTATCACATACTCTCCAAGTGTTGTCAGACAACAAGTTCCAATATTTTTATCCACTAAAGCTGGACTCTTAAAATTTGGAAAACTATAACCCCAACAAATCTGGTTTGGAAATACTGGTATAATTTTCTGTCTCTTGCAGTGACCATTACATCCAACCTTTATTTCACTTTGTTCAGTACAAAAGAGTTGGTAGAATCTAAGTAGAAATCTTCCTCTTGTCTCATTTCTCTAGATCACATTCCCAACTAACCCCCATGTATTATATAATATAGTACCATAGGCCACGTTGGATGTGAATTCTGAGGCAGTCAATGGAGTAAATTCATTTGTTTTACATTTAAGGAAAGGAAGAGTTATGTCTTCATCAGCAAAGCAATGGATAATGAAACATCTGCTTATATTAATCCATGATCCATTAGGCAGAGTACAGCAAATGTAATGACAGTTCATCTGAAGAAGCTGAACACTGTGTTTATATTGTCAGCCGTGGACTGCCGCCATTAGTTCATAAGATTCAGGTTATTGCCTTTGGCATAGCACCAGATGATGCCCATCACTTATCATTCCACATATAGAAAAGAGATGGATTTGCAAGCAAATCAATGCATACTTTTTGTGCTGTTCCCTGTTTGGCTCTAAACCTACCTATCCACTGGGTACTGTTACTTTTGAAGGCTGAATTTGAGTTTTTCTGACTTATGGGAGCAAAATGTTAACAAACCAAGAAGTCTGGGCTGCAAAAAAAAATCCAAGGAATATGGATCCTTTGCTGCCATCTAGTGTTCCTGCAGGTTTTTGCAACCTCATATAGTAAATATTCCTAGCAATTTTTATTTTATTTTATTTTTTTGCTTCTGGGAAATTCTGAAGAAGCTTCTTGGATGAGAAGAGAAACGTCTTCAAAGAAAAACAGGAAAGTCCAGTTGCCTTGTGGAAAAGCATCTTTGGGATCTTTGTCCTTATGTTTTTTCTTGCTTTTGATTCACTGTGCTTTCCAACTTTGCAACTTCAATTTCTTGAAGTTCTTGCTTGTCAAATCCTGAAAACTAACTACACCAGGGGAGAAGACAGACAACCTTATTAATGAATCCAATCTTCCTGTCAGTAGCTGTAAGGATATGCTGCCATGGTACCCTTCCAATACCACAACAAACAGATTTTGTAAATGGCAGGCAGATGCCTATAACATCTAGCAAGAATGAGAAGAGAAGTAGACCTACAATCTTTTTTTTTTTTTAACCTCAGTTGCATGGAGTGGAAGCAAAGAAATGTTGGGTACCAAAGCTGCTGAGTCCCACTTTCTGAATTCTCTTGACTGATTGACTGGAAGCAGAACTGATTACAGGTAGTTCTCAACTTACAACAGTTTATTTAGTGAGCGTTCAAAGTTACAATGGCACTGAAAAAAGTGACTTGTGACCAATTTTTCACATTTATGACCGTAGTAGCATCCCCATAATCATGTAATCAAAATTCAGAAGCTTGGCAACCGGCTGATACTTATGACTGTTGCTGTGTCCCAAGGTCACGTGATCACCTTTTGCAACCTTTTGGCAAACAAAACCAATGGGGAATCCAGATTCACTTAACAACTGTGTCAAGAAAGTTCGTAAAATGGGGCAAAACTCAGTTAACAAATGTCTGACTTAACAACAGAAAAGTTGGGCTCCATTGTGGTCATAAGTCGAGGACTTTCTGTAGCTTTTATAGCTGTTTGCCTGTACTCAGCATACTGACACCAGCAAAAGTGAAGATGATCAAATGTCATCTTCTAATCGGTTCGTGAGGGGGCGGGGAGTGAAACATAGTGAAAACTGCCAGATTAAAGTGCAGTTCTTCTATGCTGGCAGTAGGTTAGCTTCTTCCATTGGATCTGACAGCAACCACATATTGTCAG
Organism: Azemiops feae; assembly: GCA_023970755.1. Lineage (NCBI taxonomy): Eukaryota > Metazoa > Chordata > Lepidosauria > Squamata > Viperidae > Azemiops > Azemiops feae. The sequence goes on along the minus strand of JALGBA010003888.1, from coordinate 2,253,098 downwards.
GTCATTCATGCCGCATTTGCAATTCTTTTCTTTAAGAGAAGAAAATGACAAATATTGTTAGAAGTAATAGTTTCCTGGGTCCTAGCACCCATCTTCCCAGACATTTGCCTCGCTCTATATCAGTCATGTCAAACACAGGGCCCGGGGGCCGGATGCGGCCCGCGAAGTGGTTTCATGTGGCCTACGAAGCCATCCTGGAAACAGTGAAGGAATGGCCCCCGCTGCCTTGGCCCTGGCCCAAGTCGGCCAGGAGCCAATGTACATTTTTGTGGTGGCCAACTATGCTGAAACGCATTCAGTCTTAGCTCCACAAGGCCGTCTGGAAACAGCAAGGGACCGGCCTCTGCCACGTTGGCCCTGCCCTCTGGGTGCATGCTGGGCAGGTGTCACCCTTTGTGAGGAATGAAGAAATGCACCATCGCTTGGAAGTGGCCAGCAAATGGCCCTCGCCTACTTCACATATCCGGCTTGATGGGCTCCGGGGGAGAGGTTTCGGCAGGCAGCGAGGCGGTCTCCTCACAGTGCCGAGAGGCTGAGCCGGGCGTCATGAATCCAAAAAGAAGTGCGAGGCCGCCCAGCTCCCAGCCTGCCCAGTTTCAGCAGGCAGCAAGGTGCAAAGCTGGTGAGCTTCGCACCGCCCGGCTCAACCTCTCGGCGCTGTGAGGAGAGCGCCCCACTGCCTGCCGAAACCACACCCACCCCACTCCATCCACGCCCACCCAGTAGACCGCACCCACTCTGGCCACACCCACCCGGCCCCCCAAGGGAAACCGCAATGCTGATGCGGCCCTCAATGAAATTGAGTTTGACACTCCTGCTCTATATAAAGGCTCAATTAATTTAAGCATTTAGAAAAATAATAAATATTTGGATCCCATTTGTTCCTTCTCTGTATTTCAGTGCCCATGGAGAAAACTTTAAAAGGTTACCATAGCTCTTATTTATCTCTTAACTGGCCAGCTTTTCAATGAACAAGAATTCTGCCATTTTACCAGGGACATCATTCAAAGAATAGTGGTTAATGTTGGGGATCAATTGAGTGAATGAAAGTAGGAAAGAGAAGAAAAGATGCAGTTCTATTTTCAGCAACTTTTTGAAAAGCACCTCACTGATACATAATTTTATGTTCGTGTTAATAAGCTGGAAGAGAATGTAATTCTGCCACCATTGATGTTTGTTTTGTACTACTGTTTGTTCTGTTATTTATTATTTGCTGTGCACAAATATCAGACTTCTGAGAATCATAAAACTGCTATTAATATATTGTTGCCAGCCCCCAGTAAATTGAAGAGCAGTGAATAGGTAAATAGGCATTAAGTGGCCCTGAGAAGGTTTTATAAATCCTAAAATATTATGGGAAAGATTCAAAAGTGCTTTGCTCACTTTCCCTCATGCACTGAAAGCCTGTATTTCTTGTTAAAGAGGTGCTAACAGTATATACTTAGATGCTCATATTTCAGATGTAAAAACAGCATCAGCATACAATTTGATAACTGGACATAGTATTAGTAGTCCTTGACTTATAACAGTTTGTTCAGTGACAGTTCAAAGTTATAATGGCACTGAAAAAAGTGACTTATGACTGTTTGTCACACTTATGACCCTTGTAGCATCCTCGTGATCATGTGATCAAAAATCAGACCCTTGGCAACTGACTACTATTTATGATGGTTGCAGTATCCCAGGGTCATGTGATCACTTTTTGTGACCTTCTGACAAGCAAAGTCAATGGGGAAGCCAGATTCACTTAACAACCGTGTTACTAACTTAACAGCTGCAATGATTCACTTAACAACTGTGGCAAGAGAGGTTGTAAGATGGGGCAAAACTCACTTAACAACTGCCTCACTTAGCAACAGAACTTTTGGGCTCAATTGTGGCCATAGGTCAAGGACTTTCACAAGTCTGAAAAATTATGTAGATCAATCTATCTGTCTGTCAATCTGTCTGTCAATCTGTCTGTCAATCTGTCTGTCTGTCTGTCTGTCTGTCTGTCTGTCTGTCTGTCTATCTATCTATCTATCATCTATCTATCTATCTAATTTTGAGATCTAAGGGTGCTCATACATAGCATTTCCTCCCATTTTTTTGTCCTGCATAGCAATCATATATGGTAGCTTGGATTGTGAGAAAATGACTCTCCTGAAGTTATGGTGGCTGAGGGTCTACTGGAAATTGCAGTTTCTCGGTACTCTCCAGTGCCTTAACCTCTGCACTGCAAAGGGTTTTAACAACTGTGCAAAATAGGGTAGTATTATTCTCACTCCGATATACATATACGGGAAGTAGAGAGAAATCGGTTTACTCAAAACCATTTGGTAAATTCATAACAGGGTTCCAGACTTGTAATTTGTAGTTATAATGCCAGGTCTTTTGTTAACTTTCGTTCCTGCTTTGTAGAGCCTCACAACTGCTACATTTTGGAATAGGAGAGGGAAATAACCTTTTGGTATAATGCCTTTTTCAAATGTCTTGTAACAGGCTTTTATTTAAATTTCCTCTGAAATGTGCATGCTGATGTTGAATGTCTATATTTCACTGAGCATATATTCAGATTTAGGGACTGTTCTTTCAAGCTTTGCTTTTCGCAATGCTCTTCAGAATTCTGTATACTTTCTGCTTGTGAGTCAGAAAAAATGACTCTTAAGAATAGCTACAACAGAAGTTCAGTACTTTGCAGGAAGAGAGTGAAAGAGACAGATTGAGTAGACTACATTATATTTCTAAAATGGAGATTTCTTTTTTTGTTTGGTTTGGTTTGGTTTATTCTTGAAAGTCAAAAAAGGGGAGGGGAGGGGAAGAGATTTAATTTAATTTAATTTGAATTGATAGTTAGAAGACTGATTTTTACCAAGGGAGTAATTGTAATTGTGTAAACAGACAGTTTTTCCTTAACAATTTTCCTTGAAGACAGAAGAAGTTAGCATAAGTTCCCCAACTGAGTGGGGCTTTGTCATACTTATTAATAGAAATGTGCCACCCTCAGATACTCTGTGCTTATGCATAGCAAACATAATTTTTTTTAAAAAAAGACCAAAACAGGTAATCTCTCTAGAGTTCTTGTAGTCACAAAACACTAAGAAATAAGTGCTCCAGATAAAGAAATGTTGTTTTGCCCCTTTCTCGTAAACATACTAAATTGGGAGTGTTATTTCCAAAATTGCATGCAGGTCCTCTCTTAAAAGAATGTTAACATGTCAGAAGGAAGTGAAATGGACCAAAAGGGTGGCAACCAATCGTATGCTGGAACAGGTTAAGTGGCTCCTGAGAACTGACAGTTACATTTCCTGGAATTTTGCAAGTCAGTGGAGAACAGAGCAGAGCCCAATGCATGCTGATTAGCTGCTCCTCAGCTAGTGGTACAGCAAGTGCAGTGGCAGCAATTATAACTGCATTATAAACAGCTAATGTTAGATAAGTAAGCAGAATAGTTTCAAAGTCATCAATCTGTATTTTGACATAGGAGTCACAGCTTCAGTCGCACAAAACGACAGGTGGCTAATATGCAACCTTTCTCCTTCTTAATATGGGTTGATAGAGATAATTAACACTAAATTTATATCTAGGAATAAAACGCCATTGTGATCTGTTGAGTTTGGTGTTCGGTGAGGCATTGACGAGGCAGCAGGTGAAACAACTAACTCTTTATGCAAGACTAAAACAGAAGCCTGGTTAACTACTGCTCCACCTCTATTTATACAGTCTGGCACTTAACTGACAGTCTTATGACCGTTTTTCAACAATTCCAAGTAATTCACTTCAATACATTACAGATCTATTAACAAATTTTCAACATATTCCTTTGTAATGTTCCTGTGATATGAATGTTTACCTTGAGGGAAATGACTGAGATTTTTAACTATATTTGGCAACCAACCCAGTAGTATTTAAGTGAATTATAGCTGGTTTTTAATTAAAGTCATACCCTTTAAAAAGGGAAATGTTCATTCATATTATGGAAGATGGCATGGTTTCTGATCAGTCCGTCAAGTAATCCCTGCTCAGCTTAAGTGAATTTTAGTTCAGAGATTTTGATATAGAAATCTATATTTCTAGACTCAAATTTCAACTTTCAGATTGGTGCCAGCTTTTCTTGGAGCTCTGACTTAAACTTCGTTTCATTAATACAATTTTATTCCCAGTGGAAACTGATGTCTTGGCCTTAGATTTGTTGATTTTGTTGTGTTTTATTAAAATGAAGCACTTCTCAACTCTTCTCCTCTTTTTTGATTCAAGATAACTTCATTTGGCATTCTGAATTACAGTCAATTTGGAAAAAGAAAGGAGGGAGGATAAAATTAGGTACCAAGAAGAAAGAATCAATGCACATCACTTTATTCATAAAAACACTTTAGTGGGGTGCATTTAGTAATTTACCACTGTAAGCATACGTACACACTGCTTTCAGTGCAGGCCCCTGACACTGTATTTAGTTTATACTTTGACAGCACGGCTAAAACTTCCATTTGTATGCATTATTCTGCTTTTTGCATTATGTTATCAGTCACTTTCAATATTTTGAAGCCATAGCAGTCTTTCTTCTGACTCACATTTGTCAGAATGAACTGCCTTGATTGCTATTATTATATTACCCTGTTCCTGAGTAAGGGAAAAGACTTTTGGTAAGCCAAGAATATTGAAATAACTTGATAAAACAACATATTGAGCAATATAAAAGCTGAATAAATTAATATTCAGTTATACTTTAAATAGTTAGACGGTGGGAGATCTGTTACAATAAAAAAGCCAGCATAGAATTTGTGAAACTTACATAAAAGAATAATTAAAAGTAAATAAAGGAAAAGAAATTATGTGCATTGTACTGGAAATTCATTCATTGTAAAGCCAGATGAGTTGGCACTCACAAAATCTCTTACTTACAAGTCTTGTAAACTGAGTCTTTGAAGCTTTTTTGAATGGATACAGTCTCCAGAGAAAGTTCCCAAAGTGTAGATTAATATGTTTGGAAAAGGGGGCAATCTGATTCACTTTTAATGCATGCATCACTAAGGATTCAATTACACATCAAAATAGTATGTTTTAAAGAACAGCTTTTCTTGGGACATAACAAATGAGATAACAATTGAGCATTTAAAACGTACTTGCATTAGGCAAGTAACAGTTGTAAAACAGAGACCATGCAAACATCAAAAACATGCTTTTTGTCAATTTAAATTGGAATTAAATGATGTTTATTTTAAAAAAATTGAGAACCTACTTCTTGATATGGTATGAAGATTTAGTAGCTACACTGGCTCTGTGAACAAAGCAAGAGGAAATCGTAGCTCTTTGTAGAGTCACCCTTGCCAGTAAAATCAAAATGAGAAAGCAAAGCTACAACATAAGAACAGTGGGGATCTGCACACATGATGGAAGCCAAGTCACCTTGGAAGAGGAATTAAAAAAAAAAAATCATGGCAAGCTACATCTGTACAGTTGCCAAAAAAATTGAATGGACATGATTGGAGCATTGGAACAAGTGTGGATGCCAGATGGTTATTGATCTGTAGCAGGGGTATTAAACTGCCGGCCCGTGGGCCGGACGCATCGCGGCAAAACCGTGCCCACCCCATTGCCGGCAATGGGAAAAAAAGTCACGATACGTCGCGATACATCACGTGACGTTGCAAGTTTGACAGCTCTGATCTATAGGAAAAACAATGAGTTTCTATAAGTGGATCTGAAAGCAATGATAGAGCTGCAAAGAAGCTTGTGATTGATTGAGTCAGTATTAAAAGAGGAACTCCTTTTTTAACAAAGACACATGCCATCAGAATATGAATGTGCAGAGAATTATTTAATGGAAACTGGAAATGGTCAAAATGGAAATGAAACATACTGTATTGAGTGTTTTAGGAATTAGTGAATTTAGGTGGATGAAAAAAAAGCTACTTTAACATCAGATAATTACATGGCATATACTGTACTGTTGAGGCCATATAAAACACTGAAGTTGCAAATAATTTCAAATACTCATTACTATTTATATGTATTGTACTATTTATATGTATATGTATTCACTCATAATCCATGAAATGGCAAGATCATATGCATCAGAATTAGTAGATATCCAGGGCTTATCATCCTGGGAATTCTCAGGAGACTAGAGGATAAGAACTTAATGTTTGTCATGTCATCACACAAATTACTTAATTCTTATCATTTGTGAAATGATATCATTATGCATATGTTATCGTGGCTAATTCAAATACCTCTAAAATAATTGTTATTCATGAGTATGCACCTAATAGGCGTACAGTGATAGAAGACATTGAGGACTTCGATGGCAAACTGCAAGAGATTTTCAATGCCATATCAAGAACATATATAATATTACAAAGGGAATTTATTACAAAGGTTGGAGAAGTGGAAGAATCAGGAATTATTGAAAACAAGTAGGCTGAATAGATACGATAATGCAGGAGATTAGCAAGAAAATTCCAAGGGAAATGCAGCTAAGGTAAAATTGCTCAAGAATAATTACAGAACATGAAGGCCAGTAAGATTAAAAGACTTTAAACAGGTATTTTAATAAACAGAATTATAGAAAGACAGCAACATTTGTAATGAATATATTCAGGAACTCACTTCATTAGAAAGTGAGAGGGAAAAAAGAAAGCATTCAAGTTCTCAAATAGGAAAAGAACAGATGTAGTAATATACTAATTGAAAAAAGGCACTTAATGTTCAGTTTCGACATGTATGGACTGAGCCATCTGGTTTAAGGAAAGATATGCAGACAGACAGAAAGATGATAGATGGATGTTATCTAAACATGCACACAAATCACAGACTCACTGAAAAAGGGAGATCCAAGAAAATATATAAGTGATTGAACCATTGCATTTGATTATCTGAAAGTGAAGCCTTAGAAGACTTCATAGAAAATAGAAAAGTAAAAAATCTGGATTAATGTCAAATATTACATGAAGATTAAGCTCATGTCAAACAGAATACTTAGTGGCAGTATAATAAAAGTAGTATTCACTTATTAGCTATAGGACCTTAGCAATCCAGCAGAAATTGTCCAATTATTCACTCAATTGCTTCTTGAAATTATAAATTCCTGTAATTGTTAAATTCCTGCACTGAGCGTAAGACTGGGCTAAATGGTCTCCAGGGTTTGTTCCAATTCTGAAATGCCATGTGTTTTGTTTTCTTCCCATCATGTCCCAGAACATATTCAACAATGTTCTATGCATCCTGAGATATCAAAATGCTATCATTTTGATATCTTCTCATTGCAAAACTAGTGATAAATTGTTGATGCAGCTAATGGTTCTCTGAAACAGAGTTTATTTATTTTATTTATTTATTTAAAACATCTATAGAGCTGTCCATCTTATATCAAACTCTAGACATCTCCCAACCAATTGTTAGAATAACATCAAAAACAAAACAACATAATCCATGCATAAATGCATTTGAGCCCTCGTGATGTAGTGATTAAAGTGCAATATTACAGGCAAACTCTGCCCACAGCCTGGAGTTTGATCCTGACAGGTTAACTCAATCTTCCATCCTTCCGAGGTAAAATGAGGACACAGATTGCTGGGGGCAATATGCAAATAATGCTTCCATATTATAAACTATCTAGAAGGTGATGTAAAGTGCTATGGAGCAATATATAAGTCTGAATTTTACTGCTGTTGCTATGTATTTTGCATATATCTATTAAAAGCACAAGCATTAAAACCTGGCACCAAAGTTAAGCTTTCACAGTCCACACTAAATCCTCCCATCCATCTTCACCTTACCCCAGAAGTTTGGGGAAAGACTAAGTCCTAAGTAGGAGGTACGATGGCTCAGAGTTGCTGAGCTTGTCAGCTGAAAAGCTGACAGCCAGAGTTCAAGACCTCAGCACTGGCAACAGCGTGAGCTCCCCTTACTTACCCCAGTTTCTACCCAGCAGTGCAAAAGCATACAAATGTGAGTAGATAAATAGGTACCACTTTGGTGGGAAAGTAACAGCATTCCGCACACCTCGGTTTATAGTCATGCTTGACCACATGACCACAGAAATGTCTTCAGACTACGCTGACTCCCTTGGCTAAGAAACAGAGATGAGCAATGGCCTCTAGTCAGAAACTGGACAGGGGAAACCTTTAGCTTTAGCTTGACCTAAGTTTTAAGTGTTTTTTCAGAAGCTAGGAGAGTGGGAACTTGCTAAACGTAAGGGACAAGGGCGTTTCATAGGGCAGGGACTGCCACAGAAAAGGCATGCTTCCTGGATTCCATAAGATGTCAATTCTTAGTTCAGCAAGTACTGTATTAATTTAACAGAAAAATATGCTGTGTAAAATAAATGTTCTTGTCCCTTTTCTAAGCCGATATAAATAGTTGTTGAGAATCTTGGCGGCTGGCTTCAAGAGGGATAACAGAAAATAATGTTTGCCTGCCTTCTTTTTAAGATAGAGATCGGGCTGCACAAAACTCTTTCATGTTAAGATGTGCCGTTCCCCAGTGCCGAGGTAAAGGATGACACCTGCTGGTACAGCAAGCAAAGTCCCTTCAGATTCAAGCTTTATAGGGCATGCTTTGCCAAAAAGGAAAAACTCACGAGTCAAAGATGGGAAATCCTTGGTGGTGGCGGGGGAAGGGCTTTAAAGCCCACAGCAACTCATTCTTGATAGGACTGAACCAAAGTCCAATCTTCCCCATTCAATTTCCCACAGCCTAGATTCACTATGAAATTTGGAGGCTGGTGAGCTGTAGAACCTTAGGGAATTACCCAGTAAGTATCCTTAAATGCTCAGGTTCTTGATATGCTTAGGTAATTAAATGGTAGACATTAAAATTTATATTTTGCTTTATTTGAAACAGTGACTGACAGTTTTAACTCCCTTTTTGTGTTTTAATAGTATTGAGTAATATTATTCAATAAAATAAATATATTGAAAGGGAAATTGGTGTTGATTTAGTGATTTTGCTGAGAGGAGGAGATAGATTTTACTGATGTACCAGACAGCTAGATAAGAACTCCGTTCTTAAGGAGAAAAAAGAGAAAGGGTATGTTTATCTCTAGAAGGGCAATCCTTAGGCATGGATTTTACCTTAGTGTTCAGGATGAGATTTAGTAATTGTTGCACATCAGATGAGTGCTTGCCAGGGGAAATATATTATTTACTTATATTTGATTTCCATAGATGCCCATCTCAATAAGTGATTACATAAAACATAAAACAATAAAAACAATAAAAAATAAATATACATTATCACCGAGTAGAACTATTGCTATGAATATTACTAACTTAACAAACTCAAAGCCCAGGTCTGGGCACAGAACCAAGTCTTCACAGCCTTACAAAAGGCTAACAGGATCAGGGTCATCCTAATCTCCAAAGAGAGACTGTTTCAGAGGACAGGGGCTATGGAAGAGAAGCATGTTTCCTGGTCCCTACCAGCTGACATTCCTTGACTGATGTGACCCATAACTTATCCAATCTGCTGAACCAAGGGTAGAAATGGGGAGAAGACAGCCGCTTAGGTAACTTTGGCCTCAAGCAGCGGTGGGATTCAAATATATGAACAACTGGTTCTCTGTGTGGATGCCGCTTCTGGAAGTCCATTCTGGGCCTGGGCAATAAAAAATTAGCTACCAGTTCTGCCAAAGTGGTGCGAACCGGATGAATCCCACCACTGTCCTCAAGCCATATAGGGCTTTAAAGGTGATAACCAGAACATTGAATTGCACCCTGGCAGCCAATGCAGTTCTCAAGCAATGGTGTTACATGTGTCAAAGACCTGGCATTCTCTACTATTTGAGCAGCTGCATTCTGCACTAGTTGAAGCTTCCAAGTGCTTTTCAAGGGCAGCCTCATGTAGAGCATGTTGCAGTCATGTAAGCAACAAGCCATGAAGGCATGAGTCATTCTGAGCAAAGCCTCTTGATTCAGGAACACTCAACCCTAAGGTGTGCAAAGGCCCTCCTAGCCACATTTGAAATTCATTGAATTTCACTCAATGCAGGTAAACACTGATCTAATTTAAGCAAGGCACATCATTGAGGTGGCAGCTTTGGCACCACAACATAATCTGCATATAGAAAGGACCTTGGCTCTGCCTCCCTGGCTCCCAAAATTTCCTGTGTTTGATTTTACCTGGTTGTTTTGTTTGTTTGTTTGATTGCTTGTTTTGGCATTTCCCATTACGCATCAATGCACCACTGGTTCATGGGCTGCTCTGGCTACAAATAGATTGCTGGGTGCAATTCAAGGTACAGGTAATCTCAACGGTGCTTTTTCAAAAGGCAACTGGACTTCCTTTGTTTTTGCTAGAAGACATTTCATTTCTCATCCAAAAGCTTCTTCAATTCTAGGAACGTTCGCTTTCTGAGAAGCGAAACATCTTCAAGCAAAAACAAAGAAAGTCCAGTTGTCTTTTGAAAAAGCACCTTAGGGATAACCATGACCTGGGTGACTGAGAATCTCCATAGACAAGGTATAGTTAGTGTTTGGTATTATAAAGCCCTACATGGCATAGGATTGCACTATATGCAGGACTACCTCTCTCCCATTGTTTCTGCTCAGCCCACCAGATCTACTAGGAAGAATGAGCTTCAGGTGTCTTCCATCAAACATATTGTCATATTGATGGACTCAGAAGACATGCCTGCTCTGTTGTACCACCTGCCTTTGGGACAGCATCCCTCCAGGAATCCATATAGCCCTTACCTTGTTGGCCTTTATAAGGCACTGAAGCCTTGGCTCTTCCCCCAGTCATTTGATCAGGGGGTTGGGATAATTCTGTTAGGAATGCTGTTTAATGAGTTTAATTTATTGCTTTGACTTTGGGCATTATGGTTTAGATGATTATGTGCTCTTCTAATTATCTACACTACCCAGAGTCATTATTGTAAGATAAGCAGCTGTATAAATAATATAAATAAATAAATAAGTAAGTAAGTAAATAAGTAAATAAATATGGATATTTAATTATGTGAACTTTGAAAATACTGACAGCATTCAAAGCTCCTGAATTTAAAATGTATATTAATCTAAAACAGTACAGTAGTTTACAATTTTCTAAAATTAGGTAGCAATTTTGTGAAATTGAAAGTGAATTGAAAGTTTATTTTACTTAGTGTAATTTACTCAGTGGGACTTACTTGCACGTGAAATCTGCAGGGGATTAGGCTTCATGGCTCATTGATTTCAGTATTTCATGCAGCAATAACCATAAAATACTCCTTCTGCAAACCTAATTTATGTGGAAGCCAAAACTGCAAACAGAAAACACTAACAAAACCTTACTAGAGAACTTGTAAATACATATTACAATATATACAGTATCATATAATATATGGTATATTCCAATAATCTTATGTCCACTTTATAATATGGCTCCATGGATGCGTCTGATTAATTTTATCAAACAGACCTCCCAAGTCAAATCAGAGGAAATGACTAGGACAACAGCAAGTGTTACTGTCACACACTGGGCAATCCTGCCAATAAATAACATCTCAGAAATTATTTTTATGAGCTTTCAAAGGTTATGACATTTGTTACTCTATTTTCTAGTAATGAAGCCAGCAGCTTCATTTAATACAGTTAATTTATTTTTGTGACAGAAAGCAAAATCAAAAGGTAAGTTCCAAGCTGTAATTCCACAGCTAAATCCACCGATCTCGGAGAGACTTAATTGTGATACATACAGATACCTTGTCCACAGTGTAACGTTTCTAAGTTCAACCGATTTTAACTGGTCAACAACACAATTCTGCAAAAGCTATATGGGAATTAAGCAGCAGGCATTTACCATCTGATAAGCTCTCATAGATTGGGACCATCACTTAAGTAGCAGCATCTGGTACAACATAGATAGATCTTCTTTGTCACTGCAGCTGCCCTATGGAACAGCATTGTGGCTGGTCCTGATCATGCATCCTTTCCTAAAGGCTCTGAAGACTTGGCTAATTATCCCAGTGATTGGGCCAGGAGTTTTGTGACTACTACTGGGTGTTTGTACTACCTCTGGCACAATATTTTTTTATTATGATGAATAAATGAAGTGAAGAGTTAATACCACTTTATAATGCCTTGATAAGACCACACTTGGAATACTGCATCCAGTTTTGGTCACCACGATATAAAAAAGATGTTGAGACTCTAGAACAGAGGTGTCAAACTCGCAACGTCATGTGATGTGTCGCGATGTATTGTGACTTTTTTTCCATTGCTGGCAATGGGGTGAGCACAGTTTCAGCATGACACATCCGGCCCGCGGGCCGGCAGTTTGACACCCCTGCTCTAGAAAGAGTGCAGAGAAGAGCAACAAAGATGATCAGGGGACTGGAGGCTAAAATATATAAGGAACGGTTGCTGGAATTGGGTATGTCTAGTTTAATGAAGAGAAGGACTAGGGGTGACATGATAGCAGTGTTCCAATATCTCAGGGGTTGCCACAAAGAAGAGGGAGTCAAGCTATTCTCCAAAGCACCTGAAGGCAGGACAAGAAGCAATGGATGGAAACTAATCAAAGAGAGAAGCAACCCAGAACTAAGAAGAAATTTCCTGACACTTAGAACAATTAATCAGTGGAACAACTTGTCTCCAGAAGTTTTGAATGCTCCAACACTGGAAGTTTTTAAGAAGAAATCGGACAACTATTTGTCTGAAATGGTATAGTTTCCTGCCTGAGCAGGGGTTGGACTAGAAGACCTCCAAGGTCCCTTCCAACTCTATTATTCTATTCTATCTTTTCATTCATCAAGAAAAACAAAATACGCTAAAGAGAATTATGTTTTTGACATGTTCTTTGAAATTCAAATTTCAGCCAGGTATCTAGGAATTATCATGTAATATGTATTCTATGATGATGGTGATGGTGATGGTGATGATGATGATCTGGTTGCTATTGTTTTTAATTGCTATGTCATGCATGCCAATTGGGTGGCTATATAAATTGAAAAATTAAATAAATTGCAACCATTTCAGCTAGCTTCCAGCAATGGATTCAGGATTGCTTTGCCCTCTGTACACTTTAATGTCTGTCACTGTAGTATATGGGGCTTGAAAGTATGTGTTGACAATATTCAACACATTTGTTTTCATTTTTCCCTCTCTACCCTAAGATTTTGATGTCAGTTACATCATGCCCAGCAAGTCATTTAATAGCACTTTTGAACCTAGATCTCCATCATTCAGTTCTCAAAGCCACTTTTAACAACATATCAGTGATCTGGCTAAAGTAAAGCAATTGGATTTGACTTGAATACATTAGTGGCCTGCTTGAGTGAAAATTGCCTGCACAATTGCTGTCACTTTTCTTTTTCTCAAACAAGTGGAACCTTAATCTTAGATGGATTTACTTCTAGCAAGTGGTAGAGCTTCAATCTAGGAACGCTTCATTGGGGCAACGCTTATTTTAAACTGCCCCTTAAAGTATTATGTCCCCACTCCTGTTTCTAACAATATCTGCATTGTTTCACTTTGATTTGTTCTTATGTCGAATCCACTTCAGTGGTGCCTGACCCCAAACCAATTCAGCCTTTCTTCTGAGGTTTCATCCAGCAGAACTGTCAGTCTAGCCTTTGAGATGAAGCCAGATAAAATTGACTCTTCATCTCAGCAAAGATGAACATTTCGCCTCTATGTCACTTCCCTGCCTGATCTCTACTCCCTTGAACAATTTTGTACAGGCCTAATAAAAGGATAGAAGATTGTAACCTAAAACCAAAATTTAAAGGCCCCCATGTCACCTTGCCTGGTGATGAATAAAGAACAGAGTAGGTTCATTTTGAACAGTAAAAATAAACTTACATAGGCAGGTAATAAATGAAAATAAAGACTGAAGAACAAGAAATAACAGCATGCAGTTTTAAAGCAGAATGTTTGATAGCCTTATTGTTTATACTGTATCTCATGTTCTTGTCATAATTATTACCACAACCCATGAAAAATATCTTCACATGGTACTTTGATAAACTATGGAATTTCCTGTACCCCAGATGTATATAAATGACCACCAATTTCAACCATTTTTTAAAAAACTAATCAAATTTACAAAGAAAATCCTTGTTACATTGGCTATATTATTATAACCTTGTCATTTGGAAACCATATATATCTAAATAGCCACTGCAGAGAAAGAAGATGCTGTTTGTTGATTTCCTGTAAACTCTGGGATGTTATCAGGAATTGGATTCTTAGTTAAACAGATTCTCACCAACGCCTTTTAATGTTTTTACTTTTCACATAAACAGTTTTAATGTAAATTCATTCTGTATTTAGAGTAGCAAATGTAGAATGAAACCATCACTCCACATATAACAAGGAATTATACATACAGAAGTTGTCATTCCATCACTCTAGCCATTAGGATTATCAATTAACAAGGTTCAGGGGTGATTTGAATATACTAAATTATTTTTAGTAAACTATAGATCAGCGGTCCCCAAACCTTGGGGCTTAGTGGCCTGGCTGGGGGGGGGGGGAGAAGGGAACTGGGCCATGTGAGCAGTGGCTGGCTCACATGCAGCTTAAGTTGCACGAGCAGTGGGCTGCAAGTTGAGCTGTGTGCGCATGTGCATGTGTGCCAGCCCACCGCTCACACAAGTTGAGCTGTGAGCGCACGTGTGCGCTGGCCTGTTGCTCATGCAGCCCAGTTGCAAATAGGCCTGGGGGTGGGGATCCCTGGTATAAATCATTCAAAGACAGGAAGCAACCCTGTTCACAGATAATATCAAAGTGATACACTACATTATAAAATACAAATACATTCCATCATAACATGCATTATATACTACTACATACTACACTTAGACAAGTAGTATGTAAGGTCCTATCTTAAAGATTTCCAGCATACTGTACATGGTTTCATTATAAATTGTATTCATTCTAAAAACTGTTGTACAGGTAGTCCTTGACTTACAACCATTCATTTAGTGACTGTTCAAAGTTACAACAGCACTGAAAAAAGTGCCTTATGACCGTTTTTCACACTTACGACTATTGCAGCATCCCCATGGTCACATGATCAGAATTCGGACACTTGGCAACTGGACTGTATTTATGCTGGTTGCAGTGTCCCAGGACCATGTGAGCACCTTTTACAACTTTCTGACAAGCAAAATCAATAGGGAAGCCAGATTAACAACTGTGTTACTAACTTAACAACAGCAGAGATTCACTTAAGAATTGTGACAAGAAAGGGGCAAAAGTTAACAACTGTCTTGCTTAACAATGAAAGTTTTGGCTCAGTTGTGGTTGTAAGTTCAGGACTATCTATACAGGATTTCATTCATTCAGAAGACCTCTATTCCCTCCTTTCTTCCTTCGCATTAACACCTTTGGAGGTACAGATAACATCAGAAAAATACATTTTTGATAATGGCACAAATTCTAAGTGCTGATTAGTCAGAGAGATACAGAATTCTCAATTTTATCTGTACATTCAAAGTGCATTCTATATTAATCAGTAGATTCCACTTGAGAAAACACTGAGATGCTTGGGAAAAGATAAAGTGTGATTAGTTTTCTCATTATTTGAGTGGGGGGGGGGAGAAGGTAGTCTTATTAAAAAGAAATGAGCTTCAACTAAACTAGCATTCAATCATTCAAGTTTTCCCAGAGGGACAGAGAGCACCAGAGAGCAATGATATGACGTCTCATTGAACTATTGTCATTGGGTGAGAAAGGAGCACTTTTATTATTGCATTTATTCAGGCTAGGGATGTATGATGAATGATCAAATACCAACAATTATTCATAAACTATTTTTTTTTCTGTCAGGATACTCCAACACATTTTTGATTGAAAAAATATATCACTGTGAATTTTCTTTTTAAAAAAGTATATTTTGAAAAAGAATTTGAGAAGGTAGTTTAGAAAGAGTATTGATGCTTTTGAACCTTGGGGTTGAAAAAGACTTCTGAGAATATCATGGATAACCAAGAAAATAAACAGATGGATTATTGAACAAATCAACACAGAGTTCTCAATCAAAACACAAATACCCAGGCTTATCCTACTTTGTATGGACCGAGTAAAGGCTTAGCTCTCTGGAGAAGTCTATAATATTAAGAAAGGTAGAAGGAAAGGGAAGAGATACGTACGATCAGCAGCAAGGTGCATGGGATGAATTACAGGTACTCCTTGACTCACAACAGTTCATTTAGTGACCGTTTGAAGTTACAATGGCACCGGAAAAAAGTGACTTATGATCATTTTTCACCCTTGTGACTATTGCAGCATCCCCATGGTCAGAGGATCAAAATTCAGCTGCCTGGCAACTGACTCATATTTATGAAAGTTGCAATGTCCTGGCATCATGGGATTGCTTTTTGCACCTTCTGACAAGCAAAGTCAATGGGGAATCCAGGTTCACTTAACAACTGTGTTACTAACTTAAAACCTGCAGTGATTCACTTAACAACTGTGACAAAAAAAAGGTTGTAAAATGGGGCAAAACTCACTTAACAAATGTCTCGCTTAGCAACAGAAATTTTGGTCGTAAGTCAAGGATCACCTGTGTAGCAGCCATGGGAATTCCATTGAAGGGCCAGGTTGGGAACAGATTATCCTGAAGAAGTTTTTAAAAGCAGCATGATGCACATGAACAACTTCAAATGACACCGAAATAAACTAATCTGCCAGTCCTTTCATAAGGTTATGCATTTTATTTATTGATTTAACATATGGTATCAGCAGAGTTCATGCAATCACTGATGATGCATTGATCTATTTACTTTCTATTTACAATCTTTCAATGGAGGTTTTCAAAAAAAAAACATGGGTCAGTCAGAATGGAATGAGGAGTCCTACACTGGGCAGTGGGTTGGATTGGAAGGCCTCTAGGTTGCCTTCCAGCCCTATGATTCTATTTCTATACTGGTGACATTAGAATTAGAGTCTTTCAAAGACTTAAAAGTCATGTGAAAAACATTTTAAAAAATGATCTGAAAAATGATAAAAATAGGCTCTTCTTTTTAATCCTGTTACAGAGACATTACTAGATGCAGTAAGGAGATCACAGTTGTTTTCTTCGGATGCTTAGTGTTTGAGCAGTTTCGGCATACATTTTGCTTTATTGATTATTCTTTTCTAACACAAAGATAAGCTTGGACAAAGTTGAAGAAGCACAGATCATGCTGCCTCTCTCTTGATTCCATTTGGCTCCTAAGAACAGTGCTTTTTTATTATTATTTTAAAGGGCCATCCTGAATAATTGTCACGTCATAAGACTCCATTTCAGTACAATTGTTGTTCATCAGTATTTTCTATTTTGAAGTTTAATTTATAAATAATTCTTGTTGTGAAATGATTGTTCTTTCTAATATTTTATTTCATCAGATTTCTACGGGTCTGATATCTTTTAAGTGTTCTGCATCTATAAATCCCAATTCCACAAATTCTTAAATTGAGAATATTTGGAGGCCAAACACCTATCGAGTTCTAATTGTCATATAAAAATAAAGTGATTGCTGTAAGTTTTAATATTTGGTCTCTTCCCGATTTTGTTTTCATTGATTGATCTATCTATATATGAAATAAAAATAAAATACTTTTTATAAACACCATCTTGCTTTCCCTTTCCTAAACATACATATAAGCATACTGCCCTCAACTTGCCCTGAATTAATTTTTAGTTCAAAACTTAAACCTGGCTTAATTCAAGTCAGAGTTTCTGTGTTATGTTTAGCACCTGAGAGAGGAATAAAGGCAACTTGAGTGTTGTGAGTTTTTATTGTATATGAAGCCTTGGGTCATTGTGACAAAGATAGTTATTGCATAAAATATTTTCATAATCTTTAATAGGGATGAGAATAAAGAATGTTGATAGATCATTTACTTCAGTATTCTCCTTACTTTTTCTGAAACCTATTACATCTTGTATTAGAGACTTGATATAACATATTTCTGTTTCATTTGATTTCCTTATCTCCCAAGATGAGCATGTTATTTAGATAAATTGAGCAATTCCACAAGAGTGGAGAACATTCTGAGCTCTTGCTTTGATTCCTCAAATCATTTATATAAAAAAAAAATGTTTCACTAACTCATATTTCAGCTGAAATCTTGACACTTCCTATTATTTTATACTGCCCATTATCAGGAATAATTCAGATTGAAAGGTGACATTTCAGAGAAAACGTTGTATAGTATTTGTTCTAATATAATACTTTAAACATTAAGAATAAGTATTATCCAACTATTTTCTGGAATGCAAACAGTTTTGGAATCAAGCAATTTCTACCTTCAATTACATTTTGCAAAACCTCATGTTGTCTAAGGCTAAGCAACTGGTATAATGACGCTGTAAAGGAATCTCTACACCACTGTGACATCCAGTCTGGGGAACTAGAAGCTGAAGTGTCAGACCAAACCCACTGATGGGCTTTGTGCTATGAAGTCTCCACTGACTTTGAAAACAGGCACCCCCAAAACTGATAGAAAATCATGAGCAGTGTCACAGAATAACACCCACAGTTATTGCAACAATGGATTTGAAGTGCCTCACTGTGCTAGACTGTGCTTCCAGACTAGGACTGCAGAGCCACCTCCATGTTCACAGGTAAACCGCACAACAGTATGTCCTCTTCAAATTTGAAGGACCAACGATATAAATAAGAGATAGTAATACCTTACATGGTTGTTTTTTTCAGATCTTTATTTAGATAGGTTAGAGATATACCACCATGGAGAAAATCTATGTGAACAGTAGGAATTGAAAACAACTTGATGGCACATAACCAGTCGATCAATCAATCCACCTTCTTGATCTTGCATATTCATGTCACCTAATAAATATAAGAACTAGTCTATATTATTTCTATTATCATATATTATTTTTAATAACAAACAGTATAGTAACAAAGTAACAAAGAAATTCATTCATTAATGTAAAAAATCACTTGTTTTCATGACTTCTTTACAATGTTTAAATACTTCAGCCTGAGATGAAATATGAGATAAATGTATGATTGTCAGGGTGATTCAGAGTTTCAAAAGGGCATTTTCAGTCGGCAAAGCTTTGACTTCCTTCAAAGCCAAGTGCTAAAGCAACACTTTGAAGCAACACTCAGGATTGATAGATCACAGCAGTTGTACTGTTTTGATCCAGACAATAAAAAGGGGCTTTTCCATCATGCATAAAAGGGCAAAATCCTGTTTTCTTCAGAGCAAAAAAGCTGCCATAGATTTAAATGGCCGTCTTTGATGTCCTGATTAAAAGTGTCAAAACAGAGCAACTCAGCCCTCCAAATTATAGCTATACTCCAAATTAGTTCACTTTCACCACCCAATCAAAGAAATAGTTTGAAATATGCCCATCTCAGCGACTTCCAAACTTGACATAGGTTACAGTACTGTATGTGGAGTAGCAGAAATCTTATAAGCAGTATTGAAAATGAATGGCACTATTAATTATAATAATTAGAGGCCCTCACACTGTTTCCATTTGCTATTGGTAAGAGAGGGAGGAATCATTCAAAAAGGAATTGAATTCTTCCTTGAACAAAGACTAATTCAAGGAAATCTTGAAAACTGGCATATACCTAGACCGAGATTGAAAAAATAAATAGAAATCAGTTGCAATTGGAGACATGTACAGAAAAAAATGGGAAGGCAGAATTTAAGGTGAACAAGTGAGTGTATGATCATATTCAACTAATTTTCCTGGCAACAATAGAAAAATGGTTTGTTCAAGTTTTAATTTTCTTCATTTTACACAATAGTATTGGACTTAATTCTTAAGCATGATCATTTATTGGAATGGAAACAAGGCTATTTTTACCATTCTGGGCTCAGCTTGAGAATGACTAGTACTCTTCTAATCCTGAAAATGCTTTGTTCTGATTAGAGTAGATAGAAATTAAGTTACTTTCTAGCACTGAACTTACAGGATATATCAGGGCCTTACTGGGCATAGATTTAAATTTGATTTTAACTATCTTCTTTAAATCCACCCTCCCTAACTATACACTTAACATATAGAATGCATAACGCTTCTCATAGGAAATAGTTTCTGTTTTGATGTTTACAAGATGCAACAAAGATAAGCAATTTCATGATTTCAAAAACTGGATACTAGAGAGGACTAACGTTTTTAGTTTAAAAAAAAAAGCCTGTAAAATGTTGCAAAACATTATAACAGTGAAAATATTGAAGGAGATGTTTGAAGAATGGAATCAGTCACAATATCAATAATGTCAGTAATGATGTTTACTTCTATAAAAACACTGTGCCCCACGGATTCCTTATATCTATAATATAATCAATTTGATTTCTGCATGCTCCATCTGGTGATGTCCATCTATGTAGCCAATACTTTGGTTAATGAGTATCAATTTTATTTTGCAGTCAGCATCTGCATATCTTCCGCAAACTCTTCTGCTATCATAATTTGCCTCCAATCACTTCTTTAAGGCTAAATTCAAGTACCTAAACATATAAATTATAAAATGTAAGAATAAAAATATCAGAATTAAAACAAAAGGCAAAATTAAAGTCTATCATTTACATAAAAATCAGGCCCGGATGGCAAATGTCAGCAACAAACTTGGCACTAAAAAACAGGACTTTCAGATTCAATGGCTCATCTTCACTGTCACAATGTCTTCCTTAGTCAAACTACAGCCTTAAAGGTAGGCAGGTCATCACTAGACTCCCCCCCCACCCCCAATTCTGTCCCACTTTCCCTGTAATAACCAACCTGAAGCATTCCATCGCATCTTGCATATTAATTTGATATCAACATTTGTTCATAGGAAATTATTTATTCTTGACTATATCCCTTCTTCTTGAACCACCTCAGGTTCAGAAAAAATTGAAAAACACTGTTTAGATCACTGAATTCAATCCTCTGCTCAATGTTCAAAGATACAAATTAAAAAGCCCTAAAGAAAAATTCATTCAGACTTTGCCTGAAGGTATC
Source organism: Azemiops feae (assembly GCA_023970755.1). Lineage (NCBI taxonomy): Eukaryota > Metazoa > Chordata > Lepidosauria > Squamata > Viperidae > Azemiops > Azemiops feae. Next base: position 2,232,221 of record JALGBA010003888.1, on the reverse strand, counting down.
CATCGAAGAAACATCTACACCAAGTAATTGGTTCTATTATGAGATGTGAAACACATTTAAAAAATGTCAATGATATGACATTCAAGAGCATTTCCTACAACTATTTGAGGAAGGAGATTGGGGATAACAAAATGTATCTGAGCCAGCCCATAGCACTGCCCAAACCAAGTTTGAAAGAATATCCTAATTTGTGTTGTCTGCACTCACAGGTTGCAGCTTTGCAGCTTCCACTAAGTTCTGTCTTCCCGTTAGAGATGCCAAAGACTGAATCTGGGACTTTCTGAATTAAAATATGGTTTGTATTGCTAATTACAGCCTTCAGTTGTCCATGCAAAATTATTTTCTGCACTATAATTGCAATGCATTAATCAAGCTCAAATTAAGGAGCTCTTGAGTAGTATTCTGATTTAAACCTGGTCATCTTACTCTGCTATTCAACCAACAAATTCAAAGAAATTACCCATTATTTTATTTCTTCATTATTTTTACTGCTAGCAAATTAATGGCACAATTCCCTTAACAATAAATTGCTACTCTTAGCAATTAAAACGTTGTACCTGACTTTAAACTTTCCTCTCTTCAGATATTGAATGGAGAAAAGAAATCTCCAATTAAAAGTGAAACAGAATCACAAAACTACGGAGGGTTGTTAACATTATTCTTAATGTCAGCATATTGCCCACTGGGGCTAGAAATGGTGCAGTTTTTATTAAAATGTAATCTTGGACTTTGTCCATTTGTCTGGACAAATATTTTCATTTTGCATCTTGAGAATTTAATAGCTGTTTCTGAATGGTGTGAGTTAAGGTGTCTGCTTAATTTTGACAAGCCAAAGACTGATGGGAAACTCACTTTTTCTATGCTTTAGTAAGAAATAATTAAAACCTCCTTGTTTTATTTTGCATGGATGATGCTACTGTAGACTGGCAACTCCTTTTTCTCCTGAAGTGACATTATAGTGTCAAAATGAGAAAAGCTATTTCTGCACCCTCCTTCAGATAATTCTCAGGTTTGCAACAAGATGTTAATTTGTATAATTATTCATTATTCCAAGGCCCACAGGAATTCTTGTTTATTTTGCTGGCTCAATTATGCAGTAGCCAAATATTCCTTATAATAGATGAGAGGAGGAGGAGGGGGTGAGGGGGAGGAGGAGGAGGAGGAGGAGGAGGTGATTATGTTGGAAAAGAAAGTTTCAGTATATTGCAAAGACATTTCATGTCAAATGGAAGAGGGCACTTACTCCTGATACTTCACACGCTATGTTGCCTTATTTTTATTTTATGTCCATAATTGTGTTAATGTGATCATAATACAAAGTTCAGCATAGCTTAAAGATATAAATGTACTTTTGAATTACATAACAAAAATTTGGAATTTATCACTAAGAGTAATTATAGATTCACTGAGATGGAACACCCCAAAAAGGAAGTTAATTTCAATGTGTCATTTTATTTAGCTTAATAGTACTAACCTGGATGGAATCATTCCTGTATCAGGGCAATGGATGAATTCTGAAAGAGCTTAGATTGAGTTTCTACCTGTAAAACATCCCTGTTTCAGATTTTACTTTTGTTCAGACAGTATTCTTTCAGCCACTAAATTTTCTGGTTTCAACTTATTGGCTTAAATTCTTCAATGCAAAATGTTTATTTATCAGGACAGCCAAGAAAAGCTGTCTTATTTGGCTAGGGCTGAAACAGTAGACTTCTCTATATTTACTCAGCTTCTGAAGCAATGAAAATTGTTGACATCTGCCTTGACAACTGCACATTTTATGTTCTAATATGAGAAGACAAAACTGTTTGATGTAAATGGAAACTGGTCAAAGAATTGTGGCCTGCAGGCTAGATGATCCCATTGGGGATTCCTTGTCCATTTCAATTTATATATTCATACTGCTGAGCTCTTGTTCTCTTTATTCTTTTTAGTCTCTATTAACTGCCAAGAAAGTGGCAGGGAAGTAAACGGAGAGGGCCATTCTGATCATTCTTTTAATATTATCTCAGCTTTGTTGAAACGTTTGATACGTTCAGTGATAAAGTATGAATGTGCCACAGAGGATAGTGTTTAATAGCATAATCCAGTGCTGAAAGAGCTTCAGCCTAAAGTTAAAATTTGCAATTATTTGGGAAAAGACACATCTGACTTCAATAGATTGTACATGCATTGAATACTAACCCCGTTCTTTTAGATTTAGGGGCAACTAAATCACAAGGGCATAGCTAGGTGAAAGTATCTAGAATATGGATGAATTGAAAAGTCAGAGAGGAAAGATATTTAAAGATGTAGGAGTCCCAACTGAGTCAAACTGCTGAGTACTGGATTTAAGTCCATGCAGTGCTTCATAGCAATTTTAGAGTTATAGGAATTTTGTAGCATGCATTGCTGAAAAATTTCTCCAACCCTCCTTCTATAGTCACGTTCTAAGGAAAATAGCAGAGTGGACAAAGCAAGGAGATAAAAGGGAGCTTGTTATTTTGTCACTAATATCCAAGTTGCACATGTGTGATGGAATGTGCACTGTGCAGCAACAAAAGGGGAGGATTTTGCCAACACAGAAGGAGACTCAGATCAAAAGACTGAGAAGTACCAAGCTGGAGGGAAGGGGGGGGAAGTTACAGGTAGCCCCACCCTAGATTCTCTCAGGATATATCTAGTAGGGTAGAAAGCTATACTTTTAGTTTGGCAAGTTTGGCAACAGTTAGAACAATTAATCAGTGCCTCCAGAAGTTGTGGGTGCTCCAACATTGGAGGTTTTTAAGAAGAGATTGGACAACCATTTGTCTGAAATGGTATAGTGTTTCCTACCTGATGGTTGGACTAGAACAGGGCTTTTCAACCAGTGGTACGGGTACCACCTGTGGTACATTGGCACCTGGCAGGTGGTACGCGACCATCCTAGAAAAGGGGTAGCGGGGGAGGGGAATGAGCTGAACCGGTGGCAGCACCGCACAAGCTTGAGCGAGAGATGGCTGGAGCTGCAGGGCTGTCAGGGTTCAGTGGAAGCGCCAGGATCAACGCCAGGCTCCAGCTGGAGCTCGGCGCTGATCCTGGTGCTTCTGCTGAGCCCAGAAGAAGCGCCGATCAGCTGGAATGTTGCAGCATCTCCAGGGTCTTGTGATTTACATTCAGATGCTTGGCAACTGATTCATATTTATGACGGCCACAGTGTCCCAGAGTCATGTGAAGTGACCAAAACCTGCTGCAACCACCCAGCAGACGGGGGGAATAAAAAACCCCACCCCACCCCCGCTGCCAATCCTCAACAGAAATGCTCACAACAATGAAAACCTCAGACAGGAGGAAGAGCGCCACTGGGTGGGCAGGCAGGTGTCTTGCTCAGCTGTGCCTTGGGGGGCACTTTTTTCAGTGCCATTGTAACTTCAAACAGTCACTAAGCGAACTGTTGTAAGTTGAGGACTACCTGTACTTTATCACTTTTTTCCTTTTTTTTTTTTGGTCATCAAGTTTTTGACACCTTGCTAGGCGACTGGTGGTACTCGGATGTGGCCATACCCTAAAAGTGGTACAATGGGTGAAAAGGTTGAAAAGCCCTGGACTAGAAGATCTCCAATGTCCCTTCCAATTCTGTTCTGTTCTCTTCTGTTAAAAGTAAGCAAATAATGGACTTGATTGGATCTCAGTGTCTCATCTCTGGGCTTGAACCTGACATAATCACATTTATTTAGGCACAGGGTCTGTTAAACTGAAACATTTGGCTTTGTTTTAACTCAATAATCGTTACAAAACTGTAATTACTGATACTATAACTGGGTGCACAATTGGAGATTTGTACGTGGACCAAAACTATATACTGTTGCTACCCATTATAGTTTCTTGGCGTGGCAGTTGCATGTGACTTCTGACCACTTTGTTTGTCCCCCAGCCCTCTTTTGATTTTTTCCCCAATTTTAGGAAAGAAATCAGGTAAAAAATGATAGTGGAAGCTTAAAATAAGTTGAATAGCCAAAGAAAATCTTTCACCTCTGTAGTCCTCAACGTATAACAGTTAATTTGGTGGCCTTTCAAAGTGACGATGGCGCTTCAAAAAGTGACTTATTTTTCATACTTATGACCATAGCAGCATCCCCATGGTCACGCAATCAAAATTCAAACACTGGGTAACTTACTCATATTTAGGATGAACGCAGTGTCCTGGGTTTATGTGATCACTTTTTGCAACTTTTTGAAAAGCAAAGTCAATGGAGAAGCCAGATTCACCCAACAGCTGTGTTGCTAACTTAAGAATTGCAGTGATTCACTTAACAATTGTGGCAAAAAAATGGAGCAAAACTCACTTAACAAATGTGAGTTTGTTTGTGAATATTTCTTCTTAGCAAAAAAAATATCGGGGTCAATTGTGGTCGTAAGTCGAGGACTATCTGTACAACTCCATCTACTATACATCATTGCCTCATCTATTGTTGCCCTTGATCCCACTCATATAATGTTACAGCATTATAGAAACATATAATTTATATAATGAGACCCATGAAAATGATATCTATATTCACTATAGCCTCAACATCTTTATCAGTCCTACTATATAAGAATTTCATTACTTATAAATTGCAGTATAAAGTATGCTTTGATATGTGGCTAAAATAGTCAGTGAAGAATAGAAGCTAATTGATGGATTTACACTAAGCTATAAGCATTATTTCATGTTACTGGATTGCAAAAAAATACCAATTGTCACCAGTTTTCATAGTCCTGAATTAAATTGAATGGGTCATATTGGAAATGTAACCCCACTACATGAAGTTGTAATGACTTATTTCTTTAAGTCTCTTAATCAAAAGGGAAAGATTAAATAACCATTTTTTTCTGCCTCTGCCAAGCTACTTTTAATTAAGAGAATCAACAAAATAGTTTAAAAATAGACATTTATGTAAAATCTGTAATTTGTTCCTGTTGTGTATTCATTTATTAATCTTTCAGTATTTTATTTTAGTTGTTCTTCAGTCTTTCTGACCCTTCAGCATCCCTGCTTTGCATCTATAGACCTTTCCTTTAATATTAATCAGACATCTCCACTGAAAGCACATTAGTTTCCTAAATTAGAACACAACATAGTTAACAAGTACAGCACATAACCTGTTTCCTTTCAATGATGTTAGAGCAGATAGCAACAACAGATGGTCTGAAAATTCAGAAATCTTTAACAAACGGGGCTTATGTGGAGTTCCTGGAGGGGGGATTGAGAACCGTAACATAACATTATGTGAGTTAAACATATGCAAAGTATTTTCATTATCAGGTGGGTAGGTTGATCTGTAGATCTGTCCTTATTTTGCCTCTCTCCCCATCTAAAATATTGGTTTATGGCACATGGTCAGAAAGAAACCACCTTTAAAACAAAACATGTATGTTACATTTTCATACTATTTCCCACTAAATTCCATCTATTCTTAAAAATGTCTAGGCTAGAAGATAGAATAGGCCATAATTTCTACTAAGAAAATGCACTTCATAACATTTTAGGGTCCTAAGGCCTATTTTAAAATGCTTCTAAGGCACAGTTTAAAATTCTAAGAAATACTGCATAATATGTTAGGGGTTCATGGTTGTTGTTTTTTTAGAAAAAATGGCTAGTTTACTAATATAACAATAACAATATTTATAATGAGCCTTCAAAGATGAAATCCCAGAACTAAAAAGAATTTTAGGATTTAGTTTTTATTTAAGAAGAATTTTTTGTTTAATTGTAGTCCTCAATGGACCTACCTCTACATAGAGGGGAAGTATGCAGTGGGGTATCCCAAGATTCTGTCTTAGGCCCAGTATTCTTCAATGTCTTCATAAATGGTTTAGATGAGGGAACTCATCAAATTTGCTCTGAACTGAAAGAGTGGAATCAATCAATATATGCAGGGAAGTGAAGCTGTAAAGTTGATTTTGAATGAAGGGACTAAATGCATGTCAAATACATTAACTGGTGGCATCTAAATATATGCATATGGAACAGAAATCTATAGGTTACTGAAAGCTCACAGATGATGCTACCTGCATGTCACGTTTCAGTTAGGGATGATATTGGAAGAATCAGATTGAGGAAAATATTGCTTTAGGAAAAAATGAGCAACATTATGATTGAATCTAGTTCAAGATGCTGATAACTTAAATGGCTGGGAGGAACTAGATGAGAGCGTACATAAGTTATTGGGCCTTTGAAAACACCAGAATGAATGAGAGTGGTAACTGGTAATTATCTGCTTAGAAGATTTTCTGGTTCAAATATGTGATTTAAGCATAAGTCTATTATATGAATTTTGATAATGAAAGATTGAGAGAATTTTTAAAAGATGCTGGGGTGTGATGAGAGGTTTAGAATGGTTCTGAATAGACCATCATTTAACAACTACTTGTTCAAGGTAGTTCTGCCAGATAAGGTTATTTATAGGCATCAGCATCAATACATTGATGATGCTCAGTTCTGTATGTCAGCCCCTTTGAAATTCAGTGATTGCATCCAGTGGTTGTAGGAGAGGTTGACACTGATATAACAAAAAAAACATAGAATTTCATATTGGACTAAAATATGGACATTTACTGGCAAGTTTTCTTGTGGGATTAAATTGCTTATTAATATTTCTGTAAAATTATTTTGCCTTATGCAAAACAAGTAATAATTTTGGATTGAGATTTTTTTTATCATGGCTTGCAATAAAGCCAAACTCTATTACTATTGTTGACATACTGTCAGAATAAATAAAATCTGGTGTACCCATCACAACATTGCAAAATGTTACTACAATTAAACAGCATGGTAAATCTGTGGGCCTTTAATTTTTCAAAAGCACTCAAATATGTTGACATGCATAACAGGTGAGAACATAAACCAAACTTCGTATGAATATAATTGAGTTAAGAAAGAGAAAGAGAATACAAAGACTGATGACTTTGATAAATATAAATTCTGGAGCTTTGAATGTATCCATAATTTGTTTTATCCCTTGGGGCTAACACAATTCTATTTTCTACTTCTATTTCTCACATTAGAAACATAAAATCATATTTTGGGACATATTTTATGTACATTTGAGAGGCAGACCAATTTCTTTTTCTGTTTTTATATGGGGTTCATATATTTTGAAATAGTTGGCACTTAATAGGTGTAGGTATGGGCCAGCTGGTAATTTTCAGAGCTCGTAAAAGGGTGCTTTTGCTCACAATAAATCTATGTAAAAATCATACAGACCGGGAAATAGTGTCAGTTTAATGTGTTTGAACAAATTTCCATACTTTATCTGCGTATCTATCTGTACTAAAATGATACTACATAAACCGATTCATTATTTATGAGTGCAAGTGTATAAAACTGTGGGTAAATGCAAAGTTGTGTAAGTAGACAGTAGCTACTCATTTGGGTCCATGTATGAGAACTAATTACAGTGGGGTCCTGGTGGTTGGCTGGATGATTTTCTTGCAGACATTTCATTACCAAACTAGTAACTGACGATGTTGCCTAGTTTAGTTAATGAAATTTCTGTAAGAAAAACACCAAGCTCAGAGACCACCAAGAACCCCACCCTGTGCTACAAATATTCTCTTCTAATTATAGCATTAAGACTACATCAGTGATTATTTTCACAAGCTGAAAATGAATATATATCATTTTAAGCTATTAAATGTTTTGCTTGATTTTGAATTACCGCAATATGAAAACACATTCATGGTTTCTTTTTTGTGAAAGTTTCACATGTCAAAAAACCAGAGAAAATGTATTATGGCTTGGTGATATATAAGGACCACAATTGAGCCCAAAAATTCTGTTAAGTGAGTTTTGCCCCATTTTACGACCTTTATTGCCACAACTGTTAAGTGAATCATTGTAGTTGTTAATTTAGTAACGCAGTTGTTACGTGAATCCGGTTTCCCTATTGACTTTGCTTGTCAGAAGGTCACAGAAGCTAATCACATGACCGTCATAAATATTACTCAGTAGCCAAGCTGAATTTTGATCACATTATCATGGCGATGCTGCAACAGTTGTAAGTGTGAAAAATGGTCATAAGTCACTTTTTCAGTATCATTGTAACTGTAAACAGTCACTAAATGAACTGTTGCAAGACAAGGATTACTTGTGCAGCCTAAGTGACTAGAAATGCTTTATTAATTATAACATATTACCTTATTTAGGAAAAAAAAACTGTGTGCTGCACAATTGTTCATTTTGGTGTATCATGCATTGCTAAGTACATTGTTGCGTATACTAGAAAATTCTTAAGTAGCTATCTTTAATACTAATTCAGGACAGAACAGGTTTCACTGGACTGCACAAAATAAAGATTACTCAAATCCAGTATGCTCAGCAACTTTCTAAAATCATCAAATACCAGAAACGATCTGCAGAACCATCAGTTATTCTCACTCAATATTGGCAATGATACTTTAGGATTTGCTGTTCTGTTCTCATATGGACGTCTCAGGATCTGACAGGCACAGGGATTTGCCAGGCTTAAGTCTTTATTTTAATCATACAACAATCAGCTAGGAAGGAGTATAGATTATGTTCAGGAACATCAAAAAATCAACTCTATCAGCAATAAAAATGTCAAAGGATTTAAGAAAAGTGCTGTCAAGGTTCAGACGTGATTCAAGTCCAAGAAGCTATCCTTGGCATGAGGCAAAACTGGCTTCAGGAACAATCAAACTGTAGATGTTATTCTCAGCACTGGTTCACCTTTCAATTGTAAGTTTTTGCTCAAAGGTTCAAAGCCCCCATTCTCCACACAGTGAGTTGCATCTACTTCATTTTCTTGGAGGCATGAACTGATTTTCCAGTAAAGCTGTTTTCCTATGCTATTCTTCCTTACAAGTGTGCTCTTGTGTGCCTCTCCATTTGAAGATGCCATCATTTCTGTAGGCATGAAATTGGTTGGAAGTTCCCAGGTTTAAAAATGTTGCAACATATTGGCTTGCAAAGGCCATCACTTTTTTTTCAGCCTGTTGGCTTGAAGGCTTTCATTAACTTTAAAATCTTCCTCAAGTTCATCTATAGCAGATGAGTCCCATATGGAGACTACCACATTCAGTGGCATTTGGATGTGCCAAGAACTTCTGTTTGAAAATTTAACCCACCTCCCAGTTACATATTGATTACATATTAATAGTATTGGGCATAATAAGCTGATTATATTTTCACCCACAATTGCCATTTATTATTTATTTGCTTTGTGCCTCATTTAACATCAATGCACTAATCATCATCATAATCTAATAGCCACTGAATGAGGTTTCCACTAAATTCAACTTGGGCTTCAACCCTTTCCTTAGTCTCTTTCTTTCTTTTTTTTTCCCTTCATTTCTCCAGGAAGCCTCATAGAGGAAAACATGCAAAAGCTAGTTTGGCACAAGTCCCTTGCAATATAGCTCATAGGATGATTATGAAGTTTTGAGGCTCTTCTCTAGTCCTCCAAAACTCATTAAACTTTCAAAGGAATAATTTCCAGGAAGTATCTAGCATTCAGTCTTGAGGGAGCTTTTGGCACCTAGTTCTCTCCACTTTCTGCTATGTTAACCTATTTTTCCATATGTGTGTGGGGGAGGGAGAGAACCACAGCAGGCCGAGATCAAAAAGCTCTCTTCTCTTTTCCTTATGGCACTCAGAAGTAAAATTCATGATCAGTGTAGCAGGTGAAGTGGGTTGAACAGTAACCTAATCAAGCAATTACCTGTGGTGGAAAAGGACGCTGCCAGAAGCCCTTCATGTGCAAAGTGAGGCTATCCTCACGTTGCACATTGTCCATCCATAACAAATGATTAACCCTAACAAAGGCAGGCCCACTTCCTTAGGAACTGACCGTACCATTTATGAGATGAATTGCCTCTATATGGTTCATTTAAATAATTATAATGTGGTCATTTGAATGTTCTGCCTCAGGACCAAAATATCCGGGACTGGTCTTTGCGTAGGCATTGACCACTTGCTTTTGTCTTGAAATGCTGGCACATGATCTGAGAGGAAGAAATATGTTTGTACTACTTAGATAGATGGAGGCATATCGTGCTGCCAAGTATTCCCCTGGGGAGAACTATGTTCTCATACCACATGGGTGACAGCATGCGCCTGATGACTGCAATTTGTAGGGCTTGATAATGAAATCTGCTTAATCTCCGAAAAGCTCCAGATGCCTTTGAAAGCTCCAGTTTTCGTGCTTTGCCTTCTTGAGTATCAGCATGAATTGATCCCAAGCCACTCATCGGTACTCTTAACACCTCTGAATAAGAAGGTGTCATTACGAAACCAGCCATGGCAAGGTTCTTAAAAAGCTGCTTTCCTGGTGCATTATACTTGGGAACATTATTTTCTGGCATTCCTTTATTGGCTTATCCTTCATGTAGAAAGCCGCATTTGTTTCATGCATGGTAAAAAGCAGTGAGGGAAAGAAAAAATCATTCCATGGCTGTTAAACATTGTTTATACAGGGAGTCCTCAACTTACGACCACAACTGAGCCCAAAATTTATGTTGCTAACTGAGAAATGACTTTTGCCCCATTTTATGACTTTTCTCACCACATTTGTTAAGTGAATCACTGCAGTTGTTAAATCAGTAAAATGGTTGTTAAGTGAATCTGGTTTCCCCATTGACTTTGCTTGTTCAGAAGGTCGCAAAAGGGAATCACATGACCCCAGGACACAGCAACTGTCTTGAATGTGAGTCAGTTGTAAAGCAGCCAAATGTAAATCATGTGACCATGGGGGTGCTGCAACAGTCATAAGTGTGAAAAATGGCCCTAGGTCACTTTTTTCAGTGCCGTTGTAAGTAAAGGACTATCTGTACTTTTTTTCTATTAAGAAACCCTGGGAACGTTGAATTTTTACCTGAACAAATTCAGGTATGCGAGTTTGTGCATGCCTTTAAGTCAGTCTGACCATTACATAGACAAGTCCATGCCATTTTATAGGAAACGTTTTTCAGAAGTAAAGGTAGCTCTCGACTTATCACCTTTATTGCCTCCGTTGTTAAGTGAATCACTGCAGTTAAGTTAGTAACATGGCTGTTAAGTGAATCTGGCTTCCCCATTCCCCCCCATCACAAAAGGTGATGACCCCGGGACACTGCAACCGTCATAAATATGAGTCAGTTGCCAAGTGTCTGAATTTGGATCACACGACCATGGGGATGCTACAACGATTGTGTGAAAAATGGTTATTAGTCAGTTTTTTTCACATAATCGCTGTAACTTTGAACAGTCACTAAATGAATGGTTGTAAGTTGAGGACTGCCTGTAGTTTGCCATTGTTTTCTTCCTAGGATGGGAAAGAATGACTTCTATGCCTAAAGCCGAGCTAGAACTTAGCTTCCCAGATTTAAGCATCTTTAACCACTGCACCAAACTGGCTCTTACAAATTGCATAAAAATTAATAAATCCCTGGAACAAACAAAATATACAGATTATTCAGTGCAGAAGAAAGTTCCAAATGGATTGTGTATTGTATTGTATACACTATTAGATATTGTTAACTAGCAGGAAGCTAAAATACTTCCTTGTGGGGGGGGGGAAGAACTACAATTGATGGTGGTATGTGTTCCAAAGCAAAATATATGGCATTGATCAAAGATAAACAATAGTCTACATTCTGAAGTAAAGAATGTCTAATAAAATATTTGTACTTCAAGGTTGACTAAGGGACATCTGCCCATTTTCAAGATTGATCTTTTTGCCAGCATTTTTCTTCATGTCAAATCTGATCCAGTTTTGTTTGTTTTGGGGAGACTTACAAAACATGTTGCCAAGAAAAATGCTTTGTATATACTGTTTTACCAGTTACTCCCTCCTTTATACATTCTCTGTATTTGGCATTTCAAAACATATTAATTGTGGTCGTCAGCTGCCCATTTCATAGGGAACTTGAGGGTAACTTCGTATCCTATGTATGAAATACTGAATCATTACTAATACTATTGTATTAGTATAAATTAAAACAAGACACTATTCAATACAATTTACAAAACTAATGCTAAAAGAATGGCATGGTGGCCTAGAGGTGAAGATAGTTGCCTCCCATTCAGAAAGTTGAGAGTTCAATGCTAAGCAACGTCAAGTGTTTATCAGGGCACAAAGAAAAAATATCTGCTGCAAACTGTACATAGGCATCAGGAAGGGCACCCGGCCAGTAAATGCTCAGCATCATTCAGTTGCCCTGACTCCACCCCAAATAAAAGGATTAAAGGGTCATAAAAAGAAAACAAAAATGCTAAAAGCCTGTTGAAAGAAAAATACAGACAGTATTTTTGACTTATGACCATCATCGGGACCAGAATTTCCATTACTAAGTGTTGCAATCATTAATTTAGTCGCATCAGGTTTTACTACCTTTCCTATCAAATCACATGGTCATTAATTGAATCGGGCTTCCTCAGTTGACTTTGCTTGTTGGAAGCCTCCTGGGAAGTCACAAATGGTGATCACATGACCCCCATAAATACACACCGGTTGCTAAGTGCCCAAATTTTGATCACATGACCACAGGGATTCCATAATGGTCATAAGTGCAAGGACTACTAATAAGTTACTTTTTTCAGCAACGGTGTAACTTTAAGCAGTTATTAAACAAATGGTCATAAATCAAGGACTTCCTGTAATATCCGATTCATAGAAGTAAAAACTAGAGAAAGAACATGATGCATTTTTATATTTTAGAACAAGAAACAACAGCAAGAAAACACAGCTCCCAAGCTGATAAGGGCTGGCTGATTGATATAGAAAGTCTGTAAGCTTAAGTCTGCTGCCATATCTAAAGCATTTGGCATATAAACACACATACACACATTATTCTTAGGAAAAGCAATTGTATCCAATTTTACATAAAGGACATTTCAACTGATAAGTACCAATGGATGTATGTCATGTTAAAGATATGGGAGGCCTATCAGATTAGCGTTCTTAAGTACTGCCACACTTAAAAAAAAAACCCTGTTTACATTAATATATAACCATGCCTTGATATAGGACAATTAAGAATTGAAACAGGCACTTCCCAATCTGTTTTTGCAGTGTAAGAAAATGCAGTCATTGTCTTTAGATGCATTATCTCAAGACAACAATTTATTCTTACCCTAGCAAAGGTGATTCAGATTCACTCCAGTGTCCTTTGTTTTGAAACCATGAGCAAAGAAATGCCCCTGTGCTTCCACTGAATAATATATAAACAACAAATTGCTTCTGCTAGGAGTAGACTCAAAAAAGTCTCCATGAATATTCACTCTGTGTAAGAAGCTTACAAACACTGAGCAGGAAGCACATTAAACATTCTAAATGTACTCTAGCTAAGAAAACAGCAAATATTATTTTTCCAGAACTCCATGCCAGTATAAATCTAAGAGTAAGAATTGACTCCATACAAGTAGTCCTTGACTTACACCCATTCATTTAGTGACCATTCAAAGTTACAATGGCACTGAAAAAAGTGACTTATGACCGGTTTTCATACTTATGACCTTTCACACTTACGACCGTTGCAGCATCTGCATGGTCACGTGATCAAAATTCGGGCACTTGGCAACTGGCATGTACTTATGACAGTTGCACCGTCCCAGGGTCATGTGATCACCGTTTGTAACCTTCCCAACCGGCTTTTGACAAGCAAAGTCAATGGGGCAAGCGGGGTTCACTTTATACCTGCATGATTCACTTAACAACTGCAGTGATTCATTTAACAACTGTGACAAAAAGTTCATAAAATGGGGCACAATTCACTTAACAACTGTTTTGCTTAGCAGTGGAAATGTTGGGCTCCGTTGCAGCCGTAGGTAGAGGACTACCTGTATATTGTGTTGTGGTCCGAAGGACCATAGCAACACATTGACTCTGTAGGACAGAAAGTTGGCAGTCTAAACCAGGGGTCTTCAAACTTGGCAACTTTAAGACTTGTGGACTTCAACTCCCAGAATTCCTCAGCCAGCCCTGGCTGGCTGGGGAATTCTGGGAGTTGAAGTCCACAAGTCTTAAAGTTGCCAAGTTTGAAGATCCCTGGTCTAAACTAAAGCATCGTCTCTCAGACACTTTTTGGATCTTCACACTGTGGCTCTTGGTCCTGCCTTCTGAAACAGTGTCTTAGTAGCTGCTGCTGCTACCACCTATGGTTCATTGAGCTATTAAAAGGGGAAAGTGAGGAGAAATGAATTATTGTCTGTTATGAAACCTCCTGGCCCCATAAAATACAGCCCTTCCTTGGAGATTTTTTTTTTAATAAATAGACAAAAGGATCCATTACAAAAGCTCCTATGTGAAAAAAAAACCCATTAAAATACAAATACAAAATAGTGCTGGTCTGCTGCAAATCTGGAAACAAATGAAGCTTTAATAATGCAGACCTCAAAATATAATAAATAAAATTAATAGCTTCATGCCCAGCTAAGGCTGAAGTATGGCTAATTAAAAAGTGACATTAAGCATCTAATTTTCCATAGTTGTTTAGAAGAACAGAGCTGCTTAGTGTCAAGTGTCTTGCACAGCTCACAACTATACCTCTTCAAAAGTAGAAGGCCCTCGAAACAGCTGGTCCTTCTCTATAATATTTACTTGAATCAGAGGCTGGAGCAAAACACTTCTGGCTCACTCCATCTTACAGCCTTCATACATGTGTTCTTCCTCGATCTCTTTTGGAGTTTGCCCTTGATATTTAAAAGCCCTATCTTTAACTAAAGAAAGGATTATGTTAACCCTCTGTGCCTATGTGGAATTTCTCCCTTATGAAGATGTTGATTCAAATTCAGAGGGTAGCTGGCCAGCTGTGAATGACAGGTGCATATACACAAGGTCTTTTAAATATATTGTGTATATACATAAAGCATAGCCCCAGGTTTCCCTGTCGAGATAAGCATTTAACTGGATCTTACAAAATGGGTGCCTAGAAGATCAATCCTGCATGCAAAAATACTGTTGTGTTATCAGAGTTGTCACTCTACTCAGAAGCTGCTCACTCTGTGGATCAGGGACAGACATTTACGGAGTTTCAGGGACCACAATTTTTAAAACATTGAACAGCCAAATGACAACAGGATTATCCAGAGAAACTGATAGGTTAATTAAAAAGGTCACACAAAAAACAGAAGAGAAAAATCCATAACCCTTAACCTTGTCTGGCTTATGTTCTTTCCCAGCATCAAAGGATCAGGTTGTTAACAGGAAAAACAGCCTAGATTAAGCTCAAATCAACTGGAAGTATAATTTTTATTCCCTAGATATGCGAAGTGTTGAATTATCACCATATGAGTGAAGAAAAGCTTATTTTACGCATGTATTTTATGTTTTTTAACGGAGTCTTTGTCATTCTGTTTTTCTGTTGAGTAAGAAAATATCTCTGAAACAATAGCCCAGTGGGTCACCAGTTCTCTAGTTAGCTTTTTAAAAATTCTGAGCATCAAATATGCAGAATAAGTTTCCATTAGAATTCCCCAAAATTTCATTGTGTTGCATTATTTAAAAAAAAAACAGCAACTTGTTGGAGGTTTAGGACAGAGCAGGATCTAAGCAGCTCCTGTTTATAAGCTGTAATCCTTAATATTTAATGCACACAATAACGGGACTCATTTCTATATGGAAATAAGAGCACCTTATCTGATAGTTATTTTTCCTAATCTCTGATGTTTTTAAAGATGCTTTGATGAAGCAATTGAATTCTACACATGCACAGTATCTTATCTATCTTTGCTGACATCATAGTGCAAGACTGAAACCTGAAAAAGGCAGTGCCCCAAGGAGCTTGCCAACAGAACCATAAAACATCTATGGAGGTTCTCAATCATCCTGGCCATGGTTGTTCCAAAGATGCTTTTCAAAAAGCAACTGGACTTTCTTGGGTTTTTTCCTTAAAAATGTTTTACTTCTCATCCAAGAAGTTTCTTCTGAACTGAACTGAAGAAGCTTCTTGGATGAGAAGTGAAATATGTTCAAAGGAAAAAAAAAAAAAAAAGTCCAGTTGCCTTTTGAAAAGCATCTTTGAGAGAATCATAAAACAGCTATTTGGATCTTGAGATCTCATTCCAATTTTATTTTGCTTATTTGCTATTAGCCTGTTAGATTGACCTTTAGAACAGCCGAGGAAGTTAGAAAAATCACTTTTTTTTTACTTTGCTTTTCTTAGTTTAAAGCCCTTCAGATGTTCTTGAGAACATCAGATTGGTTGGCAAAGAAGCAGACCACTTGTGAAAAGCTGTTGAGATTATTAAAAAGTCCCATTAAAATACAGCTACACACGCATGTTCTTAGACAAATATTTTCAGTTTGAATTTTATCTGACAGAATTCTTTATAGTATCTGTATCAACTAGTCCTCTTCTGATTTTATAGCAGTTCCCCCTCCATATTACAACTATTATAGATTTACCAGTCATATCCATTTTTATGGATGGTGTTGTTGTCCAAAGAGTTTAGCTGTTTCATTAGATGTCATTTATATGTTAGGAGATTTGTGCTCATAAAATAATTTAATATAGTTAATTGGAGCAATTTCTCATTCTGCAAATCTTCGTCTCTTTCATGAAGGATATTTTGTAATTAATAAAGCATGCTATGGAAGGATAGGGTAATATTTTCTTTTTTTCACAATGTTAAATGCTAGGAATGTGCTCTGGAGTTCTTTAGATTCCCAGTACTTTTCAGATACTTTGGAACTGGATGACATAATAGACAGTACTGAGTTTAAAGTTTCCCAAAAGTGCAATTTATACTGGAAAGATATAATAGTGCTTTGCCTTGCTTTTCCAAATAGAGAAAACAGTTAGGTGGATTAAAGGAAGGCAGGGGGGGGGAAGGAGTGACAGATAAATATAATAAGAGAGAATGGCTTTCTAGGACTCTCCATTCTATACTCAGGACAAGTACATATTTTATTTGAGTTATTCTATGTTTTTGCTAGGAATATTGGAAGACCTTTGGTAGAGCGAAAGAGGTGTTATTTCATCTTTGGATACTTCAACCTCCCTAATTCCCCTTGCACCAACTTTTGTTGTTTAGATCAGTCCAAATCCCACTTTCCCAATGTTTGTTACAATATAGAGATAATTCTAAAGAAAACAGCTTAGCCTCATCACAATGAATAGAGGAGGTAGCAAGCAGCAAAAGGAGTGAGCCTTTGGAAGTGAATGTTCTAGTAATGGAAGAGCATGGTAGGACATCTTTCTAGAGATGTCTTGGGAACTCTCTAATGTGATAAAAGTACATGAGGAAGATACCTTTTACAGGATTTTTAACTCTTCCAGGAAAGACATTCTAGAAGACGGCTGACTGAATTGTTGCATTTACCGAGAGTTACCCTGTGGTAAGACGGGCAGCCAATAAATTTAATCAATAAAAATAAAAATTGAACTTGGCAAGCTGATCTCTGATTTGTCCACGTTACAGGAGTCCAAGAACCAATCAGGAACTAGCATACCAATTCTGATACTGTGTGGCTTGATCTCCCTCAATTAGGGACACACTCCTCCTAATATATATAGAATTATAGGCGATATCACTAGAAAGATTATCTTCTCTGTAATGTATTGGCCACAACTGTTTTAAATCACTTGCTTAATGTCTGACCTACATTTCTGTATTGTTTAACAGTTGCTGTTACTGAAAGCCAGACTGGCTGTCTCCAAGCTGATAATGAGGTTTGGGGCGGGAAACTGTTACTTTAAATCTATTGGTTGCCACCTAGAGGCTAACTGTATAAATAGCTGTGCAGCAGCCTTTAGGGCTGCTTCTGTTCTGAGTTAATAAACTAGTTGTTGTTTCAACACTCTGCCTCATTCAATGCCTAAAGAACCGAAGATATAACATTGTCACAGAAAGAAACAGGCCCAATTCTGTTCCTCTGGATTTTAAAGGATAGCAGAGGAAGAAGGAAATATTTAGGAGATTACACAGACTACCACAGCACACATAGTTTGCACCGATTAGAACAGCAAACCTCCCAGTGGCCTGTCTCTCTTTTAACAAATCCCCTTTTTTGACAAAGCATCCTGCTATTATAAGTTAGCCTTTCTTAAAGACGAGTGCTTCCTCACTCCTTATCCAGCATCGGAGTCAAGCAGTGTTGTTTCATTGTGTTGTGTTGATCTTGCTTTGGTTCTATTGTTTGGGACTTTTAATATGTAAGCTGAATGGTTTGGAGTCAAACAGCCTCTACATCTAAATAAATGAAAAAATAAAATAAACACTGCTTCTAAATACACTCCTCCTCCTCCTCTTTAAAATTGTGGCCCTTTTATTTATGGCTTCTGCCTGAGCTGCAGCGGTGGGGGGAAGATTGTTTATGAAGGAAGGGAAGCATTACTGAAAAGACTTTTCATATTTATAGGTAAAAAGGAAAGAAATGCCATTTTTCTTCCTATTCTGTACAAAACAATGCATCTCAACACAACATATCACTTGCCTCCACAAATGTGAAGTACCTCTTTTTTTAGACAAAAAGGGAAAAAAGAAAAATGGCAAGAGAAAGAGGAGGGCGATTAGAATAATATGAATGGACAAAGCAAACTATTTGAAGGCATACAGAAATTGCTGCTGCCAACTTCCTAACTAAGAGCAATAATGTTAGGGTTTTCTCCCCAATGATAACAATAATAAAATAGTAAACCATCTAGTTAGCTGCTGCAAGAAGATCGCATAGACTGACGACAAACAATGACATGACGAAGTAGTAACAATGGTATATTGGAATATTTTCAAGAAGTACCATTTGCCTGTAAGCTAGAACTGGTGGGGCCACAAAACAGACAAAGTAGTAGAAAATGAAAATCAAGAAGCTAAAAGACTTTAGAATTCAAACAGATAAGCACCTGCCACATAACCAGGGCTTAATAATTGTCAACAAGAAAGGCAAAAAAAATCTGGATGGTGGATATTACAATACTTGGAGAAAGGAGAATAGAAGAGAAAGAACTGAAGAAAATCACAAAATATGCAGATCTGTGGACGGAAGTAGAATGTGGCAAAAGCAAGCAAGGATAGTAGGGCCCTTGGTGAAATCCCAAAACATCTGGAGCATTACTTGAACACCATCAGCATTGACAAAACCACCATCAGTCAATTGCAAAAGGCAGGTTTTCTTGGAACAGCTTACATCCTGAAATATCGTTGGAGAAAAAAAATCTAACATTATTAAACAAAGCCAGAACTGAAAAATCATCAAATGATTCAAAGTGCAGACTGAAAAAAGCAGAAGAAACAGTAGATGTAGTTTCAGTTCATGCAAAAAAGCTTGCACAAATTCATTATAAACAACAATATAACTCAGTCAGCAAAAAGTTTCATTGGCATATCTGTAAAAATTATCATTTGCTATTAATGAAAAATTGGTGGGAACATATGGTTGAAAAAATAGTCAAAAATGAGCCAGTTAAAATATAGTGGGATTTCTGAATACAAAGTGATTAAGTCTTGGCATTCAACACACCAGATTTAAGAGGGTGTGGATAAGTGATGGGGTAATACCAGGGGATAATAGAAGATAAAGAATTGGAGAAGATCAAAGTAGCATGATTTGAAAATCAAAATTGAAAGATTATGGCATAAACCATCATTACTTGTCCCAGTGGTTATCGCTATTCTGCGTACCACATCAAAACACCTTGAACAGCACTTAGAAAATCTGTGAATTGACAATGTTGTCATTTGTCAATTACAAAAGGTTACACTACTTGGATCCTCACATATATTATGCCAATACATTATGACATTGTCGGTACTAGGCCAACACCAACTGAAGAACTGTCAGATCTAATTTCACATAGTTGGTTTACTGAAGGACTGACACCAATTTAGCAGTTCTTATAGCCCATTACAAAATGAGAAAGTTCCTTCCTTCCTTCCTTTCCTTCCTTCCTTCCTTCCTTCCTTCCTTCCTTCCTTCCTTCCTTCCTTCCTTCCTTCCTTCCTTCCTTCCTTCCTTCCTTCCTTCCTCTATCTAGCCACCTATCCATCCATTGATCTATGACAATTAAGGTATTTTTTCCTGTTAAAATGTTTGCATCAAACCTCAGTTGTGTAATAGAATGTTTGTATTTCTGCTGGGCAGATCAATAGCCTTAGAATGTTTTCTCTGTGAAGTGTAATAGACACTGA
This sequence comes from Azemiops feae, assembly GCA_023970755.1. Classification (NCBI taxonomy): domain Eukaryota; kingdom Metazoa; phylum Chordata; class Lepidosauria; order Squamata; family Viperidae; genus Azemiops; species Azemiops feae. The sequence continues at coordinate 2,212,156 of JALGBA010003888.1, read as the reverse complement.
AGATTAGCACTGTAGAAATGACACTCTAGAATCTGTGTTTACCTTCTCCAAGCATTTCTGATTGGGCTGGCTGAAGACACTTTTTTTTATATAATATTTATCCTCTGCCAACTTGAGACCTCATTCAGCTATCGCAATCAACTTATCAGGCCAATTAACTAATTCAAAAGCTATCTGGAAAAGAGTCAATGAATTATTCATCATTGTTCTTTGAACACCAGCCTAAAATCATATCATAAAGTCATTCCTTCAGGGGAGATGGGTTATGGGGAGTGAGGCAGGCCAATTTTGTTGGTTTTTTTTCAACTTTTTCCGTTACTTAGGGCCTATTTCAAAGCACAACAGTCTATAAAATTATTTAGCATTGCATGCATTCATTGGGATGCATTCATTCACTTGCAATGCAAACATATCTTTCCTTTATCTATATAAAGTAAGGTGTTTGAAGGAAATCTTGAAAGAAATCATGAGTTACCTATGTCATGATATTTCACTTCAAGAGCCAGAACAATATCAAAGCAGGATATGCTTGTATAGTGACAATCCAAGTTCAAAGACTATTTCAGTCACCTAGCTTTGATTGGGTGACCTTGGATAAATCTGTCAATCAATATAGCATCCCACACAGGTTGATACTCCAATGGAGAAAAAAGCAAAGATGTACATCACCAGCTGCTTTCAACTTAAGCAGCAAAAATTCCACAAACAGGTACTTCTAGGAAATCTGAAATCAAACTAACATAATTTCCTACCAGTAATGCTATTTTAGAGACTTGTACCACTGTGATAGATTCTTATTAGCATGCAGTGTATCACCAGATCCAGACGGAATTGTTTCCTCCTAGAATGCTAAATTCCAACACAGCTGCAAGAAGAGGTTTTCCAGATTAACAGAACATATGTACAGTTATTGGTGGGTATGCCCAGTATATTCACTGGGTTTCCTCCCAAGGGTTGTTTCAAATCACATACTGGATTTTTTTTCCTGCAACATGGGCAATGTTAAATACGTATTGTATACATGCACCCACATACACAGAAAGTTTAGACTGTGTAGCTTTTATCCAATTTTAAGTCCCTTTTAAGTCTCTGACATAAAGCAATCTGCACACAGCAAGAAAGAAGTGGAAGAAAATAGTGGATGCCCCGTCTTTTAGCAAACAATTCCCAAAGAACTTCAGATGAAGCTAGATACCACAAGGAATACAATGCAATAACATTTTAGAATAGAATAGAGCTGGAACGGACCTTGGAGATCTTCTAGTCCAGCCGCCCCCCCCCCCCGCCACTCAAGCAGGAGAACCTATACCAGGGGTAGGCAACCTTGGCTCTTTTATGACTCGTGGACTTCAACTCCCAGAATTCTGGGAGTTGAAGTCCACAAGTCATAAAAGAGCCAAGGTTGCCTACCCCTGACCTATACCATCTCAGAAAAGTGACTGTCCAGTCTCTTCTTAAAAACCTCCTGTGATAGAGCACCCACGATTTCTGAGGGCAAGCTGTTCCTCTGGTTAATTGTCCTCACTGTTAGGAACTTTCTCCTTAATTCCAGGTTGCTTCTCTCTTTGATCAGTTTCCAACCATTGTTTCTTCTCCTGCCCTCTGGTGCTTTGGAGAATAATTTAACCCCCTCTTCTTTGTGGCAGCCCCTCAAATACTGGAATACTGCTATCATATCTCCCCTATTTCTTCTTTTCTATAGACTAGCCAAACCCAAGTCCTGCAACCGTTTTTCATGTGTTAGTCTCCAGGCCTTGGATCATCTTAGTTGCTCTTCTCTGAACTTTTTCCAAGGTCTCAACCTCTTTTTTGTAGTATGGTGACCAAAATTGGTTGCAGTATTCCAAGTGTGGTCTCCCTAGGGTTTTATAAATTGGTACTAATACTTCACGTGATCTTGATTCTATGCCTCTGTTTATGCAACCCAGGATTGTATTAGCTTTTTTGGTGGCTGCTGCACATTGCTGGCTCATAGTCAAGTGATCATCCACTAGGATTCCAAGGTCCCTCTCACAGTTACTGTTTTTGAGCCAGGTCTCACCTAATCTGTACTTATATCTTTGATTTTTCCTGCCTAAATGTAAAACTTTGCTTTTCTCCACATTAAAACTCATTTTTTTGGATAGGGCCCATTGTTCCAGTTTGTCAAGATCTTTTTGAATCCTGAACTTGTCTTCTGGGGTGTTGGCTATTCCTGCCAGTTTAGTGTCATCTGCAAATTTGATGAGTTCCCCTTCTATTCCCTCATCTAAGTCATTGATGAAGATATTGAAGAGTACTGCTTACCTCTCTCCATGTGGATGTAGTACCATTGAGGACTACTCATTGAGTATGGTTTGTCAGCCAGCTATAAATCCATCTGGTGGTGATGTTGTCTATTCCACGTTTTTCTAACTTACCAAGCAGTAGATTGTGGTCTACTTTGTTGAATGCCTTACTGAAATCTAAGTATACTATGTCCACAGCATTTCGTTGGTATACTAATTTAGTCACTTTATTAAAGAATAAAATAAGATTAGTTTGGCATGATCTGTTTTTAATAAACCTGTGCTGGCTACCAGTTATAACTTGTTTGCTTCTAGTTGTTCACAGATTTGTTTTTTGATTATCTTTTCCAGGATCTTCCCAGGTATTGATGTTAGACTGATTGGTCTGTAGTTTCCAGGGTCTGTTTTTTTTTTCTTGAATATGGGAACCACACATTGCTTTCCTGACTTCGTCTTTGCATGTTCTAGCTGTCTGCTGATAATCAGCCTTAGTTATGTGTCCCTCTTCCATTTTTTGTACTTGTCTTTTTTTGTCTTTCAGTTTGTCTGAGAGATCTTTGTGCAGCCATGCTGGTTTCTTCTTGACTTTGTTTTTCTTTTTCAGTGGTATTGTGCTGGACTGAGCTTTTATGATAGCATTTTCCAAAGTTTCCCATGCTTCTTGAGTTGTTTTCCCCTTTAGGATTTTCATCCATTGAATTTTTCCTAGGTTCTCTCTGAATTTGTTAAAATCAGCTCTTTTGAAGTTTAAGATATTGGTTGAATTATTTTCTATTGCTTGTGTTTGGATTATATTGAATTTCAGTATGACATGATCACTTTCCCCCAAGGTTCCGGCAACTTCAACTCCCTCTATCACTTCTTCTCTATTAGTAAGAATTAGGCCCAGTATAGCTTTAATTCTAGTTCTGTCCTCCAATTTTGGGATAACAAAGTTGTTGGCTAGGTTGGTTAGGAATCTGTTTAATGTCCTGCTCACTGCAGAGTTTGTCTCCCAGCTGATATCTGGGTAGCTGAAGTCTCCCATTACTACTGTCGTATGCTTCCTACATACATTTGTTAAGTAGTTGGCAAAGAGTCCATCTATTTCTTCTGATTGGTTGGGTGGTTAGGTTAATATTAAAACCAAAGAATAACTACAGCATTGTTTTCTTTTATGCACAAATAGCATTCATGGTGGATCTGAAGGTATCCTATTGTGGTCCAAATCCACTGCATCAGTGCTGCTCACCCAATAGCTGAAATGAAGTTGGAGCTAATCTTGCTCAAAGGGCCTGCATAGAATGACAAACTCATGGAAGCAGTCATATAGGTCCTGCTTACTGCAGATAAACCTATTCAGAAGGGAGTGGAAAACATGAGCTAAATAATTTATTTCTCTCCTGGATTCTTTATGGCAGGCTCAGAGCAAAGGGAAGGGGAAGAGAATAGCTCAGCTACAGTCCAGCCAAAGCCTACTCTCCAAAACTCTAGTCTCTAAATTATGCATCTACATTCTTACCATGCCTTTAGACATGAAGCATTCCTGCAATGAAAAATAGGAAATTAGTGCTAAATGCAAAGAAGTATGTCTGCTGCCTTTATGAGCAAGAACAGACAACCATAGTGTCTGTGAAGGTGCTATAAAAAGTCCATTATCAATGCCAAAAAAAGGAACAGCTGCACTTATTGGATTGCTTTTAAAATAGCCAGCAAGCCTTGTCAAGTAGGCTGACATCATTGCTATTGACAACTAAACGCCATCTTGTAAATTCACAGAACTTGTTCTATGTTAAAAGTACAGTATGTCAAAGAAAAGGGCAAGGTTGAAACTCAAGTTAGAGCCCTTGTTTTCTCCCTTGTTGACATTTTCCCAGTGAAGGCTATTTCTATACCTCTAAATGTTGAATCAAATTTTGTCCGAACATTTACCTCCCTTTCATCTTTTTAAAAAATATATATATTTAACTTTTTTAAAAAATTCCATTCAGTCAAGTTCAAGTCTCAGAGACTGGACAAATCCCTGAGGTCTTCTTGGCAAGGCTTTTAAGAAGTGGTTTGCCATTGCCTCCTTTCTAGGGCTGAGAGAAAGTGACTGACCCAAGGTCAGCCAATTGGCTTTATGCCTAAGGAAGGGCTAGAAGTCACTTTCCCAGTTTCAAACCTGCTGCCTAAACTACTACACCAAATTGATTCTCATTTTTATGATTAAGCAATGCTTAAAAAAGAGATGCTATTATATATATATATATATAATATTGTAAAAAAGAGTGTCATATATGTGATAGTGTGACAAAATGGAATATAGTCATTGGATTCCAACAAGAAAGAGGATTTGCATCTTGTAGTTAAGAATGCTGCTCTACTTGCAGATGCCACATTGCTTTTAAATTATTAAATGAACGAATGAATGGAAATATCTCAATCAATGCACATAGTTTTTTTAGTATGATCCACTTCGGTTTTAATGCAATCAATACATAGCTGAACATTTCCCAGAAGCTCATTCAGAGTAGTCAGTCATGATGGATGCTTAGAATTATAATTCAGTAACATCTGAATAGCCTTGGTTTCCATCTTGACATGCAAGCTAATAGGATAGAAAATACAAATTATATGAAATGGCATAATGCATAGTGCATGTTTACTTCAAAATACGTTCCACTGAGTTCAACAGAATAAGCCTCTCCAAAGCAATGGTTTACTGAATACAGAACAGTTACTTGCATAATGCAATTCTCATATTTATATGCATTGTCTTATATTGGCATGCACTGGTTTTTCCATTTTTTTCTTTCATTACAAACAATGGGATTCTTAATGGAGGCGAACAGCTTCCCTCCTGTCCAAATGTAATTAAGAGAATGTATTGAGGACCACTTATCATTGATAGGGTAATGTGGAAAAAATGGTAGGAAAGATCAGAGCTATCATGAATATGGCTACAATTTCTCTTTTTGACCTTCTCTTCTTCTCAAGAAAGTAACTGCCAGAAAAGATAGCAAACTCTAGTGACTATTGCAAAGAACTTACCAAACAATGGGCCCTATCCAACAACATGAAATTTAAAGAGATTATTGGCTTGGTCCAAGGGTCTGCAACCTTGACAACTTTAAGACTTATGGACTTCAGCTCCCAGAATATGCTGGCTGAGGAATTCTAGGAGCTGAAGTCCACAAGTCTTAACGTTGTCAAGGTTGCAGACCCCTGATCTATATCATTTATATATGATTTAGTATCTGAAAACATTGCAAATCAACCTCAATTAACTTGATATGTTCTGATTAAGTTACACCAGCCTATCTAGACTGGTGTTTAAAAAAACCCAAAACAAAATAAAGCAAAATAAAACAGCTGAAGATTGTGGCTCACTTTCTCTGACAGCTTCACTGTCAATACCCTTGCAGCCTTTGGTGGCCCATTAAAAAATAAAACAAGTAGAGCCTCAGCCACAAACAGATTCTGTTTCCTTGTTCTGTTTGAAGGACTCTTTAAATCCAGTCCCAGTTGATAAACAGAAAACTCCAAAGTTAGAGCAGAGACCTTAAAGCCGCCTATCAGCAGCTGACATATTCCCTTGTTCTGTGAGATACAGATTTCCCTTTAATTTATAACAACGCTTTCTACAAATTTGCATTTGTATTTATAAATTAGCATCTGAAAAGACCATGCATAACTTCATCTTGTTTTGCTCAAGTTGGAGCTAGTGCATTCATTAATTACATTAGTGGCTACCATATTCTGAAAACAGTTGGAAAATTTCAAGCTTTTCCTAGGTTTGTTCATTTTTTGTCCTAGCATTGGAGTTGGACGGTGAAAAATGTTTTGGATCTATAGCATAAGATTTTGAAATCTTATTCAAGCTCATAAATAAGATTTCTTGACTGCTTCACCATGCAATTCCTCCTTCTGTTTTCCTATATTTACTTGCGGATGGCTGAGCCTTCAGCAATGTCAGGCAACTGCTAGTTTTAAGGGTGAGACTCCCTTTAGAATTATTTATTGCTGCTCTCAAAAGAAGGACAGTAATATACTAGACTTTTTCATCAGCAGCTGTGCATTCTGTACAATCCTGTACAAGCCATTCTACACAATGCTAACTTTCATCTTGATTTAAAAATTAACAAGTAATAAGCAGTCTTATTGGCTGAAATTAGTCGTTTTCTCATATAGCTGTCAGGACTGTACAGCAGAAACGATGCATGCAAAATCTTGTAGGTGCAAGCCTTGCATATGCTTACGTGCACATTAATGTCATTCTTCTTAAAAAAAATGCATTTAATAGTTAAATGCAGAGAGCTGAGATGTGTCTGCTATTGACTATAGTCAGTTTTGGTCCTCCTTTCATCCAGCAGTAGCCCTAACTCCCCAAACCCAGTGGCAAATCAATAAAATAGAATAAAATGCAGAAGAACACAAGCACCGGACATATTAAGCCAAGACTGGCATTGCTTAACCTTATGCATCCTGTCTCAAAGGTGCTTCTTTCTTCAAAAGGCAGCTGGACTGTTTTTTCCCTTGAGGAAGAAGAAGAAAACGTTTCGCTACTCATCCAAGAAGCTTTATTGGTTGTGATGAACAGGAAGCAAAATGTTTTCTTCTTCCTCCAGGAAAAAGTAGTCCAGTTGTCTTTTGAAGAAAAAAAGGCAACTATGAGCTGGGTGACTGAGAATCTCCACCAACAGTTATGCATCCTACTTAATGGCCTGGATACCACATTTTAATCCTCAGTAAGACATTTAATAAAGAACAGTGTTAGTGTCAAAGATAGGTTTAGTTAAGTCACTAAAAGAATCCTGCTTATGACTTATTAAAGTTCTGGATATTACAGGGACGGGCAACTTAAAAGATCTGACTGGTTGGTTAGAAAACATGGACATCCAAAGTCTGCTTCTTAAACACTGGAACAAATGTGATGTAATGTTTCTGGCGAGAAAGCCTCCCTGCATTTTAAGTAATCATTTTTTAATTTGTTTATTGACTTTGCAGAAAAGAGCCAAATGCTCGAAAATGATTGTCTATAACCAAAATAGACAGATTATCACAGCAGCTTTGTTAGGAAATAGGCTGTTTTGTTGAATTAAAGAAAAAAAATAAGATGCTCCAGCAAGCAATGTGATTGCATTACACTGAGCAGCTAAGTGCTTGTGATACTTAATTACTTGTTTGGGAGGCTGAACACATTCTAGTGCAGGAAAAGCAGCAGTATCCTTATTGCAAAAAAAACCCCAAAACAAAACAAAACGCTACCACTCACACATAAAAGAAAGACAGCATCCCTGGAGTTTCCATAAAAAAAATGAATTATAAGGTTATGCGAACAAGAAACTTATCTGAGGAATAAGTTCCAAGGAAGTTCAAGCAAAGGAGCATGCAGAAATTGAGAGAAATTGGGCCCCTGGTAGTGGGGCGTTCTCATTAATTTTTTTCCTTTAGGAGACTGCCAGGTAATTACAAATATCTGCAGTCAAGTGAGACATAGTCTCAGGATATAAATACACTTGGAATTATACTGCCTTATATTCCTCAGGGACAGACAGTATTCCCAATTGGGAAAAAAATTATATACTAGACGAGGAAATCAACAAAAACAAACATTAAAAAGACCAAAGACCAAAAATGCAAGCATTTTCCTTCAACGTAAGAACTTCAGCTTTGTAGAACAAAATAAGACACCTAAAAATGGAGCTCACATTGATAATCTGGGGATAATCGTGAAATGTTGACTTTGAAACACAGAAGCTCATTTTACCATAAGTGAATTACCATAATTTACCCTGTAGATGGGTAAGTGCAGTGGTGGGATTCAGTCAGTTCTCACCAGTTCAGCAGAACCGGTAGCTAATTTTTTGTTGCCCAGGCCCAGAACGGATTTCCAGTAGCAGCATCCACACAGAGAACTGGTTGTTCATATATTTGAATCCCACCACTGGGTAAGTGTAAAGGTTTCTGTCCAGTCATTTCTGACTCTATGGGCTGATGCTCATCTCTGACACTCAAAGACATTTCTGTGGTCATGTGGCCAGCATGTCTATTTGCCTAGGCACATGGAATGCTGTACCTTCCCATCAAAGTGATGCCTATTTATCTACTCGCATTTGCATGTTTTCAAACTGCTAGGTGAGCAGGAGCGGGGCGAGGACAGGAGCTCACCCAGTCATGCAGTACTCGGGTCTCAAACCTAGGCTGTTAGCTTTCCAGTGGTCTTAACCACTGAGCCATTGCAACAGATGGATACCCTATTTCTAATCATAGCAATAGAATTACAAAAAGAATGTTTCTGAGACCCAATTACTGCAGATAGGTTCACTTTGAAGAAAAGGGTGTCATGAAGTGTGTTCAAGTATTGCAATAACCTGTTAATCTGCCATTTATAGTGTTCATTACCAAGTCTATATACTGGTCAATTTTTTATGTTCCTTGAAATTTATTTGGTGGTTCAGAAAATTGGAGGAGGCCTTGCATTTATTCAAAGATTTTCCAAATTTTCTTGGAATTTATTTTATTAATGGAAATGCAGGTAGTCCTCGACTAAGACCATTATTGAGCCTGCAATTTTGGTCATAAGATGTCATAAGATCACCCCATGACTGCACCCCATTTTTATGACCTTTTTTGCAATGGTCGTTAAGAAACCCCTTGCTCGCTGGGGAGGCAATTTTTGGTTTTGGTTTCCAGCAAAAAACATCATATATCGTGGTCACATGACTGTGGGATGCTACAAATAGCCATAAATGTGGGCTGATTGCTGAGCGCCCAAAATGCAGTGACATGGTCACAGAGGGGAGGGCGGATGTTGGAACTTTGAATCTGGGTAATTAATCCCTTTTTTTGAGGTCTGTTCTAACTTCTAATTGCTTAGTGACATTAGCAATTGGTCAAAAATTGAGGACTATCCATGCAGAATATGAACTGCCATTTCTGCAAAGACAGATGCCGTTCAAGTCCTGTAGTTCCTGCTGCCATCATCCCATCGGGCACACAATGTTCAACTGTACAAAAGAGATACTGAAAAGGAAGGGGCCACAAACTCCTGATAATAGTTGTAGGCTGATCTTACTCTGCAGCCAGATTTTTTTTCTCAGAGGTTAACCAACCTCTGGAAATCAAGACCAAAATCAACTTACATTGTTATTTGTAGCCAAGGTTTTCTGTGCACTGTAATCATGTGGATGAAAAAAAAACACCTAGTAAGCTCATAATGTTTTGTCCAATTTATCCAATCAAATGATTCTAAGCCAGATTTAAATCTTGAATTTCCTAGTCCAAAAACCCAATTTTGACAATCTCCTGGCATCTTTTGGGAACCGAGTTGGAACAAGATAGTCTAATATTAATCTTATGTCAATATTTGAAAAATGGAGAAATGCTTTTTCACATACAATACAGTTTCAATCTTTGGCATCTACTGATGGTTGTGGGATGAGATACATATATGTGTGTATTTTCTTTCATAAGCAATTAATTTTCCCCACCTAAAACCAAGGAATTGCTTAATCTCTTTATCTGGACCAGACCTCATTATTACAATTGCAGAAGAGCAGAACAAATTAATTTCATAGACATTATGAAGACAAGGATGTAAAATAATCCAAGCCTTATCTGCATAAGTCACTCCTTTCATACACTGTACTGCCAGAAGGATTTGTGTATTAGTAAATGAGATAGTGAATCTTTTGTTGGATTGTCATCACCTTCAACTTGTACAAAACTCTTTCTCTGAGTTTTTAAAAAGTAGAGTGTTGTCATTCACTGAGTAAATATTTTAATACAGAAAAGAAAATAGCCCATCGTCCTTGGAGTCTGGCGTTAAGATCCACGCATCCAATAAAGAAATCCCCTGTTCTGTGTATAATTGTAGTTATAATTATAAGATACGCTCTACAGATAGGTTGCTACCATTTAGATTTCTACAGCTAGCAGACATTGGCTTTTCAAGATCCCATCAAATTCAGTTCCATGAAAAATGATTAAAACTTAGAGAGATAATAATAATAATAATAATAATAATAATAATAATAATAATAATAATAATAATAATAATAATAATAATAATAATAACAACAACAACAACAACAACAACAACAACAACAACAACGTTGGAAGGGACCTTGGAGGTCATCTAGTCCAACCCCCTGCTCAGTAAGGAAACCCTATACCATTTCGGACAAATGGCTGTCCAGTCTCTTCTTAAAACTTCCAGTATTGGAGCATTTACCGCTTCTGGAGGCAGGTTGTTCCACTGGTTAATTGTTCTAACTGTCAGGAAGTTTCTCCTTAGTTCTAGGTTGCTTCTCTCCTTGATTAGTTTCCATCCGTTGCTTCTTGTCCCGCCTTCAGGCGCCTTGGAAAATAGCTTCACTCCCTCTTCTTTGTGGCAGCCCCTGAGATATTGGAACACTGCTATCATGTCCCCCCTCGTCCTTCTCTTCATTAAACTAGACATACCCAATTCCAGCAGCTGTTCCTTATATGCTTTAGCCTCCAGTCCCCTAACCATCTTTGTTGCTCTTCTCTGTACTCTTTCTAGAGTCTCAACATCTTTTTTACATCGTGGTGACCAAAACTGGATGCAGTATTCCAAGTGTGGCCTTACCAAGGCATTGTAAAGTGGCATTAATACTTCACGTGATCTTGATTCTATCCCTCTGTTAATGCAGCCCAGCACTGTGTTGGCTTTTTTGGCAGCTGCAGCACACTGCTGGCTCATATTTAAGTGATTGTCCACTAGGACTCCGAGGTCCCTCTCACAGTTACTACTATTGAGCAAGGTACCCCCTATAGTATACCTGTACATTTGGTTTTTCTTGCCTAACTGTAGAACCTTGCTTTTTTCACCATTGAATTTCATTTTGTTAGATAGAGATCAAATCTCTCAGAACCCGCAGTGTGCATCGGCTAAAAAGGCTGGCACCTTCCAGTTTCTGTAGCTCTTTTTTTGTTATTTGTATTCATATTTACTACTAACTCTTTTTACTATTTTGGTATTTTACATTTCAGTCCCATTTTTGTCTTCATTCATTTGGCTACTTTATTTTTTGATACAGTACGTACACTAAAGTTGTGCAGCATTTAGACCAGAAGTAGCCAATGGTGCTTTAGAAATGGTATGAGCATCCCATTGCACAGGTTGGCGGTCCTTGGAAGAAGCCAGAGCCATGGTGGCACAGTGGTTAGAATGCAATATTACAAGCTGACTCTACTCCCTGCCACAAGTTCGATCCTGATTATTAAATATTAAATTCTGGGGAGAGCAGAGTTTTAGAATCAGTTTTCATCTTGGTGGTCTTTTATTTTATACAGAATGGATTGTGTTCTGAAATAACTGGGTGTTTCTATTTTTATTGGTTTTAGAGCAGGGGTGTCAAACTGCCGGCCCGCGGGCCGGACGCGTCACATGGAAGCCGTGCCCACCCCATTGCCGGCAATGGCAAAATCAGCCCCATACATTGCGCGATGTCACGTGACGTCGCGGTTTGACACCCCTGCTTTAGAGTGAAGTTACAATAGAAGATATTTGTGGTTCAGTGTTGAAATGTGTTTCTGGTTCTCTATGGTTCTCTCTGAGCTTGGTTGTTTGCTTGCAGATGTTTCATTATCCAGCTAAGTAACACTATCAATGTTAGTGAGTGTGGAGTTTGCTCCTTGTTCTTATGGTACTGATGATGTTACCTAGTTGGGTAAAGAAACATCTGCAAGGAAACAACCAAGCTCAGAGAACACCAAGGACTCAAAAGGGAAGTTAGTTTTATGATTATGTTTCTTTGACATCTATGCTGTAAAATAAAGTTACTATTAGCTCTAGTCTAGGCTGAGTTTTTATGTTTAGCGGAATTTTTGCTGTAGTGATGGAAATCTCTTGCATTTGTAAGGTTGTATATTTCTGTTACAGTTGGATCACATTAGGTTTGGGTTTTTTTTAAAAGAATATTGTAAAATAAATTGTAAAGGAGCAAGTAGCATGTGTCTTTATTCTTAGCTGTCATCTTAGTTTCAAATCAGGGTAAAAATTATATCTTTCAATAAAGTTGATGGAATATATTTCTCTTCATATTAGGGTAAATACAGAGTTTGAATTAAAATTCATTACAGACTATAGTGAAATCATCTGTAAAATTGGAAAATGTTATTATTAATGGGGCAATAGCACTAGTAGGAGTCACTGGGCAGGCCAGAAAGTCAGTGTTTTGGATGTTGATATTAACTCTTGACATTGGCTTGTTGGATGCTGACCACATGATGTCATCACATATATTTTGCCAGAATTATATAGCTGAAGATTACATTTATGTTGGAACACTCAGCAAGAGAAAGAATCAGTTTGGTGTAGTGGTTAAGGTGCTGGTGTGGAAACCAGGAGACTGTGAGTTCTAGTCCCACCTGGGGCATGAAAGCTGGCTGGGTGACTCTGGGCCAGTCAATTCCTCTCAGGCCAACCCACCTCAGAGTGGAGAGTGTGGGGAAAAAGAGGAGGAGAGAGATGTGTTGGATATGTTCACCACCTTTTTAATTTATAAAAATAATAAAGCAGAATATAAATAAATAAAATGTATGTTCGCCACCATGAATTATTTATAAAAAGTAAAAAAGGTGAGATAAAAATCTAACAAGGTTAAATGTTGCCACATAAGCAAACAGGGGTTTCAACCTAGTTTCCCAAAAAAAATCACTTCACACACAGCACTGTTAACTGTTATAGGCCTCATAGAACCAATATCATATTGATATAATAGAAGTATTGAAAAGTTCTGCTAAGAAAAAGAAAGGGGTACATATAAAGCACTAATTCTTTGAGACCTGACACTACAGATTGTTATACAAATGAATACACTCAGGAACTCCACATCCAAACTATAATTCATCAACATCATTTTAGCCATCGTTTATCCAGTTGCATGTTTCCAACAAATATGGTCCTAAGCTTTCTTTTGTCAATTGGGCCCCATAAAGTATAATTAATAAGCAATTAATACAATGTATTAATAGTTGGGTTATCAGCTTACAGGACAATCAAATAAATATCCTGATTATATCTTGTTATTAATTCCCACAGCCCAGAGAACTGAACAAGATGTGTATAATCAAATAAACACTTGGTATTCAATAGGAACAATTAATAGTTTGCAGGCTAACCCAGAGATGGTATTCAATTAATAATCTATGAGCTAATATGGTGGCTTTAAACAGTTAATTTAATGACAGAGAATTTAATGACTGAAAGACAGTAAATTCACAGAAATATGAACGCAGAAGATTTAGCATTAATAATTTATGACACATTGAAGAAAATACCATTTTTGCCTTTTTCCTCGGGGATTTAGCAAATTATAGGAAATCAAAACTAAATTCTCGTGTCGTGATTTGGAAAGTCATCAATAAGATACCAGACAGAAAGAAGAAATGGGGAAAATTGGATGTTTTCCTTTTGCTTCCTAGGCTGAAGTGAATGGGAACAAATGAGGACATTTCTTAGTACAAAAATGATGGATGAATACCTACTCAACGGCTTGATGAGATTCTATATAATGGTACACTCTATTTTTCTTTTTTAGCTTAAAAAAGAAGATTCAACTTAGCATAGATCTTACTTGGTGAAAACCTTTATGGCATTGCCTTTAGGTTGTAATAAGAGGATGAGAAATATCAGGAAAATTCATTGCAGTTTGCAACAATTAATATATATAATATTAGAATGTCTTACCTGAATCTGAGAAAGTGTCTTTGGTCCCTTTGCCAAGCTGGAATCAAACTTCTCTATTCAGCTGCAGGCTATCTTAACTTCACTCACTTGAGAGCTTTCTAATAATTACACTCTTATTACAACAAAAACATCACACTAAAAAGCAAGGCAGATGCCTTCTATCAATATTACTTGGCATTCAAATATCACCACCATGCAGTAGAGAAATTCAGACTTCAGCGTACAATTTCAACTGATAAGATGAAGTAATTATTTCATCTTAGACTAAAATATGATTGATGCATACTTGATCATAATATATAATCAATCATGTTGACTGGGAAATTCTAGAGTTGAAGTCCACATATTTCAAACTCGCCAAAGTTGAGGAATACTGTATTAGACTGATGTACATTTGATTGCCTGATATACTCTTCTGGTATATCAAATAATAATTTCCCCTGGAAACTGCTTTTCCTTGGAAAATGCTTGCTTGTAATTTTGGCCCCATGGCTTTGGTTAGAGTATTAAGACCATGTAAATCTAGAGTAAACTGAAAATACAATTCAGAGAACAAAGAGCCCATCATATAACAAAGACTGGGACCTGCAGCATTTTGGAATAAACATTTGGATAACTTACCAGTGACACAGTATGAAACAGAAGAACCAATGCAAGAGGTTAAACCTTTATCAGTGACTATTGTTAAGTGTCTCGATTGATATAATCAACTACCAATGCTTCATGTAGTGGTTAAAGTGCAGTATTGCAGGCAAACTGCCCACAGCCTGGAGTTCGATCCTGATGATTGATTCAGCCTTCCATCCTTCCGAGATCAGTAAAATGAGGACCCAGATTGTTTGGGGCAATATAAAAATAATGCTTCTACATTGTAAGCTGCCCAGAGAGTACTGTAAACCGCTATGCGGTGGTGTATAAGCTTAAATGCTATTGCTATTGCTATCTTTACCATTACCTTGTCCACACAACAGATACTGAGATATCATCAAAATCTTTCCAAGTAATTGATTTTAGTAAAGCTATAAATTATATTTTATTTATTTCCTGATCATCTTGTGGGTTTTTTCAAGATAGAAAAACATATTCTCTGAAATGTCTTAAGCAGTCTTTTGTAGACTGCTCAGCAGTTCAAATAGAAAGGGAATGATACCCTAGCTGAACTGTTTCTTCATTTTTATTTTCTGAATCATTCTCTAAAACCTTTCTTCTTCTATTACTTATTGCCTTTTGGCATGATAGATATTCACAGGCTCAACAACCAAATGCAGACTTGCTTCTGATACAACTCAGATTTTGTTTTCCTACTGCCTTACGAGAATTGTCATTAAAGTAACAGATTACAGTCCTGGTGCATATTATTATAAGTATAGATTTTTAATGCAAGAGACTGCCATGAATTTCTTGGACATTTATAGAGAGTCTGGAGTTTCAGTTTGTGAAAATATTGCATTGATGTTCCATTTTCAGTTTCTAAATGCCATCTCTGAAATAGCTCTATTAATGATAATGGAATAACTGCAAAATCATGGTTGAGATGCTACATAAGTTTGAACTGCATTGTCTTACCAGCCACATATTTACTCAAGTGATTTTGTTTAAAGGAGACATTTGCAAAAAAAAATATTTTTCCCTACTTTATTTTTATTCAGTGCTGTTGAAACTGATTTTTAAATAACAAGCTGTAAATATAATAGGCTGTTTTGACCTTGTGAATGCCATTGTTTTCAGACTTAAAGAAGTAATTGAAACTACAATCCTGGAACCTCTGCAGAAATTTTGTCACACGGGTGGTCCTCAACTTATGACCATTCACTTAATGATGGTTTGAATTAATAACAGCCTCAGAAAGGATGCTTTATGGCCTATAAAGCACTTCCGGCCATTGCAGAATATCACACACTCACACACATTGCAGACATGATCACAATCTGGGTGATTGGCAACCTGTTTGCACTTCCAGCCAGTTGCCAAGCACCTTGCAGTTATGTAATCACCATTTGTAATCTTCTCTGACTCTTCCCCAGAAAGTTAATAAGCCGGAAAGGATGCTTGCAAACTTCTGTAACCTGCCAAGAGGACTCCCTCTCATCTCTGGAACTGGCTGAAAGAGCTGTCTGCCAAAGGATTTCAGCTCCAGGCCTGCTGGGATTTTGGTAATTCAAGCAGGCATGAAACAGAAATCCTTCAGCAGACAGTTCTTTTAGCCAGTCCCTGAAATAAGAGGGAGATGAAATTAAAATAGCATTTTTAGTCCCTGAGCGGAGAGGTACTGCAGTAAGGTAAGGAGTATGAGGTGCCCCAGGTGTGTGAGGGAGGCCCAGCACAAGCCATGCAAAAGTATATCTCTACTCAGGTGGTGAAAATTATGCTTGGATTTCAGAAGGGAAGATTTTCAGCTCCTAAACAGAAACATATACATGGGCTTTCAATGGGCGCTGGGCCTCCCAGGCTCTCTCCTATCCCCCAGGTACCCTGCATTATTAACCTGGGACTCCATCCACTTAACTACCCATGAGATTGCTTAAGAATCAGAATCAGGATTGCAATCATTGAGTGAAGTAGTCACATGATCCCTTGCTTAACTACTATTTCACACAAAAATATTCTGGTGTTCATTGCAGTCTGATGTCCATTGCGGTAAATCAAAGATTACCTGAATAGCTTTTATATTTCCCATAATCTCAATGAGAGGTAATATCAGCTCAATTTACACTGTAGTTGTGTTATTTCTTGTGGTCCTATTACATCTAGCTGTGATTGTTTACATCAGTATTTCTCAAGCTTCGCCACTTGAAGATGGGTGGACTTCAACTCCCAGAATTCAACTCTGGATATATTAAGATGTGTTAATTTCAATTATCAGAATTCCCCGGCTAGCATTCTGGGACTTGAAGTCCACCCATCATCAAATGACCACAGTGCATGGCTGGCTGGTGAATCCTGGGAGTTGAAGTCCACACATTCTCAAGTTGCTAGTGTTGAGAAACATTGCCTTACATGATGATTATGTTGTTTTCCTGCAATGGATTCTTTAAAGAAAGGATTCTTTAAAAGGAGGCCCTGAAGCTCGTCTCTCCCAGCACATTATTTAAATTATTTAAATTATGCACATCATTGTGACTGTAAACAAAAACTTATTAAACCAGTTTAACCTCCACTTATCCATTCAGTGGCCTGCTGATGTTATGTTACTTTTCTAAAAAAAAATATTGTACAGCTATGCAGAGCCTAAAGATTTACTCTAAGGGTGAAATTATTGGCTCTGGATTCTCATAATTAAATGGTTCCCTCCACCACCAGTTGTTAAACCTAAGTATCACATTGAGTGCAAGAATTATGCTGATAACTCAAAGATGTCACCCTACTGTTTCCTTTTTTTTCAATCTTCCATTATGGCTTTTGTCTCTGTGGGAACTAGTGCTGAATCCCTTGCAGCAGCCCCATATATTTCTGAGCATTGATTATAATGGCCATTATCCATTCCTTTGAACTGCAGCTTCCATACGATGAAATATCATGCCTGACATTTCTGTAATAAGTGTTTGACTTTTGCAGCTTTGGCACCTAATAAGCACATAACAGAGTTATAGAAATATGAAAGTCTACTAGTCAGCATAACACTTGAGAGCCAGTGAGATATTAATTGCATTTTGTTTTTTTAATGGTTCAGGAAAATTATTGTGTACTGTTTTAAAATTAAGGCAAGGATCATAGATCTCTCCCTTAATATTTTTTTTTTTTATCTTGGTCTGGAAATGATGAAGTCAGAGAGAGCCCATGTTGTGAAGGGAAACACTGTCCTCCGTTTAGTAAAGCAGAGCAGCAGAATATAAGTATCTATAGGTGAGATGAAGCAACTTGCTGTGGTCAACTCATCACAGCCAACTTGGTCATGGCCATCTCGCTGCGGCCAACTAGCCATGAGATAACTCGCTGCAGGACAACTCAACAAATACAAAGGTTAAATTAATTTTGATGGAACCATGGCCAATAATAAAACAAAAATCAATCCAGAAATATAAAAGCTACAATAATGTTGACAAAAACATGGTCACCAGTAATAAAAGTAACTGAATGAAACCATTAATGCAGCATTGAATTGATCCGTGCAAATTGTCCTGTGGGGAGTTGGCCCCGGCCAGTTGTTCTAGACCCCAACGAAGGGAGCTGGAGAAGGATGTTAAGGGAAATGATAAAGGATAGAAAGAATCCTGGATTATTTATAACTTTTTCACCTTTCTATTCTGCTTGGCTGGGACTTAGTTCATTGTCCAGGAAAAGAAGAGTGCTTGTTCATCAAGCTGGAAAGCCTCTCTCATAACAGAGGGAAGGAAGGGGCCAGATTAGGCAAGGAAGGTGTTATTTACATGTCCATAGCTGGGGCAAGAAGCCTTACTGAGACTGTGGATGCAAGAGCAGGAGAACAATCCTCAAACTTTTGCTGCCAGATCCATTTATTTCCTTGGTTATATATTTGGAGAATTGCAGTAGAGGAGTATTTGAATCCTTGATTTGGACTGCTGAGGCTCCACAAGTCTGATTTTGCTTTCCATCCCTGTCCCTGAATGCTCAAGGGACTGAAGAGAATAAATTACAGCAAGTTCTTTGCAACTTTGAGATTCAGGTGTTTGCTTTCTGTTACACACTAGACAGCTTACCACCTTTCTTGTCCATAAGGATCTCTGCCACAATCACAAATCTTGCTTGCTTGCTTGTTCTAATCTAGAGAGCCAATGATAGAGCAGATATGAAGTGCTTCTTTAAATGTTCTAGTCAAAATCTGTCTTGGCTTCTCCTGCCCCCTATAGCATGCGGTTTTACATTTGATTTCTAGTTTACAATCGATTTCATGCGGGCCAAACTGGGGCAGCCTAAGGGCTGTAAAATGTCCAAGTCTGGTATGAAGATGGAAAATAGAAGCCCTCTACATGCAGACTTTCAACTTTAACAAACAATGTAGCACAGGAGGAAAGAGGCGACAGACAGACAGACAGACAGACAGACAGATAGATAGAATATCTTTATTGTCTGTCATGGTTCCAACAGATGAAACTCTTCAAAGAACTTCGAGGCATTGTTTACCTTAAAGAATCTTTATTCGAGAAGCATAGCATCGGCACTTATATAGCCAAAGCCAAAATCTGAATTCCCTTCCCCTGAGCACATAGTATCAAAGCACAATTCCCTCCTCTAATTTACAGTCATAAATCACATTCTCCAATTAGTTTGAAATGCAGACTTTCCCTCCAGTTCTCCAATCCACCAATTCTTATCATCTCTTATTTCAAAAACCTTGGTTCTCACACTAGTTACAGTATTGTTATGTCTAACTAAGCTCCTATGCACATTCCTCCTCCCCCCCCCAGTATCATCTAATTCTAACTCTAATTCTAAGGGTAAAACATAAAGAAAATGGTTGCATCTCCATATGTTGTCAAAGCAAAACATCCGATGTTAGCAGCGTTGACATCGTCATTGTGTATCTCACAACAAAATTAAGTGCTGTCCACAGTGCAAACTACACACAAGTAAAAACCACAAGTAAAAACATACATTATATACAAATATCCTACACATTCTATTCACCATTGTGCTGCCCCCAATATTGCACTTCAATGTTGCACTATACAGTAGTATTTCATATGGTTACCGCTCTGGGATAAAAACTATTTTTCAGCCTATTTGTCTTTGTTTTTATTATCCTGTACCATCTGCCAGATGATAATAGTTCAAAAAAAGAATGTCCGGGATGAGATGAATCTTTAAGAATGTTTTGAGCTTTCCTAAGACAGCAGAACTTGTACAGTTCGTCCGGGGGGGAGGGCAGCCAATAATCCTCTGGGCGATGGTAATGACCTTCTGGTCCTCGACTTACAACAGTTCGTTTAGTGACTATTCAAAATTAGCATTGAAAAAAGTGACTTATGACCATATTTTCATACTTACGACCATTGCAGCATCCCCATAGTCATGTGATAAAGTTCAGATTCTTGGCAACTGGTCATATTTACGATGGTTGCAGCGTCCCAGGCTCATGCTTTTGCGACTTTCTGGCAAGCAACGTCAATGGGGAAGCCTTATTCATTTAACAACCATGTTACTAAATTAACAACTGCAATGATTCACTTAACAACTGTGGCAAGGAAGGTCATAAAATGGGACAAAACACACTTAACAAATGTCTCAGCAACAGAAATTTTGGGCTCAATTGTGGTCATAAGTTGAGGATACCTGTAAAAGAGGTAGAAGAAGCAAATCAGTTTGGGAAAGATTGAGCAAAAGAATCCTGTAAGCTGGTATTGGATGAACTAAACAAGCACAGCATTAAACATATTATTCTATTAAGGTTACATCATTACCTGAAAGAAATCATGACTTTTTCTGCACAAAACTAATTCTGGCATAGCATAGACATCATTCTCAAAATTACCAGTAATTTTCCTGATTGTGGCAACACTGCCAATGCCCATTTATGATGCAACATAATTTAATGTACTAATGTATTTGATGTGTTGTTTCCTACAAAAACAATAAATACAACTTTTATGATTTCCTGAGATTATAGAATTCAGGGACAGAAAATGGACATTCCTACCTCTATTCATCTTCTCCTTTGGGCAGGCGATATGGGAACGTAACTTCAGCACATCCTTTCTGAATTAAATCTGCAGAACATCTTTCCATTCTGTCTTTTAGAAACGTGGTACTCAGCAGAATAGAAAAACACCGAATAGAATTCGGTGATTAGAATTCAGAATAGAAAAACACATCAACTGATGTGACTTGCTTAACAACTGTGGCCAAAACGGTCATAAAATTGGGTGTGACTCACTTAAAATCTGCAATGCTTACCATTGTAAACTCTGATCCTAATTGTGGGTCGTAAATGAAGGACTACCTGTATTTCCAAGCATTTCTGAGTGACAGTGAGATGCAATAGCAGTGACAGCGGGTATGCATCAGTCTCTCTCTCTCTCTCTCTTTAACAGCCACCCACTTACCTACAATCCAGAACACCTTGTTCTATGTCAGATTCAGTGTTTCTACTAAAATTTGCAGAGCAGAACCGAGCCATTTTCTTTAGGAAGGAAATTGACTGACTGACTCCCCATTGGGCTCAATTCCAATCTTTTCACAGCGACTCTTGTCTTCACTGTTGCAGTGACTAATTAGCTTTCCTAATGGGAAAAAAAAAGTCCTTTCCACGTGGTATCACATTATTTCCTTGTCATTTTACAAGACCTTGAGTGTTAACATGGCTTCTCATCATTGGCTCTCCATGAGGAAAAGCAAGCAAGCAGCTGAAAATAACACTTCTTGGTTAACATGGCCTGGTACAAAGAAGCTGGCATTTAGTCTTGCAGGCCATTTCCAATCATCTGTGAAAAGAACTTGTGGCCCCTCTCTGAATGTGTCATTAAGCCTCTTTCAGTATCAGCAATGGATGAACTGAATTCCTAGAAAAGGTAAAGCTAGCATGGACTCATATAGCTGCCTAAAAAAAATATAAAACTCTTTGCATTCCTAATAACGCCACCATTTGTTTGAGTATCTTAAAGAGTGCCTTGGTAAGGCCACACTTGGAAAACTGCATCCAGTTTTGGTCACCACGATGTAAAAAAAAAAGACACTAGAAAGAGTGCAGAGAAGAGCAACAAAGATGATTAGGGATTGGAGGCTAAAAGATATAAAGAACGGTTGCTGGAATTGGGTATGTCTAGTTCAGAGGTAGGCAACCTTGGCTCTTTTATGACTCGTGGACTTCAACTCCCAGAATTCCTGAGCCAGTATGGTTTAATGAAAAGGACGGCTAGGGGTAACATGATACTGTTCCAATATCCCAGGGGCTGCCACAAAGAAGAAGGAGTCAAACTATTCTCCAAAGCACCTGAAGGCAGGACAAGAAGCAATGGATGGAAACTAATCAAAAAGAGAAGCAACCTAGAACTAAGCAAAAATTTCCTGACAGTGAGAACAATTAATCAATGGAACAACTTGCCTCCAGAAGTTGTGAATGCTCCAACACTGGAAGTTTTTAAGAAAAGATTGGACAACCATTTGTCTGAAATGGTATAGGGTTTCCTGCCTGAGCAGGGGTTTGGACTAGATGACCTCCAAGGTCCCTTCCAACTCTGTTATTGTATCTACGAGTGTACAATGCTTAAAAACATGGGAAGAGGCAAAAAAAAAATTCAGGCACTGATTTAACTGGATTAGAATCCTGAGCAAAAGCAAGAATTAATCCCTTCTTGAGGTCCTAGTCATGGCCATCTAGATGTTGCTGAACAACCACCCTGAGTAGCACCTGGCAGGGTGATAATATTAAGGGAAGAAGGGAATTTTAGTTCAGGGAAGGAATTCTCATCTCTTTTATAAATAAAAACTGCAGAGAGGTTAGTGCTGCATATAACAAGAGCAGTGCCCTCTGGGGGTCAATATGCCTTTTAAATTTCTGAAACCATGCACTTTAATGGACTATGGTCTGCTTTGCCTCCAAACCGGGCAGCATAAAAGGTTTTCCACAATGTTATTACACTCTGCTTGTCATCTATACTTTACTGTAGTCAATGCATGCATAATACATATATTTCATCAGTGCA
Source organism: Azemiops feae (assembly GCA_023970755.1). NCBI lineage: Eukaryota > Metazoa > Chordata > Lepidosauria > Squamata > Viperidae > Azemiops > Azemiops feae. The sequence continues at coordinate 2,189,609 of JALGBA010003888.1, read as the reverse complement.
AGATGTTTGCCCTATGCTTTTACAGCTACAGATGCAGCTGTTATTTGCATAATATCTCAACCTTTACCTCTATATGACACGGCAGGAGGGCAGTCTGAAACCAAGATAACTGTCATTCAGGCTTACAGTCTTATTTCTTTCCTCAGTAACCACTACAAACTTAATGCTTTCAAAAAGAGACTGGACTGCCATCTGTCAGAAATGGTGTAGGGTCTCCTGCTTGAGCGGGGGTGGTGGTGGACTAGATGACCTACAAGGTCCCATTCTATTCTATTCTATTCTATTCTATTCTATTCTATTCCATTCTACTCCACTCCACTCCACTCCGTTCCGTTTTATTCTATTCTATTCTATTCTATTCTATTCTATTCTATTCTATTCTATTCTATTCTATTCTAATTCTATTCTATTCTATTCTATTCTATTCTATTCTATTCTATTCTATTCTATTCTAATGCTATAGTTTGAACACTCAGTCAGCTGAGTGAGGACCCAGTCAATGAAACTCAACCCACCATAAACCACCAGTCCTTAGAAAGTCTTAGTTTTGACCTTATTTCTCAATCTAAGCATCTCAACTTTTGAAGGAGAATGCTTCCTGGCTAAGCTTCTGCCCCCTTTTTTCTTCTATCTTCGCTTTCTTTCATTCCACTTGGTTCATCTACATAACTTCTGTTCTTGGCATTCGCCCTTAAATGATAAAGCCCTGCTGACAAACTTGTGACCAACTAGAATGGCAGCTAATTCATCCCATTCCCTCTGATTCTCACTTCACTCCAACTGGATTCCTACTCTTGTAAAGCAAAGCAAGCATTTGGAATGTTTGAAGACATAGTCCCAGTCCCAGCCGGAATGGAGATATGCTCCAAAATTTGAAAAAGCCATATTAAAGTGAGGATTCTGAAAAGTGAGTTTCTGTATAATCTAATTATGGTATATGCTTGCTTCCTGATAGGAAAGTATTTATTTATTCTTCCTGAATGCTGGAGTATGTATGAACATTTATCTGTTTTTGTGGACAGGATGCCATCTTGTGGGAAATTCACACACTACAAAAAGTGACTTGCTGCCAAATTAATGCTGACTTTTCCAGAGGTCCCTTTTTAAAAATCATGCTTTCAGGGGCTAATATTATCCTCCAAACTGTTTTTTATTATCCTCCCATGCAAATCACTTTGAACGTTAATGGAGTTTGTTCACTAACTGGACCAGGTGGAAACTCTCGCTGTGTTCAAAAACCTCAGCATACAAATTAGTTCCTTTGACTAAACACCTGAATTAAATTGCCAGAACATCCATGATTTTGCAAAGGGCAAATGTGATCTGGCTTTTGGCCTCATTAGACAAACTAGTCACTCTGATGCTGCTATAATTTGCCTTGATATATAATTTCCCTAACTGAAGAATCTAATCATTTCTTTTAACATTTCCACTTCCACTGCCTCATTATAAAACCTGTATCTCTCACTACGTAGTCAAAGTTTCAGATAGCTGGGGAGGAATCTTTCCTATCTATAATATTCCAATTGGTATGATACAGTTGGGAAGAAATTTCAGTCTCAAAAATGTTACAAAGATCAAATAAGTTCTGAACTGAAAATTCATCAGGAATAGCAGAAGTAAATTAAGCACTGTTTAGTGAGGAATCAAAGATATTTTTTCCATTGCTGGATAAATTAAATAAATAGTGTAGTAGGGCATGGATCTTGTCATTAATGTGACAGGCAGTGCTGCAATGACCCTAGACTTCTGAAATATAGATGTAACAGTGTTGAACAAAAGTGTTAAGCAAAATTGCCCTTTCTGACCATTTAACTGGTGTGTGTGTGTGTGTGTGTGTGTGTGTGTGTGTGTGTGTGTGCGTGGTGCTCTGATTTACCAAGGAATATATTGAGGATATGAAATGTCAGATCTTGGAAAAGGCGAGTGACCTTCAATTATAAAGGAAATGAGTTGTCTTGATTCACTGTATTCAGATTTCAGACCTAGCTATACCTGTACAATAGAATCTGCACTAGTAACTCATCAATAAGCTCCACTATGACTGGACCAGGAAAATGCAGCTTTTTTAGTCCTATTAGATTACCTAGAGAAGCTTTTAAGTTATGATATTCCTATGAAGCACCCCCAAGTCTTGGGACTTGCAGGCATTGTAAAACATTGGTTCTATTCTTCCTCTGAAGGCAGTTCCAGTCAATAAAAATGGCAGATAAGTGGTTGAGCCCTTTGCCACTCCTCTCGGATGTTATTTAACAACTATATGAAGCCACTGGAGAAGACTGTTCATGATTTGCAGCAAAGTATCATCAATATTCAGATGAAATCCATTTAGATAGAATCACTCTGTACCAGGCAGGAGATGCAGGAGGTGTCTTGATATAGCCTTAATCCAGAGGGTATAAAGGATTGAATGGGAACAGAGCCCAAGGAAATGATTGTTGATTTAGAAACCATCTACTTTGTCTTGGGACTCCTGCTTTGATTCTTGATGGGGCTGGCACTTGAAGTTCTGCAGTATGATGGCGCAGTGGCTAAGTGCGGTATTGCAGGCTAACTCTGCCCATAGCCAGGAGTTCAATCCTGTTGGGGCTCAAGGTTGACTCAACTTTCTATCCTTCTGAGATGGGTGTTGGGGGCAATAGGCAAATAATGCTGACATTGTAAACTCCCCAGAGAGTGCTGTAAAGCGCTATGGGGTGATATATAAGTCTAAATGCTATTGCTATGGAGTCTCATGGGTGGACTCGGGGCTCCTACTCCACTGGCAAATGAAAACAGTGGCCTGAAGAGCTTTTGCCCAGCTTCAAGCAGTCCACAAGCCCTTCTTAGAGTTGGGATCCTGGCAATTATCATTCACATCCTATCAGGCCTGTGAGATAAGTCAGGTCAGGAAACTGACTCCACAAATCTGACTGAAAGCATATTTTATTGAGAAAGGCAAAAGTGACACACAACTTTGAAAGCTTGACTGAGTTCTCCCCTCTTTCCCTCTTACACTATAGAGAATTAGGGAGGAGTCGTCTCGAACTCCTTTCTCACATTTTAGCTGTTGCCTGGCTTAACAAATGCTTTTGTTTATGTAACCATCTGCTTAGCTTCCCCAACATCATCTCTGTGGCTCTCTACATGTCCTCATTATTTTGACATTGATTGTAAGAAGGCTGCCCTTAAAGACCATCTAAAACTGCAGTTGCTACAAAATGCAGCAACCCATATGCTGGCAAGCGAGAGTCATTTCAGCTTTGTTAGAGCCACACTGTGAATGGTACATAGGTTGCCAGTAGGTTTTTGTATGCAATCCAGGGAGCTGATTTTAATCTATATAGCCTTTTAATGACTAAGACATAAGTTACCATACCACTTGTCTGATTAGAACAGGGGTCCTTAAACATGGCCACTTTAAGACTTGTGGACTTCAACTCCCAGAATTCCCCAGCCAGCATGGTTGGCTGGGGAATTATGGGAGTTGAAGTCCACAAGTCTTAAAGTGGCCAAGTTTGAGGATCCCTGGATTAGAACATCCTGCCCAGAGTCTCTGGGAATTTAGTGCAAAATAAATTTAATAAATCACCATCCCAGGATAGAGGTGGGAAAATGCTTTGGCTTCTTTGTCTGAAAGAGGTTAGGAGGCTGGGAATCCATTTACCCTTTTCAAATAGGCTGTTCCCAAAATCTGAATAACTCCTGTGCTGTTGAAGTTTTTTGACGTTCTGAAAGCTGCTAAAACTTTGCACATGGACTATGAATCTACAGATCAGGTTGCTTTTAACCCTGTCTTATATATGTGTTATTGTAAAGTTGATGGTAGTTTACTGCATCATAATTTAATTTTCAGTCTCCTTTTATCATTTGGGGCCTGTTTTCATTTACTGTTAAATGTACTATCGTTAAAGTATTTGAAATGTGTGGACTATGAATCATATGAGTACATACAAGTGTGAGATAACAGTCGGTTGCTGTTTAGAACAAATGAGCGTTGACTAAAACAAAGACTTTAAACAGAAGTACGTTAAAGTGCATTGCAGTTCAATTGATTTAAATAACACACATTTAAAGCAGGTGCTTACAATCAATAGAATACAAAGCATGCCTTTGTTTGGGCTTATTGCAACAGCAACTGTCTACATTTGTGATGCTCTGATGCTAGTAAGAGCAAATGACATGGCTCAAGTAAATGCATTTATGTTGTAACCCAGAACATTGCATAGTACTTACAAAAGTATTTCTTAACCCTGACAACTTTAAGATATGTGGACTTCAATTCCCAGAATTCCCCAGCCAGCATGCTGGCTAGAAAATTCTGGAAGTTGAAACCCACATATCTTAAAAGTTGCCAAGGTTGAGAAACATTGAATTAGAGCGAGCAAGCCTTCATTCTCACTAGCCAGGTAAAGCAAAGCAAGCTATAAGATCAGCTGTATCAATCATGTAGTTGACAAAACACAAACACTGTGCACTCTTGTACAAATCAAATTGGGATGGGCTCTGGAACAAGTGGTACAGTGACTTCCTATGTCAGTTCTAAAACTTTTTGAGCTGCTTGTGTGCGAGCACTGAAATATATGGGCTAAAGTCACACATGAGCCGTGATGGCGCAGTGGTTAGAATGCAGTATTGCAGGCTAACTCTGCCCCACAGTCTGGAGTTCGATCCTGACTGGCACAGGTTGACTCAGCCTTCCATCCTTACAAGGTCGGTAAAATGAGGACCCAGATTCTTGGGAGCACTATGTGATGTCCAGAGAGTGCTGTAAAGCACTATGATGCGGTATACAAGTCTAAGTGCTATTGGTATTGATATAATTTGATAAGTGCTGGCCTAACTACTATTGTTTATATGAAATCGTTAGTTATCACTGAGGCAGTTTTTTAGTATTCAAAAGATCACTGTTTAAAAAAATATAGCTTTATTTTGATCTATGAATCCAGCCAATGGATATGAACCACGTAAAATTACATTTGACCATTGAAATCAACAAGAATTTTTTTTTATTCATCCAATTTATGTGGTGACCCAACTCGAAGGATGGAGTAGAAGAGTTAATATAGGAGGTGTTAAATTAAACCCCATTCATTTCAACCGTATTTGACTCAACCTGGATACAACCCATGATATCAGAGTTAAGACTATTTAAGCATCAGCAATTTCAATGAAACATGAGCACTAGATATTGTGGCCATTATGTAAATTTTATATTTTAATAATTTAAACATATTTCTCACTTTTATATTTAGCATTGGAATGCTAAGTGGTTTCATACAACTGCTTCTTGAATGGTTCCACAGTTTGGACTTCTGTTTAGCCATTTATAATACTCATTGTGATAGTTATCATTCATGCAGTCATCTGATGATGTCAGTACAGGTGATCCTCAACTTGCGACCACAACTGAGCCCAAAATTTCTATTGCTACGTTTTGCCCCTTTTTATGACTCTGCTTGCCATAGCTGTTAAGTGAATCACTGCAGTTGTTAAGTTAGTAATATGGTTCTTAAATGAATCTGGCTTCCCTATTGACTTTGCTTGTCAGAAGATTACAAAAGGGGATCACCTGACCCCGGGACACGGCAACCGTCATAAATGTGAGTCAGTTGCCAAGCATCTGAATTTTGATCATCTGACTGTGAGGATGCTGCAATGGTTGTGTGACAAACAGTCATAAGTCACTTTTTTCAGTGATGTAACTTCAAATGGTCACTAAATGAACTGTTGTAAATCGAGGACTGCCTGAATTATTATACTTAAAGGGGCCTGGATTATAGCTGATGCAACGTGGTTACTGGCATCAGGAGTATTTTCACACGGATGAGATCTTTTGGTGACAGGGACCATACAGCTGTATAAATCTTCTATGGCTCTTGAAGACATTCATGACTCTGTGATTTCTCTCCAAGGATCCTAGAACTTCAGCAGAATGGACACATGGATCTCCTGAAGCATAAGTGGTGGCCAAAGAATTCCCAGTGTGATCTGCACTCCTCTATGGACCCCAAACATAAAGGGGGAGCCTTGGACATAAAAAGCTTTGCAGGTGTTTTTTGCATACTGGCAGCTGGGATTGTTCTCTCCTGCTTAATTGCCATGTTGGAAACATGGTGGAATAAAAGAAAAGGCTCACAGGTTCCTTCAAAAGAGGTATGAGACACTTCCATTTCATCATAGCACTAGAGGTGAGAAGGAAAATGCATCTTCTGATATGTTTTAATGGCATTTTAATCACCATTTGTGAACCATTTGTCTCTGGGAGGGGGGGGGAAACATCAAGAAAGAAATAATATAATGTTGTACTTATGAATACTTATTCTAATTAATTTCCGTGGGATTTACTAGCACATATCTTGTTCACGACCGTTTAGTGAATAATAATTGGCTTTCATATTATTTATAAAGTATTAGCAATTAAGTATTTTATTATTAATCTGGATAAGATTCTACCAACATATGATGCAGCCTGGTCCTACATTCAAAAGAAAATTCTGCTAATTCCACAGGGCTTACATCTAGGAATGCATCCTTAATTGGCTTAACTGAATTTTATCTTTAGTTGATTAAAGCAGGATCAAATGTTAATCAGTTTTGACTTCTGGTAAGGTTTTACTTCCCTGTTTCATAAGATGTGAACAAGAAAAGATGGTTTATTAGACTCTACCCTGTTATATACATTTCCTTACAATCAGCTACACTTTGAGGTTTTGTTCTCTTTCTTTTTTGATGATCTGCAACTGATCACCCAAAAGTTAAATTCAATGACCTGACTAACTGATCAAATGGCAGATAATTATTAGAATTACTTTAATCAGTTGACATTTCTGCCAGTCATTTCCCCGATGTTTAAATGCAAAATTCTGCCTTAAATTGTTCCGTAAAACTTTTCAAGCATTTTTTTTCAAGCAAAATTTTAAGCATTTTCAGAACTACTAAGGTAAAGTTATGTTCAGATTAGTGGGAACACAATTCTCTTTAGATTTAATCATTAGATTTCTAGTTTTTTGCAACTGTTGACTATACGCAGTTTCTTAGTCAGATGCATATTTAAGGAAAAATTATCAGTTTTGAGCAAGGGCCAGGACCATGTGCTTAAACAAACCTCCTCCTCTTGAACTGGAGATCTCCAATCCCTGCCTTACAAACAACTTTAAATTCCCTGTTTCCAAATAAGGTTTTAATAAAGAATGAAAACTAGTTAAGAAAGGCACACTTGAAGCATCTAACCATATTATAGAAGTAGCTAGGTAATTGTTTGAGTTTAATTCATATGCTTCATTTTGGTAACTTCTTACCAGCACTTCAAGCAGCAAGTCTTTGTGAGCTTAATCATGTCTGTATGTAGACCTCAGCTGTTTTAAGTGGGTGCCTAACATAGACAAGGTAGTGAGCATGGTTAGCAGACATAGTATTTATGAAAGGCGAAGTTGCTATAGCTCCCTGTTGAACGTACATTAGGTCAGGGGTCCCCACTACTGGGCCACGGCCTATTTGCAACCAGGCCATGTGAACGGCGGGCCAGCGTACACGCACAGCTCAACTCGCGAGAACAGTGGGCAAGTTGAGCTGCACATGTGTGCACGCTGGCCCGATGTTTAAGCAGCCCAGTTCCCCTCTCCCCACCCCCAGCCAGGATGCCAAAGGTTGGGGACCCCTGCATTAGGTGGCAAATCCAGATTTACTAAGAACCCTGTAAGTCTAAGAGAAGGCTAAATTAGTGATGCAATATGTGTGGACTCTTTCAAAGACTCCCTACATATTTCACTGTAAAAACTGAAAGGTTGTTGCAAATATATAGCATGCTTAGTAGCAGGATTTCCTCCTTCAGGCCTTAGAATTAAATGTACAGTAGACTTCTGAGCCACATGCATGCTCAGAAATGCAGGAGGATGCTTGCATGAGCATCCCTTTCCTCCATTCAGGTTGAGCGCGCAAGTCCTTGCCTAAAAGTAAGCTTTCCCTGGGTTTGCAAAGTTCCAACCACCAATTTCGTTCAAGAGAATGGGACGCCTTTATAAAATTCATCCCCCTGAAAGTGTCAAATATAAATTATGGCTTAATTTTCACAGCACTGAATTGTTTATTTTTAAATTTCTTTTCCGGGCTACGCATGGCCGGGATATCTCTGGCTTTTGTTTAAATCATTCTCATTTAGGCAGGCTTGCAATTCGTCAGAGCAAATGTGAGTCTGCACTTCTAAATCAGAGTACTGACAAAAGAAGAACGTGACTGTATCCGACAGCCAAGGGATCAATTTATGAGATTACTGCTTAGAAGAAACTTATACAAACAGTTGTCCGTGTGATTTACAGCCTTAAGAAATAGATGGGATGAGGGGAGGGGGGGAACCATTTAACTATTGCAAATATTGGCAATTTAAAATGTGGGTGAAATCTACATGAAGTAGAATCTTGGAACCTCCTATCATAATTTGTTAGGCTTGCAACCAAGTCTTTATTTAATTTAAAAAATATATTTTAAAAATTCTGAATGGACGTATATATTGAATCCCCTCTATCCAAAATAAAAAAGTTCATCAATTCAGCAAAGATTATGAGCTAGCATTCATTTTAACCATCATGAAATCCACTGGTTCTTCCTGAGTCCCCAGATGGAGTTTATATTGCATCAATTTATTCCAGGCCCATTGGACTTCAGAATGCAGCCTTTTCGTTCTCAGAAAACAAATAAATGCCTTACGGTTGTAAAAATAGCTGTGAAGTGGTGAACCAAAGTAACCCATGCAGTCATGTCTGCTTGTGTCTGCAGACAGCCTTATAACAATAGCTCTGACAGAACTGTGACCTGTCCCCATTAATCTCAAAGGGATGTAAACTCTGAAGCCTGGTGATAATTTAAATGTTCTCATGATTGAATATTTCACTGTTGACCAAGGCATATTTGAAAGAAGAGGGGCAATCATTTTGTGGAGCTATGCACAAACCATCCTATGAGTGGTGTCTCATTTTGATGTCTTAAGTCAGGGATCCTCAACCTTGGCAACTTTAAGACTTGTGGACTTCAACTCCCAGCTGGCTGGCTGAGAAATTCTGGAAGTTGAAGTCCACAAGTCTTAAAGTTGCCAAGGTTGAGGACCCCTGTCTTAAGTGGGTAGAGTATGGGTCAAGGGATGGCATTTGGACAATTATCACTCCATTCATTTTCTTATAAACAATGGATATTATGTTCAGCAGTAGAATTCATCTTAAAAGACCAACTAGAAAAACATGGAGGATGGATTTAAGATAAAATAAATGTTAGTGCAAAGATAAAATTAAGAGTTGGTCTAACTGAATCCAATGGTTGTGCTTTAATCACCAAAACCAGTTCACAGGTTACATTTAACATGAGTATCATAATAGTAATCATACCTAGGAAGTTCATATTATCTCTGAATGTCCCAAAGGTGCTTTTTCAAGAGACAACTTGACTTTCTTGTTTTTCTTTGAAGATGTTTCACTTCTCATCCAAGAAGCTTCTTCAGCTCTGATTGGATCATGGGGAATGGAAGCATTTATATTCCTTGCAGACAGCTGATCATTTACATTCTTTTAGAGAGTTGTTGAGGCCACTTGGAGGTTTATCTGTGTCCTCAGGGTCAGGATAAACCTCCAAGTGGCCTCAACGACTCTCTAAAAGAATGCAAATGACCAGCTGTCTGCAAGGAATATAAATCCTTCCATTCCCCATGACCCAGTCAGAGCTGAAGAAGCTTCTTGGATGAGAAGCAAAATGTCTTCAAAGAAAAGCAAGAAAGTCCAGTTGCCTCTTGAAAAAGCACCTTTGGGACAACCATGACCTGGATGACTAAGAATCTCCATAGACAATTATCTCTGAATGCATTCGGGTCACTGTGGATGAATTGCTTGTCTTGCTACTGGTAGATATTCAAAAACCTGGTTAGTAAATATATAATAGCAAAATATGTGCTTAATTTCTTGGGCCAGAAGAGCAAATCTTAAACCTCAAATGATCTTTAAACAGAGGTAGTCCTCCACTTATGATCAATTGCTTAACAACTGTTTGAGGTTACAAGGATCCCATCCTCCAAAGCTACTTACAATCTGTTTTTGAGGTTATGATGTTAGCACTCCTCACAATCACGGTGATTGCATTTTGGGCACTTGGCAATTAGCTCACTTTTATGACTGTTTGCAGTATCCTGTGATATAGGACATTTTTTGCCAGTTTCCAGTGTTTATTTCAAGTTTTTGGCAAAATTTAGGGAAAATTGATTTGCTTAATGATTGTGGCATTCACCACCAAAAAATGGTGAAAAATAGGGTCTGGTCATATGATGCCTTGACTTATGACTGCAACAACTTACATCTTATAATTCCAGGCTCAGTTATGATTGTAAATCAAGGACTGTCTTAAACAATATGGATATCTCTATCAGTATCTCTTAAGTGGCTTCTATGCACTTGTGATGTAACATATACATGCAGTAACATATATATGCAGTATAAAATAGCAATTAATCAAATAAAGCTTAATTAATACATATTAATTCCTGCAGAATTCTCTAGTTTCCTTAAAGCTGTCTGAGGTAAAAAAAGTGGAAAGGGCAATGCAACCAGTAAAAATAATAGTAGTGAGAAAGAAAAGGTATTTTACGTATGTGGGAGTGTGTATGTGAGAGTGTGTATACACACAAATACACACATACACATGTAAATGCAATGCATGCAATTTATCTTTATTTTTGGTGTTCCATTAGTTGGCACACTGTTGCTTGATAAATGATATACTCATTTATACTGAATTTTGACAAGGAGGCTTTGAAAACAAAAAGGAGTAAGCAAAATGAAGAGGCAGTCCCTCAGATAACCTAGTACAGAGGTTGGTGTATTTAAAAACGAAGGCAGTATTAAGACATTTGATCAAATAGATGGCAGAAATGGCTATAGTTTTTACCAGGACAGAACACCCAATATTAGATCTTTGTCCTCCAGTATATATAATATGTATATGTAAGTTGTAAGTAAGTTGGGTGTAAATAAATAAATAGAATGTTACAACAATTCTATATTTAGCATTACATATATATATGCATATATACATATATGTATACATATATAAATATCGCTTGAAAAAAGTAACATTTTACAGTTACGACAGGAATGAAACTTAATTTCAAAATATATTATTCGTATAATGAAAATGCTACTTAGGGCTAAAAATGTGCTTTCATTCAGCAAGAGAGCTTTTAGTTTTCATCCAGCATCCTTATAAACCCAATTTTTTTTTCAAATGCACATATTTGAATCACCTTCAAAATAAAGCACCCAAAATTAGCAGTCAAAGAATTGACACATTTATTCAAATCAATATATGAAATTTAGGTGTCGTCTTTAAAACCCACAAATTCCCTGTTAGAAATTTTCCTTAGCCTTTCATTATCTTCCTATCAACAACACAATTTTGTCCCTAAAGCTTCTGTGACATTTCCTCTCGCCTTGTTTCCTTTTATCTTCGTCTCCATTTTCCTCTCTTTCTTTCTTGTATTGCTTTCCTTGCCTGAAACCAAGCAAAACTTTAAAAAAGAACTGTACTTCTAACAGAAATACAACTTATAACAATAAAGGAATGCACAATAATTGCACTTAAAAACTGATGAAAGTTTTTGAGTCCTCCTGCTGGTGAGGATTTGGAGGTTCAGAGTATCCAATTTCTAAAATATAGAAAAGAAATAAGTTGTGATTTGGTATTGCTATTGTGGTGGCGGGGGCTACATAGTAATGATCGGTACAGTCAGTATCTGGGCAATAGATTTTTGCTATATGCACCAGAATACTAGTAATTTAAGTCATTTAAGTAATTTATTTATCCATAAAAAGTGAAATGTAGTTTATAACACGCAGAATCATGATTTGCTAGACTCTAGGTAGGTCTTCTTTAATTCCAAGAATAGTATGGATTTAATCTGTTAGGCCAAGCTGTGGCAATGCCACATATCTACTGCCATTGTCTAGATTTATTTACTCTAAACCACGTACACAATCCAATTAGTTTACCATTGAAGCTCAAACTGTGATGGATTGCAGTGAAGTGACAGTTTCTGAGGAAGAAGGGAATCCGGGACAGGAGGGGGCAGAACAAGAGAAAGGAAAGGAATCTCCCTGCCTGCAAGCAGTTAGTCCTCAACTTACAATCACAATTGAGCCCAAAATTCCTGTTGCTAAAGAAGACAGTTGTTAACTAGGGTTTGTCCCATTTTATGACAGTTGCTAAGTGAATCATTGCAGTTGTTAAGTTAGTAATCTCCCTGGATACGGGGAGTCCTCGGCTTATGACCACAACTGAACCCAAAATTTCCATTGCTAAGCAAAACAGTTGTTAAGTGAGTTTTTCTCCATTTTATGACCTTGCTTGCCATAGTTGTTAAATGAATCACTGTAGTTTTTTTAGTTCGTACCTATGCAGTAGGTATATTCTACACTAACTGTGTAGCTACTGCTGAAATAAGATGAAATACCACCTTATTCCTTTCCTTCAGGGTTGTTCTATGGCTTTTATTTCGACAATCTTTTCTGAGAAGTTCAGCCAATTCAACTGTTGACTTTTAAATGCACTTCCCAAACTCAAAAGCTTACTTTGATGCTCGGAGGTAACGGTATTGTTAAATGAAACTGGCTTCCCCATAGATTTTGCTTGTCAGAAGGTCACAAAAGGCGATCCCATGACTCCAGGATACATAAATACCAATTGCCAATTGCCCAAATTTTGGTTATGTGATGATGGGCCTGGTGCAGTGGTGAAAAATGGTCATAAGTCACTTTTTTCAGTGCTGTTGTAACTTCGAACAGCCACTAAATGAATGGTTGTAAATCGAGAATCACTTGTATATTCATTACGGTGAGAATAATCAAAGTTTAATCTACCAAGATTCTGTCTATTTGATGTAAGCAAATATAGAACAGAACTTTGGCTGGATTGTTCGATGTCGTGCTTGGGCTAGGCCTGACACGAATAGAATAGAAAAAAATTTAAAAATTTAAAACTAAATTTTAGGAATCTATTTGCTGATATCCTTGTAAGCTGCCCAGAATCACTGGGAGTGAGTTGGGCAGCCATATACATTTTCTTAAATAAAGATAAAATAAAAAATAACATTTCAAAGTAAAATTGGATTATAGATATTTTAGTGCAGGGATTCCCAAATGGGGATGCTCACATCTCCTGGGGGTACGAGACGATATTCCAGGGGATGCGAAAACTTGGGTTTTCAAAATTGTAGTGTATATGCAGAATCCGTTGCCTTTATTTCAAACATTTCTAAGGGGTGCGCGAATATATCAGAAGCATTCTTGGGCGCAGGATATAGAAAAGGTTGGGAACCACTGCTTTAGTAAAATAAACATCTAGGTGATGAGCTAAAGTCACTTATTTTTCAGAAAATATTATGAACTGCATCCTTTGTCATGTGGGTTGATAAAAAAATAAATAGAGCAACTAAGAGTTGCTGTTGATATCACTAATGTCTGAGTTGCATTTAAAAAATGACTATGTATGACTGCAAAGATTGCAATCATTCTTGTGAACCACTAAAGCTCAAATATTCTTAGAGAATGGGAACAATAATCTAATACCCAGAATTTATTCTGCCTGAGAATAAATTTTTAAGTCTAAATTTGTTGTCTGTCTAGACCAGGGGTAGGCAACCTTGGCTCTTTTATGACTCATGGACTTCAACTCCCAGAATTCCTGAGCCAGTCTAGACTAAAAGCTACATATGAAGTGGGAAGAATTAAGAATGGCATTATACCCTGAATACCACAGGATGCCATGCCCCCACAGCAGCATGCATGGCACAAACCATGCCTATACTTACTTAATCCAACCTTGTCAGGACTGACAGAATCTGGAAGAAATTGCCTGCCTGATCACTGTACTGCTCCAGGCAAATGTTTGAGACAAAAGCTACAGTACATTGAAACTGCAGCATGACCTCTAGATCTGGGGTCCCCAACCTCCCAGGCTGCGGCCCACTATCAGGCCATGGCCTGTTCAGAACCGCGCAGTGGATGCATGGGTGAGCACGCCCGTGTGCGGTCACAGCTCCATTTGCATGAGCAGTTGGCGAGTGCATGTGCTCACCCACCACTCACGCATAAACATTCCCTCTCCCTCCCCCTCACCGGTCCACAAAGTCGGAAAGTTTGGGGATCACTGCTCTAGATAGATGGCCTGCCAATCAACATCCTGCCAATATTCAGGATTACATTCTGATTCATTTTTATCTATGCTTAATTGGACCAAAGTCACAAATGTTCCATTTCCTGATTCTACATCTGCTTCTGCTTCCCCTCACCGTGGGAAGATTTTTGTTTTTGGTTTGGCAAGTGAAGGCATCAAAGAGTAAGTCATTTATGTTCTACCTTGTGCTTTGCTCCTTCCAGGATGACAAAGAAATTGATCTGGAGCATCTCCACAGACGTGTGAACAGCCTCTGCACAGATGATGAAAGTCCCCATAAACAGTTTTCCACTTCATCCATTGACTTGACTCCACTGGACATTGATACTTTGCCCACGCGTCAAGCACTGGAGCAAATCAGTGACTTCAGGAACACTCACATCACTACCACAACCTTCATTCCAGAGCAGATCCAGACTCTTAGTCGCACACTTTCAGCTAAAGCTGCTTCTGGATTCTCTTTCGGCAATGTGCCTGAACACCGGACTGGCCCTTTTAGGCACAGGGCTCCAAATGGGGGCTTTTTCAGAAGTCCTATCAAAACAATGTCTTCGATTCCGTATCAACCCACTCCAACTTTAGGGCTTAACATCGGTAACGATCCAGACCGAGGCACATCCATATAAAGCTTCAGACATTGCTTTGTCACTGTTTCTTCTTAGGACTCCCTTTGCAAGGAGCGACTGTGATATTGTGGAACTAACTTGGATGTAACTTTTTAAAAAAGAAATCGGGAGTATTAGTAACAACTCATTATCCTTCCTCTTGCCCTCCTCTTTTTCATTTTTCTCTCTTATACTACGTTAGGCCGTGATTTTTCAGTTTCTTGAGGGTAGGCACATTGGCTAAATTAAAGTGGTTCTGGAGTAAGTCTTTTCTAGAACGTATTATGACTTAGCTTTGGAGTAAGTCTTTTCTAGAACGTATTATGACTTAGCTTAGGCTGGTGGGACTACTCTGAAGTAAATGCAACCTGAGCTACTGTAGGAAAGCTACCTGCTATCCTCCTAAAATTTTATTAGTGGTTATTCAGCTGTGCAGGTCTTCAATTATGATTCCAATAGACTGTTTCTGAGCGCACCAGGATGTAAATGTAACAACTGTTTGCCATTCTGTAAAGCAGCCATGTCTTTTTCAGGCATTGTGTAGCAATTTTAAGATCCCAGAAAAAAAAACAAGTGTTTAAATGTTCATACAGGTGCTATGCTTGTATTCCCACATGTTCCAAAGCACCATTCTGGAAATGAATCTGAAGGTCTACACGGCATTATGTCATAACATTTGAAATATAGGAACTAAATATGGAGTCTGTATCAAAAATACAATGTTATTTTACTGAAATACCTTTGAATTGGTTTTATTTTATATATATATATATATATATAATTGCAATAATGTCTGTTCTCTGACATCCATTTCATGCTTCTCTGCTACTGTGCATCCTTTTAAGTGTGGACCAAAGGCCAACCTTGCAGTTTTTGTAAGAAAATGAAAATGAGAGAAACGGTAAAGAGAAGGGAGAGACCATTAAATATGAGAATGCAATTTTGTAGAATTTCACCAAGCCATTGCTATGCCAGTAAAGACTACAGTTAAATCTCCTTTTTGCACTGCAACAGTGCATATGATCTTTCTGGAATTGTACAGAGTTTAAAAGTTTTTGTTTTCTTATGTATAGAGAACTGTATCATATGGCAGAATCTTCTGTTAAATAAATTAGTCTCTCATACATATATATACCTATATATATATATACATGCTTTGGTATATGTGAGTGGGCGTGTGTGGGAGGGTATATATGTATATATATGTGCACACACACGCGCGCACACATATATTATATATCTATAAAATGGCAGCCAGTGCTATTGCAATTTGTCTAATAAAGCTTTAGTAAAAACAAGTGTATTCTGGAAAGATGTACAGGGCAAAGAGATGGGGTGCTTTAATGCTATTCTGATTTACATTGTTTGGTTGAACGTATTTTATACTGTTCCTTTTTTATTAGATCATCCAGGGCAATTTAACATTTATACCTAGATGTGCAAGTCACTAATTTAGATTCATTTTTATTTTTTTTGCGATCGCCATTCAGCAGTGTTTAACGATATGGTTAATCATGCTTTTACATTAAATTGCGAAATTGGAAAGCACTCATTAGGTTAAAAACACAAATACATATCCAGGTATGTCTGATTTACTGGCTCTCAGGAGCATGAAAAACAGATCATGAAAGGTGAATAAGCCCTATTGAAATCAATACTGTCAATATTTGGAAAAGAGAAGAGAGTTTACGGAAAGAAGGCTGTTGAAAATGATTGGTGTGGCCTTAACTACAGTCCTATTGTGCTCCAAGAAAGAGGGAATGGGGAGAGAAAAATGAGCTTTTGTTTAAATCTTTATTACGTATTCAATTATAGATGTATTTTTGATGTGAGTTCCAATTGTATAGAATGATAAGCTGATGACAGCAAAAACAAAACAGCACCTCCTTTGGCCTGGTGACATTTTTGAAGCTAACCCTCTACTTGTTCAGAACTGTAAAAATGAGCTTCGGTTGTAATTCTTATAAACTAAACTGCGGTTAAGTAGAAAGCAAGCCAACTTATTACGTGTTTTTGTTTGTTTTAATTTGATATGATATTTATGTTAATCTAACTCAGTTATGTGGATAGGACTTGATTATAAGAACCAGCTTAGGTGATCTGCTCTAGGAAAAATTCAAAGTATATTCTTCAAATCTATTCTATTTTGATGCCTAATTCTGTTCTGGGAGAACATCTTGTAATGTCCTTGTTTTTTTGTATGAAATCTGCATAATATTGTCTACTGTGTAAGGCAGAACAATTTTCTTATCATGAGAAAGGCCATTCTGTTTCCAGGGTACAAGTGTTTAAAAGCATGCACAACTTGTTTCCCCTTGTAACATTCATGAACATCTACACAACTGATTTATAAAAGAAAAAAAAAGAACAAAAAAAAAGGGGAAAAAATCTTTACAAGCTATAGGGGTATAGCAGATGTTGCGGCGGTTTTAGTGATAATCCAATTATTTTCATGTGTTGTCTATTATACACAAACACAATTTGGAGGCCTCGGTTGCAAGTGGCAGAGCTTTCTGTGTATAATTTGTCTAAATAATTTGTCTAATAAAATGGTTTTTTAAACTTGCCTCTCTGCCTATTTCAACGATCATGTGAATAGACAAACAAATAAGTAAATATGAATTCAAAGCATTCATTGACTTGGTGCCATCACCGTGTTATGACTGCAGGATAATTTCTCAGTTTCTAATTTCTAGGAAAGGCCTCATAAAGAATGTTTAGCTTAATTTGATTAATATTTATACCATATTCTTAAAGTCAACGTCCTCTTCTCTCAACTGATTAGTACAGGGGTCCCAACCCCTGTGCCACGGCTCAGTACCGGGCCACGGCCTATTTGGAACCAGGTCACACAAGCAGCAGATGACTGCACAAGCGCATCCAGCTCCACTTGCACAAGCGGTGGGCGCATGCGCTCGTGCGTGAATCTTCATTTGTGCAAGCGCTCGCACAAATGGAGCTACACATGCAGAACCATCGTCTCTCCCCACCACCACTACTACTGCTACCGCCAGGCGGCAAAGCCAGAAAAGTTGGGGACTGCTGGGTTAGATCTTAGAACAACATATGCAGTAAAACAGCTCTGAGAATTACTGATTTGAAACCTCTAGCATTTGTTGAATTCACTGGAATAGAGAAATAAATAAAAGGAGAAAGTTTACACTGAAATTTCCCAAAGCTGGTGGGCTCTACCAGGGAAATTCCCCCAAATAAAATGTCCATCAAGCATCGTTCAGTAATGCTTCACTGGAAACAACACTTAACGGGCTTCTTCACAGATGTCAATCGACCAAGGAAATTCAAATACTTCAAATACAAATATTATCAGGTAAGTTGTGGCTCCAAACCTAATCAAAAAAGAACTATCAACCCAGGAGTGGGCTCAAAAAGTCAAGATGGCAGAAATGACCATATAATCAAATGCACATTTTTTTCATGTGACAAACATGTAGCTTCACCTTTGCCATTTTTTGACCCCACTTGGACATGCCTCTTTATCAACAATTGCCCCTAAAGCACAACACTTAAGAATTAGTCTGTTAATTTCAATTGAGTCGTGTTCAGTTCCTGAAATGTCTGCCGTTCTGATCTGTCTTGATGAATAACTTAACAGTGGTTCCAAGGACATTCCAGTAGTGATTTAACCTACAGGAATTGTTCATGGATAACTGCATAATTCTAGTGGCAGGACTGAAGTATTCTCACCATAAGGACCATAGAAGAATCCATTCAAGACTATAAGGATTGCAGACAAATGATAGATAGATAGATAGATAGATAGATAGATAGATAGATAGATAGATAGATAGATAGATAGATAGATAGATAGATAGATAGATAGATAGATAGATAGATAGATAGATAGATAGATAGATATTTCATAGATAAAGATAGACAAGCAGATGGATGGATGGATGGATGGATGGATGGATGGAGGGATGGAGGGAGGGATGGATGGAGGGAGGGAGGGATGGAGGGATAGATAGATAGATAGATAGATAGATAGATAGATAGATAGATAGATAGATAGATAGATAGATAGATAGATAGATAGATAGATAGATAGATAGATAGATAGATAGATAGATAGATGAGATGAGATGAGATGAGATGAGATGAGATGAGATGAGATGAGATGAGATGAGATGAGAAAGAGAGATCTAAGACTTTACTAAAGTTCTAAAAAGCAAGTTCTGGAGATAATACATTTAGTCAATGCATATATGGAACATGCTTTGGAGGCACGGGAGAGGCTGGATAATCAAGTGTTTTAAGATGTTTTGACATTATAGCACTATACTGCAGAAACACTTCCAAATTAGTATCCTAGAAAACAAAATCCTCTTATTAGCTTCAATAAAACAAAATCCCCTAACTAGTTTCAATGCTAGGATAATGCTTTCTTAAAAGAAAACAGACTCTGGAAAAAAATGGAAATGCCACTCTGTGATTTAATATTCCATTAGTCCTGAGTAATCTATCATAAATCATATATACAATAAATGCCAAAAATAGAAGTCATTATTGTCAGTAGCTTGAACAAAAAATGGCAAATTCCTTACATTTAAAACCATTAGCATTCAACGTGGATGAAAGATTATAATTTCTACACAGATAAGTTAGAAATTAAAACTCATACTTTGGTAGCACCTCTTGTATATATCATGAAAGTATTTTATGGTTGTTATTGAACAATGTACTTTTGCAGATCAAATAAGTAGGGGTGGTGGTGGTGACTAACATTTACTGTATGTTTAATTAAGATAGCAGGGATTATCTCTGTGGGACTGAATCAACCAGACAGCTATTATGGGAGACAGGCAGTCCTCAATTAACTGGGCTCTATGAAATGTAGGGCTTTATAGATCGTAACCAGCAATTTGAACTGCACCTGGAAGCAAACTGTGACTCATGGGGTAAAGGTGTTACATGGCATACTGAGAGATGTAGTGTCCATGCCACTATATTCTGGATCAGCTGAAGCTTCTGGATGGTCATCAAGGACAGTTAATTGCAATAGTCAAGCTACAATATGACCAGATCCTGAATGACTTCCTAAAGGTCCACCTGACTTTGGGAAGAGTGCAACTAGTGTACCAGATGAACTTTGGCAAAGGCCTTCTGAGCCACAGCTGCTACCTGCTAATCAAGCAGGAATAGTGAGTCCAGGAAGACCCCAAATTGTGTACTATTGTTGAACGAGGAAGCTCTACCCCATCCAAGGTTATTGGAGAAAGCACATGAATAAGGAAAAAAATGTCCCTACTTTAGAAATATTCAGATCATAGCTGAATATGAGGCAACACCTCTACAAGTCAAAGAAATGAACTTGCTCTGAAGATGTTAAAGCCACACATTGGTGTAAATGGAAGAGAGGTGTGATTCCCATGGACATTTGGAAAAATGCTATTGATATCCAAAGACAGAATGAAATTTCAGACTGTTAGCCTTTGTTTTCAATCAGCATCTTTATCAGGGCTCTCCACTTTGTGCTGAAAGAAGATAGCAGAGGTTTTATCTGTTAGATGCCATTTAGAGTCACTTGCTTGTGAGATGAGCAACTATATAAATTAGGCAGATAGACAATTTTCAGAAGACAGTTATGATACTAATGTCTCATTGCTGCCAAAAGTATTCAGAATGTAGAAACATCTGAGACCTCTCATCCTAGTACCTTACAAGTATTCAGCCAGCTTCTTGAAACTTAGACAGCATTATTATTGTTATTGTTGTTGGTGGTGTTTTTTAAAATGCTTACCTTTCTGCGTACTCTAGTCTCACAACTTTTATACTTAGAAACTTGTAAACTTCTGTTGTAGGATTCCAAAGGTCTACTCAAGTGGAAGTGCTAATTTTGCAACTTGCAATTCACCAAAATAATATAGCAAAGTAGCAATAACAATTTCTCCTGCATTTCATTGTTCCTAACAATTGGCAATGGGTAATTCTTCTGATAAGCCCTACATATAGTCAGGCTGAACTCCTCTGAACCAATCTGACTACTTATATTTCTTTTATAGTATGCCCAATTCATGATTCTACCACAAGAGCAATAGGGAAGTTCAAAACAATCCCAATTTGTTGCCAAGCCATTCACCTGGTACACGGTTTATATTTTTTTGGCATCCGATATAACAACTGCTAGGTGGTCTCTCAACAGAGTTAATGGTGGCGCTACTTCCCATCATTCTTTCTGCTTCAGTTATAGAACATGGAGTTTCATTATGGGATCCCAGTCCCTGGTTTCTTAACCATATTTATTTTATCTCACACATTCTTCTGTTGTCCAGTATACAGAACCACCATAGGAAATAAAGGAAAGCTTCCAAAGTAGATATATCCTACTGTTTTGCTACTGCTGAAATAACACAGAGTACCACCTTATTCTATTTTTTCAGAGTTGTTCTATGGCTTCTATATTGGCACTCTTTTGCTGAGAAATTCGGCAAGTTCAACTGTTGACTTTTAAATGCATTTCCTGAATTCAAAAGCTTACTTCAATGCTCAGAAATAAGGATATTTTTTTCTGCACAACAGCAATTGAATTTTTCCTCCTGATTCTTACCTGCATCAGACCAGCCTTTCATGCTGTTTTGATTTTTATGTGTTTAAGTCTACTATAGATTTAGGGTTGGCTGTGAATTATTTCTGAGTCTTTGTAATCATCAGGTACAATGTACATGTTGGTAGTATGTATATGTTTGCAATTTCCGAACAGAATATAAAGTTACAAGAGAATACAAGAGTGCACTAGTTAGGTTGAAGTGAATTAAAGATGCTGATATCCAATTAAATCTGACATCTCTTCCCAAAAATATATACCAGCAGTCCTGATTGGTTCATTCAACCTCTTTAGATGTGCTAGATACCTAATTAAAATGATAATTCCTAAATAAAGGAGGACATTTTTTTGGTTTGACTTCGCTCTTCCTACTACAATCTTAGGAGGAAGTTACCAAAGTATCCTATAAGGGCTAAGATTTTGGTCATGTGGGAAAGTGATTTTCAAAACTGTTAAACATATTGCTTGTTTATGCTGGCAAACAAGAGTTGAAAACCTCACATTGAAACAAATTTCCAATCAATTTTACTTACTAATTTTACTTTCCATTTATCCATGACTCTTGCCCAAAATTTAGCTAAATTGTGTATTCATATGCAAAAGAAATGCACAGCCATCCAGTTGCTAAGCCCAATTAATTTTACAGCTTATTCTTTTTTTATATATGTAACCTGTTTTGTATTATTGAGCACACCGGAGGCTGAAAAGAATCTAAGTACAGGCATGTTGCTAAATGAAACTCAAAATTTTATAGCAGTTGGTAAGTTGCTACTTTTAGTTTATATCCGGTGCATTGGCTGTTATCAAATTCTGCATGGGATGACCATCTGGAGAAAGGAATCATCATACTCATGTGGTATCTGTGTGCAATTTCTCTCTGAACCTGCAGCAGATGCTTGCAACAGTTAACTCTCAGATGGCCGCCAGATGGCACTTTAGTGTTTTACTTAGCAATTCCCTTTTTAAGTATGTTTTTTTAATATCAACTGTTTCCCCGTTTGTTTCTTACTCTACAGGGGATAGATTCCAGCACTGATCAGATGTAATTAGAAATCATGTAGATTAATGCTACCAATCTCAAATATATTTAGTAAGCAGATTAAGGAACTGTGAAGCAGAAAATTCAGTAGTACTATGCTGTTGTGAAAGTACACAATATAATATTAAAAGTAACACATTTCAATCCAGCAATTCCTAAGTGAACAATCCGGAAGCCATGTAGTCATCAATGTATCTTCCAAAGGTATATAATACAGTATTATCTTTGACTTCTAAATATTGATATGATATATATGATATGATATATGATATGACATGATGTATATATATATATATGAATACACTTGAGCCCAACAGCCTTAATCAAGTGACAGAGGGGTAGAACACGCTTCCCAGTACCTCTCTATGGCATGGTTTGGTTTGGAGGCTGCAAGGTTACTGATGGAGGTTGGTAGGAGAGGCTAAGTGATTGTATGGGCATTGATTGTGCCAATGTCCAATCTGCCCACAGTTGTTTCAGGCTGAGCTAATTGTGTATCCCCTTTGCATGCCTTGATAGCAGGGGAGTTTTTCTCCTGTGGGGATAAGGATTACTTAGGGCTAAAGGTTGAGAGACTTCTGCCTGGGAAAGTTTTAAGGACATTAGCCTTTCCTCCTGTTTGTGTTGCCTTTCTAGCTTTTGGTGGGCACACTGAACTGCCAACAGTTTTACTTGATCAGGGGTAATAATAATAATAATAAAGTTGTAAGGGACCTTGGAGGTCATCTAGTCCAAACCCCTGCTCAGGCAGGAAACCCTATACCATTTCGGGCAAATGACTGTCCAGTCTCTTCTTAAAAACTTCCAGTGTTGGAGCATTCACAGCTTCTGGAGGCAGGTTGTTCCAGTGATTAATTGTTCTACCTGTCAGGAAATTTCTTCTTAGTTCTGGGTTGCTTCTCTCTTTGGTTAGTTTCCATCCGTTGCTTCTTGTCCTGCCTTCAGGCGCTTTGGAGAATAGCTTGACTCCCTCTTCTTTGTGGCAACCCCTGAGATATTGGAACACTGCTACCATGTCACCCCTCGTCCTTCTCTTCATTAGACTAGACATTACCAATTCCAGCAACCGTTCCTTATATGTTTTAGCCTCCAGTCCCCTGATCATCTTTGGGTAACTGATTCCCAAGCCACCTTTATGGATACATCAAAACATGATTAAAGAAAATAGGTCAAGACAAATGGATTGGGAATTAGTAGTATGATACAATCTAAACCACCTCTGCCAGCATAGCCGTTACTGAGAGTTTAGGAAGTTGAAGACTCCCCACATTTGAAATTGGCATAGTTGGAAAGTACCAGTCTACAGATTATAAAGACATGGCTAATTGCCTAGCTATATTAAGAGTGACAAATGGATTAATTCCTTGAAGTTAAATAAAAAAAAATTACGTGAAAAAAAGGATGGTCAGAGTGGACGCTAACAGATAGATGGATAAATAAATAATTTTAGAGGAGAGGAGAGGAGAGCAGCACCTTAGGAAGGCAGGAAGGCAGGAGCAGAAATTTTGGGGTCACATTAACGTATCATGGACTTCCATCCCAAAATTTGATACTCTCATTGCTTCCGTTGCCTATTTTTCTTGCTTCTTGTGATGAAGAAACTAACATGCTGGTTCTGGTAGAGATGGACTGGATGATGGAATCATCTGGTTGAACCATCTGGATGATGGAATCACTAAGTAACTTCTTAAAATGATTACCTTTCTGCTGAATTTAATTTTACTATTCTATTAGTCCCAGGTAATCTATTATAAATCATATATAATAATAATTAATAACTATTAATAACTATTAATAACTATTAATAAATAATAATAATAATAATAATAATAATAATAATAATAATAATAATAATAATAATAATAATAATAATAATAATAATAATAATAATAATAATAATAATAATAATAATAATAATAGTAATAGAGTTGGAAGGGACCTTGGAGGTCTTCTAGTCCAACCCCCTGCTCAGGCAGGAAACCCTATACCATTTCAGACAAATGGCTGTCCAGTCTCTTCTTAAAACTTCCAGTGTTGGAGCATTCACAGCTTATGGAGACAACACAACGTCTGGAGTCAGAACCCCCAATCTAGTCCAATAAATGCTAAAAATAGAAGTCATTATTGTCAGTGGCTTGAATAAAAGAAATGGAAATTAAAATGTAGTTTGTGAAACAGAAGAATTTTAAATATGCCAATAAATGGGGAAAAGATTAGTCTATAAATTGAGAAAGGAAAAGAAAATGATAACTATGATTCGGGAAAGAAATAAAATTTTGCTTTGTAATGTGAGTATTCAGAAAACTTTATCAATTATTATTCAAATTTATATAAAAGATAAGAAGTTTCTTTGGAGTAGATGGGAGGACTATTTGAAGAAAGGGAAGTTGCCAAAACTATTTCAAGCACAAAAACAGTTCATAATACTTCAATAACCACTTTTGAAATATTTAAAGCTAGTAAAAGTATCAAATTAGGGAAAGCACCCAGACCAGATGATCTAACGCGTGCCTATTATAAACAATTTGAAAATCAAATTTAATTTCATTAAAGAACTTGATGAATGCAGTTATGCAAGGATCTGTTATGCCTGATTCTTAGAAAGAAGCAAACACAGCATTAATTCCAAATAGTGACCCTATTTACTGATCCTACAGTAACTCTGCTAAGAACTATCAACCAATTTTTCTTTTGAACAATTATATAAACTGTTTTCAATGATATTATCTGAGAGACTAAATCAGATTTCACAGGATTTTGTGCAGGAGGATCAATGTGGATTTTTACCAAGATATCAGTTAAGACACATCGTGGGAATGATGGTTGATATAATAGAATATCTTCAATACTGCACTATTTTTAGATGCGGAGAAAGCTTTTGATAATTTGAATTGGGACCTTATATTTACAGTGGTAGAAAAAATTGACTTTGGGTAGGGTTTTTTTTTTAGAAGATAAAGGCAATTTATACACCACAGAAAGTTCAGATTCTTGTTAATGATGATCAAAAAATGGAGTTTAAGGAATAATTATGTATCGACAATGAGCATCTTATTGCAAACTGTTATTGAAATTGCTTGTATTGTTAAATAGGCTAAACGTTTATCACTCCTGATGGTTAGAAAATTTTAAAAATTTAACTGTTCTGAAGTACATTTATTTAAGGTCCATCTTTGATACATCTAACTATCATGGTTCCGACAGATGAGACCAGTAAAAATAGAACTTCAAGGCAAAGGGTTTCCTTAAAGAACGTATTTATTTGGCTACATAGTATCAGCACGATCAAAAGTGAAACCAAGACTGAAGTTCCCTCCCAAAGGTTACGAAGTTACAAAGTTGAACTTCCCACCCCAGTAATATGTCATAATCACATTCTACAATAAACTACTTTGGCGGGCTTCCTAACGAGAGTTTCAGCCGGCCAAAACTTAGGGAACAATGACCTTGGTTCCCACAGAACAATTTATTGTTTTGACTGAGCTAAAAGATACACATCCCCCCTCCCAATTCTGTGGCAACCGAAAACAAAGAAAAAATGGCTTCAGCCAAGTTCGTTTGCAGCGTTGATACTAACATTATTGTTGTGGTTTTTTACGCACAGTCTACCAGATAGTTAGACTTGGATTTGGTAATTTTGATTAGGATCAAAAGTAGATCAAAAGTAGATCAAGTAGATTCCTAAGGATCTAGGAGAGTCCATCTAGGAGAGTCGTAAGGATCTAGGGGAGTTAAATATATCATTGCTATATATGGGTTGCCAAGGGTCATGCAACTCTTAACTGGAAGTTCTAACCGGTTTTATTTTTTTCTCCTTTCTTCTATTTTTTTTCTCCAGTTAAATTGTGTCAAATTCCGTGAGATTGCCTGGCAAGGCCCTGCAGTTTTATTGACAAAGTTTTTCAAAAGTGATTTGCCAGTGCCTCCTTCCTAGACTAAGAATGACTGGCCCAAGGTCATCCATCTTTGTGGCGAAGGCAGGACTAGAACTCATATCTCCAGGTTTCTAGCCTGATGCCTTAACCACTAGGTAACTACATCAAACGGTCTCATTTCTATTGTATCCAAGCGTTTTTCAAATATTTTGCTATGGTACTAAACATAACACTAAGTGCCATTGTAAACTATTGTCATTATTATTATTATTATTATTATTATTATTATTATTATTATTATTATTATTATTATTATTATTAATAATAATAATATTAATATCTTGACAGACTTGAACATTTGGCGCTATTTAAATATATATAAACATATATAAATAACAAACTTCCTTTATTTTTTTTTATTTATTTTTTTTCTTGTGGGGCTGCATTACTGCATTACTGTCCAGGACTACCTGTAACCTGCAGATTGGACATGCCTGACACAAAGTATACACACTAAGTATACCTAAATGGGCAAAGCCTTAACAGGAGCAGAGAAAACTTTACATAATATAGGTAGTCCTTGACTTAGAACAATTCATTTAGTGACTGTTAAAAAGTTACAACAGCACTGAAAAAAAGTGACATGGCCATTTTTCACACTTATGACTGTTGCAGCATCTCCATGGTCATGTGATTTACATTTGAATGCTTGACAACTGGTTCATATTTATGAACCAGGTAATATGATCCCCTTTTGCAACCTTCTGACAAGTAGTCAATGGGAAAGCCAGATTCACCTAAACTGCAGTGCACTTAACAAATGTGGCAAGAAAAGTCGTAAAATGGGGCAAAACTCACTTAACAAATTTCTCACCTAGCAACATAAATTTGGAGTTCAATTGTGGTTGTAAGTCGAGGACCACCTGTACTGTTTTATGGATTTCCTATAGAAAGTAGATGCTTCCCAAGTAAACTTGAATTGCAAGCAGTGCTAGCAGCAAAGGAAAGTAATCCTTTCACAGATTCTCCTTTACGTTGTGTAAGTAGATTCACCCATTGCATTAAATAGTAATGTTTTGTTGTTCAGTGAGATACATCATTGTCTGAAAGCTCATTTGCACCACAGTGATACCAGCGAACACAAACCTAATTACGAACTTGTAATTAAAATGACATGAGGTGTGTAAACCACAACTGTGAGTGATAATTCTATTTGATTCTTCTTCATCTTAAATTTAAGAAAATTCTAGGGCACAGGTGTCAAACTCGCCGCGTCACATGACGCGTCACGACGTATCGCGACTTTTTTCGCATTGCTGGAGCTAGCGTGGGCGCGGCCTCCACATGATGCAACTGGCCCACCGGCGGCAGTTTGACACCCCTATTCTAGGGCTATGAAGGAAACTGTTATACTAATTAAAACTAGAAAGCAGAATAATAGGCTCAATAATTTTAACAAATATACTTGTTGCATTTGAAAAATAATAAAAGCATCAACTCAAGTAGATTTCTTGATCATACCCACTGCTTCTGAAATGTCCATTAACCAATAGGATCGTAAACAAAACAGTTGTGTTTTGCGTTCCACCATGTATTAATATTTTTTCCTGAAAAAGTAATTCACTAAGACCCTTTGTTTGGATAAGACAAACTTGCTGCTATTCCACGGTCTTTCTCCACAGAAACTTTCCATCCAGATTGCGACGAAGTAAACCTTACCAGCCTGCAAAATGGAGGCACGGGAAGTGAATATTTTTCGGGGACACCCACAAGCCCATCATCTTCATGAAATAAAACAGAAACACGGGCCGACCCCAAGCATGTAATGGGGTTCCGGATTATTAAGGGAAGGAATCTCGTTAAGAGAATCGATAGAAAGTGCTGCAGGCTTCTCGCCAATCAGACTTCGTGGATCTCGCAAACCGCGCCTGAGCGTCCCTAAAAAGGAGGGACCTTCTTAGGCCCCGGGGCTATCAATAACAACCCGCGTTCCCCTCCGCTCTCGATAGAGCCTCTCTCCGCTCTTCTTCCGCGCAGCGCGATCGCCAAGGAGACCGGGCAGGCGCTGCTACTATGCAGACTGCCTCACGCTGGAAGTCAACCCCGCGTCCCATGGTGCGCGCCCTTTTTCAAAGAGGAAGTCAAGTGTGGCGAATGAGACACAGACTACCATTGTCCGCGCGACATTTTAATAACCTGCACCTACAATATTCAACCTGTTGTTTGCACAGGGGACAACCCTGCGACACAAAAAGCCACCCGACGGGGTGGCAGGCGAAGAGCTCGGGCAGAGACTTGGCGCTCCGCGGCGCCATGGCTCCGGCGCTCGGGCTCCCGCGCGGCGTGGGCACGGAGCAGGCGGAGGGAGGGGGCGAGGTTACCCTCAACAACCAGTCGGGCTGTTCGCCCAGGAACGGCGTCGAGGGCGCCCCCTGCCTCCGCCTGGGAAGGGCTTCGCGGGCTTTGTGGAAACGCGGCGTCCTCTCTGAGCTTGGTTGTTTTCTTGCAGACGTTTCATTACCCAAACTAGGTATGACATCAGTAATACGCCCTCGGGCAAAGAAACGTCTGCAAGAAAACAACCAAGCCCAGAAAGCACCCCAGGACCCCTCATTTCAACTCTTGAGCTACAAATATTCTCCTTTGTGGAAAGAGATTGCAGAGGGCCCAGCTTAATCCAAAAGGTGATTTTATCCTTTCCAGGGACAGAACAACAGACCCAGGTTGGTCACCTCAAAGAACCTTGTGGGACAGCAGTGCGGGGATGAGGATCTACTTTTTTTCCCCAGTGCCTTTTTCCTGGATTTCTTTTAATCTTGTTTAAACTCCTAGGATTTTTGGGTGGACCCCCCCATCCAAGTACTTTCCAGGTCAGACCCTGCCTGACTTCAGGAAAGGGAGGGGATTAGTTGAAGTTACTTGTACTGGAAGGGTCTGGGTGAAGATCCTTTGTGGCAGAGAAGAGTCACCCCTTGATCTAAAGACAACTTACTGGGACCACCAAGACCTCTCCCATCAATATTAATAGGGCAAGCCACTAGAATATAAAATGAGAGCAAATCCCACTCCCTAATAACACTGATGTAACTAGTTTAATAATGAAATATCTGCAAGAAAATAACCAAGTTTGGAGAGCACCAAGGACCCCATAACTATGATTTTCAACATCCTTTCCCCACCCATCCCCTCCAATGTGTTGAACCTATAATTCCCATTACTCTGTCTATCCTAGCTTGTGCTGGTCAGCGAAGGACGCATGAATTGCAGAAGGCTGCTTCCAGAAAAAGTGGTAGAAAAATATACCAGAAGATTCCCAAGCAGAAAATGACTTCATCCAGATCTTCAGAAGAGTTTTTTCCCCCATTCCTGGAGCAGAGCTGGGCCTCTATTCATTTTTTCTTTCAAGTGCATTTTTTTTCAGGTACAATTGAATTGCAGTGAGTGTCATAGCTCTATTTGGGAAACAAAGGATTCCAATCTGAACTGCAGAGATATTTAGGGAAATTTAAACCTCAAGCCAAATCATTAAGAACTAAAACCTGCTGAAAATCAAAGGCCTTTCATTTTGATATCCATGGAAATTTTGTACAAGATTGCCTCCTGAATTAAAAAGTATGGGCATGAATTACAAATATTTGAGGATTATAATGTGTTAAGATGTTAAAAAAAAAAAAACCATTGGAACAGTTTTTTGGAAATAAAACCATCACATTTTTGCTTTTATTGAGACATTAGTAAATAAAACAGTTTCCTGTAAAATAAATCAGAATCATTTGATTTAATGCAGTTAATACAGTCCAGTTTACAGATGAGCCATTTTAATCAATATAGTAATGGTTTAAGAAACCACCAGAGGGCAGGACTGAAACAACAGAAATAGCAAGAAAGTCAAATTTGTCTAAACATTAGGAGAATAAAACCTTTTGGCAATGAAATACTATATCTCAAGAGCTGGTTAAAATATATCCCTGCAGTGAGAAATATTTAAATCAAGTTAGTCAATCATGTCCTAGAGATGTGGGTTTTTTATTTTATTTTTTATTTTAAAATTTTATTTGCTGCCTATCTCACTGTGGGGCTACTCTAGGCGGGTTACAATAATAAAAAGGAAGAAAATAAAGGAATATAAAAAGAGTCCTTGTACTTGCACATGCTTACAATCATTGCAGCATCCGCACAATCACGTGATCAAAATTTGGGTGTTTGGCAATCACCATGTATTTACAACAGTTGCAGCGTCCCAGCATCATGTGATCACAAAAAGATTTGCAACCTTCCAATCAGCTTCTGACAAGCAAAGTCAATGGGGAAAGCTGGGTTTGCTTAACGATCGTATGATTCACTTAACAACTGCAATGATTTACTTAGCAACCGTGGCAAAAGTATCATAAAATTGGACACGACTCACTTAATCACTTTGCTTAGCAACAGAAATGATGGTTCCAGTTGTGGTTGCCTTGTGCAATGCAGTTATTGTATTCGTACGTGGATAGCTTAAAAACCAGTATTGTGCTGTTCTGAAAACAAAACACAAAATCGGTTTGACCTAGGAATAGATTTCTGAACGAACACAGAATCTGTGGATAAACTCTATGACAGATAATGAGGTTTCTTAGATTTATGATTTAACAAACTGACCATAGTTTTGTTACAATTCTGGGAACTGTATCATTGTATCTGTGTATCATTTTAAGTATTGGTACCACCAGAGTTAGGACATCTGATGATGTGAACGTGGTTGATCTCAAAACGTTATTGGATAGGAGACTACAAGAAAATAGTACCACTAAGATTTTAAGGACAAATCTGGAAAAAGGCAGTAGAAAACCACTTCTGCATTGTTACCAGGAAAAGAATGTCTGTCTGTCCATGAAATCAATAAGAGTCTGTCTTATCAAACAGATACTTTATCTCATTCTCATATAAATAGTAAGATAAATATTAATGCCTACAAGTACTAAGGAACACCACAGATGTCTTCAGAAAATTGTAATTCAATGACAATGCCTAAATGTTATCCTGGTGACCAGGGATATTTAGTAAGGGATCAGAGTGCATTTTTCTGAACTTGATAGAATATGTTTGCAAAATTTAAGTGCAAGGCTTGGATTTTAAAAATGATTCTGGATTCTGGAAAAACTGTTGGGTTCAACCCTGGTGACCAAACACTTGACCGGAGCAGTTTGGGAGATAACCTGTATCTTGTAAAAGGGCATTTCAGTAACTGCTTTGAATCTGTCAATCTCCTTTATCTTCTGTCTTCCTGCTTTTTCTACTTCTCACTACTTTGCCAAACATTGTCACTTTTTTCTAATTCATTATCTGCTTGCATCATGTGCCCGAAGTTTGTGAGGTCTTGCTTGCTATTACAGTAATTGTCTCAAAGGATCAGAATAGATTGTTAGTTAGTTGGTCCAGAATAATTTGATAGGTTCTTCTTGTAGCTCTATTGGTCTTAGTAATTGAATCTCAAACCATGATTAAAAGGCATCACTGTTACTACAATAGCCATTGTTTTAACGTTGCTACTCTAGAAATAACCTTATCCTTCATGATCAAACGTGTTATTGCTTTCCTTCCTCTGATTAACCTCTTTACTTCTATCAGCTTCCCTTCTTTGCTGTCAACTCTTTTTGTCTTTTTAATATTAATCATTAACCCAGATATTTTTTTTTCACTTTGCTCCCCATGTTTACTTTCATAGTAAGCTCTTCTTGGTTTTCTTTTTTTCGGTTAACAAAGTGGATTATTTGCATATCTGAAACTTTTACTGTTTCAGCCTCCAATTTTATTTCCAACACTCATCAATTCCAATTCTTCCATTCTTACAATAAATTTGCAATACAAGTTAAACACAAATAGGGGCAGTATGCATCCATGCTGCTGTTTCTCTGAACTTAACTCTTACAGTACCTTCTTGTACACTATAAAGTTTCTTCGGAAGACTAATCAGGTGTTCCGGCATATGCATTTGCATTAATTCATTCCACATTCAGGCATGATCTACACAATCAAAGGTCTTTCTATATTGTTGTGCTCTCTCCTTTGTCCATCTTATGTTAGCTGCCTGATCTCATGTCTCAGTGTTTGTTCATTTGGCATTATTTTCTTCCATTCACCTTTGTAAAACTAAGCAAAACTGCTTATGTGAAGAATTAGTTTTCATATTTGCATTCTAATCACATTCTGGTAATGTCACATCCTTTTGGGACATTGTGTTTTGCACCTCTTTCAATTTGTCACTGAATCCTTCAATATCTTCTAACATGCATCTCAGTTATGGTATTCACTTGTATAAGATTGATATTCACTAGATAGTCACTAATATTATTAGATATAGTCTATTGTGTTGTATATTAGCTTATAACTGAACATATATTTAGCAGTGTCCTCTATGAGTATTATAATGAGTCCATTATTTTATAAAGTCTCATGCACTTAATATAATATTATGTGATCATCTGATTTAAAGTGATCCATGCCAGCCTTCTATATTCCTATAATATTATATTCCTATAATATCCAATGTTATGCTTAATTTCTGCTTTGACAATTTCAAGTTTGCCTTGCTTCAAGTTTCTCACATTCCATGTTCTATTTATATGAATCCTTGCAATTAAAAACTCCTCTTTCGATACTGGTGTCTTTGTAATTTTGGGTTCATATCATCATCTGCAGATCAACTTGTGGAAGTTCAACCCTCTCTCTTAATAATTAGAGGATACCCGTTGTCTTGGAAGTTTCTCTTCCACCTAAACTCATCTGAATATGACCGTCTCATCCATATAGTTTATTTGACAATACTTGACAATACTTACCAATATAGACGTCCTTTGACTTCTTTTTTCCAGAAAGCTTTGATTCCCCTAACCCTACTAAACCATACTTGCTCTCATATTATCAGTATTTCTTAGCTTCATATTTTTTTCAACCTTGCTAGCAAGGATGATCATCTCTGAAGCTCATACTTCCATCACTCTTGCTTACAGAGTCATTGAAGTTACTGAGTCTTCATGCACTCTAGGAAGATACTCTGGAGAAAAGATAAAAAAGTTAGGAAAAAAGTTTATTCTTACTGAACCCTAGGAGTCAGGAAATGCATTTTGTGAAAAGTTTCATGTTGTTAATTTTATTTGTAAAGTATTATAGACATTTTATTTTCTTTGTCTTTTGAAAGGAAAAAATGATTAAATGATTTTGTGGATGTCGCTGACTCTCTAAATGTGAGGTATATCTACCTTAAGAGAGTCATCTGACAATGCACCTCATCAGACTTGGCTCACCATATCTGGTCAGGTAGAAGCAGTTTGCCAATCACTTACGTCTCTCCTGGGTCAGTTCCTAATTTTTAGCAAAGCAGAAATGAACATTACAGAACCCCAGGAGAAAGAGGCCACAAAGTTCTGCATTCATGGAAACCTTGATGTTCCTGTAGACAAGAGAGAAATTGTGACCAATATATTACAAACTGGAAGGAGAGATAATATAAAACATCCCAGATACACCCTCTTCTTCCAAGGATTCCCCAATAAAAGATCATTATGAAAGGCTGACACCACTCAGGTGAACCTCTTGATACACCTAGACTCTGGAGTTGCATAGTTATTATTTCTTCTTTCTGGAACCTCTTCCTTCAGCCCAATAAAGGAATTTTAAAGTAAGGAGAGTAAAATATAATGAAGAAAAGAGAAAGCAGAATACAGAATAGCAGAATTGGAAGGGACCGTGGAGGTCTTCTAATCCAACCCCCTACTCAAGCAGGAGACCCTATAGCATTCTGGACAAATGCCTGTCCAATCACTTTTTAAGAAGATAAAAAACCTCCAGTGATGGAGCAACCACAACTTCTGGAGACAAGCCATTCCACTAATTAATTGTTTCATTGATAGGATTTCCCCTTAATTCTAGGCCAGTTCTCTCTTTGGTACTCTTCCATCCCTTACGTCTTGTCTTGCCCTCAGGTGCGTTGGAGAATAGGTTGACCCTCCTCTCCTTTGTAACAGCCCCTCAAATATTTGAAGATTGCTATCATGTCACCCCTAGTCCTTCTCTTCATTAGACTAGGGCAGGGCTTTTCAACCTTTTTACCGATTGTACCACTTTTAGGATATGGCAATATTCGAGTACCACCTAGCAAGGTGTCAAAAACTTGGTGACAAAAAAAAACCTGTTCAAAGTTGCAATTGCACTGAAATGACTTATGACCATTTTTCACACTTATGACCATTGCAGCAACAGGGTCATGTGATTTATAGTTGGATGCTTGGCAACTGATTCATATTTATGATGATCACAGTGTCCCAGGGTCATGTGATCCCCTTCTGCAACCTTTTGACAAGCAAAGTCAATGGCAGAGCTGCTGGTGGCCAAGTGCTAAGGCAGGACTTCCCTCCCTCCCTCCTTCCCTGCCTCCCTCTTTCTCATTCCCATTTCCTTCTGAAGGAAGAATTTGAACCCCCCCATATTTTCCCTCTTCCATATATTGATCAAACAAGGAAAGGCCTCCAGAGACAGAAAAGACAAGCTGCTGAGTGAACTAGCTTAAAAAGGCACTTCCCCTTTAAGAATTAGCTACTGGCTAGAAAGGAAAGTAAGGAGCCCAGCCGGCACTTAAGGAAGAAAAAAAATGTAAGTACTGGCTGCCGGCTAAGGCAGCCTCCCCAAATGGCTCCGTTCATAAGTAAAATCTGCAGCTCCAGAGGACTCTCTCACTGTAAGTCTTTGCCTGTGCTGGCTCTTTCCCTTCCCCACTACACTTGGCTAGGCAGGGCTGCATACCACCTGCCACTCATTAATGTACCACAAGTGGTACGCGTACCACAGGTTGAAAAGCCCTGGACTAGGGTATGCTTTATCCTCCAGTCCCCTAATCATCTTTATTGCTTTTCTGTGCACTCTTTCTAGGGTCTCAGCATCTTTTTTGTATTGTGACTAGAACTGGATACAGTATTGCAAGTGTGATCTCACCAGTGCAGTATAAGGTGGTATACTTCATGATTGTGATACTATCCCTCTACTATTGGGCCGAGGAGCCCAACATCAGTATGAACACAATAGTTCTGGGGGCCATATTTTCAGCCTCACCATCTCCAGCCCTTATATAGACCTTCTGTTTAGAATGTGTTGTGTAGTGACCAACGAAAGCCAGAGGGGGCTCCTCACAAGACAAAGGTCTGTGAATCTCCAAACAAAACAATATAATTTTAATTCTGAAATGATTTGGGGGAGGTATGAATGTTAGGCAACATTCTTAGGTTCAGAATTCCAAATATGGCAGAGCTAAAATAGTTACTTATTACTTCTTTAAATAAGATCTTGCATTTCAGCACGTGTTCATCACAATATGTTCTTTAAATTATAAATCCAAACTAAAATTGAATAATAAATTGAATAATGTTATTTGAATTGTAAAACTCAATTACAACGTTATCCTACAGAATATATGATTTTAACAATTGTATGACTTATTTGATTTGGGTTTACTAAATCATGTGTGTTCTTTCAGGATCAGCTCTCTGAAAGTTTTGACTAATTCCCACTTTTATTTTTCACATATTTTAGCTTAGAAAAATCCATTAAATTTCAGCAGAAAAGATCTCCGAATAACTATACTTAGAATGATCAAGATACATACAATGAGAAATGGAACATTTTTATGCTTCTGACTCCCTTGATGATAGTTCATTCACTCAGATTTTTTAAAAAGTATATCTTGAGGCTTTCAGATTGTCTTGCTCTTACACAGTGACTTTTCCTGAGTTGTATGCTTATATTTCCGATTCCTGTGAAGTTGTCTCTGCAGCAGGGCATAGTCCGAATAACATCAAAAGAGTCAAGTCTAACAAAAGAGAAAAGAAACTCAAGTAGGCTTGAACATACAATGAGAACTGGTAAAAGGAAAAAGGGAGAGACATTTTTGAATACCAAATGAACTTAGCCAACCCCAGGAGTTCTTCAGCACTAACATTTGTCTTATTCTGGGAGAACAGAACTAAATCCAACCCTTCAAGAGTCACCTACTGACTTTGACTTTGACGTCTGCCACATATGCATAGTGGTAAATGATACATATATTCCTAATAAAGAGTTTGAATGAAGTATGAAGAATGGAAAAATTAATCTATACGAGTTAGAGATTCTTTTTCATCCTATCTCCCCCTCCCCAGTTTAGTGAAAATGGTACAATAGTTCTACATTGGCCTATATAGGCCTCAAAACACTCATTTTATATTACTATTACTATTTGTTCTTGTTGAAACAAATTGGATTTCTCAAGAAGAAACAAGTTAATTTTCATCGAATTAAGAGATGCCATGACTTTAATACTCTCCCATGGTGTTTTTAAGTTGTGAAGTAAGATTCAGTATTTCCACTTTTATTTTACTTATAAATGAAATGAAAATGAAACAAATGTTTTATATTTTCTTTAGGCATTAGTAAAAGCTTATTTTGGGAAAAAAAACACAATTGCTTACCCTGTGTGAAGTTTTTTTTTTTTGAGTATTTGGGTAATATAGTATCATTTTTTTTTAATCCATTATTTACCCTGACTTTGAATCACTAAAGCATGAGTTACCAAATTCAGATAAAATACATGTTCATGAAGTATTTTCTGTATCCTCGTCAAAAAGATATAAATGATAGGGGTTGTTACAGAAAGAGATTAGATTAGACTCTGTCAAGGATTTCACGCTGCTTGGTCAAGTGAGATGAAGTTTGCCATGCATATCTGATTAATCCCATTACAAAACTGGTGACAGTTTTCTTTATTAGAGTTATTTTAGGACCCACCTTACTGTTTTCATAGGATCTTGGCCTCAGAATGGCAGGAAACAACATCAGCTTTCATTCTTTGTCATCAAGAGACAAGGTGGTTCCTAGGACCACAAGTTGCCTGTCCCTGCTGTAATGGAGAACTTGTGGATTGTGGTCATCACACTGCATTGTTACAGGCTTGCATTTATTATCTACTGCTTTTTTTTTCTGTTTCTGAAACAGAATGCTCTCCTTGAGATATCCTTCTCTTTTTCTCTATTTCTTCCTTTGTCTCTTCTACCCCAATCTACAGGAAGTCTTTCTGAAGTTCCTACGCATGAGCACCACATCACGTTCCCTCTTCCCTCCTCCACACTCTCTGATCCCCACCCTTTTCCTCCTTTATGCTACAAGTGGAATCATTATCGCCTATCCTTCTGTTCCCTTTTTCTTCTATCTTAACAATTCTTCATCTTTTTTTCTAAGAAAAGTATGGCTACGGCCTAATACTAAGACAAAAGTAAGCCTGAGAATATAGAGAACATCCGGGGGGGGGGGGGAAGACCTATAGAATACTCTCAAGAGAAAACTTTTTTTTTTAATTTTGTGATTGGCCATGTGCTCATATATACTCCTAAAATTTCATATCTCACACCCTTCCAAAACAATGTCCAAGTCTTACAAATATTATTTGTAGTCATGCTCAGAAAACGACTTCAAGAGCATATCCATACAGTTTTCTTGTCAACAATAAAACTGTCAAGTGTCAACCTGTGCTGTCTTTTAGGGTAATTTTGTCTAGCCTACAAGTGTTACCTGGGAATTGCAATCAAATGCTAATCGTGCCAGATCCTATTTATCTTGCCAGCCTAGACAAGGAGA
The DNA here is from genome assembly GCA_023970755.1 of Azemiops feae. Lineage (NCBI taxonomy): Eukaryota > Metazoa > Chordata > Lepidosauria > Squamata > Viperidae > Azemiops > Azemiops feae. The sequence continues at coordinate 2,151,707 of JALGBA010003888.1, read as the reverse complement.
GTCAGGTGATACCTACTCATTAATGCTTGCCTCAAACATGAGATGGGCCACACATAAATACAACAGTAATAATAATAACAATAACAACAGTAATAATAATAATTCTAACATTTTAATTTATTATCATGAAATTAGACTGCAAACAAGACATTTGAGTCCAATAGGGATGAGTAAGAGGGAAGTTTTATGTTGCATTCAACCAAGCTAAACATTTGAACACAAGTATGTATATAGGTAGCAACATGCAATTAGGAAGCAAATAGAAGAACAAGCTTGATCAGTCTAATAAGATTATTAATTCTGGCAGCAGGAATTTATGAAGCCAACACTCCAGCAAGCTAGTGGTGTTGCGTAGTAACAGCCTAACCTTACGCTGATGCTTTCAGAATGATCTCCCACAGCATTCAGCAGGACTCTTTCCCAGGTAAGTGTACAAAAAATTGTGCCTCCAAATTAAAAGTGTTCAGTCTGCTAACTTTTGAGGAACTTTTAATGGATATCAAGTAGAGACTAAAGATCTTACTTCTGCACGCTGAGGACAGTGCTGCTTACATAGAGATAATTGCATACAAAAATGGTAGCCTTTGTGATCCCGTGTCCCTTTCTTTCTATAACATTCAGTGATCCAGCCAAGTAAGAAATTATATTGGGGAGGGGGTTGCTTCCCTTGGCAGTACTGTCACAGGCTGGTAGAAAAGTGCAATATATTATAATAAAAACTGATAAAATAACCAGCGATGACTGTATTTGTCTAAGCAGCTCTAGTCAGGCTTTTATTTTAAAAAGAATAAAGGGCGTGATGTGCTAAGCACTATATGTCTACCCAGAAGTAAGGTTTAGTTTGCTCACTGTATCTCCAGTCACCTGCAAGGATCTTTTAAGAGGGACAAAAGGATCAATGGCTTCTGGAATCCCAGAACCCCTTTTGGGGTTTCCATCCGAAGTTTGCTCCAGTGAACTTTCTGGACCTCAAGAGCTCTCGGTTTTAAACTGGTCGTTTTGTGGGCCGTTCATTGGGATGAAGGAAAAGGTCGGAGAAACCGGGGAGATCGGCTGTGTGTTCCCCTGAACTTCGGCTTCGAGATTCAATATTTGATTAGTTTCAGTAAGTTTCGTCCATGACAGTAGCCCCGGGATGCGTTTCAGCACTTTCTCCGATCGCCCACGGTAGCTGCGGCAGCCGAGCAAATCGGAGGTCCTTTGCGGCGAGTTCCGTAGCAAATGCTGGTCAGTTCAAGAGAGCGAGAGGGGAGCGCGCTGGTCGCGTCCACCCTGGCGCTGTAGCCACCCTGAGGTTCCAGCCGTTGCCTTTCGCGCTTCTCTTCAGCGTGGCTTGAGCGGGGACTAGTTTTCCCATACGCCTCGATAGCAGTGACCCCCCAAAGCACTTGGTGCTCAGCATGCACTGACCCACTCCTCCGCCCCCATCCCGCCTTTTCTACAAAAGCAAAAACCAAAGAAAGTTTGACGAGGGGCTTGGGCTGGTGGTGGCCAAGCTGCCTCACGGAGCGCGCGGGAGCGACGCGCAAACGCCTCAGGCTCGCCGTCTGTATTCTTCTGTTCGGAAGCAGCGGAGAAAGGCGGCTTTTGAGGCCAGCCTAGTTCAGAGCTATTAGAAAGCGATTATCACCACTCGGCGCCCTGAGGCCAAATCCCGTTGCTGGAGATTTACGCGCGCGCGTTGTGGCATTTCTAGACACGCGCCTTCGCACGTCCTTCTCCTTGCTCACCGCCCGGCGTATTTTTTTTACCTCACGAACTCCTGCAAGTGTAGGAAACCGGCTCCCCCCCCCTCCTCCCCCGTCCGACAACCCTCCCGTGCACATTCACACACATAAGTGACTCGAGTCGCCAAGCCTGCTCGAAAACGGCCTTCCTAACTTAATAGCGGAGCAATTCTTTCTGAGGGAGAACTTTACATCTTTTGTGTCAACTTGGCTCTTCTCTCTTTCTTCCCTGCCTGCCTGCCTCCCTCCCCTTTGCTTTCCCGCCCCCAATCCCGATGTGGGCCAAAGGCGGGGAGGGGGGGGAAGGAAAAGGAAAAAGGAACGAAAGCCCAAACACCCAAGCTTGACTGCTTTGCCCATTGGCTGCCAGCACGCGCCAAGGCCCGCGGGCTCCAATGGCTGAGTCGACACGCGACTGGCGCGAGGTGGGTGGGAGACGGAGGGTGGGGCGCCGAGGAGGTGTGCGTGGGGCGAAGGAGGAGGTAGCAAGGGTGGGGGACCCTGGCGCGTGCCGCTTTTTAAAGGGGCGCAGCGCCCTTCGCAACCGGAGACGCCTGGTAGTGTGCGGGCCGTGTGCCTGTGGGTAGACACTTATATGTCCTGGGAGATTTCCGGCTTTGTAAAAGCGCCCGCCGGGGAAGAAACGGCTCTTAGCGGCAGAGGAAGGAGGAGGAGGAGGAGGAGGAGACGGGTCGTGAAAGGGCGCGCGGGAAAGAAAGTGTCAGGAGCGGGGCTACAGCGGCACTTCTTGCGCCCCTGAGTTGCCGCCACGCCCGCCTCCGGTCGCGATGAGCCACCTGCGCGCGCCGAGTGCGCCCAATGACTGGGCCGGCAGCGGCAGGGATTTGGGCCCGCCACAGCAGCAGCTGGAAGGCAACCTCTTTTTGGGAGAAGAAGCGGCAGCGGCAAGTCGAGGTGGCGCCTTCCCCTCCCCCTGGTTGGGCATTTGCTGCCCGGGCCGCCTCTCCTCATCCCCCAGGTATCTGCTTTCGGGTACACCTGAGGGAGATGAAGAGGAGGCTGAAGATGAAGAGGAGGAAGAAGAGGAGGAGGAGGAGGAGGAGGAGGAAGAGGAGCTCCTGAGGGCCGGCGCCGCCGAGCGCGTGAGCGGACGGAGTTCGAACAGTTCCTCCGGGAAGCAGCTGTGCGCGCTTCAGCAGTCGCAGCATCCCCGTCCCCACCGGAGCGGCCCTTGCAAGGCGCCGCTAGCGCCCCCGCCGCGGCTCCGCTCGCCCTGCTCCGCCGTCGCAGGCAGCCCTCTTCTCCGCCAGGGCTCCCAGGGGAACGGCGTGCAGCGGCAGAGGCGGCTGGCGGCCAACGCTCGCGAGCGGCGCCGGATGCACGGGCTGAACCACGCTTTCGACCAGCTGCGCAACGTCATCCCTTCCTTTAACAACGACAAGAAACTCTCCAAGTACGAAACGCTGCAGATGGCGCAGATCTACATCAGCGCCTTAGCCGAGCTCCTGCACAGCCCGCTGCCGCCCGAGAGCGCCCCCTGCGGCAAGGGCCCTTCTCTGCCGCCCGCCGCCCAGACCTACGAGCGCGCGCCTGGCACCCCTCCAGGAGGGGGCGCGCTGCAGCCCCAGGCCCGGGCCCAGGTGGCGGGCCACGGCAGGACGCGTTTTTCCTTAGAATCGCCGGGGGCTGCGGGGACAGGAGGGGGCTACGCGGTGCAGCCAGAGCCGCTGCATTTCCCCTCCTTCGCGGACGGCGCCCTTCTGGGGCAAAAAGCCCCCACGCCGGGCCAGCTTCTCCAGCCGGCTGGCCAGCAGCCACAAGAGCGAAGAAAAACCTCGCCGCCAGCCCACCGCAGCGACGGCGAGTTCTCGCCTCGATCGCATTACAGTGACTCGGATGAGGCCAGCTAGGCGCGGGCGCCGTTGCACGGGACCAAGAGGCGGTTTCGGCTGCTCTCCAGATCTAAGCTTAGCTGGACCCGATGGGGAACGGGGATGCTGGGTAGACGGGTTGTCACAAGAGTGTCTGGCGTTTAGAGGGCAGCAAGATCATGGCCAAAGGTAGATCAGCCCCATCAGCTTTTAAAAAGGGAGAGACTGCGAACGAAAGAGCTTGGGGAAATTGCTGGGCGAGACTCCGGTCGCTCCGACGCAGTTTCTCTGTCTAGAAGTAAGCATTTATTCTGTGCAGTTTTAGAAAGGTAGTGAAAGCTGATTGAACCTCATGTAAAGATTTGTCCGAGATCATTGGGAGCATTTTTGCTTTTAAGGGATTTGCTCGATTTTTAGACTTTGAATCGAAAATCATCTCCTATTATTCTGTTTTGTTGTACTGTTAAATCTGTACGAACTTCCCTGCTAGAATCAATTCGTTTACATATCAAAGACAGTGCAACGGATTTGGGAATGGAGCCTCCGGAGATCCAGTCAAAATTAAGAACTGTTTAAAAAAAGAGTTCGTAGCTATGGCCAGACTTCCTTGAAAGTAAGTCCCCAAACAATGGACTTCCTATTAAGAGTAATTCTTCAACCGATTGAAGCCAACACACACTAAGTCTGCACAACACGATTTAGTGTGCCATGTGTCTCAAGCCAGTTATGATTTATTTGGTGTTTTAACAAACATAGTTTCGCAGATTGTGTGAAACCATTTGAATGACGATCTTGGAGAAGGGAAGGAGGGGTAGAGGGAGACAGAAATAGAGAGAGTGTCTCTTGGAGACGGGTCCCTGTAGTTGTCTAGAAGCATTTTGCCACTGACTGCTTCCCAGGGGGAAGAGAAAGAAACTAGCCCAAAGTCACTATTTGACTTCTAAGCCTAAAGCAGGTCCAGAACTCAGATTTTCCTGCTCCCAATATATACATACAAAATTTTTAGCCAACTGGTGCTGTAAATATTTTTTTCTCAGTCATGGTGTCTTAGAATCATGATATCTCCCAATTTTCTGTTAGAGAATTCCATACCAACACATTTAGGATCTATTCTTGATCTTTGGGCTTAAGCCATTTTAAAATCCACTCCAAGTAAGCACAGTTGTTCAAAAATAAAAGCTAAGAAGCTCTCCATCCAAGTTATAGTTGCAGTACTTGTAAGGGCTTGTGACCTTGAGGAAAACTCTCATGATATCGGTGTGACTGATTCCACTGCATTTTCTTCCCAGCATTTCACCACTTGGAGGCTGTCATGGTGGCCATCCTGACTAGTCTAAGCAGATAATATTAGATTAAGAAGGGTTGCAAGTTAACTGGGTGATCATATGGCCATATTAACTTCTATGGGTTGGACCCTACCTCCTCAGTCTATCACCATGGGGCTTGCTCTGTTTTTCTTACTTCTCTTTGTTTACTCTCGAGGAGAACTCCCTGACCTCCAAGCTCTGCTTATTATTCACCTGTTCATCCAAAAAGACGCCTCACTGGGACTTGGTCCTTCCACTTTTCTTTTTAGACTTTCAATGTGGATCAGGCCGGAATCCCTTTGGCAAGGACAACTCCTTCTGAGATAGTTGGCGCTGCCTTCCTTCTTTGCTGCCTTCCTTCTTTGATCGGCTCTTCACCCCACCCCCCTCCACAGAGTCCAAAGCCAGTGAAAGGAAGAAACGCTTTCCTTGGGGGGGGGGAAGAAAGCGGAGGGAGGAGTCACAGTCCAAATTCAGACTGGAAATATTACAAGCGGGTGGAGCCTAATTGCTCTATATTTTTTTTGTAATGCATCTTTAGTCCTTTCCTCCGTTAATGAAGTAAATAGAGAGAAAGGGGGAGTTATTTATATAACTTTCTTCCAAAGTGAATATTGGCTGGTAGGTGGGGTAGACACTTTAGAAGCTGCCTGGAGTGGAGATTGAAAGGGAGCTCGGCTCCCAAGAGAAAACGATTAATTCACTGCCAATTGGATTATACCAATGTTGAACACATCCATGTTTATAACGATCCTTATTAATCTCATTTGCAAACCCACCAAACAGCAGGTAGGCGCTAGAGTGAGAATAATCAGGCTTCATTTGTTGTGTCCAGTTTCTACGCCTATTTGTTCATGTTGTTTTTGGTTAAGCTTTAACTCCTTGACATTTCTTGATTTCTGAAGGTCATGCAAGTCCTTTTCTTGCTCCCCCTCCCCCTCTTTCTGTACTATTATTGTTATTATTATTATTACAAAAAACTACATTAGCAAAAGCCGGTTGCCATGGATTTTGTAACTTTTTTTTTAAAGAGAGAGAGAGAGAGAGGAAGAGAGATCAAATTAAAAAGAAAAAGAAAATTCCAATATGATATGTCTTGTGGTGTTTCTTTATCTGGATAGGATACACACACACACAGACCCACACATCATAAATTTCCAATGAATCTGCAGGGCACCAGATTGGCAAAGGCTAATATGAGGAAACTGAAATCTGAGTATCCTGTGCATATTTTAACTCTGGAGTATGTGGTGTTGTGCTCATTAAACTTGTTTCGGATTGCAGCCTTGCTTCCTTGTAAATCCAACAGTATGTCCAATGGGATACTAATAGCTATGTGAATAAGAGATAACAGAATTCACATCCGTTGTAACTTCTTACTGTTTAATAATAATTACTACTACTACATCGGGAACAATGCTATTACAAGAATAGGGATAGTTTCTGCAATTTGCCACATTAAAAAAAAGTATTTGATATAGGTACACACAAAGACATTTCCGCATCCATTCCTTGCATGAAGAGAAATACTATCATTCAGTAGAGAACAAGCCAAGAGTCTTGTGTCAGGAACATTTTAAAATTAAATATATTTTCTGATGTGCTTAGGAACGTCTCAATCCCTTTCATCCAACCAATGCTGCTGAATTTGACAAGTTCTATGACACAGCTGCCTGACACTGGATGAGCCCTGGAAAGGCTTCTGGTTCTCCTTTGTCATCCCAGCCCATCCTCCACGTTGCAGCCTGGGACAACTAAGTTAGAAATAGGAATAGGAAAGAACTTCCACCATGAAGCACTTCACCCAAGCAGAGAGGTTGGGTCTAAATCTCCTGCTAAGCCAGTATCCCTGAACCTTAGCAACTTTATGAAGTGTGTGAACTTCAACTCACAGAATCTCTTAGCCAAGCATGGAATTCTGATATTTGAAGTCCACACACCTTAAAAGTTTCCAGGGTTGAAAAACTCTTGTGATAAGGCATGGATGGATATGACATGTTGAGTGAATCTAGTCATTGTGATTATGCTGTCAAGCCGGGTTTTGCAACCCATTCATAATTTTAATGATGCTGATCCTCAGATTTCACTGGTTCTCATGCCAGAGAACAGGAAACACGTCTTGGCAGCATGTTCCACCATCTCCAAGCACCATGCTTTGGTTGTATGATTTTACATTTATAGGAGATCCTGTCTTGGAAACCCCCTTACTGAAAAGTCTCTGGCTGGAGCAAGATCTCTGGCTGTTCTTTTAAAAGAATTTTGTCTGAGATAACTGAAAATCAACTTGACTGAGCAATAACTTTGTAAGAAGAACTCTGGCTTCAGAAGAGTATTCCAAACAAATCTAAAAAAATATATCAAATTACACGTAGTCCTTGACTTACAACAGTTCATTTAGTGACTGTTCGAAGTTACAACAGCACTGAAAAAAGGGACTTTTTCACATTTACAACTGTTGCAGGATCCCCATGAGCACGTGATCAAAATTCAGACACTTGGCAGTTGACTCATATTTATGACAGTCGCACTGTCCCAGGATCATGTGATCACCTTTTGCTGCCTTCTGACAAGCAAATGAGCAACGGGGAAGCCAGATTCACTTAACAACCATGTTATAACTTAACAACTGCATTCGCTTAACAACTGTGGCAGAAAAGGTCGTAAAACGAGGCAAAACTCACTTAACTGTCTCACTTAGCAACAGAAATTTTGGGCTCAGTTGTGGTTGTAAGTCCAGAACTACCTGTACCTGAGAAACTAGAAAATATGCCTGTTTCCCTGCTTCAATATAACGGCATTTATTTCTCCAGGAAACAAGAAATGCTATAAATGCCATCTCCTTCATCCACCCTTAACTGCATCTGAAAGAAGATCAAGGACCTTTTATTTTATCGTTAAGTAATAGATTAGTTATTTAAGACTCAGAGCCTGAAACCAAATTTCTTCCTATAATAAATTATGGAAAGACTCAATGTGTCTCTCTCTCAAGACAAGGCTTATTCTAGGAAGGGAGTTTAGGTCAGAGGCATTGCAAGAAAGAGGAGGAGGAGGAGGAGGAGGAGGAGGAGGAGGAGGAGGAGGAGGAGGAGGAGGAGGAAGAAAGTTTTGCTGATCACTGTCTTCTTACAATTAAGCACTAAGAAAAGAGGAGTGATTGTCATTTTAGTCAACCAATTAAGTCAGGCAAAATACTTTCTTCACATACTTTTTTCCTCTGCCTCATCTGCAGGATAGCTTGACCTAGCAAGGTTACATTCCATTAGGAATAACTAGTACTTACCATAAAAGGCAACAACAGCAAAGAAGTCTGTGGTACCTTAACATTGAACCTCATTATCTTTAATGCCAAGAAGCCTGTGATCCCATGCATATTTAATAGAAAGAAAATGAAGTGAATTCAATAGATTTACTTCTGGGTAAATGTGCATAAATAGCACTGTGTGGAGAATATTTTCTTCTTTAAATTTTATTTTACCGGTATGAATCCTACTGAAGGAAAGCTAGCAAACTTGGGTTGTGCTGGAAGAGAAACACAGCAAGATAATGGAAGACAGTCTCTTTTGTTCACAATACATTATTAGCTTGCCTCAGGACAGTCAACACAGAGGGATACCAAATTGAGAGCCACCTCCTTTGTTTTTTTCAATTCAGCAGGTCTATCATGCCTTTATGAAACAAATATGACATCATCTGAGAAGCCAATCTAAACCTTACGATTTATAGTCATTCATTCAAGGCCACTGACCAATCTGATGCCGCCCTACATATTATAATTCTTAGTAAGGAAACTTTCTTCCAGGCAAAAGCAAGATTAAGCTGTATTGCAAAATAATCTAAATGAGCAGATTGCTCTTGAAGGTGATCTCATTCACAGGGCACTTGGACCTCTGCTTAATTTAATAAGCACCGCATATAGACGCTCCACTAATTCTTCTGAGATGATATGGTTAGAGTTGGACTGCCATAGGCTTCAGTCCAAGTGCTGCTTGCCTTTGCCTAATAGAGATCTGTGCCAACTGGAATACCTGCACTTCATACCTCTTTATAAAGATTGCCATCTTTTCTCTGTAGCTAAGCATGGTTGCTCAGGTTTGGCTGTTTGTGAGAACAGACCCAGCAGGATGGTGATTAGGCTCTGCCTGCAGTATTTCCTGCCTCCTTTTTACATTTTACACCAATCTGATACTCAGAAATGGAAGAGATTCCCAAGACAGCTGTCTGTCTGTGTACCTGCCTGCCTGCCTACCATTTATCTATTATTCAACTTTTATAGCCATTCAGTTTAACTAAGTGACTCCACGTACAAGGGCAGTAGATACACCCAAGGTGCTTTAATATTTGCTGGCTTGGGGTGAGGTGGGTTAACATGGCTAGTATATCTTTATGTGTGTTGAAGTTGGCAGTCCTGGGGCTATTCCAGTTTAATCAATTTTCAATTTTATAATCAAGCCTGTTAAATCCTAACCTGGGAGCCAGTGTTCCAAAGAGAAATCCCATTATCATAATACACATGATGACTGATAAGATTTAATCTATCTTGCCATTTCTGAATTCAACCGACACTTTTTCTCTCTTCTTCACAACACCCCCTAGGAGAATGGGTTCGATTGCTTGGTTGGGTGGGATTGGAACCGGCTGTCTCTACATCCCTTTTCTTATGCTTCCAATCTAACTCTAACCCTGGTGTCCAGGTTTTTTTTTATAGAGCTGGAAACTTGATTCTCAAGTACTGAGGAAGTAGGACGACCACAGTCGTTGCCGCGACGTCCGGTTCACTGAGTTCACCCTGCATCCCCACGCCTAGGCCCCACGCCCGGTTTCCGTAAGGCCTCGTGAGAACGCAGACGGCAGGCCCTTTTTCTTCCTGCTGGTACCTGATCCCGCTGCCATCTTTTGGGCTTCTCCCTCAACCCTCCGACTATAGCAGGTCGTAAAGCCAACGCTCTGCGGCCGCTTGTTCAAGTCCCCCTGGAATCAAGGGAGGCGCTCCTTAGGCGGCCCTGCGAGGCGGCGGCCGGCGTTGGGACAAGGAAGCGAGCAGGTGCGAGCGAGGGTCACTTTCCCTGGCCTTTTGATAACCTGCGGCGCGGCGCGGCCGGGTTCGGCGGGCCAGAGATAACCAGCAGTCCCTGCCGTGTTACTTGAGCCTCCCGGCCCGGCCTCCAGCGACCCAGCCCGAAGCAGAGCCCGTCCGCCCCAGGCTTTGTTTGACCGAGCTGGTGGCACCGGGTCCTTCCTTGCAGAGGTGAAAAGTTCAGCAGGGCGGGCGCGTAGCTTGCTGGGAGACGGCGAGCTCCTTTTTTTTTTCCCCGCGCACCTCCCGAACTCATCTGCGCGGCGCCATTGAGAAAGTTCGGTCCTCGATCTTCTAAGGCTGCCCAGTTCAGGCCAGGCCAGCTCAGCTCGTATCGGAAGCCCTCTGGCCGTCCAGGTCCCTAAAAAGCTCGCGCGGGCATCCTGCCCAGTCAAGTGGGAGGAAAATCCCACTGGAGACAAGTGGGCTTTCGCACCCACAAGGATCAACTGCGCCATCCTTTGCGGGGGATCGCCTCTAGCCGTTAGCGCACACCGGGCGCGATGGCTGGAAGCGGGGGGGGGTTGTTATAATACTGATCGTCTGGAAGGCAACGCTTGGGAAAGTACAGGTAGTCCTCGACTTACAACAGTTTGCTTAGTGACCATCTGAAGTTACAAGGGCACTGAAAAAAGGTGACTTATGACCATTTTTCACACTTAAGACCGTTGCAGTATCTCCGTGGTCACGTGCTTTACATCCAGAGGCTTGGCAACTGGGTTCATATTTATGCCGGTTGCAGTGTCCTGGGGTCGTGTGATTCCCCTTTTGTGACCTTTTGACAAGCAAAGTCGAGGGGGAAGCCAGATTCACTTAACAACCAGGTTACTAATTTAATAACCGCAATGTTTCACTTAACAGCTGTGGCCAAAAAAAGTCGCAAAATGGGGCACAACTCACTTAACAAGTTTCTCACTTAGCCACATAAACTCTGGGCTCAATTGTGGTCATAACCCGAGGACTACCTGTACCGATTTGCAGTCTGGAGCTCTCTTTCACCAAACTGGAAATCAGCGACTAGTTTATACTTTCTTCTCTGCCTTCTCTTCTTTATCCCCGGAGCACTTTTCCCAAAACACTTAGGCTGCAGCCATTGCCTCTTTCCACCAATTATCACTCTAGGTCACTGAACGGTTGATCTCGTGGTACTTTCCCCCCAGCTGGCTTTCCAGGGCAAAGTATTCGGCGAGGGGACCGATATACCACTTAACCCCTCCGACTACAAAACGTCAGTTTTAAATGCTTTTGATTGCAACAGAAGACTTCAGACATGGCTGGCTCAGGAATTCTGGGAGTTGAAGTCCACAAGTCATAAAAGGGCCAAGTTTGAAGACCCCTGACTTAAGACCTCATCTTCTTAGCATAACCTCTTCCATTCAAGTTAATTTCTGTTGCTTTCCAGAAACCATGCCCTCCCTCGCACAGAGTAGCATCGTTAGACACCCTGAACTTTGAGGAAGACCGCTTTAGACCTTCGCACGTGCTGCTTTCGCGGCTAGGAGGGAAGAATCCTACCGCTTTTCCCTGGCAGGGCAGTTGCGCGTGTCTGTTCGGGTTTTCTCTGGAAGGAGCATTTTGGGTCGACTTATTAATGAGATGGTCCAGCCAACTTTGCAGAAGTTGGTGTAAAATAAGATTGGGAGAAGGGGGTGCTCTCCCTCCCCTTTCCCTCCCTCCCTCCCTCCCTCCCTCCCTCCATCAACCAGGGCAACCCGGGGGGAAATAAACAACGGAGCAGGGCAAAGAACGGAACAAAACAGTTTAACCTAATGCAGGGTGCAGAGTCAAATTCTGGCCAAATTCTGAGTGCGGGGAAAGAGGAGGAAAAGATCGTGCGCTTAATTAACCCCCCCCCCTCCCAAATTCAGCGGGTACCCTTCGCCGCGTCGCCTTCGCCTAACAACGGCTTGTCAACCTCCTTCCCCCCCCACCCCCTCCCACCCCGTGCGCCCAGCTCTCCCTCTCGTTCGCCATTAACAAGCTGCAGCGCCGAGCTGCAGGTTGCTTTCATCTCATTAATATTTTGGAAACGTGAATATTGAGCGTCGGAGGCTGCTCATTCGCCATATGCCGGGCCACTCCTGCTAGGGTGGCTGGTTCTTTTCTCTCCATTATTAGCAATTAGCTTTCTACCTTCCCCGAGTCAGCGCCAAGTATCCAAGAGACTGGGAGGCGCAGGAATCGGGTCGGGGTGTGCCTGCCTGCGCGCGCCAAGCCTGCTTAATAGCTCGGCCACAGCAAACAAAAGCGAGGGCCCGGCGTGCCTTTTCAGAAGTGCCTCCAAACCGCATCAGCTGGGAAGCAGCATCCTTTGGAATCAATGGGACGGGACCCTGGGGGGAGAGAGGAGAGAGAGAGAGAGAGAGAGAGAGAAAGAAAGAAGGGCGGGGGTGATAAAAGATACAGCAGCTCTTTGGCACCGTCTGTTTAACTTTAGCTGTTGGACAGTCGTCCTGCTCGCACGGGATGAAAAATCGCAGTGGTTTCAAGGAAGGCTTTTGGAGCGCCGGAAAAGTCTGACTCGCCTTCAACTCCCAGATGTTTTAGATGCGGTGTTTCCCCCCCCCCCGCCTCCCCAAGATAGATCCAGTGTCTGGGTTCCCACAACACGCTGAGACCATTATATCGTATTCTCTAATAATGTCTTGCATGGAACTAGCCATCGTGTTTGTACAATTTGTACACCACATAACTAAGAAGAAGAAAAACCCTGGATGGTTTTACAAGACTGCTTATCCAGCCAAACCACAATCGAAAACGCGTCGTTAAAACGGGAAAATACAGACCACAGTAGAAAACGTTAGATCAGTCAGAGGTCTGAGTATACGTAAGGCTTTGCTTTTCGAACGATGTTTAATTCGATAAACCATAGTTAAGCAAATAGTGCCTTAGCCACTATGTGAAAACGGTCTTTGCAATGGCATAGAAGGGCAACGAAAACCGAAGTTCAAGCCTCAGCTTCAGCAGGAACCTCATTGGGTGGAGCCATTATTCTGTCCAATCTACCTCATAGGATTGTTGTGAAGGTAAAATGAGGGGAGATGTCATGATATGCCTCTTGAGTTCTTAGAAGAAAGGAGGGCAAACTTATAAAGATAGATACATAAATGAACCCACCAATCCATACAAGGCGCCGACCCTAAATTTGGCTGGACTGAACTTTTCAAGCACCATTTTTGTAGGTGCCTGACCAGACGCTAGTTTGGCTCAGCTCAATTACTTTAATGTTTGGTAATTAAACATCCGTGGAATCGGCTCCACTCTGAAACGAAATCCCACACTATTCGTTAGGATAGGGCACAAGGGCGTGTTCACGCACGCGTTTTATCTTTCCTGGGCAAGTTTACAGGTGTTGCCCGGTTGTTTCCTGTGTTGTTTAAATCGGCGTCTCACTTTCCAGTCGACGAAGCCCACCGTGTTTACGGAGATGTTAACATCTGGCTGAGCGGAACTGATGCATTGGAGTGTGGCATGAACTGGGGGAGCCTTTATTTGTGTGAAACCCACGCTGCTCTTATCGATCCGGGCACGTTTCTGCAGTTTCCAGCCAAGGGAGAGGAAGGGAGGTTGGGGGCTCTGAATGGGATCTTCGTTGATGGGGAGTGATTGAGAAATTCTGGATTCTTTTGAGGGATTTTCAGCTTTTCTTTCAGTCGTTGATCTGGACCAACCACTAAAATGACGCGCTAGGAAAAAAAATATTTCTATTTCATGCAGTTCAAACCTTTAAAAGATAAGGTAAGATAACCTTTATTGTCATTTTTATATTGTGGGCACAATGGCACACATCAAAAATGAAATTTAGTTGCCCACTCTCAAAGTGAAACACATACATGACACACACCTAAACATACTATGTACAACATATATATAGACCCACATCCCTACATATACATAGCAAATAAATATTAAATACTGTCCATCTTGAATATATAACGCAAGGAGGAAGTTTGAGAGTTCGCAAGGTTAATGCTGTATGGAATGAAACTATGGCTGAATCTGGATGTTCTGCTATGGATACCACAAAGCCTCCTCCCAGAAGGTAACAAGGAAAACAGGTCAACAGGAGTATTTGAATTAAAATTACTTCTGGCTAGCAAATTAAAGCAATTCCTTGTGCTTAGGAATGGACAGAGAGTATTTAGACCACCAATGATACTATTAAAGGAGAATATTTGTAGCTCAGGGTTGAAATGAGGGGTCCTTGATGCTCTCTGATCATGGTTGCTTCCTTGCAGATGTTTCATTAGCCAAAGTTGGTAACATCATCAGTGCTAGTCTCATCCTCAGACTATCACTGATGTTACCTAGTTTGGGTAGGTATCAGGGTTTACACAGAGCATTAACCTAGATTTTTTAAAATGGTTTATCAGAAAAACCACAGTCACAACATTCACAGTGAAATCCATCCAAACTTGATTGAGGATGTTTGAATATGGCCATTTTGGTATGTGATTCATGCATTATTGCTTGCCACCACATATGGATCTAGCCCATTCTACCTTCTTCAATAAACCATGCCTTAATTAACTTCTACAAAGCACTTTATACATGCTAAGGGGTTAAGTTGCTCTGTAATGAAGCAACCTAGGTACCTGTCTTGGTTTGAAGGCCATCCTCTTGTTGCACATGTAGGCATTAAGCTGTTAGCCTCTCTTCTCCACCAGTCAGTTCACAATGTGACTTTTCTCTCTTTCAGCTTATTCTATTTCATACTTCACTGCTTTTCTGATCATAAAAATGTGAAGGACCCTGAGATATTGGGCCTTACGCTTTTCCTGGGACAGATAGAATACAAATGCAATAAATTAGCTCCAATTAGCTCCATTTTCCCTTAGGAAAATGACAGAGTGAAATGCTCCATTTTAGATTGCAGGAAGAGATCTGAATTTTGGATATGCCCCATCTGCAGGCACAAAAGGGGGAATTAGGACTGGGCCAACACAATCTTTCTCCTTGGTTGTTAAGACCCTATATAAAGGGTTTTTTTAAATTAAAATATCTGGAAGATTCAAAGGATTGAAGATTGAATTAGTCCAATCCATGGGCAATGTCCTTCTGTCTTCTTTTTGCTATTTGGGCAGGCTTCATTTTAAAGAATATGAGCAAGTTGCCCATTCTAGAGGATAACACTCAGTTCTCCATCTACATCTAGAAATGTACACATATCAATCACTTTGGGCAGGAGGCAGAGTATGTGCAATGATAGTAGTAAGTTATAATCCTGCTCCTATATGGCAGCATTGGATCCACTCAGCTCTACACAGCTTATTCTTGAGTATACACCTCTCTAAATTATTTCCATCAGCTGTAGAGTGCTTGGTTCTGTCTGAGCTTGGTTGTTTTCATACAGACATTTAATTACTTGGCTAGGTAAAATCTTAAGTGTTAGAAGAGACTGAGGTTTGCTCTTTGACAGTAGCTTGCCCTGTCAATGTTGGTGGGGGTGTGGCTTTCTTCCTGGTAGTCCTTGATTAGGGTGGTATTTATTGTTTGGTTGTTTTGAGTTGGTAGTTCCTTGATTAGGATATTGCTCACCGATTGTCTGGTGTTAATCCCTTATGTGGGTGTTAATTGCTGGCAATGAGGTATTCAGGGCTTTGTTTTCAACTTTTTATCTCTTGCCAATGGTGTGTAAATGTTGTTTATCTCTATGTGCTTGACTTGTCTAAGTGTCAAGATTTCAGAAATTCTCTAATGTTTTTGGATTAAGTTTGGTCCAGCATTCTCACAGTTTCTCAGTTGAAACTATGGTTGGGTCTGTCTAATTATTGTGAAATTAAGGAGTTTTCATCATGTGTTCTGACTACTAGTTCATGGATGTGCTCTGCTAGTCTTGTTTGTCCTACATAGTATCAGTTATAGTCCTTAGACTGCATGTTGTAGATGAGTCCTGTTTTTTTTTTCTTTTTGGGCTGCTTGGTGCTTTGGTTTATGTTTTGGAGGGTTTAATTGGCTTGTGTGCTTTAGTAATGCCATGTGGTTGCAATATCCTGTTGGTTGTTTCTGAGATGTTTTTGATGTATGACTGTTATCTTTTGTATAGTTTGTGTTAGTTGTGCTATAGCCGATTAGATGGTCAAACACTTTTTGGTAAAGTTGCCATCGAGGCCTCCAGAGGCCTGATTTCAAATATGACTTTGCAGTGTATTTTCTAATGTTTTAAACACTTAATCAAAAAATTCATTGGATTTAATGGGAAGGAGTAGTGCTGAGTAACCATCATTGGCTAGGAAACAAACCAAAAACTCCAAGAAACTGCAAATTTAGAAGCAGGAATTTGGACGTGTTTATGAATATCAGTTTGTTGGTATTTGATTTCAGGAGTCATTGCCTTGCCCGTTTAATTGAAATACCTTTGCATTAATGACATTTAAGATAAATGTGAAAAATACTGTTCCTAGTTAAGGAAGTACTATTAATATTCTTGCATTTGATAAAAAATGACTTCCCAGTAAAGTGCACTAGCACTGATGGTGTTACCCAGTTTGGGTAATGAAACCTCTGCAAGAAAACAAGCGAGCTCAGGGGGCACCAAGGACCCCCTCACGTCAACCCTGAGCTACAAATATTCTCCTTTATCGAAGCAGTGGGTGAACCCAAAATGGGACTTTTTCTGTCAGTAAACAAGCCTAGGGTCTGAAAATCCTTCCTTTCTGATAAATTAGCTTTCAAGTTAGCTACAGCCGCCGCCAGCGGAAGGCTGCTGGTGCCACAGCTGACCCCGAAGGGGGAAGGAAAGGGTTAAAGCCGCGAGCCGCACTTAATTGGGGATCGACCTCGAGGACAATGGGCAGGTTTTCGGGCATTGGCTGGCGCGCGCGCGCGCGCCCGAGCGCGCTGGGCAAGCCACGTCTCGCGCAGGAGCGGCGGGGGCGGGTTGGTGGCGTCCCTGCTCCGCCGAGGCCGAGTGTCTGGAGCGGAGCACGCGCTGTCAGCTGGTGAGCGGAGGGGCCATTCAGGCAGCCCCTGGGGGAGCTGCGGCGGCCCATTGAAACGCCCTCGCCATCCTCCTCTTCATCATCCCCCGCGGCCCAGCCGAGCACAACAGCCTGCATTAGTCAAGCCCTCCAGGAGCCCCACAGCAGCCAAGCAGAGGCTGGCCTCCCAGAAACCCGGCAGCACGCGAGGGCACCGGCGGGGCGCTCTACGCTGGGGCGGAGAGGGGGGCGGGTAGGCAGCGTTAGGAGGGGAGACAAAGCAGGCGGGGAAAGAAAGAAAGAAGTTCTCGTTCGCCTCCCGAGCGGGTTGTGGAGCGGCGCTTTTGCTTGTTTTCTTTTCCTTCCTCGAGAGAAGAAGCCGAGGAAGAAAGTGGCGTTCAAGTCAGTTGCGCCCTCAGGTCTCCTGTAGCCTTGATGGCGGATACCTGCCTGTTGAAACTACTCTTCTGCTCAGTAGTGGAACATAGAGACTCTGCTGGAGCATGGAGGAAAACATACCCTCTTCTAGGTCTAATTTCCTGATGCAGTGAACCCTGCTGTTCCAAGGAAAGGGGAGTCTATATGTTTTAGAACAAGTAGTAATATAATGTAATATAAAATATGACTTGGCCTGGTATTACCTCTCCCTTGGGGCAGGGTCCACGATTGCCTAATTTGGCAATCCTAATCTACAGGTAGTCCCCGGTTACGACCTCAATTGAGCCCAAAATTTCTCTTGCTAAGTGACAAATTTGTTAAGTGAGTTTTGCCCCATTTTATGACTTTTCTTGCCACATTTGTTCAGTGAACCACTGCAGTTGTTGCTGTAAGTTAGTAAAACAATCATTAAGTTGAATATGGCTTCCCCATTGACTCTGCTTGTCAGGGGGTTGTCCCAAAGCTGCTTTTTCAAAAGGCAACTGGACGTTCTTGTTTTTCTTTGAAGACGTTTGGCTTCTCATCCAAGAAGCTGCTTCCGCTCTGATGGGATGGTGGGGAATGGAAGGATTTATATTCCTTCCAGACAGCTGGTCATTTCCATTCTTTTAGAGCACGGGTGTCAAACTCGCCATGTCACGTGTCGTGTCGCAACGTATCGTGACTTTTTTTGCATTGCCAGATCTGGGGTGGGTGCAGCCTCTGTATGATGCAACCGGCCCACGGGCCGGCAGTTTGACACCCCTGTTTTAGTGAGTCGTTGAGGCCACTTGTATATTTATGTTTGACCTCAAGGTCACCTGAGTAGCACTAGAGGGTTGCAAAAGGGGATCACATGATCCAAGCACACTGCAACTATCATAAATAGGAACCAGTTGTCAAGCATTTGAATGTAAACCACATGACCAGGGCGATTCTGCCATGGTAATAATAAGTGTGAAAAATGCTCATAAGTCACTTTTTTCAGTGCCGTTGTAACTTTGAACGGTCACTAAGTGAACTGTTGTAAGCTGAGGACGACCCATATTTATTTCAAAAGTCTGCTCTGCATCTCCAAATCACTACCTCAATGTGTACAAAGATGTCCATTCCTGACCACAACGATACCAAGATTATAAAATGTTTATCATGATGGCACAAGCCCTGCTGCTTTGCACTTATGATATAACTATGTAAGGGGACAAATTTTTCATTGCAATGCATATTTTTATGACTTGCATCCCTGTTCTCCTCTTCTCTCCTCCCCCTCAAACAAAGCCTTTGAGTTGTTACCAGGTTCTACTTCTAAAATGTAGTGTTTGGATCTCACCAAGCATAGTGACGCTCATGAAGTCCAAAAAGTTCCTTGTTAGACATCCATGGAAATCAAAGCTGATAATGAAGAAAGAAGGCCTTGGTTCTTAAATGGGTTGGTCCTATATACAGCTCTATTGCTTTCTAAGTCTAAGATGAAGTTTTTTGTACAAAACCCTTTTGCAAGCTCTTCCCAATATACACAATGTCTTATGTCTAGCACTTTCAGGAAGATATAAGTTTTCTAGACTTTCTTGAAGGTGAATAGAGTTAGGTCTGTGAGTACTTTAACCCAGTGGCAGTGAAATGCTGTTCCAGAAGACACATGCAGCAATAACTTCCTGGGTCGCATAAGGTGACATTGTTTAATAGATGAGACCTGAAGCATCCCACCCTGTTGGTAGTGGTAGATCTTATACCATATATAGTGTTACTGTAAGATCTCATGATATAGTCTTAAAAGAAAGTGCATTGTTTGGATCATGACCATAGTGAAATGGGACAGATGAAATGGCAGTACATTTCTTTGACTTACAACCATTAATTCAGCGACCGTTCAAAGTTACAGTGGCACTGAATGAGGGGGACTGACAATGGGTCCTCAGAGTTCCAGCCATCGCAGAGTTCCACGGTTACACAATTACAATTTCCTACATTCCCTGCTGGCTTCTCTTAAGCAGAGTCAATGGGAAGTTGGAAGTCATAGTTAAGTGAGGACCTTGCTTAATGACAACAATCAAGGCTGCTGTAATTTCTATCCCTAAATCAATCATGTGATACCATAGCACACTTTACAACTGTGATGCTTAGCAATCACAATTTGAGTCTAATTACCATGTCAAGAATACCTGTATGTGAAAAAAGAGAAATAATGTATCACACAAAATGCAATCATCTGTCTGATGCTTGTAACATGAAGAGAATGTTAGTTTTCAGAAAAGGTATCAGTTTGAAAAATACAGATATTTATTCCATATACGAACTTAGCAATAGGTTTGTGGCTTTGGTCTTGAAGGAGACATAGTAAATGTGAGCTCTTGCATAGCTGTTTTTTGGCACCGCTTGAGTGAATAAGCCACAATAACTAGCTAAGGATATTCCATAATTTGTTATGCAATGAAGGCAATGCCCAGATCGAGATAACCAGTTTTCATTCTATAATGGATAAAGGAAAACAATTCATATCCAACTACTATGGCTTATTCAGCAAAATGCGGACTAAAAGAAATATATTTTCATAATGTATGAATCCAACCAGAGATATACTGCTGATCCTGAAAGTACGATATGACTGTCAGGATTAATAGCTAATAAGAAGAAGCTTACAACCTGGTGTTTCCCAAATGCATTAGATTATCATTTTCATAACCTCCATTTTGCACTCCCAAATGTGATGGATGGCAAGTATACATTCAGTGTGTCTGGACAATATGACACTGAGAGCTATCCTAAGTCAATACAGTTATCCAGACTAAAACAAATGGCTATAGTCTCATGATGTGTTTTACAGAATTTTACAGAATTTATGATTCTTAGCAAATTATTCTGCACTCTTTTCTAGATAACTACAGAGACCTGATCATCTTTGGGGTTACAGCTATATTCCTTTTCACTGTTCACATAATTCACATCTTTTCTCCAATATTTGAATAATGCATTCAAAATGAATATTAAAAAAAAACGGTCTACTCTGTGCTCCTGAGATTATTTTGTATTTTTAGTTTAACACACCCTGCTATAAATGTTTTATTGGTGAGTGAACTCTCAGCATTTACTTTTACCTAATAATAATCCGTTAACAACATAGGGGCAGGTGTTTTCAAGGATGTGATGCATCAATATGGTGAACATTTAAACTGATTTAGGAATCATTATAAAAAATGAGAGACAAGGTAAAACAGAGCTAATAAAACTCTTGGTTTCATGCTCATTAAGGCACTTGAATTTCAGGTTTGTAGAATTATACCTGGTAGGGCAATAAATGGTATTGCAAACAATAAGATTTAACTGAATGGTACATCTGCACAGGAATTTCTTTTTAAAGGCATACAAAATAAACACTCCTAGTCATCCAAACACCAAAGCTCAGTTACAATGATCTTCTCTAAAGGCTAAATTCACTTTAATGGCCACGTTATGCCTAGGGCAGCCTTCTCCGTGCAGATGGGGACAATTTCAACTTCCAAAATTACCCAGCCAGCATGGACACATTTCCCATGCTATCATTTGCACCTCTAGAGAGTATGCAATGGAAGATAATGGATCTCGGGATATGGAACTGAATTACAAGAATATATTTACTGCACAAAATGTAACATAATTTTTGGAGAAAAGCTTTGTTGTTAAACAGAACCTTTTCATGGTAGCCAGTAAAAATGAACATTTGCAGTATTGAAATAGAACAGTTATAATCACCATTTGTGGTTTCAATTATTATATAATTATTACAGTTATTCCTTGACTTACAACAGTTTGTTTAGTGACCGTTTAAAGTTACAACGGCACTGAAAAAATGCGACTTATGACCATTTTTCATAGTTATGACCTTTGCAGCATCCCCACAATCGTGATCAAAATTCAGATGCTTAGCAACGGGTTCATATTTGTGACAGTTGCAATATCCCTGAGTTGTGTGATCTCCTTTTGCAACCTTCTGACAAGCAAAGTCAGTGGGGAAGCCAGACTCACGTAAAAACAAGGTTATTAACTTATCAACAGCAGTGATTCACTTAACAACTGTGGCAAGAAAAGTCTAAAGTGGGGCAAAACTCACTTGACAGATGTGTCACTTAACAACAGAAATTTTGGGCTCAATTGTTGTAAGTCGAGTCTACCTATATTGAAACCACAAATTATTGAAATCATTACGAATCATTATAACTGAATGTATACTTCACAGTGCTATTTATTTTTGTGCAAAAGGTGGTTTACAGCAAGAGAAAATATAATCCACAATACATACAGTAATAATACAGTTAAAATCAAACCCACCGAAAGTGATGGGTGCTAAGCAAGTATGTATCTGTGGATGCCCTGGTTCTGTGGTTATGCTGTGGCTAAGTGGTGAACACAGAAGTTTCCCTTCCAAATTCTGACTCTGTTGGGAGCTCATTAGCTAAACCTCTGCAAGTCACCATCTTTCGGAGGGAGTCCTTTCAAGCTGATAATATGCTGAGAACAATATACAAAATAGAGAGTGAACTGTTCCTTGGGAAATTTTATAGATCAACATACTGTCCACACTTTGAAATTAAAACTGGTCATTAACCATTAAAACTTTGACCTTAAATTGTGGCCAGTCAACCACTGTTAGGCAGTTTTCAGTTGAGGCATCAGATGATTTCTATATTTTAATCTTGTCAGCAGCTTGGCTACCATATTTCCACTCATATTTGCTGGACCTTTTCAAAGGTAGCCTCATGTGCATTACAGGACTGAAACAGGTTGTAATCAAAGTTTGGATTTTGGTTATTAAATGCAACTGACTCAGAAAGTTGCAGAAAATTCAGCAAATGTCATCAGCCTGTAAATCCGAGGATCGGTTGAGGAGCATGCCAACAATGCAGACCTGCTCATCCTGGGAAATGCAAACACAAACAGGCTTCATCACAACCCCAAAATCTATTCGTCTTCCCAACAGCACTTTCATCTTACCTGGATTTCATTTCAGCTTGTTGTCTCTCACCCAGCCACCACCCCTCTCTTTAGCAAGGATTTCAACTGGTACAAGTGCAAAGAGAAGCTATACTGATGATTTAATTAGAAACTCAGACTTAATAAAGGATTGATAGAATTGGTATGTTTAGCATTGAGAAAAGATGACTGAGGGAACCACACAGCATTTGTTTTTCAAAACTTCCACAGTTTCAGGGGTAGGCAATCTTGGCTCTTTTATGACTCGTGGACTTCAATTCTGGGAGTTGAAGTCCACGAGTCATAAAAGAGCCAAGGTTGCTTACCCCTGGCATAGGTGACAGGTTAATGGTGGTGCAGTGGTTAGGATGCAGTATTGCAGGCAAACTCTGCCCACAGCCAGGAGTTCGATCCTGACAGGGCTCAAGGTTGACTCAGCCTTTCATCCTTCCGAGGTCGGTAAAATGAAGATCCAGATTGTTGGGGGCAATAGGTTGACTCTGTAAAGCGCTCTTAGAGAATTCGGTAAAGCAATATGGGATGGTATTTAAGTCTATTGCTATTGCTATCGTTTAAATTACAGGATGAGAGATTCCCGTTAAATGCCAAGTAAATGTTTCTCATAGAAAGAGCAATGTCATGGGAATTATTTACAGTTTACTTATGGGATCATTTCTCCCCATTGATACCTGTTAAGATTCATTATGAGAGGTATGTTCTGGATCCCATCCACAAGAAGCTATCATAGCAGATTCAAGGTAGGGACTTGTTTTGCATGGTGCCCACTCTGTGGAATTCATCCCTTTGCCTGTGTCTGAGATTATACTTGTCCCAACCTTATCTTTCATGAGGCATTAACAACTTAGTTTTGCCATCAAGCCTGAGGTCTTGATAGTGTGGGTGACCTTGCTGCCTGATTATATTGATTGTATGGTGTTATGCCTATTCTTGGCTGCTATTTTATGCTGTCCTGTTATTTAAGCTTTTAATCATTGATTGTGTTTTATTTTTTTCTTTGTTTTGTTTTAATCACTACTTATACAGAGTCATGTATATAAAATAGGCAGCCATATAAATTTATCAGTAAAATCAATCAGTGGCAAGCTCTTTCTTGATCTTGAAGCAGAAGCATTGTCAGGAAATTGTTAATTTGGATTTCTGGGCTAAGCAGGGATTGAATTTAATCACCTCTATGGCTCCTTCCAATTATACATTTCTTTGAGTTAGTTTAATGGTTAAGACACCAGGGTAGAAAGTGGGAGGCCATAAGTTCTTATCTTAGTGATATCCTTAGTTCTATATTTAAAAAGTATGAATTCCAAATGCTGACCAACAACATGAGAGAATTATTGTCTTTTATATACTTCCTATATAGATCTGATTTTACAGAAACAAGAAATAAATTCCTGGACTAGGTTGTAATTTAGTCTGATTTAGGGGGCTAAAGTGAAAGCAAAATTTATCCTATAGAAGTAAAAATTAAAGAACGAGGGATCTATAATGGATTCAAATATATTCAGAAGTTCTGTCAATAATATTCCTCTACTTGGCTGCTCTCCTACTCTTCTGTAAATTATATATTTTATATCTCTTCAATGCTGTAGTCATGATGGGAAGGTAGATTTGTAAGTCAGAGATGCAATGAAAAAAATTATATTGGGATATTATCTTTAGTTTCCGTCAGGTGGTAGGTTAAGTAATTGACTGTGGCGCTACTAAGGGGCTTGCGTGACAACTGACTCAGCAGCAAGTAAACAGCTTTGCTGCTGATTGAATGGCACACACCTCTGCCTGTTTGTGTAGATAATAACTTTATTCAGAGATGTAGATGCAGATGTAGATAGAGATATAGAGACATGAGGTTTATATACATATAGACGTGCAAATATGAGAGTTGCTATTATTGTTTTTCCGAATGAGAATAGTCCTAACATTTGTTCATCACACATTTCCCTTATGATTTTTTTTTAATCCAAAAGTCATATTTATTCGAATGAAAATTCAGATGGAAAACAACAATAAATAGTAAACTATCTTAATGTTTTATCTCTTTAGTGGAATTCTGAAGTCCACAAGTCTTAAATTTGTCAAGGTTGCAGACCCCTGTCCTAGACCTACAACTATTCATTTAGTGGCTGTTTAGAGTTGCAACAACTCTGAAATAAGTGATGTATGACCATTTTTCGCACTTATGACCACTGCAGCATCCCCATGGTTACATGATCAAAATTCAGCTCTCAAAATTCAGACACTTGGCAACCGGCAAGTAGAAAGAAAGCTCATGAAATTTGCAGACGATACTAAGCTGGGGAGTGGGGAACTGCTAACATTTTCAAAGGCAGACTCAAGATTCAGAAAGAAAGAAAAGTAAACTCCTGCACATGGGCAGGAAAAAACAAACCACAGGTACAAAATAGACCATACCTGGCTCAACAGTAGTACCTGTGAGAAGGATCTAGGTGCCTGGTGGATCACCGCTTAAGTATGAGTCAGCCGTGTGCCACAGCTGCCAAACAACCAATGCAGTCCTAGGCTGCGTCAAGAGAGGGATAGTATCAAGATTACGGGAAGTGATAGTACTGCTCTATACGTACATAGTAGTGATGCCACACATCCTAAACAGGATAGAGAATTTCTCATTATTTTTAAATGTAATCCAGTTTAGCACTGTAAATGAGCTCCTACCACTTTTCCTACAATTTATATGTTCAACCAACTTCCAATCTTAGCTTATGAAGGGGATTAGCTTCGATTGATCATACTTTAGGTTTTAATTTTTGGCCAATTGAAAATAGAAAGAAAAGTTTCCAGATTCCTCTTCTCAGTTGAGGGGTGGGGAAATACAGATAGTCCTCGATTTACAACAGTTTGTTTAGTGATTGTTCAAAGTTACAACGGCTCTGAAAAATGTGTCTTGTGACCGTTTTTCACAGTTACGACCTTTGCAGCATCCCCATGATCGTGTGATCAAAATTCAGATGCTTAGCAACTGGTTCATATTTATGACAGTTGCAGTATCCCGGGGTCATGTGATCCCCTTCTGCGACCTTCTGACAAGCAACGTCAATGGGGAAGCCAGATTCACTCAACAGCTATGTTATTAACTTATCAACTGCAATGATTCACTTAACAACTGGGACAAGAAAGATCATAAAATGGGGCAAAACTCACTTAACAACAGAAATTTTGGGCTCAGTTGTGGTCGTATGTCGAGGACTACCCTGTAATACAGTCAAAGCTCGTAACAAGTACTGGTAAGTGGAATGAAAAAACTGCAAGTGATGTTAAGTAGCAAATTGGGTGCCATTTCCATTCTATTCCTATTCTAATATCTGGATCATTGTTTCCTTCTGCTGAATGTGCACAGCAATCTGGAATGGTTTGACTGAAGCCATCATGGTGAGAGGACTCCCAGGCCAATGGTGTTGCTAGTAGGGGGAGGGAGAGGGATTATTAGCAGCAAAGGGGATTCTCGGTTACTATAGGTCACTGCTATATAGCATCAAGCATCATTTATTATTAGTCCAAACAGAGTCAGTTGGGGATACTTTGAGTAAGAATAGGATTAGGATTGTAGCATCAACTTCAGTATTCTAGATAAATGATTTTTATACTTTGATGATATTCTCTTTGCTGATATAGTATAGGAATCTTTCTTTTTATTGAATATTCCAAAAGTTTTAAGTCACATATTGTGCTTTAGTTTGGGCCTTGTGTAATGTATAAATTCAGAAATTGATTTATTTGGGATTTTTGTTTGTTCGGTAATGCACAGTTTATGGATTAGTGTCCTGTATGGATTCATCACTATGGTTTGTTCAGAAAACCATGCGTAAAGCACCAATAGCCTTGTTGCTAATGTGTGATCTCAGCCAGTTGGACTTATTCCCATTATTAACCAAATTCATTTCCTGAGTTTTCTTTTTCTTTTCTCTTTTATGAGCAGAATAAAAATGCTGTACATAAGACAAATACAGTTCAGAAGAGGACATAATAATTTTCAATACAGTTGACATTTTTATCTAAAAAACCCTTTCTTTTTCTTTTTTCCTTTTGAGCATTAGTTACTCTTCAATTTTAAATTACAGTTACCGAGCTGGAGAATAATAAATGAGACACACACGACTGGGTGTGTGTGTTTTACTACTGGAACAACATGCCTGGTTGTTAAGCTTGGGCCTAAAGCCAAATGTCCTGTTAAAGAAATATAAAATACATCCTGTAGCAAGTCCAGCGTTCTATAAAATAACATTTTATGGCTGTTGTAAAATGAATACACTTTCTTTTGGCAAGCTTTTTTTTAAAGTTAGCATCTGTATGAAAATTAGTTGCTTTTATACTTGGTAAGTACCATATCAATATAACTTCATACCTTATACCTTATATATGAAGTTATATTGGTATGATACTTATCAAGACATATATACCTTATATGTTTTATAAGATTATAGTAATCAAGACTAACACAATAAAGCAAAGTAGGCCCATTAAATGAGACTTTAACTAAAAATTATTAGTTAAAATAACAAGGCAAAAGATTAACCAGGAAAAAAATGAAGCGTCAATTTAAAGATTTCTACATGACAATTTTACATAGCCACCAGAATTACCCCTTACATAAAATTTAAGGATAATCTGAACAATGCCAAGAGCATCCAGTGGGTACTCTCAAACTGTCATATTATCAGCATCATTCAAGCATCCTGGCATTGTGCAATGTTTTTCCTTTCTGGAGGTTGATCTTTGGCCAATATTCTTCTAATTCAGGGGTCTCCAAACTTGGCAAAGTTTAAGTTTAAGACTTGTGGACTTCAATCCTCAGAATTCCCCAGCTGAGTAATTCTTATTGGAGTTGAAGTCCACAGGTCTTAAAGTTGCTATTTGGTGACCTCTAGGTCTAGGGGAGTAAAGTCCTAATAATTTTATTCCCACTCTTCACAGAGCTAATTTACTCATGTAATCTGTGAGTCTACATTATGGGTGGTAGAGGAACAAAATGCTTAGAAACTTTTTAATTTTCTTTCAGTAGATAGTTTCAGGATGCATGGATACTCAAATGAAATGTGGGAAGGGTCTGAATGGAGATGGCAAATACAATAATTAATAGGTTGTCTAAGTTATCCCAACATTTCTCAATTCTCATTTATATTTGGTTCAAAAAGTCATCAATGTGACTTTCCATTTTTCTCTGTTTCTATTTTTTGGTGGGAATTGGTTAGTCAATGATCTATAAAGCTAACCTATTTTCTCTCCATTTTCAATCCTGTATCTGTAAATCCTCTTAGCATTTTACAGTTGGAACAAGAGATGTAGTTGCATTTACAAGATACATACTGTAAAAGAAAGTGAGGTTTAAGGGCATGTCCTGTTGACTTTTCTAAAGCATCAACAAACCCAATGGTGAATGTTCTTGAGGGTTTACTTCATAAAGTCATAATGCTCTATGTGTGATGTGAGACACACAAAACTTTTAAGGTTCTGCTTTCCAATATAATTTGATCAGTTGTATCCCCAAAGTTTACTAGAAGAATTTATAACTCTTGATTCCTTTCAGATGCATAAATGGGATCTCACAGAGCAGGAAGATGGGAGAAAAACATAGAAAATGGTACTTCGTTTGATACAAGAAGATAAAAATGGGAAGGGCAACTCTACAACCCTACCTTATCAGTCATCCATTATTCATTCTGCAAACAATAAAGGCATGTAGAAAAAAACCAGACTTCCCTTAGCAAAGGATTAAGTTGTTGGATAATAAAGACATGGAAAATAAAATAAAGCAGAATTGGACATTATTCAGAAACCAACAGAGACTCTGTTCTAATGAATAAAAAGGCAATAAATTATTTATCATGTTCATTAAGATAATTGGGCTACTCTATCTGGCTCCTTTTGCCATATTATTTGCTTGGTAATACTTTTTACTATCACATAGAGCTAAAGCTTCCAAATAAGAATTTTGTTTTGTTTTGTTTTGTTTTAAGGGGGACAAGAATAAACGCAAGCCTTTGTTTTTACTTTTGTTGATAAGGAGTTGTCTTATCACTCAAAGTGATCACAACCAAGGCATTTTTTTTGCTCAAGCCCAGGTGGTCGATAGGATGACTTTTAACACTCTTTTAACACTCTTTAAATATTATGGCCTAATTTACTTTTCCAGCTGTTGATGGGATTTTCAGAATAGAAGTGCTTTTCTTCGCTTTTTATTACAGTCTTTGGATAACAAATGGCAGCAACTCACAACTTTTCATAACCCAGAAAACCTCATTTAATCTTTGAGTGGCATGCAGTAAGCTGCATTCCAAGAAATGAGTAGAGGTGGGACAAAAAACAGGTGAGCCAGAAGCAAAGCTCAAATGAATCAAAGTTGATCCCAATTGGATTTGTAATTAAAATGAGATTTTAAATAAAGTTAGTGTGCTCATTCCAAGACACTGAATGGTTTTTCTTTTCAAATTTAGTATGGGGACCATCTCAAGAATATTTTGTGCAATTACTTCCAAGGCTTTCGGAGGTTGTGTGCCTTTGGAATGAAATCTCAGAATGCCCCAATTTGCATGTGAGCAGACTTCTGCAAACTAGGTGTCTAAGATAATAATAATAATAATAATAATAATAATAATAATAATAATAATAATAATAATAATAATAATAATAATAATAATAATAATAATAATAATAATAATAATAATAATAATAATAATGATAATGATAATGATGATGATGATGATGATGATGATGATGATGATGATGATGGAAGGGAAGGGAAAGAAAAAGAGAAAGAGAAAGAAAGAAAGAAAGAAAGAAAGAAAGAAAGAAAAAGAAAGAAAGAGAGAAGAAAGAAAGAGAGAGAGAAAGAGAGAAAGAAAGAAAAAGGAAAGAAAGAGAAAGAAAGAGAGAGAGAGAAGAAAGAGAGACAGAGAGAGAAGAAAGAAAGAGAGAAAGAAAGAGAAAGAAAGAAAGAAAGAAAGAAAGAAAGAGAAAGAAAGAGAAGAAAGAAAGAAAAAGAAAGAAAGAAAGAAAGAAAGAAAGAAAGAAAGAAAGAAAGAAAGAAAGAAAGAAAGAAAGAAAGAAAGAAAAAGAAAGAAAGAGGCTTGATCAGTGTCCCTTGGTCTAGCATTCTGTCTGTACAGCAGCCAACTGATATGCCAGAGAAACGCACAAAAGGCAAAAGCCTCCTCTTGGTGTTTCTTGCCACCACAAAGATTGCTGCTCATCTCTGCTGCCCACCACTTGTATTTGATTTATAAGCAGATAAATATACTTCTAATTCTGTACAAAGCCTACAACTGAATAGAGAAGGCTGCTGGTAGACTAGCCTCAGGGATCATTAAATGATCAGGCTTCCTGATTGGTTCACTGGGCTTGCCCATGTGACCTGTTGTTTACAGGCTTTCATCAAGGCTTCTATGCCTACAAGTACAATATGAAAGATGTAATAGGAAATAAGTTTATATGCAGAAGATTCATAATAGTTTGTTGACTATATCATTGTTCCAAGAACAACTACTCTACAGAATTTTTACTACTTCAGTATAACCCTAACTCTAACCCACCCACCCATCCATCTATCTATTTCACCTCATGCAATGACAAACCACATGTTGCTAAAAAAAAAAAGCCCTCCAAGGAACTGCAGGTATAAAACATCAGGACTTCAAATGCAAATGTGATGTCATGGTTCCGATAGATGAGACCAGCAAAAAGAACTCCAAGGGAAAAAAGTTTCCTTAAATAACATATTTATTTGGCTACGTAATATCAGCACGTTCAAAAGTGAACCAAAGACTGAAACACCCCCCCAAGGTTACAAAGTTACAAAGTGAAACTTCCCATCCCAGTAATGTGTCATCAATCACATTTCCCAATTAGCTACTTGCGTGGGCTATCTAACGAAAGTTACAACCCACCAAAATGAAGCTAGCAATGACCTTGGTTCCCACAGAACAATTTATTGTTATGTCTAAGTTAAAATACTCATACCCCCTCCCAATCCTGTGGCAACCGAAAACGAAGGGGAAATGGCTTCAGCTGATTTCGTTGCAGAGTTGACAACGTTACTGAAACAAATCAAGATAATTTACAGGTCTTTTCTCACAGTTTAGCACAAGCTAGTTAACCATTTTCATTATTATAGCTGGTGCAGGAATCTATTCCCCGTGCTCAATTAAATGATTTGGTATATTGTGTATATTTGGTAAATTGCTCTGAAACTACAACTTATAGCAATGCCACACTACAGACTGCTAAAAAGGCATCTCATATCTCAGAGAACACCTGCTAATGAAACTGCCCATTCCTGAATCTCCAGGAAGGTTCTCATTATATTAAAATAGTGGTAGGCAAATTCAAGTTCATGTTTATTACAGTCATTGACCAGAGTTTTATACAAACCTAGAATTATAACATATCCAGGAAATTCAGAACTAAAGGAAAAGGTAAAATAAAGTCTTTAAGTGTAGTCCTTAAGATACTAAATGATAACATGATATTTAATAAATGTTAAGTATGTATGTTAACAATAACAATCCTGAACAAAATAGGGCAATGTAATTAATTTCTAATTATTTGATATAGTAGACATTCCAGTTTTACTTTTCCAATTACATACAAGTGAACCTATATAGTATAGAATTGCATTATAAACTTCCTTGCCTACCCAACTTTACGTGGAATGAAATCTTATCTTCTGGTGTGAGTTGAATAGGTTTACTTCTAGGTAAGTATGTGCAGGATTTGTGACCCCCATTCCCAGTTCAAATTGATTCCTTCGAAGTGGGGTGAATAATTCTGAATGTGATATTGACATTAGCTTGCTTACTTAAGGACTATGTTAGCTACGTTAGAGATTCTATACGTGCTTATCAGTTCTATTTTCAGTTGGGCATAATTTGAAGATCAAATTAGGACAATCACCTCCCCCCTCCAGGAATGTCAAAACAGGCATACAGCATTAATCCCTAATCTTAACATTGTTTACCAAAGCAAAGTTCCATATTTCAGAAAACACAAAGTAATAAATGAAATTGGCAGCAGCCATTTATGAGCAAGATAAGTACTGTACAGTAAAGCATTAGAGTCTTGTTACAGGATGTACTAAAAACTGACAAATATGTTTGATTTCAGCAAACAATATAGCTCCCCATCTCTCATAAAACCAGACTTTAGGATCACCCCATTAAGTCAACAAGCATTACATTACAAACCGACATAAGGAAGTACTTATTTACATACTTATACATTCTATCATTTGGCCAATATTTGCAAGTGTGGGTCCGAGGACCAATTCCTGGCAATTGAAAGCTGCTGTGGAGACTGCATAGACCTCAGGTGGATTTGCAGATTACCAGCGTAAAGAGGGCTCTCGAACATTTTTGAGCCTGTAATGTTGAACAAGTGTCTTGTAAAATTGTATAAAATGCAATAGGAGTGATGGTCAATCCTAAAATATTGATAAAATCATTTTTACTTCCTTTAACTAATATTAAGTAGGATGAAGAAGATCAGATAATATCAAATATCTTTGAATCAGCATCTCAATTTTTTTTTTATCCATTTTCCATTATTAATAAACATTCTATAGAAGTGGACAAATTACATTAATCTACTGGTTAATCATTATAATTTTTGCTAAACCTTTCCCAAGGGACACTCAAACTAATCCTACTGTATTTGCATTCCCTTATTACATTTTCCTTTGTATAATTCCATGCTTTCCAGTATTGATTTTAAAACAGTTTTAAATGCAGGAACGGGGCACATCTGATAAAATGGAGTTTATGATTTATCTGGAAATAGGTGTGGGAAGAACAGTAGGACAATATATGCTTCAATTGAAAAATAAATATTACACAGGCAGTTGCAACATACTATTTTTTTTTATCTGCCAAATATCTAACGATCTTCTCAACTTATTTTCTACAGGTGTGATATATGCTGCAAAGAGAATTAGAGTCATTAACAACCTTGGTTTAATTTTTGGCCTCCCAATATACAGTACATGGTTATTTACCATTCCTACATAGGATCTTCCCATTTGCTTCTGATATTATGCTTCTGGACTACTGATCTGTCAACATACTAACTTTGGCCATAGGTTCAACACAGAAGCCCATATAGTACGCTTAGGAAAATGTTGGAACCATTTAGGATCATCAACATTAAATCAATCCTGTGCATTTAATAGTCAAGTTTGTCAAACTCTGTTGTTGCCATGATCATGACCATCATTAATGCAATCAGTTTTCATAAGAACATCTTTTATCTCTACTCAGCCTATTTATTTTCCATAAACAGGGACCACCTTTAACTTTAACAGGTGAAAAGATCATCTTTAACTTTTCAGGATGCCAAAAATTGTTCTGTGTTCAAGCTTTCGCTGTATTGCTGATCTATAGTCCTTTTACAAACAGTGCCTGGTTCTCAATGTTATTATCGACACCTTGCCATTTAGAAAGGAAGAGCTCAGTTTGAAAGAACACACTTTCCATTCCCCCACCATCCAGTCAGAGCTGAAGAAGTTTCTTGGATGAGAAGCAAAATGTCTTCAGAGAAAAACAAGAAAGTCCAGTTGCCTCGTGAAAAAGCACCTTTGGGATAACTATGACCTGGATGACTGAGAATCTCCATAGACATGATTTGCAAAAGTCTGCCTATGAGCTCCTAGCAGAGGCATCGTTTGATTGGAAAACTTCCATTGTTCACCTTTAGCCAGAGTGCAGTCATGGTCACCAATGCACCCACAGACACCTGCCTTAACCCTTTATTGATTTATTTCAGGCTCTTCACATTAAAATAACCCACGGAATATGACAAGTTATAAAGTCATGTATTAACTTCAAGCATCTTATTTCACATGACAAACATAGGTTGCATTTGTAATCCAGTGAACTTTCATCACCTCAGAAAAATGACAAAGGTAAGATGAACTAGTGGACTTTTTTTATATATTAGAAGAAGACAACAGGAAGCAAACTGTTGTTTGGTGAATTCACAGTGCCCATTATGTTAGAGACCCCCCAACATACCCTCAAAATCCCAAAGGTGTCTAGCTAATGCAAGAAAGTTTGCTGTCCCCTGTGCTTAAATTACTTTCCTGAAGTTCAGCAGTTTTTAGTTTAATTATTGTCTTAATAAGGGCAATGGCTGAGGATCTGATATATTTCAATTTGTCTTGCAACATGCAGGAAAGATGAATGTTGGTTATACTAAACAAAATGAACCACAAAGCCATGCTGATATAAAAATGATGAAATGGCCAGCATCTTGTTGAATTGTGTTACTTGCTGTACAGTACATTGAAAAGGTGCCAGCAGAACAGAGGAAAATCTTTCCTATGATTTTAGTGCTACAGGTTCTTCCTATGAATGTACATCCTTTGCTTCATCTTTGAATAAACCACATCAGAAAAATATAATGACAGTCCCTATGCATCCATTTTCTCTGTTTCTCCATCAGGAGCAACGTATCCTCCTTGCTATCACTACAGGCTATCACCGGGGATCAGTTTTGTATCCTGAATTCTCCTCCACATGATGTCTCTGTAT
This sequence comes from Azemiops feae, assembly GCA_023970755.1. Classification (NCBI taxonomy): domain Eukaryota; kingdom Metazoa; phylum Chordata; class Lepidosauria; order Squamata; family Viperidae; genus Azemiops; species Azemiops feae. Next base: position 2,117,937 of record JALGBA010003888.1, on the reverse strand, counting down.
AAAAGTTTTGCAGTGAGTGCTCTCTGCTATCAGAAAGGTCGCCTGGATAATGTGACACACATTTTACTTTCAGCAAGCTTGTTATAGCCAGCACTGAATTTTTCATGAGCGCTTCAGTAACCTGTAGCTGAAGCTCTAGGGGTTTCTACCACAAAGAGGTAGATCAGTTTAGCTCTCAGTTCCCATCTGGCAGTGGGTGACAGGGACAGTCAAGAGGCTGCAGGAAACCTGAAGAACAAGGGGCTAGGATGGGGGAGTGGGTACGGGACATCTATTGTGATGCATGAAAAGCTAAACATGTGCTTCTTGTATGGGCATAGATTTTGAGACATTTATTGTTACTGCAAGCTTAAAGTTTATACCCATTTTACTTTAAGGTCATCTGCAAACAGCTGTCTCTTCCACAGATGGGCAACACATGCATTTCTATTTTCTGCTAAGTTAGAAGTCTTTGAACTTAATTCTTGATTTTTTTTTCATCCTTTAGCTACTTAAAACATCATTTATTCATGCACTGGTGGTAAACTGGGCCCATTCGTGCTTTTTAGGGTCTGATTTTAAAAATACACACTAGAAAGCCCAGTACTTAAAGTTTCTGGGCTTTAAATAGCATTATCTCAGTCATATTAAATTTCCCCTGTGAAGCCCTTATTAATTTAAACGTTATTTTCTCTCTTCCATAAGTTTCACATTGCATTGCATTACCAAATGAGATATACTCTACTTAAAAGAACGGTATCTAATACTGTAGTTCCATGTTTCTTTTCCCCCAATAAATATTAAAGCAGTCAACATTAAACAACTGCAACACCATCTTTGCATTTACCTTCAAAAAATACTGACTCCTAATATTTACATGCAAAGGAGAGCTGATAATTAGCAAGGCAGATGGAGAGGGGAAAAAATCCTAACTTTTTTCTTCTTCTGCAACTGATGACAAATCTTCTTTGAACAAGAACTTTTCTTCCAATTAATAAAGCAGCTTTAGAAGAGTGAATTTTCTCAGTGCTGCTACAAATGGAGGAAATGATTAAACACCTTCCCTTTATAAGTCTCAAGTTCAATGCAGCTGCTATCTTCACTGTTAAAAAATAAAACTAAGCAGGATTTGACCTGATTAATACATGGATGGGAATTCCAGCACTGAAGGCTAGACCCAGAAGTTAAAAAGAAATCATGAAAGAAATCATGATTTCTTTTGCTATTATTGCCAAGAAAACTGACATGGCCAGATCTGTGTAATTATCTATATTCAAGCTCAGTTTGAGGCTTTATTAGCTTTGTCTTCATTCTAATTTATAGGCAAACTATTTTACATAGCCCATTTCTTCATTGCATGGTATTCTGTCTGCATCTGCTATCTCCATAAAGTTGTTCACTTATCATTTTACTGTAGAATATTGGGCCTGGCCAGGATTAAACTTCAATTTATGTTGCTAATGGACCATTTTCATTCATCAAGTGCAGTTATGGTAAGATAGTGTAACTATGCTTGTAATTACAAATTTATCTTGTCTTATATGAAAAAAAAAATTCTATTGACTGATGGCCTTTTTCGAATCATGATTCAAACTGTATTACACTCACATTAGGATATTATACTGCATATTTCTCTGTGCAATATGTCATGACATGCTGATTAGCAAGCTAGTTAAGTACTGTATGGATGGTGTTACAATTAAATTAAAAACCCCACATTTTGACAGTGACACATGCAAAAAGGATGTGGATCCTACTGGATCCCAAACTAAACATGATTCAACAATGTGATACTACTGGAAGCAACACAACACAACACAAAATGAATCTTGGGTTTCCTCACCCTATGTTCAGGACAATTCATTATTCTCTTCTGGGCTGATAACACCTGGAACTCTGTGTCTAGTTCTAGGCATGTTCAAAAGGACCATTAGCAAACTACAGCAACCAAAAATAATGAGGAACAGTTGTAGGCCTTGGATGCAATTAGCCTGGAGAAGAAAAACCCCCACAGAAATATAAGATGACAAGGCAGAATTGTCCAAAACAAGTATTGTTCTAGGACAAGAAACAGTGGCTTAAATTACAAGGAAGTAGTTTTCAGCCGAACATCGGGGAAAAAATCCTAATGGTAAATGCTGTTCAACAATATAGCAGACTGCCAACACAGATAATAGGCTCCTTTCCCTGAAAAACCATCTGACTTGGGTGTGGTAAAAATGGATTCCTGCAGGTATTAGACTAGATCTTCTTAGGATCCTTTCTAATCCTTGCATTCTATGACTTTGCATCTTTTGATCTGTTAAGTTTAAACCTAAACTGCTTTAACTTAGCCTTTGCGTAACTACAGGCATAGAATGGATGCTTTTCTATAAAGCTGTAAGATACATATTTAATGTCATTATATCCTATCCATATAAACACTGGAATGACGTTCCAAGGGATTCTGCGAATAAAAGGAGAAAAAGATGAACAAACACATCCACAAAAAGCCAGCCTTTCCCATTGAACACCTGTTGCTTGAGCATGGTTAATTACTTTTGATTGTTGTCAAGTATCTGAAATATTTATTGCCCTGCCTGTTAATTTTCTTGGAAACAGAAAGGCAACACCCCTAAAAATAATAAACTTCTCTAATTTCTGGCATCCTAAGCTAGTTGTTTCTCGGATTCTGTATTTCATTTTAAAATGTCCTTTGGAAGAGAGAGAATTTCTTTTCATAACTGAAACCCAGCTGGTTTGGGCACTGTGAACCCTGCCAGTCTACTGAAAAAGAAGCCAATGACTCATATACATGGTGCCAAATGGTTGCAATAGTGTCACGCAGCGCCTAATAAAAAGATATTGTTGGTGTTGTCTTGTGACAGGGTTGGGTTGGATGGCATTCAGAGTGGTGAGACTAATTTTTCAGACTCATACAGGCAAGGAGCCTTCATTATCTGAGGGAGGAGGCCAACCTACTCATCCCCAGAAATTGCAGTGCTGAGTAACATTACTTTGAGGGGACTGTCCATTGTGATGCATTTTGAGATGATTGTAGCATGCCAGAATATTGCATACTTTATGCCCAACATCAGGGCTGTGTCAAGTGGCAGGTTTGAAAGACGACAGATGGAACTTGTAAGGCATGATCCATCTTAGGCTGTCTTAAAATGCTGCTTCATTCCACCTAAATAGCAGGGCTGGCTCTACACATCAGGTGGATCAAGCCAAACATTAAAACAAGACCTCAGCATTACCTTCCTACACACTTAGATGGATACATTTTACATCTTTCTGGTTAATATCATTGAGACATGAGAGTTTGAAGCTTTGGAGATCTAGTATTTAAGTGTCGTGTGTATGCAATTTATACTATGCCACAACCTTTCAAGTATCAAAGTTTTCTTTTCCTGCAAAATAAGCATCAGGTTTTCTATCTCATTTGTAGGGTGCTTTAGAGTTTCTTATAGGTACTTAAATTTCTTGATCTGAAAAAGGCTATAATATTATAACTTGATATCTAACTGAAGTGTGAGAAGCCAAGGAAACGTCATCTCACTGTAGTGAATATCATATAGTGAAAGACAGTAACAGTTACATCCACTTCTTGGATGATACGTCACTCAGAGAAATGAAAGGATCCTAAAACCCAACCTTGAGAATGTCACTAAAAAAAGGATCCTAAAACCCAACCTTGAGAATGTCACTAAAAATGTCATTTTAAAATGATCCCGGAAAAGGAATCTTATTGTGTCAGTTCAAAGTAGAGCTGACTGCAAAAGTTAACGTACAAGTGATATATTACTCCAAAAATCCAGAACAAATGCATGTTTATTCAAATAGGATAAATGAATATTTTGACAAATAACACATAGGATTATGTATCACAAGATTGGATTCAGAGCTCTAATAAGGCATTCTGTAAAATAAAACAGTTTGCCCTGAAAAAAATCAGAAATTGGATGATTTTTCTAGATATTACTATTAAATGTCAGCCAGAAATTCAAATGTTTTAATTCATTATCATTATAAATTAATAGTTGTAATTCCTTTTCCAGTTTAACATAATCAGATGACATTTTCAAATATAGTAGTAACTATTACAAAGGGTAAAATGTGCTATATTCTAGATAGAGGGGTTTATGAATGTATCCACATACATATGCATAGATGTGAATTAGTTATTTAAAATCATTTTTTAAATTTTTAAACAGTGCAGAATTGTTTACTAGGGAACAGTGCTGGTAATATTCAGATAAAAGATGGGTTCAACATTTGTATTCATGTGACTATAGCTCTTGGGAGAGTAAGCAATTCTGAACATTATCAGTTTGCTGTTGAACTTGGGAAGTGTTAATATAAATAAGTTAAAATAATCTCTCATGTTTTTAATGAAATAATAAACTAAGCATATTAAGTGGTTATTTTTCATAATGTACTACAACAAACAATGAAACCACTGAACTTATTCATTTGAACCAAAGCATGGATCATAGCAGAGAATGCTTGAGAGACAACTCTAAAGCATAATTGCAACTGCCTTGTTTTACTTTTTTTTTTTTTTTTAAATAAAGTTTCCTATTTATTTTCTTTAAAAAAACACACTTAAGATGAGATGTCAGTTATCTGGATGGTTATTCATGGGTGTATGTTTTATCTATGTCTAATACGAATTTGATTGACAGGAGAGTTACACAAGGGGAGAAGGTCAGAACCTCACTGGCAGGTTAACAATGGATTTTTTAAAAGGCATAGATGCAGCAAAATAAATACAATGTGCAACATAATCCCAGGCATTATTATAAAATGCATGTTCACATAAAACACCATGCAACTAAAGTTCCTTTGCTCCTTTTTGTCCACACGTTAGGATACAAAAGGTATTTGAATAAAAACGGTTTCAATGCCCATACAATTTTCTTAGCAACAATATAGAACATTATAACATTACTTTAAGGATCAGCATTTGGATAGCCCCAGTATGCTAACATAGCTGATGTTAAGGCTTCTTCAAGCTATGGTCAATTCCTGGAGACACATCCATATGGTTTTCTTGGCAACAACATAGAAGTCTTCCAATTCCTTTCTGGAATGTTATTTTGACTTACCATTCTAACCTACAACCCTGAAAAATATTAACCAGGTTAGCCTTTTTTTTAAGATCAGCCAAAATAAAGGACTATATCTGAAATGCTGTGTCTTTCAGAGAGTATGGGAAGAAAAACAATTGTAGCAATAGAATAAAACAGGATGGGGGACCTATTCAAACCAAACACATATCAGTTATGGTGGGGCCTCGGTTTACCATGGATAAAGCCACAGTAGAAAACTCAAAATCCATCCTTAGTAGCAATGACACAAGCATTCTGTTCAGCAACCACTTGAAAATCATTTATTAGAGTCAATAAATCCTTGGAATCAGTGTAGTTCTTTACTAAGTTGAGTTCAGGGAAGAGGATAATTCTTACCTTTGATCAGCTACTGATCAGAAAAGGCTTTTTAAGACATGGGACAGAAAGTTTTTGACCAGATGGTATATATTAAGTTTATGAATTAGCTCATGAAGTTCTCCATCCCTGGAATAGAATTTTATATTTGAAACTTGGAAGCAACATAGGTATTTTATTTCAAAATATTGTTCTTTTTCTTCCTAAAATGCCAAACTTTATCATTAATTTAATCTTTCCCACTCTTATATATGCAGATACGAATTTCAAGCAGAACCTAATACAAACTTCCATTCAGAAATAATGGAGTTAAACTTACTCTGTACTTAATATGTTTAGGATTGTAACTGCAATCATGTAAAACATAAATTGATTAGCTACCAAGGTCCAGCTTTAATTAGGGGGGCAATGAGGTTAACAGCATACCTGCTTGTATTTTTATAATCCAGATTTTTTTTTTTTAAGGTGGGGAAATCATCTTTCTAATTTAAGCATTTTATTGCAAAATAAACCTAGCTAAAACAATTAAATCAGGAGTCAATTCATACACAGGGCAACTTCTGGCACAGAAGTCAAGATAATCTGTTCTTCTTCTAACAAGATTAGTTTTGCTGCAAAAGAGAAAAGCACACAGAAACCAATGTTCTTGAATCATTTTGTATCTTTTTGCAGCCACTATGACCCTCCACTAAATCAGGACACACCAAATGTTTATGTGAATTAGCAGTGCATGTTCATAGACACAGGTACAAGTAAAATGATGCAGTCTGGAAAGTCATTATAGCCCAATACTCCATTAAAGCTGTAGGTGAAGTGAATGCCAAATTTGATGACTTCCCACTGAGTAAGAATGCTCAGCTCCCAGCTTTTCCAAATTCAAATATGGGATCTGTCAGCAAAAGCAAACACTGTTTTTGTTATGAAATTCACTGGGTTCTCTACCCCCACCCCACCCCAATCTACGATGCATGAGATTGGGCCTCTGCCTCTTTTAAAATGCCTTCAAGTTTGAGAGGCAACCATCCCTGTGAGTTTGATGACTTGGAGTTCCCAAAAAAGAATCATGGCTCTCTCTTGTGCCAAAAATGCTGTCATATCATTTCTCTAGCTTTGTTTCATTAATGCCCAAATGCAATGAGTAGCACTTGGCTGGCACACAAATACAGTGCTTAACTTGACAACTGGTGCACCCAGAGGGAGACAGTTGGTACCAAGAAATTCTCACAACAAGGAAGAAAAATACAATTTGAAGAAGAATGTTAGCAGCATAATGGATATACATATATGTTAGGTGCATCAGGCTATACATTGCACATTCTACACAAATATATATATATATATACACTTCCTATAAAATCTCATTTGAGTTCCTGCAAGGTGGCAAAAATAAAGGAATGAAGCTTGTCTCTTTCTAGCCACTTCTCCTAGACTGTGTGATAAAAAGGCCCTGTCTCACAACTGGTGAAGTTGAGAACACAACTCTCCAATATCTGGATACATCCAAGCCATTTGGTTGTGTAGTCACAGGAGAATTTCATTGCCTTTGAGCACATCCAACTGAAAGTGCTGAGTATGCTTCTGTTTTTCATGTGAAGACAGCCTCCCCCTCCCCCCCCTCTTTTTCTGCTTCCTCCCCCTTCCCTTACAACCCTCCAAAGAGACAAGAGCAGGGATGGCATCACAAAGCACTTCTTGTACTGAAGAGTCTTTGGTGTTCAGCAGTATTAAGTTCCTTCCTTTTGTTTTTTCAAAGGCCTGCACTGTCAGCAAGTGTTACCCTGTATACTACACTAAGTTCTGGTATCTCTGAGCAAGGATTTGTGTGTAGGCCAACTAGGAAGATAATATTAAGAGGGGGGCCTTCATGCCTCTGGACCTTGTTCTTTTCAGAAAGGACAGTTCCATGGCAACCAGGACTATTAGGGAGCCACAATCTTGTCACCACAATTTTAAGCCCTAAGAATTAAACCAAAAAGATAAAACAAGATGTGGCAACTTTATCTTTTGCATAAAATAATTTCTCAGAAATATGATCAGTGCAAGCATTTAAAAAGAGGGAAGCTGTGGGAGGGCAGGACTGTCCTGTGCACATTAGAGTTTTGAAAGATGAATGAAAGGAGGAGAAAACGCAATCTTTCTGCCACTTTTAAAATACTGTGCGTCCATGTGCGGGTTTCTGCAAAGAGTGAACTATTGAGTTGCCCAAAGAATAGCATCATAAGATTATAGATTAATAACAAAGTGCTAACGTGAATTTAGACAAATCTCCTTCTGATAATAAAATGATTTAGCTTAACTATAGAAGAGAATGGAGGCTGCTTTGTAGAAGGGAGGGACCTATAGCAAATCAATCCTTGCATGAAATGCTGCATCAAGCAGGTATGGAAAATATAAACTTTGTCATAGGTTCAGCAAAAATGTATTTGAGACAGACCTCAAACATTCAATTTTTAGACCTCCATAGACAGGTAAACAGCAGCATTTTACCATTTTATTGTAATACTAATAAACACTTGGTATTCTTGGTCTATAGAGACAGTACCATAACAAAGTTCATTTTGTCAGTTCTTGTTCTGTTATGAGCAGTGCCATTTGGATTGAGGTAGTTCCTTTAGCTTCTTATTGCTATGAATCAAATAGTGGCCATCCAAGTGTTGCAATCAAAATAGAAATGGGAGAACAGGACAAGAACCTCAGGCTCATAATTCATCCTGCACATTTTGACAAAATGTCCTCTTTCACAAAAACATGCAATTTTCTCCTTCTTACATTTTCTCTCATGGGATGGGAAGCTACGTGATTTCTTCTGGTTTATTCTATACGTAAACTAAATGCAAGAAGAATGAAATGACATCCTTATGCCCAACAGCCTATGCTTACCTTTTCACGTGAGAAGGTGTATGTTAATTCTTTTGAGATCTGCACATTCTATGCCTGATAGACAAAGTACACAAAGAAAGAGGTCCTTCAGGTAAGTCCATTCCTTATTTCCACCTGCATTGCAAATGGATAAAATCAGAGGCGGTGCTTACCTTTTTAGAACTTACATGACAACTTCAAGCCCACCAGAGTACCAAGGAGAAGAACAGAGTGACAATTATCTGAAGCAGAACATCCAGATTCAGCCACAGTTTTGTTCCATATAGCATAAACCTTGTGAACTCTCAAGTTTCCTCTTTCCACTATGTACAGTATTCAAAATGGATAGTGATTAATATTTATATGTATATAGATGCATGGGATAGATAGATAGATAGATAGATAGATAGATAGATAGATAGATAGATAGATAGATAGATAGATAGATAGATAGATAGATAGATAGATAGGTAGGTAGGTAGGTAGGTAGGTAGGTAGGTAGGTAGGTAGATAGATAGGTATGTATGTATGTATGTATGTATGTATGTATGTATGTATATAGCATGTGTATATGTGTGTTATGTATGGGTATGAGTAGATATATATTTTCTTTTGAGAGCAGGCAACAGAATTTCATTTTTAATGTGGGCCAGTGTGCTCATAGTAAAAAATGACATAAAGATTACTAAGGATGTGATGGAAACCTACATGTGAAGCTACATGATGTCTGCCAATTTTTCTTAATTTTTTTTTTTAACTTCAGGCTTTTTTTCATAAATTTTATACCTTTTCAGGATTTGCAAGCTAGATATAGCTGCCTTATATCATGTTAGACTTGATTCCATCCTGTCCCAATACTATATACACAGCAAGGAGTCCTCTAGCATTTCAGACTGAAGTCTTTCCTAGCCCTGTCTGGAGAAATTGGAAATTAAAACCAAGGACTTCTATACATATACACATCAGATGCCAACGGCATCACTGACTTCCAAATGGCAGAGGTAACTAGGCAATGAAAGACCACCCGTTTTTATGTGTGAACAATGCATACAACATACAATATATAAGGACGTGGCTTCAATCATCCAGTCACATCTGCAATTTTAAAGTCAGTGACTGCCACTGTGGATGCTGCTGGCAGAGGTTCTATCTCTAAGCTACAGTTCTTCACTTTATCTTGGAAATACTGGTGTGTATTCTGCAAAGCAATTTCCCCCAATCTGGACATTCTCAAGGGTGTCACTTTTTAAACTTTCTCAGCCAGTATTGTTAATGTCCTGGGTTTCTATTCCACATATTTGGAGCAGGCCCAGCTTGAGGAATGTTGCTACTGAAAGTAGCAATGCAGTTGATAGAGCTTTTTTGCATTGAGAATGAGTGGAAAATGGATATAAATGGTCAGAATTTGGACAGCATTTCCTTTTCACGTTGTTGACCAGCTTCATTCTTCATCACATTACATTAACTTTTGCATAATGTCTCTGATGCATGTACCTTCCTGGAACTGTAGGTTTTATGCCTGATTACATGTTCACTTGTGTCCTGGGGAAAAATTGCTCCATTGAAATGAGATCTAAAGCAATGTGAGATCTGATTTTGATTTTGAATCAAAGACAATTTTTAATGAATCAAATACCTGGATGTGAATCTTGAGGCTGAAACTTGCCTTTTCTGTTTTCTGAACAAGGAACAAGGAAATTAGATTAGATTAGATTAGATTAGATTAGATTAGATTAGATTAGATTAGATTAGATTAGATTAGATTAGATTAGATTAGATTAGATTAGATTAGATTAGATTAGATTAGATAATCTTTATTGTCATTTTTACTTGTGGGCACAATGGCACACATTAAAAATGAAATTTAGTTGCTTCCTCTCAAAGTGTACACATACATAACACACATTTAAAACATACTATATACAACATATGTATAGACCTACACCCTTACATATGTAACATATAAATATTATTCACTGTTCATCTTGAATACATAATTAGACTGAGTAAACATTACATTTACTGTGTAAAGTAAAGTATACCTGTATACTGCACAAGTCAAAAAGAGGGCTGTGAAAATATCTACAGACCCCTCACATCCTGGACATAAATTGTTTCAACTTCTACCCTCAAAACAACACTATAGGGCATTGCACACCAGAACAACTAGACACAAGGGCAGTTTTTTCCCCCGTGCCATCACTCTGCTAAACAACTAATTCCCACAACACTGTCAAACTATTTAGTAAGGCTGTATAACTGTTATTCTTCTCATCTTTCCTATTACCTATCTCCTTATCTACTTATGACTATAACTTTGTTGCTTGTCTCTTAAGATTTACATTGTTTTATTTAGTTGCCTAGTATGATTTATGATGATTGCTTATTTAGTATCCTATGACTATCACTAAGTGTTCTGTCTTATGATTTATGATGAATGTATTTTTACAATGACTATGATCATGATTTATCACTTATAGCTTTATGTACACTGAGAGCTTATGCACCGAAGACAAATTCCTTGTGTGTCCAATCACACTAGGCCAATAAAGAATTCTATTCTATTCTATTCTATTCTATTCTATTCTATTCTATTCTATTCTATTCTATTCTATTCTATTCTATTCTATTCTATTCTATTATTATTAATAGCTAATTCATGCTTACCTTGCTTGGCAAATTTCATCTCATATCTTCTTCATCACTTCTTTGCCTTATGGTCAAACTATGTTTAGCTGCAGCATTGAAAAGCATTTCGTGTTCCTTGCTTTATATGTGACTTTGTTCTTCTTGTTAAGTATGCTAACATTGGTGATTATACTAGATTAATATAAAACCAGAAAGGTTTAATTTCTGGTTTTCTTTGCTGTGGTAGTTGAAAATAAGATTCAAATTTTTAAACCCCAGAGTAGTATCAAGGAACAAGTCTACTGTCTCTTGTATTCTGGTGAGCAAGAAGCCTTGGCATTAGGTCTGTCAAGGCCTGGCATTAAGAAACTGTAATATTAAGCATATTTCCATTGGTGGTTAAAAGCTTTAACGATTGAAATCCAGGAGAGCTGCTTAACTTTTAAAAGAATGATATCCTAAATGACACAAAACAAAATGATTTCTAATCTAGGGTAGACAAAGGTGCTCTTGATCAAAAGGCAGGTAAAAGCATTCTAATCACTTTGAATACCATTTTCTTTTGAGAGAAAGGATAAAAAAAATCATCTACTTACCAATAGAGTTTGCTGGCTTTTTCTGAATATGCAATACCACTTGATATATCTTGCAGGCCACTCTAGGACTTTGTTGTCTTGGTTTTACACAAAAAGTGGAAATATTACATAATAGGGATCGTTACAGTGCATTAGAAGACTTGCAGGCAAAAAAGTCAAATTATTTCAGTACCAACTTCTGTTCAAAAAGATGACAGATGCCATCCAGGAGATAAAAGAAACCCAGGTAGTCCTCGACTTACGACTATAATGAAGCCTGCCCATCATGTTTATAAGTTGTAATAATTGTAAAATGGATCATCTCTGTGACTGACCCAATTTAACCATCATTTTTGTTCTCATTAAACAAATGCCATGGATGTTAAACAAACCAATAGTTAGCTATGGGCAAGGTTTGCCACAGACTGGCAGTAAATGCTGGTTTTCAGCAAAACTGTAGTAAAACACGATCACATGACTGCTGTATAAATGTTGGCCAGTTGCTGAATGTCTGACATGCAGTTATGTGATCAAGGATGGGGGGCATCTGTCCCAACTTCAGAACTGAGTCGTAAGTAACTCCAGGAAGTATGTCCTAACTTTGAACAGTCACTAACCAACCCATCATAAGTTGAGGGCTACCTGTATAAAATATTGCAGATTTGGTTAACACTATGCATGCATGCACTAGGTATCTCTCCCACACCATTCAATAGCTTCATTCAGTAGCTACAAACATGGAAAAATAGGAAGAACCTTTTCTTATAAAGAATAGTGGTCCCACGTTTTGTTTTGTTTTTTTATTTATTTATTTATTTATTTATTTATTTATTTTTATTTATTTATTTATTTATTTATTTATTTATTTATTTATTTATTTATTTATTTATTTATTCAATTTATTCAATTTATTTATTTATTTATTTATTTAATTTATTCAATTTATATGACTGCCTCTCTCAACAAGTGTAATGCTTTGTGAGAATGTCCTTGAGACACAGTAGTAGCAGCAGCAGCAGGAGGAGGAGGAGCAGGAGTGAGAGCAGGAGCAGGAGCAGGAGGAGGAGGAGCAGGAGTGAGAGCAGAAGCAGGAGCAGGAGGAGGAGCAGGAGCAGGAGGAGCAGGAGGAGCAGGAGTGAGAGCAGGAGCAGGAGGAGGAGGAGCAGGAGTGAGAGCAGAAGCAGGAGGAGGAGGAGGAGGAGCAGGAGGAGCAGGAGGATCAGAGTAGGCCACAGTCCAATAAGAGAAAGCATAGCCCAGAGAAGCAATGGGAGGGTGGCAAGCATCTCAGAAGGGACCCTTCCTAGTTTCTTGAATTATAAAGGTGAGGGAGGAGAGATGTATTTTCAGACTTGCAAAATTCTGCTACTTAACCTTACAACAAAGGTAGTGTTATTACTTATGGTCAGTGCTTCTTGTTTGAACTATCTCAAAGGGCTGACCAAAAGCAGCTCTAGGCTTTGTATTTTTGGTATTTTGTTTTGCTTTATATTTCTGCTTGTGGAGGTTCCAGAAGGTCTACAGACTAGAAAGAAGGGAATAAAATCTGGGAATTTAGAGATTGTAGCACACTCATTTGTCCACCACTATCTTTTGTGAAAACACACGATGGGTACAGCAGGTAAGGGGCATAAATCTGATTCCATAACCAGATCCAACTTCTCAGTATGTCTTAGACCTTAAGAAATCAAGCAACAGTCACAGCAAAAACATTACTTTACATTAGTTGAGTAAATATGAAAAGAGATAGCGTGGTGTAGTGATTAAGATGTTGGACTGCTTTGAGAGAGATCCAGATTCAAATCCACTCTATCACAGGGTGACATTGGACGGGTCACTCATTCTCTTAGCCCAGGGCTGTTACAGCTGAGCTAAAGTAAAGAGGGATAATTTTATATGCTGCTTTGGTCATTTCCCCATACGTTGTCTCCTACAGTTATCCGACATTGTTGGGTCATAATATCAGTAATGAGAAAAGGTTTTACATCACTATAATGATGCATAAGCGATTAGAAGATATATAAGTAACTGAGGAGGAAATGGCCAGAGGTTCCTGGAGAAAAAGTGGGGTCTGAGCAAGCATACAAACGTAATATATGCTAGTATACTGAAGTGTTACTCAAAGTGTATCCTATTTTTATTCTTCCATTATGCATATCAAATTCAACAACTAAATTCATCATTCATTCTCTTTGTTCAAGGTGTCTGAAAGTTACTTTTATTTAATAATTAATTAATTAATTAATAAGAATATGTGGAGAGTAAAATTGTTTGCTTTGTTATAGCTGATTAATGCTTCTTTCTGTAAAATCCTGGATACCTTCACATGAGGCCAAGTTAGTTTGCCACAGGATCGTCTTTCAAAGATAAGAGTACAGCAATTTGTTTCTTTTCAGTGGCATATCAGTTAAGACATTCCTTTCCACCATCAGGGTTTAGGCATAGCATTAAAATCTGAGTATTTCTGCAACTGAATTCTGTTTGAACCAGAATCACATGTTATGAACAGAACTTCTGGTGAAAATAAAACCCTCTGTTTTTATGCAGCCATTGGCTTATTTTCACATGGCCTTCCGATTAACTTTGGATACTCTTTGCAAGAAATTACTTCAGACTTCTGGCAAGAACAGTTTGTTTTGCCTGCTCCATAGTTCAGTGAGCACAGGGGACGTGAAAACTCAAAGAGGGACAGGGAGAGAGAAGGGCTGGTTTCATAACTGTCCACTGACAATATAGCAATGTGGCCTTTCTCATCCTTCCTATTTTTCAGAAACATGTTGATTTCCTCATGTGTAAAACATTAGACTTTAATCTACTTTAAAAGTTAATTTAAGTCTTGCTTTGCTTCCATGTTGGTAGAAAACAATCCCAAAGCTTCTTCAACCCACATCAGTTGTCTAATCCTGGCGAACAGTGGTTTTTCTTTTTCTTTGCTTTCTAAATTTTCTTTGGGACTTTCCCAGTAGGGAAAGGGGCATCAGTTTCTCCAGCTAGAATGATTGTTAGGTAATCTTTACTAATGATGTGAAATAGTTTGCTTAAGTCTGGTGGTTTGTAGATACCATAATTCTCAGACTGTCCAGCCTACTTGCAGGCATTGGTTTAAGAGAGGTGGGTGAGACACGTTGATGTAAAGCAATCTTTCATATAATCTCATATAACAAACTTGTAATTCTCACTAGTCATCTTTCACCCCCCCACACAAAACTAAAACAAAACCCATCAGAATAGCTATATACCCAAGAATTATAGAGATCCTCTATGGAGATGAATAGAACTCTAATATTGCTGGACTGTATTATGCATTCCTACTTCTCTTTGCTTCTTCTTTTTAGTCTCACATCTTAGACTTTATAGAATTAAATACAGGCATATTTTATACTATTAATGAGCCTTCTATTTAGAACATCATCTAGTAAACAGTTCTGTATCTGGAAAGCAGTTCATGCCCAGCATTGTAACTCCATATAAAGATTATAGTGCAATTAACTGAGACACATGGAATATGATGATTATCCATTTGATTTCCAAATATTTTCCCACCAAAAGGATTTCTCCCCCCTCCCCTTCCCCCATGGTTCACACAATTATTAGTACTTTCTACAGACTGCATACTTAGCCTATAGATTTGGAGTTTTTCTATTCACTGTTGGGGTTTTTCATCCTGCAGACATTTGTTGTTGTTGTTTTGGCCTTACGAACTAGAATAAATAATCCAAGCATAAACAATCAGCTTTTCCCTAACTAGTAAACTCCAAATGGCCAATATTGTCTATTAGCATAGCCAAACGTGGGCAGCTTTTTCCAACAATAGAGTTGGAAAATCTGGTAATTGAGGTCTCAACACATCAGGAAGTCAAGTTCAAGAAAGTTGAGCCAAATAGAAATGGCTCTCACAGCCCTAGGAAACATATGCTTTATTTCAAAATACACTGTGGATATTACCTAGTGGAGTAATGTCAAACAAACAGCCAAGCTTTTAGAGCACCAAGAACTCCACACTTCAACCCTGAGCTACAGATATTCTCTTCTGTTGGAACCTGATTAAGTATAGGAAAATGGTCGTGCCAGCTGCACATTTAGAGGGATATATCCATCCCCTTCCATTGTTTTTTAGACACGCGTAATATATAAGGCAGCGCTACTACATTTTTCAGTCAGCTAAGTTCCAGTATAATACACCACAACACCCATGATGTAAATTTCCATGCAATTCTACTCAGGTACAGCATAACAAGAAAAGGAACAATACCCCTCTATCCCTCTAGATCCTGCCATTGTTCTATGCATAGCTGCTGATGAACGTGAGATGGCAAAGTCATCTTCATTAGATGGAATTTAATAGTGAATCAAAGTTCTAGAGAGAATAGACTGATCTAAACTTTAGCCTCCCTTGAGTCTCGCTGAAAGATTAGAGGGAAGGAACAGGGTCCTGCTGTATTGAATGTATCAGATAGTTTTTCACTAATAGTTACTTTTGTTATAAGCCCTAGAGTGCCACCCAATTTTAACTCTTTGGGGAGGGGGGAAGGTTCAACTATGGAATAACATATTCAACTAAAGTTCTTAATTCACAATAATTCTCTTGTGATGCTGAGATACAATCCGTCTTGGATTATATAAATTTGAAGTGCTTTTTTTCCCATTTAAAGGATGATTTTTCAATGGCATATTAGGCCACAGACACTGTTCTCTGAATTTTAGAGGTTCTCAAAACCAGTTGTCACTTTAAAAAAAAATCAGAATAAGTCTACACCTCAAATAAAGACAAGCATTTTAAATACAAAGAACAGAAAATGAAATAAGTAACTATTATTGCAGCAAGGATTTTTCTTAATGGTGTATTAGTGGTTCTTTGCTCTATAGTGTCAAATCATTTTAAATAAAATGTTAGGTCTGAAATTTATTTTAAGAAAGGTAAAACATACAGCCCTCCACCTACAGAACACCATGTGACATAGCTAAAATATATACAAGTACTAATACAGAATGTGTTAAATGATCTTGCTAATCTAATGCTGTCTCTGTACAATCCACCAAGCATTTGCTTCTAGCCTTTTATTGAAGCTTGTGTTTCACTCATTGAAAAGAGATGATAGAGGCTCACTATATCAAAGCTTCGTTATCATTATTGGCTGGGTTGTGCAAGAATCTTTATTCTTTTGTTGATGGCTGAAAGTGTGTTACACAGCATTGATAAAATTGCTACAAAAGCTTTAAGCAGAAGCTGCCTTGGTCTCTATATCTGACAGGCAAGATCTCCCCATTGTTAATTTATAATTGGCCCAAGCTAAATGACCTTTTTTTTTTTTGGAGAATTAGGGTTTTCTGTTTTCCAATTCCTTAAGCTGGTCCTTATGTAACCTTGTACTTGTGCCATATACATATAATTTCTTATCTGCATCCAAAGTTTTTCATGCATAATAGGTGTGGTTGAAGTGAAAGAAGGAGAAAACACAAGGTGGAAAACAATTTCCCACAATTTTAGATCCCCTCTAAGCAATGGATATTCAGATTAGACTTGAAGGTTGCAGCCAAGGGTCTCCTTCAGCAGAATGATAAGGGCACCCAAACATAATATGATGGTTTACCCCATTTTGTAGAAATTCTCATGAATATCTAAAGACAGAGATGAATTGGAGCATTGTGTCAAAAGCAAAACACAGTATTATATAAACATTAGACAGTGTTATAGAACTGTGGTAATACTATGGGACTGTTAAGAGTTTAAATTAGTTAACAAGTGAGTAAAGAAGGAGAACAAATAGGGTTTGCTTAACAGTTCACCATGAGGAAAATAGAAGGAAGAAGGGAGAGTGTCTGGAGACGCTAAGGGACTGTGTACTCAACTATGAAAGGTGAAAAGGTCAACTCTGAATAGCTAGATATTGCAAGGAGTGGGACCTAAGAGCCCTTTCTGGGTGATTGAGTGGCTGCTTCCTGGTGAGTAAGCTGAGAACATAAGAAGAATATAAGGCAGATGGTTTCTGGCTCATAGAGCAACATGGAGAATGAAGAAGAATTGAATTCAATATGGGAGCTACAAACAAATTTTGGCTATCTTGAAGCCTTAAAAGGGAACAAGAAGAAATAAGCGTTAATGATTAAATAAATAAATATAAATAAGTGTTCACAATTGGTTGACTGCAAAGAGTATAAATCCTTTTCTTTTCCCACTATTTAGTTAGAAGAAGCTTCATGGGTGAGAAGTGAAATATCTTCAAGAAAAAGAAAAATCAAGAAAGTCCAGTTGCCTTTTTTTTGAAAGCGCCTTTGGGACAACCATGATATAAATATGAATAGCACCATAAGAAACAAAAATAAAAATGGACAGAAGTCAACAGCTGATATACCTATAATGCTAATGGCTTGTTTGTAATCCTGAAAACAATCTGACATACATCAGCTGAAGTGCAAACACATAACTGGTATTTAAAGAAAAATTCAGATAATTGGAGTTGTAGATGGAACATCTGTAGTTCATTAGAAAATATGCTGTTTTATCAAATGAAAAAATATCATTTGAGCTGACAGAAATAAAGAAAATCAAACAAAAGAGCAACTCTATTGCTTAAGAGTGACAATTCAGAAGCAAGAGATGTAGGTAATATTCTTAACCATTGAAACTACAATAAGTTTTCAGTCCTTTCAAGAAGGAACAGAATCTAAGCCTTCAGAGGAAGAAAAAGTGACACTGAGAAACAGGAGATAGGATAGTGGGTTCCTAAAGGGATTTCAGCTGTGCTCTTCAGGAAGACCAAGAGAACTATCATAGGTGACTCACTAGTATGAAAAACCAAAACAATTGTGTATCAGCTCAGCAACTCTGCCAGAAGCAAGTAGCAAAACAATTTCCAAGTGTATTAACATTGACATTAATCCCTCCCTGTTAATTCATGTGAGATATGAGATATTGTAAAGAACAACTCTAACTTTCATCACGGACTCTGAAGTTCTAAGGATGAAGCACAAGGTCCTGGGGCCTCAAGTGATGTTCTCACCCACCCTTCCAGTCCATGGAAATGAACTGAAAAGAGAAATAAAAACAATATATGTAAAATGACTGGGTGTGCAAATAGTGTCGATGGGAAGGATTTGGTCTATGGAAACATCTGGATAATGTTTCATTGTCGTGAAATGATTGTACTTCTCAAGGACTGCTAAACATATTCAGGCCAAGCATAGTGAGCTTGATATAGAGAATTTTTAAATGAATCCTTTAGATGAAATTAAGATAGAAACCTTGAAGTAAGGATGTGCACCATAAAGAGAAATTGGTCAAGAAACTGAATTCTGTGAAGGAAAGGGAATCAATGAACATGGAATGTTTGCTCTTAATAAACTGATGAAGAATATGATAACACTTTTCAAATTCCTGAGACGTTGTAACACAGGAGAAAGTCAAAACCTTTTCTCTATAATTCTAGAATGTCCAAGGGGCAATAAAAGACTCAGATTACAAGAAAACGTACTTCAATACAGTGTTAGAAACAAGTTCTTAACAATAAGACCAATTTGACAGTGTAATCAATTACCCTTCACTGGCTGTGTTCAAACAGAGACTAGACAGCCATCTGTTGGGAATTCTGTTTTATAGATTCCTGCATAGAGCAGTTTAAATATTTATTTAAAAGATAATATAGCATTACCTCCAAGCAGAGACTGTTGAGTCCTTCCCATCTCTACATTCCCATATCTTTGTCTAGCTCAGATCAGTACACAGGAAGAAGAGATCTTATGTTATGTTCTGCCTCTGTGCTTGCCAAATCATGTCATTACAGTACAGAGTGCAGCAAAATGAGAAAGTGTCCCTTTTCTCCGATCTCACTTCTCTTACATCTCCTGCCTTCTTTTGCTCTCCCATTAAGGATAAGGAAAAGTGGGCTTGCATGTGGTAGAGATGGTAGGCAGAAGCAGGAGAACAGTAGAAGTATCAGGGGAATCCTGGACACTCGGGAAAATGTTCAGACAGGTTCTTGGTGTTTTTTACTAGGATTGTAGGAAATTGAAATCATAGAGGATTTGGAAACCAATGGTTAAATTACATCTTTCATGATTCTTCATCACTGGCCATTATTATTTGAGATTTAGAATAAATCTGGAGTGTCACAAGATTCCCCAACCATGCTTTGAAAAATTTGCCTATCAAACTTGTTTGGTTTCTGCTATTTCCAGAAAGAACATAATGGGTTTTAACAAAGAAGGTTCTGAAAACCAGTTTTACTTTGTTGAGGCTTCATAAGCCTCTAAATAAGGGAAATATAAAGCTGGCTGATAGCCATATCCGTTCTTATATCTTTTTAGTCATTGTACCAAGTTCAAAGGTGAACTAAACCAAAATGCCTTATAAAGAGATCAAGGGATGTATCATGTTATCATTGAAAAGTTACAGCTTACCCATCCACGCAAACTTTTGCTACCGAAAATCAACATGCACAATCTTCTGGGAGAATTTGGGCCAATTTTTTGGTGTAAGAATTCAGGTTGAAAAAAGCTAGAATAAGAATATTAGCATGGGAGGAGTTAGAGGAGGAGACAACAGAAGCTGAGGGCAGAAATATCCATTATGTCAACAAGCCCAACAACTGCTCAAAGAATCTGTCACAAAATGGGAATGTAAGAAGAAGCATAAAGTTTAAACTTCCATGGTTAGAGAGAAGTGTACTTTCATGATGAAAGAAGGCAACCAGCTCTTGTGTAGCTTCATTCTAGACTGAAATAAAGATGCTTATCTAACTATACCAAATTTTGTATTTGAAATATTTCAGACAAGCCATACTCTAGTAGTCATGTTAAGCCATGTATGAAATCATAGCAGTGAAATTTATGACCGAGTCCTGGTCTGTGGAGCTTGATACCAGCCATTCTACTCAGAAGCCAACTAAGAGTAAGATGGCTTTGAACTATGTAAAATGTGCTGTATTTAGTAAGAGTAAAATAACTTTGAATTATGATCGGAACTATTTTGTCTTGTTATTGTATTTTTGAAAAAAATGGACTCCAGGGAGTTTAGTACACTTTAGTAAACTTGGACTCTCATATTGTATGATTCTGGGATAACAAAATAGTATTTACTGATGTGTTTTCTTAAACAGTTTGCCTGAAAGTCTTAGAATTAAGTACATTTTCACAACAGTCAGTTCTAAAAAGCAATGCCCTTTATTACTGCTTCCTGCTACATTCATCTGAAATAATTTGAGAAATCACATGAACATGGCTTAGGAGATTACAGTAAATAAAATAAATAGGGTTACTTTGAAAAGAAATCACTGAATGGATCCATAACATCTAAAAAACAGGTGAGCAACCCATTGTTCTGTAAACAATTGGCAGACAAAAAAAAACACAGGATGCAGATCCTAGAGATGCTTATATTTATAAATGAGATGTGCACAATTGATGGGTTTGATCCTACTGACATTAAACACCTAGTAAGGTTTAAAGGCAGCTGGTCTAATTCAATGAAATAGGTTTACTGGTGAAAACATCAAGTTCATCAACATAACTAAGGAGACAGTCAATCTTGTTCTGAGCCTGTAGCATTTTTTATAGACAGACAATTGCTGAACTGGGTTTGAACTAAATGAGAAACTTTGCTTTCTTTCTTAACTGAACTTGAGTAATATTGGTAAGTGCTGTTGGAAATAGAATAACGTTCACAAAATATTTATTTTTAATACTCCAACGCTGTTCAGTGAACAATAACCAATGGTCTTTGTGTTGCTGTAAGAGTTCAAGACTCATGGAATGTGCACCTCCTGTTTCAGTCTCAAAATAAGGAATAAAAAAAAAACCTCTAAAAGAGTAAAAATGAAAATTTGTCCTGTTTGTTGCAGTAAAACCAGAGAGTTATAAAAGACCCTCTGAACAATATTGAGTTTAAGACAGCACAATCACATCACAAAAGATTTACCTTACTCTGCAAATTCAATCTAGAGCAATAACAGTCTATTACAAGTGGAGCAATACAGCATCAAAGGAATATTTAAAAGAATAGACAGAACCTTTACATCAAAGCAATTGAGTTAGCCTCCCCCAAAGAAAGCGCTCATGAGACAAGTTCTGTTTCTTTCAAGAATGACATTAATTTCATTGAAAATTATATTTTAATTCTACATTAAGTATTTCTGGTACACAACATCTTGAGTTCTAGCTCTACTGAACAAATGGGGAGCATACTGATTTACTGTATATAATGAAAGGTCATAGTTAAAATTCCAGTTCATTTCTTGAATAAGTGTAATATTACTAGTAATAAATTCCCATGCAGGTTCACTCAGAAATTAGCAGAATATATTCAATATAAATTCTGGGCCCTAGTCTGTAGCTATATATTATAATATTGTCAAACAGCGGAAGAGATTGTTCTACCTTCTTAACTGTAAAGTCAATCAGTGAAACTGCTATTTCACCATGTCCATTTTTACTATGTCAGCTAAGATCAGGCCTAAAGCCAAAGTCTATAATTGCAATAAAAGCAAAATAAAGGAAGACAGCAGCAGAAGGCTTGCACTGAGATAGCTTTCAAAAATACTATTCAATTGTTTATGTCTTTTTCCAAAAAGATTATTTAAAAAAATTGAACATTTTAGGTAAAGAAATATTAAGTACATCAAGCTCAAGAGATTTCAGAGTACGTTTTTTTTAACTTAAACATAGCCAAATTATGTCTCGTCCTGATTTTTAATTTTTCACTATAGTTAGAGATTCTCAAAAGAAGAACCTACCTGATTATTTTTCCGGATATTAGAAAATTCACTGGATATTAGAAAATTCTCTCTAGACGGTTTACGGAGTCAGAATATTGCCCCCAAACAATCTGGGTCCTCGTTTTATTGACTTCGGAAGGATGGAAGGCAGAGTCAACCTTGAGCCGGTCAGGATCGAACTTCTGGTAGTAGGAATGTAGATTTAGCCTGCAATACTGCATTCTAACCACTGTGCCACCATGTCTCTTTTGTATGGAAATGCTTTTCCATACAAAAATATGAATCATATGCCTACCCCTGGCCTAGTCCATCTCACTGATTCCAAACAATGTTTGAGAGGATCATCCTAGTCATCACTGCTTATCCATAAAGGATATATTTAAGAAGAAACCTTTTTCTTCTGAATTTTCTTAAAGGAAAATTATATTAAACACTAGATATTATAACAAAGCATTTCACCAGAACCTACACGCATATACCTCTTTATTCTTACAGGGATACTAGGACAATGAAATGCCAATAGAACAAAAATAGAAGAGTTAAACAATTATTAATGGCTGGTGCTGGGAAGTGTAAAAGTGTATGCTTTAGGACAAATGAGATGGATGGTATTATAGTGAACTGCCTGCCTTCAAGGAAAAGGCAATACAGTGCAGGCCATGGGGCTGTGTTGAATGTAAGAAGGCTGTTGCTTGAAGTGCTAGGTGATACCTGACACTTCCAGGCACTAACTATGCCAACTCAAGTACAGTAGATAAGCAAAGAGTTATACAGTGGTTCCTTTGCATTTGGCCCAAGAAGCAAGTTTAAAAGCATAAGCAGGTTGTCCTGTGCAGCAGGTAAAATGCTTAAATGTCAGGTTGGTATTGTTCATACCCTATCTGTATGCAGAGCAACTATCAGGTGTACAGGCAAGAACAGAGTTCATAAAGAAAAGCCAAGACGAATAAACAGTATCCTGTTTTAGCTATTCCCAAGTGGCTTTGTAAAAAAACCCTTTAGCAATTAAAATGTTATTGACATTTGCTGACCTGTGTGTTGTGTCTCTCAAGATCAAGAGTAAATATACACAATGTTTGGATAAATTTTCAACACAATTGCTGGGTCTTGAAGTTTCTCGCATCCTCAGAGTTGAACCCAAAGGTGATTTGCAATTTAAAGTAGCACACAGAGATGCATCTTTTGCCTTTTCACTTCCTTTTCAATGGATCTCTTGTAAAGCTGTGGGATCGTTGATTACCTTCTGGATTTTTTGACAAATCCTCAGGGTATTTTCCTCCTATACTTCGACTATTGTTGCTGTGGTTTCTTCAGACTTGACTCTAGGCAACTGCAAGTCCATGATGTTTTCTAGGCAGCATTTATGGAAGTATCTAGGTTTCCTAGCTTCTAGTCCAGCACCTGAGCCACTAGATCAAATTGGCTTTATCCTTTGCCTACTTCCTAGTAAAAATACCATGAACTAGTCACCACACATGTTCAGATTCTTTTCACCTAAAAATAGTTTGCCTCAAGCTAAGGCTTTACACTATCAAGGATTTGATTTCTGTAGTACAAATTTATGCCATTTAGGATAAACTTTCTGCAACACAAGAGATGTATCCCCTCCCAAAGCACATGCACATAAAATATATAGACCCTCCCAATAATTTTCACTAAAGGCCTGGTCAAAATCTAAAATATTAAGTTCAATGTTCATCTACTAGGAGCCAAATGTCCTTTGAAACAATATGATTTGCAATACCTTCAGAATACCATATGTGAAGAGTTTAAGTCTCCCTTTCGGGGCAGCAAGTTCCACAATCCCAGGACAACACAGAAAAGACCAGTGTGGAAAATAATATATATATTTTAGTTTTAATATGTTATACATCTCTATAATGTTTTTTATTCAGCCTTTGTATAAATGCCACATTGCTTATACTGTATACCTTTAGTTGCATTTCTCGGATAGTTCTTTTAAATACTGAATTATAAAGTCTGCCAATTTGCTGCCAATGATTTCAATAAAATCCTGTCCTTGACAATTTGAAATAAATAGTTCTTTTGCTGGAAAATTCTGAACCAAAATAAGAGTTTAGTTGCTCTGCTTTTTCTTCTGTTAAAAAAGTTTGCTTTCTTCATTGAGCAGCTGGTTAACTGATTTTTTTTCTTTTTACTTTGAACATGTCTAAAAAAGTCCTTTTTTTTTATTCTTAGCACCCTCCACTAACCCCGGCTTATTCTGAGCTCTTGCATTCCTGATATCAGGTCTGCAGTTCTGGATTACTTTCTGTACTATTTTTCTGTGACCTAGCTGTATTTTCATATCCTGTAAGTGTTCTTTTTTTATTTTCATATCTTCACAAAGGATTTTTGTGTGTGGCCACATTAGCTTATTTTACTGTTTCCTTTCTCATTACAATTTTTTGTAATTGTATTTCCAAGATCTCTTTTTTCACGAACTTCCATCCAACTTGAGTTTGCTATGAGTCCTCTCCTGTCTAAATTACCTGTATGCCTATCCTCAGCTTTAGTTTCCCTTAAGATCAAGAACTCCAGCATAACACGGTTACTTTCCCTCTATATTTCTGCTGCTTCTAGTTTTTCAACTTATCTTCCTTATTCTAAATGGTTCACATCAAGGAAAGCTGTTTGTCTTTTGCCTTCTTCTGGTCTCTGAAGGAGAAAGTTGTCAGCAAAATAAGTCAGAAATTTCATGGAAGAATAATGCATGTCAGAGTTTGCTCCCTAATAGATGTCAGAGTAATTAAAGTCTGCCATCACTATATGTCTCTTCAAAAGATCTTCAGCTGGATTTTGAAAGAGATCATCCATAGCTCCACATCTTCTCTTGGTTGGGAGAGTGATAGTAAACATCAACAGTATTGCTTGTATTTGTTCCTCCACTGTTTCAGTGTTTCAGATGAAACATTGGCAAGTTCACCCATTTGGATTTCTAAGCAGCAATGGATATTTTTAAAGTGAAATACAACTCCTTTTCCCTTTTGATTGTTTCTTGATCCTTTTGAATGAATGCTATCTTCTACAGTAAGAGTTCAGATTCATCTTATTTATTTCCACCACTCTTGAGTATTAATGTATAAAAAATAGCAGCCATGAACTTTATGAGCTAACATTGTTTCTGATGTTATATGATTTACATGGCTTTCCAGAATTGCACTGGTAAGATGGGCAGCCATATAAATTTATATGAATTTTTTTTTAATTTGAGTGATTTAAAAACTTCATTTCAGCAACTCTCCTTTTTAGCCACAGTGTACAAATTTTATATGAGATCCTTGTTTCAAGGTTTTCATTTTTATCTCCCTTGAGATTCAGTTTGAACTCTTCCAATCAAGCTACTGAAGTTTTGGTCAAACTATTTTCATCTGGCTTTATTTTTATTTTATTTTTTATTAAAAAAAAACACAATTTTATTATTATTTTTGTTATTACAAGTCATACGTACTTAGTAAACTTATGCCTTAAACTTATGCCTTCAACTTTCATCTGACTTTATGATATGCATCCTACCTCCGGCAAGCAGTCCATCATCTGAATAATGAAGACAAAGCTTTAGAAACCAAAACTCTTCATAATCCAATTTGTGTATCTACTTAGTCATCTGCAGTACAATTTCCACTTCCCCCTCACTTCTCATGTGGCTGGAAGAAATGATGGAAATACTGCCTGATCCCCCAGGGCCCCAGGACCTTGTACTTTCTTATAAAATTTTCAAAATCCACGAGGTTGTAGAATATAACTACATGTAAGTCCAAATGTAGGATTGTACCATAGGCATTCTTATTCTTTTCCCACAACACTCAGGTTATTACTTTACTTGCTTTTTTTCTGAAGCTCTTCCATAAATCAATAAAGCTCCAGAATCCTAGACGTGGAAAAAAAAAATCCCATGGGAATCATTTTGTCCAATCTTTGATTGGCTCATTATTGTAGATGTTGATCAGGCACAAGACAATATTCTCCCACAAAATGTTGAGAAATTCCTCAGTACTTACAGAAAACCCTCAGTTTCCATCTTGGACCGAAGGAGGATCATACTAACAGGTTCAGATTACACACAACCTGCAGCTTGACCAGAATATCTTGCAACGTTAAAAGACTCCTATTCAGATCATTCATCATCTGAAACGAAAACTGAAGTTAAAAACAAAAGGCCTCCTTGTGAGACAGGGAAAGACATTGTTTTCCAGTAAGCTTCATAAATGACTAATCTACCTTTACATTACAGTTGATTGGTGGTAATTATGTTTTTATTTTTAGACATTCATATATTCATTTATTCATTCATTCGTTTTTGCATACTGTTATTTATTTTGTCCGGAAAATTGAAAGATACAAGTTAAGATTACCAGAATAAAATATTGTGGGCTCACTAGATCCTCGCCAACATTTGACTGTTTGTCAGGATAAAAATCTGATATACCTGTTCCTCATTCTAATTTCTCAGCCAATTATCTTTTCTCTACTTTGAGGGTCCTTGTGGGGTAAAAGCAAGGGTCTTCAAACTTCCCTTTTATGACTTGTGGACTTCAACTCCCAGAATTCCTCAGCCAGTGTGGCTGGCTGAGAAATTCTGGGAGTTGAAGTCCACAGGTCATAAAAGGGCCAATTTTGAAGACCCCTGGGTTAAAGCCATAAATAATGCAGTGGTTTCAGATAGATAGATAGACAACTAGGGAGCATCGATGGGAACTGATAAGAAACTAAATCAGAAGATAGAGCTTAAAAGATACAGAGCAAACTGACTAGCCCCATTAGATTTTCTGCCATGCACATGAAAGGAAAATTGTGCCAGCAGAAAACTCAGTGACAGCAGGAGCTATTGTGCTGGGCAACTTCTGGGATAACGGTAGCACCACCTTGCAGTATTTGCTCTATTGGCTTGCAGAAGTATCAGGGACAGGTGCCAGACCGAAAAAGCTTTGTGACCGGAGTGGATGCTGAAACACAACTTCTGTCTGAGTGATTTGAAAAGATGGAAACGTTTTATAAAAGTAGACTAACGTGGCTTAGTTTCTCATTTCAGCTCCACCCCACATGTTTAGGGTAGAAATAAGAATTTAATTGATTTGTAAGAGTACTAAGCCAACTTCAGCTGATGGGAAATTCCTGCTGAATTTCATGTTAGGTTCTTTAAAGCTATGATGATTCCTCTTTAGGTCAAATAATAAAGCCAGTTGCTTATTTGAGTGGAGCAGTGAAGTTGATAATGCCCATAAAGGACATTATGAGAGATAATCGTGATCCATTCATAATGTGAGATGCAATGCAGTTTGTTTATTCTGGTTCAGCATAATGTCCGCATCTCTTCATTGTGATTCAGTTTTACTCTATTTATTCAAAGCATTCTTTTATGGCAAATACTCTTCCAAGCCAACTACAAAATAATAGCCTATAATAAAATCTAAATGACAACAATACCTAAGAATAAGACACATTTAGTAGTGTTATGCACCACTACTACTATTTGTCTAGAGGGCATTAAATATTACATTATACATTAGGTTCTTTAACCAACTCTTATTTTTTTATAAATAAGTCAAGATGGCGAACATACCTAATGTTGCTTCCTCCTCTTTTCCCCACAATAGCCATCCTGTGAGGGGAATTGGGCTGAGAGAGAGTGACTGGCCCAAAGTCACCAAGCTGGCTTTCATGACTAAACTGAGATTAGAACTCATAGTCTCCTAGTTTCTAGCCTGGTGCCTTAACAGCTAGACCAGGGGTCTTCAAACTTGGCCCTTTTATAACTTGTGGACTTCAACTCCCAAAATTCATCAGCCAGGCACAATGGCTGAGGAATTCTGGGAGTTGAAGTCCACAAGTCATAAAAGGGCCAAGTTTGAAGACCCCCTGAGCTAGACCAAAGTGGCTCTCAACAGTAAGCCACATCTCTGCATTACTATACTCCAGGCTAAATTTCAAAGAACCCCTCTCTTTTCTGGGCAGGAATAAAATGCCAAGACCAAGGAAAAATAGGCTAAATAATAACTTTCTATGATATGCTGGACCCGCCAGTCAAACATAACATGTGCGTTGCATGTGGTTAATGTATGTGTTCCATAGACTGGCATAGTATAAAACAATGGTGGTTTGTGTATCATTTTAAAGTCATGGCATGAATTATTTGGTTCTTGCCCAGCATGTTGTATGAAAACAGCCACTGCAACTTTTAAACTGTAATTTACAGCTTAGTATTTTTGATAAACCTAGTCATCATGGCTTATTTAGCAAATCCCAGTTAATTGAAATTGTGACTTAATTCCACCTGTGGGCTTGGCCACTCTGTGGATATACAATATTTCTTAATCTTAAAGGCATGCTGCCCGTTAAAGTAAGCACTAATAGCCTAAACAAAATAGAAATGTGTATTAATCTTTTTTAAGCCTGATTCACAGGATCCTACCAGAGCATTTTGCAATAGGTGCAAAGAAGACGTAACTGGAAAATCTTCCAAGTAAAGCCACATTACTGCTTTAAAAGAAAACTTCGGTGCTATTGAATACTGATGAATATGGAGTCAGATTTGGGGCACTGAGTCTCATGGGATTGTACCACTATGCCCAATATGAGCAGTTTTATTTACAGGAAAAAAAGTATTAAGAAAAAAAAAATCCTAAGGGTGCCACCTTTCCCCAAAACATAACTGAGAGTACTGAGCATGGCTAACAGTCTCAACATGTCTGGATAGTTGAACAAAAAATGGAATTCTAAAAGCAGTTCCTAATCTCCACCTCAATTCTGAAATGTTCTGTTTTTCAAGCTTCATCTCTTTGGCCCATTTTTATAAGTAACATTACCTGATACTGTAGTTCATTTGTTAAATTAAATATACATATGCCAGTCAGCCCTCCAACCTTCTTAAAGAACAACTGAATTCAAATATATTTCTAATAAGTGTATAGAGCACCTTTATAAGCAGACACACGTGTACATATATGTACTGATATATGTATGTACAGGCACACCTATCCACATTCATACATACATGCATATGTACTTTTGCAAAAAGTCTCATTGGAAGTTCGGTTGAAAACAACCCAATGAAATCAAATAACAAAGCTGATCATTCTCTTCAGTAATATTATGGTTTTATATTCATGATTATCTTTATCATTATATCTTTGCTAGTCTCACAGACACAGCTTTTGCTCTATAGGCACGCATATGTATTGTGTTTTGTGTGCTATGTATGCATGGACAGTATGTATACATATAACAGACACTCTCCCCCAATAATTGCATTTACAAAATATCCTATAAACCCAGGACGAAATAAGAAATTCAGTGTGTGGGATGTGTATATTACAGCAGTTAGTAGATCTAATAAAATCTTTCAGGTTTATGGCAGACAACATGTCAAATGCAGTTTATATTTCCCAGGGCATAATTGTGTTTTTGTGCAAGTGGCTTTTAAGTAATAACTGGCTGTGTCTGGGAGGAAAAACAGGCATTTTGATCAAGATGAAAAGAGCTCAATGAATTTAGCAGACCTCACATACAGCCCTAATACAATAAATTAGGAGGATTAATGGAATTGTGAGCTACAGTAGTAACCTACGCTGGTAAAAACGCCCACTTTAGGGAAGCTGATAATACAGTTTATCATGGACTCCATGGGAATTCCCACAATATATTAGTTGTGGTATAACAATACAGAGACCACAGTAAGGGG
The DNA here is from genome assembly GCA_023970755.1 of Azemiops feae. NCBI lineage: Eukaryota > Metazoa > Chordata > Lepidosauria > Squamata > Viperidae > Azemiops > Azemiops feae. The sequence goes on along the minus strand of JALGBA010003888.1, from coordinate 2,088,077 downwards.
TATGTCTCTTTTGACACCACATTCTCTTCCCACACTTATTTTACCAGGGAAACAACTCTGGAGCAGTTTAATTAAACTTCACTGCAATGAATTAGCCCAGGTCCTAGCCTTCTGACAGCAAGGAACTTGGCAGGACTATAGGGGGCTGTGTCATTTCTGTGACACCAGAACTTGGTGATGGGAATGAAGAGGCTCTGGATGACAATGTAACTAGGATGCCTGCGGCTGCCAGTCACTCTGTCCCAGAATGCCTCCAACCTGATTTAAAGTAGACTCCTCCACTCTGCCCGTCCCTATCGGTGTGCCTTAAAGTGAACAGAGAAAGGTATTGAAATGGCTTCCTTCAGGGAGAACTCATAGCCAATGAAGCTCTTCTTTCTCGGTGCTCCTAACTACCAGATTTACTGTGAGGAAACAGGCTGATGATGTGGCTGCTGTAAAACCCAGATAATATTTGAAATTTGACCAGGTTAGCTTCATGGATTTAATCCCCGTATTTTCTCTAAATTCTGTGTTTTGCTTTCCCAAAATGTGTTCTTTAAAAAGCTTTTTTTTTTTCTTTCCACGCAAAAGAAGGTATTTGTGTTATTGGTTTAGTCTCAGGGTATTGGGTTTTTTTCTTTTTCTTTCAGCCTCTTCTTCATAGTGTATTTGCAATTACAGGTAGTCCTCAACTTAACAACTTTTCACTTAATGAAATTCCAATGGCACTGAAAAAAGTGACTTAGATCTTTTTTCATACTTACGACCATTGCAGCATCCCTGTGGTCATGTGATCAAAATTTGGATGATTGGCAACTGGCCAAATGTCTTTATGACATTTGCAGTGTCCCTGGGTCATGGGATTACCTTTTGCAAACTTCTGACAAGCAAAGTCAATGGGGAAACCAGATTCACTTAACAACCGTGTTATTAATTTAAAAACTGCAGTGATTCACTTAACAACTATGGCAAGTAAGTCATAAAATGGGGTAAAATTCACTTAACAACCATCTCACTTAGCAACAGAAATTTTGGGCTTAGTTGTCGTCGTAAGTTGAGGACTACCTGTACTGCAACTGTGGAGTGATACAGGTTGGGGGTATTTTCTGCTACTTGTCGTTCCATCCTGCTAAATCATCCCTGGCTCTCCACAGTTCTTGATTTGTAAATGCTCCCCATAGGAGAAGTTCCATCACAATGCCTTATTCTCTGGGACTTAACTGGAACATAGGAAGGCAGGGAGGCTGCAGAATGTTGCAGAAATTAAAAATATGACATTCATAATCATAATATATTTCAAATGCTCCTATTCCACAAGAATGCCACATTTGTTTCTTTTGGGAAAAAGTGGAAAAGACTATATTTGATAAACACAGAGGGAATACATGCTGAGTCCACTATATATAGTCATCACTATTGTACTTAAGCTCCACTCACAGGTTTTCCTGTAAGAAATCCTTGATGCACACAGTGGAATCTAACACCTGGTGAGTATTTTAGTTTCTTAGTAACTCTGGGTCAAATTCATTTACACTATAGACGTAGGTCTTTTCCTCATTTACAGGCAACGTTCTCAATAGAATGCCCTGGTAAACGTAGAGTTCCCCCAGATCATATGACATTGGCCTACTATTATCTCCTAAGATTTAAGCAGTCTTGTATGGTTCCTTCATGAAGTGCAAAATAGCTAAATGTTCTTGCTTAAGCCAACAAATGAAATGGCATGTGTTAGAATGCAGACTAACACATGCCATTTCATTTATAGATATTTTGATGAGGTGTGTTAATGTGACTAAAATATACTTGTTCACTCATTGCTAGATTCCCGGGGAAGTTGCTTTTAACTTAGAAGGGAGGGTGGGAAATATAAGTTATTGACTGTTCGTTATCCAATGATCATCATCAGAATATTTTCATATTCACCACCACTTCTCCATAGCTCACTTTTTAAAAAAATCCAAAGTCAAAAGATACCATTTCCTTATCTGTTACATCATAACACTGTATTTATATTAGGGCTGTGTAAAAATTCAATTCAGAGATGTAATTCAAAGACAATGAACTCATATCAGAAAGCCAATTAAAATCAAGTTGAACAATTTCAGATGTTCGTGCACATGTACAAAAACAGCTCTCTTGCTTCTGAAATCCGACTTGATTGATTTCATAATTTCATTGGAATAGCAGCCAAACAAAATCAGATTAATTTTTTTGAATCAGATTGATTTTATTTAATACTGCCAAAAATCCTTGAGAAATATAATGGTATAAATATATCGTAAGTATAGTAAAGAAAGATGAAGAAACTTCTGATCTGAATCAGATTTTGCACGATTTGCAATTATTGTATTTAACTCTAATCTAATGAACAAGGAGCAGCATATCAGTCTATCGGCATTGCCAAGACTTGATAAACAATAGAATTCTTTTGCTTTGTATTTCTAAAATAAATCTTGTTTTCTTCATTCTTATTCCCTGCCAGTGAATTAAATATCAGCTTTTCTTATCAAAACACAGAATGTAACAATATCATGTATAAACTATACATCTGGTTTCATTTTCTCACATATATCGATGCACACATGAGGACATTCTATAATAAAAATGTTCGCAAACTGGAAATACTTTAATACAAATATTAATATATTTTCAGATGGACCAGACACTATTTCCCAGAACACATTTCATCAAATTTTCTCCAATAAAATAGCATTGTGTCTTCCATTATTTATAGATATGTCTTTCTAATGCCTTTGATTAATTCATGACACTATGTAGGGTTTAACAAATGAGAAGCAATAAAACTGGGGTTGCTATATTTAACTGAGGACTATCAGAATACTGTGGATAAATTTGCAATTTCCTAGACTAGCCTAAAATGGGATGGGGTTGTTATGGTTCAGCATGGTGTAGTTTGATGCTAAGCCACAATACAGATGGTCCATGGCTTACAACCATTCATTTAGTGACTGTTTGACGTGCTGAAAAAACTAACTTATGACTTTTTTCCCCACACTTAAGACCACTGCAACATCCCCGTGGTTACATGATCAAAATTCAGGCATTTGACAACTGGCATGTGTTTATGGTTTTCCCAGTTGCAATGTATGGCTGTGAAAGTTGGACCATAAGAAAGGCTGAGCGCCAAAGAATTGAGGCCTTTGAACTATGGTGCTGGAGAAGACTCCTGCGACTCCCCTGGACTGCAAGGCGATCAAACCGGTCAGTCCTAGAGGAGATCAACCCTGACTGCTCTTTAGAAGGCCAGATCCTGAAGTTGAAACTCAAATACTTTGGCCACCTAATGAGAAGGAAGGACTCACTGGAGAAGAGCCTAATGCTGGGAAAGATTGAGGGCAATAGAAGAAGGGGACGACAGAGAATGAGGTGGCTGGATGGAGTCACTGAAGCAGTAGGCGTGAGCTTAAATGGACTCCAGAAAATGGTAGAGGACAGGAAGGCCTGGAGGAACATTGTCCATGGGGTCGCGATGGGTTGGACACAACTTCGCAATTAACAACAACAACGTGTTTATGACAGTTGCACTGTCCCGGGTTAATGTGATCCAATTTGTAACCTTTCCAGCTGGGTTCTGACAAGCAAAGTCAATGAGGGAAGCCAGATTTGCTTAACGACCACATGATTCACTTAACAACTGCAGAGATTCACATAACCACTATGGCAAAAAAATGGGGCACAACTCATTTGCTAAGCTGCCTTGCTTAGCAATGGAAATTTTGGACTCAATTGTGTCATAAGTCAAAGGACAACCTGTACTTTGTCTGGCTATAGCACATTATAGGAACACTATATATTTTATTCACCCAGGTTTAACCAACCTGTACATGTTTGCACAATAATAATAAGGTATGAATTAGCAGTAGAAATTACATTTGGAACGACTGAGTTCTGCTGGAATTGACTTTCCTTACTCCCAGGGCCTTCCTGGCGAGAAAAACCTTGTCATCGTTTCCCGTCAGGGTGAGAATAAATGACAGTCTCATCAGGTGACAAGTAAAGCATATGATCTGTCTGTTGCCCCAGCACATGAACTTTTGCTCATTTGTCAGTATTCTACAAAGGTAGAATTCAGGTGGTTTTAGTGCATGTGCATGTGCATGAGTATGTGTATGTTCCCTGCCCAAGAGAAAACACAATGACAGAGAAAAAGAGAGTGATTTTCTCCTTATTGTAAAGGAGAGGAGGTGACTTAAATGCAAATCACCAAGCTGATATAATGGACAACTCTGGTCTCCAGCAATGAAAGCCTGGGCAGGGATGAGGTGGAGGAACCAGTTGCCTTTGAAATGAGGAAACCAGAAGGAACTGTAGTTGGATCCCAAAGGGCATGCTTGCCCATTCTAATTCAAATTTCCCATGTCTAGAGCTGTCTTGCAAGTAAAGGGAGAATCTTGTGTCAATGTATTTCCACTGCTCTATTCTTCTTCTTACACGGGTAATGCAGAGGTCAAAGATTTTCAGGTGGAATAAACAGATCAAGTGTCTGCAACCATGGCTACTGGTCCACAAGGACAATCGTTCTCTTAGTCTCAAAAGTGGAAGGTGGGGGAGAACACTGCTTTAAATGGGGCAATACAATGTAGGTGAGGAAAGACTACTTTTTATACAGTATAAAATATATTCCAAGCATTCGGTAAGTAAAGAGTAAAGAAAAGTTCAAGAGGATTTGCATTTGCAATTTAGACACTATTTTAGTAGTGTAGTAATTCTGTGACTTTCAGTGGACTTTCCCCTTTATAGTTTCATGCTGGAATTGTTTCCTTTCCTTTTGGAATCACCCTCAGAAGACTTTTCAAGTCCAGTCTAGTGCCCAAAATGCAATATCCTCTGTTGTCACAATGGATAACTCATTCCACAGGAACAATGGAGCAAGCATAGCGAGATGACACAGAAATGCTACTGTTGCTTGGAAGTTATAGTGAGGAAATTCCAGTTGTCACGAGTTTATAACCTGGAACAACAAAAATTGCCTAAGGTTGCAATCCTATTCAGTTTCATAGGAATACTCGCTGTTAAACTCAATTTAAGCATTTGAACTTTCTACATTCTGAAACAGCTTCTGTGTGGTCAGAAAAAAAAAAGACAGATATTTTTACTAGGAAAAAAAGGATCTAATCCTGCTGTTCAGGAAATTTTGATTGGGAATGAAACAGTATTTCAAGGAACAGTTGCGTTGTCTCCTTTGAAATATTTACTGAATATTCCTTGGAATAAAGGCAGAAAGGGCAAGTTATTTCAGCCCAGATTCCCTTCTATAACCCAATACAATCCTTCTCCGTGCATTTATCAACAGATGAGGGAGCTGACTGGACTGAAGCAGAGAATCTGCTCTGAAATTATAAACTTAGTTTGCAAGTTAAAATCCTGAATGATGGAGAGATGGAATCACTGAGTTTCCTAAAACTGAACTAGAAAGGATACAGAAGCTTGTATGTCTCACAAGATGCCTATGGAGGTTCTCAATCATCCAAGTCATGATTGTCCCAAAGGTGCTTTTCAAAAAGGCAACTGGACTTTCTTGGGGTTTTTTTTTTCCTTGAAAAAGTTTCGCTTCTCATTCAAGAAGCTTCTACTTCAGAGAACTGTAGAAGCTTCCTGGATGAAAAGTGAAACATTTTCAAGGAAAAAAACCAAGAAAATCCAATTGCCTTTTAAAAAGCACCTTTGGGAGTCTGTCATTCTGTATCCAGAGCTGCTAGGCTTTCTTTCTTGAACATGAGGAGTAACGACTACAGCCATGGAGTTGCTGATGAGGGCAAATGTGGCTGATGGGATTGATAAATCGCATGAGAGTAAATAAACTAAGCTTCAAATCTTCAGATTACAGAAAATATTTGAATTTGACCCTCAAGGACAGAAACATTTCTGAAGATCTAATCTAGCTACCTAGCTACCTAGAATTGCCTCGGATTCATCATTAGAATAGAACATGTCATCTCAAAAGAGGACAAAAATGAAAGCAAACATCAATGCATGCTTTATTCATGCTTTGCATTAAAACATCATTTTACCAATTTTGCTGCTTATAACAAAACGAATATGCTGGATGTATTCTTTGAGACCAGAAGCAGAAAAGCTTGAGTCCACACCTGGCCTCTGGTCTTCTTTGTAGATCATACCTGCTGAAATTCAGTAAACCTTTTCATGGTTGTTGGTCCAATAAGTAAAACAATGTCTTTTGGACCCCAACATAGTAGAATCTTCTCTCCCCAGAGATAGGGTTGGCCTCATTATTCCTGAGCTTTTGAAGGTCTCCCTAGACCTGGTTATACCAGTAGGTCTGGGAACCCCAGGAGATGGGTGAACTAGTGAAGTGACTCATTATTAATATTCCTATTCTTATTACCTATGCATGTCATGCTGTTGTGGATAGCTATAAACACAAATCAGGCAGTCAGAAAAGTAAAGTTCTAAGGGTATAAATAACCTAATCACCATTCAATCTGTCAGCACTTTTGTGAGAATGGAGAGGAGGAGGTTATAATAAGTTTGCATAGGTCCAGAGATTATCCTTGAACATGGTAAATCTTTTAATGATCAAGAGGTCTAGACCCACATGGAAGTAAAGTGAGTTCAGCCCAGAACTCCATGGAGGATGCGAACTTTAGGTTTTTAAATTATAAAATCACTAGTAGTATGAATAAAACATTTTTTTAAGCTTCCCAAACCACAATGAATAGCCAGAACCCTTCTACAGCTAAATTCAGAGAAGGATGCATATATAGCCCGGCCCGATTCTTTGTGTTGAATAAAATAACACAGAGTATAGAAAACCTTTTTACAGTCATAAACAGAAGGAAATTCAATATAAAGGGGAATAGATAGTCCACATGTGGGCTTCTGTGTCCGTGTGTGTGTGAGAGAGAGAGAGAGAGGGAGGGAGAGACAGTGTCAGAGAGACAGAGAAAGCATACATTATATGTATGTATTGTAAATAATATATAGAGATGTGTACATACTTATGTGCATATATTGTTTTGATCTGAGTGCACCTGCATGTCTATGTATATATACACCTGTATGCAAATACACACACACACACACACTCACACACAATCACACACACACACACATATATACACATATACATATGGGGGCACGAGGATTCAGCAATTAAGAAGCTGAGCTTATCAGCTGGAAAGCTGACAGCCTGGATAACAGAATCCCGTGTTTGATGTCATGCTGATCACATGATGTCATGCTGATGATGTCATGCTGGCCACGTGACTGCAGAAACATCTTCGGACAATGCTGGCTCCCTCAGCTAAGAAACGGAGATTAGCACCGTCCCCTAGAGTTGGACATGACTGGATAAGGGAAACCTTTACCTTTATATATATATATACACAGACATACATATATACACAGACATATATACTGTACGCAATCACACCCACACAAGAACACACATACACACACATACACACACGCACACGCACAGACGCACACACACACAGAGTTATAGACAAAAAGTGGTAGATACGAGAAACTCTCCATTGTCACATTTTTTTTATAGTCAGGTTTCTGATGGCAAGGTTATTTTCAGTCACCCCAGCAATCGCCATTGTGAAGCTGACTGTGGGATAATTAGCTCTATTGTGAGTTATGTGCCTTGAGCCAAAGGTGAGAGTCAAGGTCTTTCTTGTCCACCGACCACAACAAAGATTATTGTGGTTAGAATCCTACTGGACAGATGTAAGTATAGGCTTTGAGATGAATGTCTGCTCTAGATTTGATTTATAACCCTTTCTTCTCTTTCTTGTTAGCTTCCATGCTTCTTTCTATCAGTTGCTTTTCCGTGAATGGGAATTGTGGACAGAGAGGATTTCAGATGGACCCGGGGCCAATATTTCCTAAATCTCTCATGGATTGATCTTGGAAAGCATTTCTCCCATGTATTAAAGGAATACAGGAAATTGTAAATGTGTGCACATTTAAATATTGAAAGTTCTTCCAACCTTTCTAGAGTGACTTATGCATTTGACTTTTAAATATTGGTTCCCAAGTTCAGAATGCTATGCCAGCCTTCCTCACAAAATGGAGAAAGACAATTAATTCATCTAATGGGCACCAACCATTAAGAACAGCTCCTATATAGGCTATATTTTTCCACTTCCCACTAAGATTTATCTATTTGTTTATTGGCCGCCCATGGTACCTCAAGATATCTCTGGGGGACTTAACAATCATAAGATTTTTCACATTCATAGAAAGATCTTTCTCAAGGATTTCAAAGGCATGGCTCCCCTTTCATTTGACATGAGAATCTCATTCTGGCTTTGTAATATACTGCTCCCTTATACTAGGATAGGTATAGAGCATTGCTTTGTTGAAGTTCAGATTCACTTTGAACTGCCAGATGAGCTGCAAAGAATTTTGATAGATAAATAAATAAATTGCTTTGTTAAAGTTTTTTGTGTACCTGGACTTAATAGTGTTAGGCTATGAAAAAATGAAATCCATATTGTAAAAGTTACTCACAATCAAGATCATTCTGGTTCCCTTAGACCAGAGATAAGTAGATTTAAGAGCTGCAGAAATATTTTTTTTACACTAATCAATTATTGGTATTCATTGGGAGAAATGTAACTCTGCTCCCCTAGATTCTCTAGAACAGAGGTCCCCAACCTTTTGGGCACCAGGGACTGGTTCCGTGGAGAGAGGTTTTTCCACAGACTGGAGGGTACAGGTGTGCTGCCTGAATCCCGTGGATGGGGCTTTGCTTGTTTGGACGGCCCGGTTGCTGACATGTCATGGCCCGGTACTGGTCCACAGACCGGGGGTTGGGGACCCCTGCTCTAGAAAGACTGTTCTAATTTCAATAGAAAGTGGAAAGTTCTTAATCAGAGTTCAACAACAGCTTATCAAGTTTAGTTCTACTTTGTTGGAATTCTATCAGTTGCCACTGAAGAATCCTAAAATTCCAAATGTCTACCGCATGTCTGCCTATTTTTGTGCTTGATTGCTTCTTCTTTCATCCCTTTGTTTAGAAACATTTATGGGTCTGCTTGGCCTTACTAAATGCATGCTTTTAGCCCAAGCAGTAAGGTCTCTCTGGCATTGGCCTTTCCAACAGGCAAAAGAAAATGGTATAGGATGCCTCAAAATCAGGTTTTTGATACGCTAAAAAGCATCAAACTGTAAATTATTTGATTTATTGCCAAAGTTTTAGGCCATGGTCAATGCTATTTAGATATATATCTGCTTAAGAAAATAAGAACTAACTTCCAATTAATTGCTAAAATTGGGAATGGTGCCGAGTGCTAATAACTTCAAGAAAATTATCTACCTATTATCTCATAAAATGCACGTCACTTCTTAAAAGGTTTTTAATGCCATTTAATTTAAAAGACCATTGACTAGACCAGTGGTTTCCAACCTTTTCTATACCCCGCACCCCTAGAACGCTTCTGATATATTCTTGCACCCCTTACAAAAGTTCAAAATATACATTATAATTTTGAAAACCCAAGTTTTTGCACACACACCCCCAAAATATTGTCTCGCACCCCCAATTGGGAACCCCTGGGCTAGATTAACAATTCCGCTGATTATCCTGATCTTTATGTGCCAAATACTGTATTCAGGAGCAAACTGGTATACTTTTGGTTTTGTTATGCTTACTTATACTGAATGTCACTTCTAATTCTATCATCATTCTGAAATTACAAAGGTTGTGTTCACATGATACCCTTATCCATGAGTTAGTCTACAATTAGATCAGTTGACTTAGTTTGACACTGAACTATAAATGACTTACATTGGCTGGATTTGCACATTCTAGGCTTTAAAGCGATTGGCTAAGTAGCTGTGCAATGGGTTATACATAAACACAGTACATGCCTCGTACCCCTATACTGCAAATATAGTTTGCTTCTGTTCAAAACATTAGTGTTCATTGGCACACACTCTCAAGTTAGTATATAGAGTATTGCAGCCTCAACCAGTGTTCCCCTACTTGATACCTCATATTTTCAGAATACCGTGGAGAAATCAACTCCTAAGTCAGTAACCAATTCTTCTGAGACATGGAGGGAACCGAATAAAATTATTATTGATCTCACTTATTCACGCAACCTTTGAAATAAGAAGCCCAAATGTCGTGTTCTTGTAAATCACTGGAAAATTGCTTCGAAGAATATGAAATTCATCTCTTTTGATTTCAAAATGAGGTTAATGCAACAGCACTTTTGGTGTGGTATATTGATTCCCTTAGAGAACATATAATAATATTTTGCTGCAATCATCTTGCTGTTGGATATACAATTATGAGTGGGAATGTTAGCTAATATATTTTGACCTTGTCTTATTACTGACAGATACAGGGCCAAAATATACAGGTTTATGAAATACACATGATTTTAGACTAATAGTTGCATTGTCAAGGATGACCTTCTTGGTGTTATCGCTAGTATTTGAAATCTATCAAGAAATGTGAAATGTTGTATTTGTCTATATCTGCCTTTCCTAACCTGGTGTTCTAATGCCCTAGTCCTGGGACTATAATGGCCCAGCAGCAGGTAAACAATAATTCTGGAAGTTGGAATCCCAAGGATTTGTAGAAGCAAGGCAGACTGGCCAACCTTGGTTAGGAACTGCTGTCTAGGATTTCAGGTGAGAAATTTTCCAAGCAAGTGTTAGGGATTCCAGGTGTTTCTTTTACCTGCATAGCAATATACTCTGTTCTAGCAGTTTCACTGTGTATTCCAGTAGATATGATAAGTGAGGAGGAAAAGAAAACTTATTAACCCACCACCTTGTACCTTCAGCGCTTGCAATCAGTATAATACCTTGAAGGCTTCAGCAATTGAGATAAGAAAGACAAGAATGCCTATTGTAAGCAAGCACAGGTGTGCTTTCCCAGATACTTGATTTAAAGGCCATCTATGTGCTGCAAGGAAGCATGTGGTAAACTCATCCTGGGCCCAAATCCATATGGAACACAGGCAGGAATCACTTCTTTGAATTATACTTATTATTTTACTAAAAGAAAGAAAGCCTTTACATTTCATTAAGCATTTATATACATCAATTTCATTTTCATTAGATTTTGTAATGATTTACTTCAAATTAGACCTCATTATTTTTTTTGTAAACCCTTTCCTACTAGTAGGAGTTTTCAAGGGGGGAAAAAATCCCTGCGCATTGTTAATTCCATGACTTTAAAATATATAAATTTGTTTCTTTTTTAGATTCTAGAATCTTCACATCTTCAACTTTACTTTCTATGTTGCCTGTTATAGACTTATTTTATTTTATTCATTGTAGCATGTAATGCAAATTTCTCATCTGAAATTCTAGAGAGCCATTCCTAACCAAGGTTGGCCAGTCTGCCTTGCCTCTACAAATTCATATATTCTAAATATGAATAAGTCTAGATTTGAGCTAATTACTAATTAATTCAACATTTTAATTAGGTCTAGCTAATTTACATAAAAGTTCTCTGGGCACTATGTGTTGGAGTCTAACCATGAGTGAGATTAGCAAAATCAGTACAACGTAATTGCCTTTATGTTTAGAATGGCTTCTCTTTAATAGAGTTACCAGCTATAACACTAAATTTCCTGCACACAAGCAGAAAGTTCAAAATGTACAGGGGAGCTATAACACATTCCTATGGATAATATTGGGAGGAAAAAGGCTGGAGTTCTCACTCAGCTTTGAAAAGAGTTATGTGAGCTGCTTTTAAAAAAAAATACAGTCAGCAGTTCGATATATTGTCAGCTTTCGGGTAAACCTCAAGAATCCACTGCTTTTGGCTTGCAGAAACCCTTAACTCAGCCTCTTTTTCTCTAATATACATTGGGTTGTGTTTCCAAATGCATTGAACCATATGATATTTTGTACTGGTGCATTTATATCAGATGAACTGTGACTGGAAATAAAGCTCTGTCTTCGGGAATAAAAAAGAAGAGAGACCTGTCCCTGATCTAAATTCCAAAACAAAAAACAGACAGACGTATTATATTTTCCTGCCGGTGGTTTATAATGACCCTTCTTTTTCTTCCTCTTCTTCTTCCTAAGTGAAGGCTAACATAAGGACAATTGCTGAAGCAGCCATCATAATATCCCACTACTAGAGAAATCCAGACTTAAGGCTGCTCAAAGGAGAAATACATGACAGATCCATTGTTCTCTAGTAGCAGGATATTGCCCTAGCATAAAAACGCATGCAAACTTTGAAGGCTTTGAATATTTAAGGCAGGACACTAGTGGCTCATCCCAGTGGGAACTACCGAAAAGGGGAACCTGATTAAATTTAATGTCATTGTCACACTTTTTTTTTCCATTGCGAAGAATTATATAGGTAGCCATAGCTACGGCACTGTTCAGACACCATGACCACGATATTCTCCCTCAGAGGTTGGCGTCCTGGGCCGAATTGTTCACTCGAAGAATGTAAATTCATTGTGGGATATGATTCCGATCATTTAAAAAGATTTGTTGGTACCTGATCTGTATTTGTTGGGTGGCTGGGAGACGTTGAGAAGTTGAGAAATGAGTGCAATAGCCGACTAAAAAAAAACACTTATGCAAAAGATTCCAAGTAACTCAGCATAAATTCATGTTTTCCTTGAAATCAACTATCTCGTCACATGCCAAATTATTTTTTCTGTTATTAGCACCTCGTGTGAAAGAAATCACGTTTTGAAAAAGCAAAATGTATCTGAGCTGAATTAGAACCTTGGGGGGGGGAAAAAACCCCTCAAGCTAAAACTAAAGCAATAAATAAAAGTAAAAACTACCTAGCCGAATTTAATGCCACAAATACGTTTCTCACAACTCTAGGACTTGAAAACATAAGACAGATTTTCTTTGGATAAAAGTGAATTTATAACATGAACTTAATTCCACATACTGTGAAATCATCACAGAACAAACTTTTCTTCCAATTTCGGCTTTTGTAATAATGCTGAATTACTTTCTTGTGCATTTCCACTCCATGAAACCTTGCTACAGAGGGGATTTCTGACTCCAGAAGAACAATAGAATGGCTGTAACATATCAACTATAGCAAATTTGCTCCATTCTGGAATATAACAACTATTCTTTAGCCGGACGGACTAATTAGACTCATTTCCATCCGAAATAAGCTGGGCAAGCATGCCTCATTTACCACTCACTGAGATGCATGAATAAAGAAATGTCTCTATCTTTCAGGGATGGCACCATTGAAAAAATACTAGACGATAAATGAAGGGGTTGAGAATTTTTTTCTAATAGTTTGGGATAGTTAACATCTAATACCAGTTCATATTTTCTGTGACATACAAGTTGTTTCACAGCAGCTATGCTTCACTGACCACAAGGCTCTTAGTAAAACCCAATATACTGAAAAGGAAATCTATGTCTATAAATGGTTGACACAAGCCTAGGAGCTATAGCAATTCCACAGCATAAATACATCCTGGATCCCCACAGATGTTGTATAAATTGTGTAGAAAAATCCTAAGAGGGGATGACTGAATGTAAGGAAGAGGACATACTTACTCATTTGCAGCCTTGCATCATTATGACCCTCTTTCATAAATAGTAATTAGTGAAAGTAGACCACAAAGAGAAAGCTCGGACAGCATTCTTCAAAATGAAAAAGGTCTTCTGCAGTCATGACATAAGCCTAAGATTGAAAATCAGGCTTGTCAGATGTTATATTTTTTCTATCCTGCTCTATGGAGTAGAGAGTTGGTCTCTGACAGAAGGCCACCTGAAGAGACTAGAAGCATTTGAAATGTGGATTTACAGGCGGCTGTTACGTATAAGCTGGGCTGACAAGATCAGAAATGAGGAGGTGATAAGCCGCCTGGGAAAGCCAAGGGAAATCATCAATTCAAAACAATTAAAAAACGAAAGTTAGAATGTTTCGGATATGTGATGTGACACCCAGAAAAATACGGCATACTCCATTTAATCCTCCAGGGAAAGATTGAAGGCAAACGAGGTCCAGGCAGAAGAAGAACATCATGGCTTTAAAATCTAAGGGACTGGTTTGGACAAAACTCAGCAGCACTTTTTCGTGCGGCTGCTGATAAAAACAGGAGCGCCAGCATGATCGCCAACGTCCGATAACAGATATGGCACAAGAAGAAGAAGAAGACCACAAAGAAATAGCTTACTTCAGTCATAATACTCCAATCTGCCAGTAAAGGTTGCCAAGATAGCAGAAATGCATCATCTTTATCTCATTTAGATTGCTCGATGGGTTAGGTCTTAACCATCCAGTCAGAGCTGAAGAAGCTTCTTGGATGAGAAGCAAAACGTCTTCAAAGAAAAACAAGAAAGACCAATTGCCTCGTGAAAAAGCATCTTTGGGACAACTATGACCTGGATGACTGAGATTCTCCATAGACAGTGAGGTCTTAAGGTCTTGTGACTCCAGCCCCTTTTTTTCAAGTTATGTTTGGAAAGTCCAGTTTGTAACTATTTTTCAAATCATAGTCTTTGGGGCCATGCTAACCTCCAGGGTTCCATTTTAATCAACATTTATAGCACACCAGGGGAAGAGGTCATTCAGAATTTCAAGTGAGTTTTCATCAATATCTCTCATAATGGTTCCATCCTTGTTGCTACCTAACTCAAAACAAGAAGCAATAATTTTCATTGTGGTCTGGGCTTGATAATGAAGCTGCATTTATTTTTAACTTCTTCTTTATTAGCTTAAGGCTATATATATATAGAGGGAAATATCTTCACTTTTCCCTAACAAATTTGTAGGATAATTTGGACTGAGAGATTACTCAATGAATTCCATGATCAAATGGGTTCTCTGTAGTCCCAGTGCAAAGTATAATCCTTTACCTTATACTACTGTGGTCCCTGGCTGTTTCTTTTAAGTAAATAATGAAGGTAGAAGGGGAACTACAACTAGCATTTTAAATTCTATCTTTGTTCACTGGAAACTTTCCATTCAAAGCTACCACCAGTCCTAACAGGACGGCTGTGTTACTTGGAATGGTCAACATTCTGTGCTTCCCTTTGGGTTTCAAAAAGTAATTCCTGCACATAGTAGAAGCAGCCCTATTTCCAAAATATTCTTTAAGTATTCAGTCATTCAATCCAAAGCCATCAACATAAAAGTTATTTGTGGATTTGTTCCTAATCTGAAGACTCCGAAAAAGGAAATGCTCTCCATTGCTTGTTACAAGTGTGGTGAAAATAAACTCTTTTGAATCTTTCCTTATCAATTCTTAATCCTTTTTATGAAGGAGAATTTATTTTCTACTTTTTAAAGAGGATGATTTAAACAATAGGGGCTGATGGGTAGAGTGCTGAACGTACTTTAGAAAGAGAAAAAAACTCAGAACTAGTGGCTACCTGAAAATAAATTCTACTGATTTCAGCATGATCTTGAGTTAGAGATGGATTGGATAACCCTTCAAGTGAAGAACTGCCATGACTGGGCCATGTTCCCCAGGGAAGTGTGGACAGACTTGCCAAGTTCTACTCACATTCACACACAGAGAGAGAGACACAAAATAATGTGCAAAAATAAATGTAGAATAAGACAGCTGTTATTTGAAAAGCAATATTATTTTTATATGTTGATCTTTCCTGAACTAATTTCAAAAAGGACCATCTCAATGGTAGGCATTATGCCAACAAATCTCCCTTCATCAATTTCCCACATCCTTCTTTTAATTAATCAATTAAAAGCGATAGCCATTAGGAAGCTACCCTATTGCAATACAAAGCATCAACCCCCAGGCCATCTGTATTTTCCAGAATGTATCTGGCCTCATATTGCCGCTATACATCTTCTTAGGAATAAAAATAATGGTAGACTGCAAGGACAGCAAAAGATACTAAGCTTTGTGTGTGACAAGACAATCAACACTCTCTTTTTTTCAGATGTGCTGCACACACATAAAAACAGGTGAGTCTTCAGTAGTCCAGTTGCACCCATTATTTTTAAGCCAACTCTGCCACTATGGGCATCCTCAGCAGCCGAAGTTCAGAGCTATGTTTATAGGCAGCAACCGTTCAAAGTTATGATAGACTCCCCAAAAGGTACTTAAAACCTCGTCCCAAAATTCTGATGGTGGCACTCCCCCTGCTGTTGCATAGCTGCATTTTGGATGCTTGGCAACTGACTCGCTATTACAGCTGTGACCACATTCTATGATCACATGACCACAGTTTCCATTGTTTGGAGCTGGTTTTCCAGCAAAAAAAAAAATGCCCATAAGAATGAATGGACCATCCTACTCACTTTATGATTGGCATGTTTGCCTTACAATTGCTGCAAAAAAGGTTGTAAAATTAAATCTGTCACATGGGTCCTTCAACCTATAACCATCCGTGATTTACAATGGAAATTCCAGGCTCCATTACAGTTGTTATGAGAGAACTACCTATACAGGTGGACCCACCTGGACAGAAGGAAAAACAAACTGGAGGAGGAAGCAGGGCGAGTAAAAGAAACGATAGGATATTGTAACCTCACTTCTTTCCCTTTAGAAATTGATGCACTGCCACAGGTCATGACCGCCATGGTTGCCCTTTTATAGGAATGCCCCAACATTGTCTCAAAATTTTCACATGGGCTCATCTGTCTAGCAGGGCTGTATACGTAATTTTCAGTTCTATTTCTACAGTCACCAGACTGTTCAGTTCACGTTTCTCAACAACCGATATAGAGAGCCCTTTTCTTCCTGGGTTCAGGAAAACTTCCCTCACCCCCCCAAAGCATGGAAGTGAAACACAATTCTGGTTGTAAAGATCTGCTTTAAAGCTCTTTTGCATCAGTCAAAAGATGCTTTCCCTCCAACCACTGAATAAAGTTTTCTAAAACCCGTAGGGCTCCCATTCTCTGCAAAGGAAGCCTGGCATCTAGTGGACATTCAGTGCTGTGTCAAAAAAAGAAAATTATGGACAACTGGGACAGAATGAAAGGAAAGCCACGCAACCAGACTTGCCAACAGTCCATTTGTGGCCAAGTGTTCTAATGCTACTGCAAAAAAGAATCAGAACATGAATAATGGTAGGCAAATGAAGTTCTTAACACCTGAATGAGCAGTTTAAGGGCACACTTTCTTATATGATAAGTAAGCGTAATATGTATCTCTGTGTCGATAGAGACATCCTATTTTTTATTTGAAAATATTTTTAAATGCCTTTTTTTTAAAAAAAACAACCTCATATTAAAATTTAAAGCTCTAGGGAGGATTATCACTGACTAGATATAACTTTTGCATGCATATGATATAAACATCATTGGAAGAAAGCACTTCAGTATAGCTCCCCCAAAATTAGTTATTTGAGTTATAAAAGACTTAAGTTTGTTACCACCACATCATAAAAATCAAAACAATCAATAAATAAAATACAATAATAGTTCTCTAAGTTTAAGATAATGCAGTGTCTCTTCACTTCTTAAATTACTTCATGTCTTCCTTAGCTTCCCATACAGTATTCTTGAAATTAGTGAATATGATGCCAAAATCTATCTTGCAAATTTCCAATAGCTTTCTTCCCCATTCTTTTGATCTTTTAAAGTTTTTTTTTTAAATAAAATCCCTGATAGTATTTTGAGTGATTTATCATTGGAGGTGGCAGGTGGATTACTTTTATGTTAAACATCTTTCCATCATCCTGAAACCAGTCACGTCTTAATCTGAAAAAGACCCATCTGAGAATTTTTTAATGCTTTGTATATTATTTACTTATTAAGTCTGAATCCCGCCTTTGAAGCTTAGAGAGATTTAAGGCTACTATCTCATGAAGTTTTCCCTTCGAATGGGAAGACCACTTATTGCAGGCAATAATTGTGCAATAAAAAAAATACATTCCTAAATATATCCTGTCAGCTCCTAATTAAACATAAGGAGACCAAATTTCATATGTACAAAGTTCAATGCAATTCCTTAATGAAAGTTTAATGATTGCTCTAGACTAGAGAATAAAGAAATCAATCCATAAGTGTATTCTGAATAACTGGAAAGTATAATGTGGCAGTATAAAAATAATCCTTGTTTTCTACTTATCAAAGCTTGGTTGAGGAAAAAAACTTACTGCAGATCAGAATTTGGAACTCTGCCAGAACTACGTATAAGCTTCTCAATAAATTAGTTGCTATTGCTCCCTTGTTAAACTTTTACATCAGGGATAAGTAACCAGTTGCTTCCAAACAATTTAAGGTTGTAACTCCCATAATCCCAGGCTATTGGCCATATTAATGACCACTGATGAGACTTGAGTTCTGAAACTCCTGGAAGCATCAGGAGTTCTAATTCGTATCTTGAACATATAGTATACAGTTAAACATCAGTCAAATTGTACAGTCTTCTGAGAATGCCCATAATAATTTAAGGAGAGTATCTGAACTAGACTAAAGTTTCTATTATCCCAGAGAGCAGCAACTGCAGACAGTTGGTTTTTTAACACATTAGATATACCAACATGATTAATCAACCTATATTAGCGATTTACAGCTAATCCTAAACTTACAACCACAATTGGAACCAATTTTTCTGCTGCTAAGCAAGACAGTTGTTCAGTGAATCATGCCCAATTTTATGATTTTTGTTGTCATGGTTGTTAAGTGAATCACTGCAGTTCTTAAGCGAAACACATCTTTGTTTGGTGAATCTAGCTTTCACCATTGATTTGCTTGTCAGAAGTCAGCTGTAAAAATCCGCAAATGGTGATCATGTCAGCCTGGGTTATGCTGTAACCATAATAAATACAAGCCAGTTGCCAGCAACCCAAATTTTGATCACAACTGTGGGCACGCTATGACAATCATAAGGGCAAGAAGCATTCATAAGTCCTTTTTTTCAGTGACATTGTAACTTCAAATGGTCACTAAACAAACAATTATAAGCCTAGGACTACCTGTTCGTGCCTCTCATTAATGAATGTTTGTCCTCTTAATAATTCTGTGCCCATGAGTAAATGACTAAAGTATTTGTGGTCACGGCAACTATTGAACAAGGTACACCAGTTATGGGTATATTCAAATAGTTCACATGATGCATTGGATTCCAAATTTCAAAGTACAGAAGTGGGAATCAAAATGAAGGCTCGTCAATGGACTTTCACGCAGATATGTTCTTCAGTCAGGAGAAAAAGCAGGCCAGCAATTTATAAACATAGAACAATTTCTTTAAAAAAAAAAGTCTCAACAGTTGCTGTTCTGATTACTCTAGATCAGGGGTAGGCAACCTTGGCTCTTTTATGAATCGTGGACTTCAACTCCCAGAATTCCTGAGCCAGCATGTTCTAGGTCAGGGGTAGGCAACCTTGGCTCTTTTATGACTCGTGGACTTCAACTCCCAGAATTCCTGAGCCAGCATGTTCTAGGTCAGGGGTAGGCAACCTTGGCTCTTTTATGACTCGTGGACTTCAACTCCCAGAATTCCTGAGCCAGCTCAGGAATTCTGGGAGTTGAAGTCCACGAGTCATAAAAGAGCCAAGGTTGCCTATCCCTGCTCTAGATCTATCTAAAGTAAAATTCAGTTTTCACTAAAAAATTGCATTGATAATTCAAGATTGTGAACTTGAAGTGCAAACATTTCTCCCCCTGGTGGAGAAAATAGTGTATGATTGTGGATTATTTCTGTTTTTACATTTTACCACATAAATTCTACTTGAGAGATTCCAAAAGAAGCCATCAAACCAGTGGTGGGATTCAGCCAATTCGCACCAATTTTTTGTTGCCTAGGCCCAGAATGGACTTCCAGAAGCGGCATCCACACAGAGAACCAGTTGTTCACATATTTGAATCCCACCACTGCATCAAACCTTAGAAACCTATAATGATAAGGAAAACTTACTTATTAGTGCTTGCTTAAAGTGATGATTTTTTTCCAAAGGAGATTTAATGACATAAACCTTGCTGGTAAATAAATGAAAAGTTTAACCCAGCAAGTCAGGCCTTTTAAATACTTTAGACCTACTTTCCATTCCTCTGGATCCTGGAGAGAACCAATTAGGTCAGCCACTGAAAAACCTAATAGGTGTACAAAGGTTATACTTTTCTCTGATGTTAATTAGGAGGCTATTATATACCAGTAGCTATTAAGTTTACTGAGGCAGAGACAGCTCCCCAGATACTATAGGGCACTAAAGGATATGGAAATTATCTAATCAAATTCTTAAGAGCCTTATTTCAAGTGTCTTGCTGCTTTTCTAACACATCTGCAGGAGTTGAACTGTGTTAGTCTCTCCTGCAACAGCCTATATTTGTCAATTTATTTATGGGCTTAAACTAAGTTTTGCTATTTTCTTGCTTTAGCAGCTCTGATTCTTTATAATTTCAAGTCAACACGAAGATCTAGTCCATAAGGATGTACATCAGTGAGAGTCTTTGATCCAAATTTGCTGGGCCAAAGCTGGAATTAAACATACATATCCAGGCTCAAGATACAACCCTCCAAAAATAGCAGGGAGCTTTTACACTTTTTGGACTGAAGATAACTAGAAAGTTATTCATTCATTATGTTTCCCCCAGTTTATTTTAAGGCTCTGCCCACAACAGTATTAGAAAGCATTATAACATCACCATTTTTAGGCATAATGCCCATGGGCAATTTTAAAACTGAGTCCCTAGCCTTGAGCTTCTACTGTGCCCCCTCTTTAGTTTCCATGTTCTGACCATATCATTTCCATTACTGTTTATTCACGAGACATGATAAAAGTATTATATCTGCTTTTTGCTTATGGACCAGTGCCCTGAGATCATTATCTACTGCATCACCATTATACTGTGTCAGAACCTATTATAAGCAACATAACGTATGATATTATAGTAGCCCTCAATGCCTTTATATGGTTTCTAAATGAGGATTACCTGTATAGTTCACCTCACAATACACAAACTTTATTCTGTGGTATATAGCAGGGGTCCCCAACCTTGGCAACTTTAAGACCTGTGGACTTCAACTCCCAGAATTCCCCAGCCAGCATGGCTGGCTGGGGTATTCTGGGAGTTGAAGTCCATAAGTCTTAAAGTTGCCAAGGTTGGGGACCCCTGCTATATAGTGCTATACATGCCTGATCCATCTGGCATTCAAGAAAAGCTTTAAAATGTGGCTGTTTTCTCAGATATTGAGTTGGGAAGTTTAAGGGGGCCTGTGGGTACTATTGCTGTGATTGCTGTTGTCCTTGGCTGCCATTATGCCATTATATTTTTATTTTATTCTTCTTCGTTGTTTTATTGAGTTTTAACTTTGTTGGCTATCCAGAGTAACTACTGTGGGGTGAGTGGCTATACAAATTCATTTAAGTAAGTAGATGACAGAAAAAAATACTGTCCTTCTAACAATATAAACTTCAGAGGCCACTGGAAATGGATTTTGGTCTCGCTTTCCATTGCACTCACTGTGAACTGCAATTTATAGGGACCCAGATTGTTGGGGGCAATATGCTGACTCTGTAAACCACTTAGGGCTGTAAAGCACTGTAAAGCGGTATATAAGTTTAAGTGCTATTGCTATTTCTAAATCCCCACATTGGTGAGATCAGGTTATTTGTACAACTGCCTCTCCTTGAAGTTATTTCCTGCCCCACCATGTCAGATACAGTTGGTATCCTCCAGGTCCCTTCCCTTAAATGTCGCCATTTAATGGAATCTAGGAAGGGCATCTTTTCCACAATGGCCCCTATCCTGTGGTACATCCTTTATGCAGAGATCCAGCAGACTCCCAGCCCTTTTAACCTTCCAAAAGCCTATAAAGTGCTGGCTCTACCCCCAAGAGCTAGAAATGAATAAGATGGGAACCTGTGCATGGTTTTGTTGGGAGTCATCCAAGGAGAATGGCAGATGCACCAGGTTGGTTGTATGGTTTTAATTGTTTCTTGGTTTCATTGTTAGAAATTGCTCAGAACTATGTTTTAAGATGGACAGCCATACAAATCTTTTAAGCAAATAAACTGCAGAACAAAGTACCCATTATGTTTATAGCCTGCATTTTTTACTATCAAGGAACCTAGTAATCAGATCAATAGTGTTGCACCAGGCACCTTCACGTCATAACTAGTTTTTCCAACCTGACACCCTTCAAATGTATTGAGTTACAACTTATCAAAGTTCTGTCATGTTTATCTATCAAGATAATGTTCTATCTTGTCAAAGTGCTATCAAGTATGACAAGTTGTAAAAAAGTTGAAGACTTTGTAGAACAAAGGAGAACCAACTTTTATCCTTGCGTCCAGTTTTGGTCACCACATTACCAAAAAAGATGTTGTTGAGCTTTTGGAAAAAGTGCCAAGAAGAGCAACTAAGATGATAAAAGGCCTGGAAATTAAAACGTATGAAGAACAGTTGCAGGAATTGGGTATGGCCTGTCTAGAGAAAAGAAGGACTAGGGGTGACATGATAGCAGTATTCCAGTATTTGAGGGGCTGCCACAAAGAAGAGGAGGTCAACTTATTTTCCAAAGCACCAGAAGGTAAGACAAGAAACAATGGATGGAAACTAATCAAGGAGAGAAGCAACCTGGAATTAAGGAAAAGCTTCCTAATAGTCAGGACAATTAACCAGTGGAACAGCAGAAGTTGTGGGTGCTTCATCACTGGAGGTTTTTAAGAAGAGACTGGACAGCCATCTGTCTAAAATAGTACAGGAGCTCCTGCTTGAGCAGGGGGTTGGACTAGAAGACCTACAAGGTCCCTTCCAGCTCTATTCTGATTGATTGATTGATTGATTGATTGATTGATTGATTGATCGATCTTAGCAATCTAGACTGGAAACATTTAATCCAAAGAACAGGTTTCTTAGAGCTCTGACTAGTAACATTTATTAGGAAAAAAGATTAAGGTCCCAATAGTGCAGAATATATGTAGCTCGGGGATGACCTGTTGAGTTCTCGGTGTTCTTTGAACTTGGTTGTTGTTTCCTGCAGATGTTTCATAAGCAGGCTAAGTAACATGATCAGTGCAATAGTCTAGTCAAGGGACCATCAAGGATACTACACCCCAACCAAGATTGGCAGGACAAACTACTATATGTAAACAATAAGCAAACTCCACTCTCTGAGTGGAGAGTGCAAAAAGGCAATCAGGTTCAGAGCATACCAAGAACCCAACAGAAATCTAAGATTTAATGTAAGAATTTCAATGCAGTTCTTATGCAAAGTGCAGTTGTTAAATGAATCATGTGATCAATGGTCTGCCCCACTGACTTTTCTTGTCAGAAGCCAGCTGGGAAGATTGCAAATGGCAATTCTATACCATAAGACACTGCAACCATCGTAAATACATGCTGGTTGCCAAAAGACCAAATTCTGATCACGTGACCATGGAGATGCTGCAATGATCAGAAGTGTGAAGACCTGTCATGAGTCACTTTTTCATTGCTGTTGTAACTTGGAATGGTTGCTAAACAAATGGTTGTAAGGTGAGGATTGCCTGTATGAACCAGATGTCTGTTGACTTGTACATCTCTTAAAATAAACTATCTAAAGGCCTAAACAGAATTTCTGAACTGATCCTATAGATTCTTATACAGCACCAATTCCCCCACCCTTTTTAAAAAAGATCTTAACAAGTGAATGTCCCAGTGTGTTGTGCCTCTCCTAACTGAAACACCAGCAGATGTTTCGTCTGCTAAAAGAGTTATGCTAAAGAATAGACCTGGAGATATTTTTATGATAAATATAATTATTAAATTCTTTGGCTGACTAAAAGTGAATTTTAAGAAGAAAAGCATTTCATCAATCACTTTGGACTAGTTCAGGCTAGTAAACATTCATTTTATAAAACATTTAAGAAATAAAAAGAAAGTTATTATTACAAAGTGTGGTTCACTGGGTAGATTAAAAGAAAGAAGTGATTGCTGTTGTTACTTAAAACCTTAACTCTAATTTTTAGTGGAAAGAAGCATTTACTGCTGTTTCTGGACTAATTCCATTATTTAACAAGTTATTATTTTTGCTACAAATTGTAAAATAAGAAAAAAACAATCTTCTGGAGCAATTCTGAAAGGAAGTTTCATTATCCCTACGAATGAAGTATTGCAATATCAGTCAAGAATCTGAAAAATGACCCTGTAAAAACAGACATATTTGTCACAGAACACCTAAAGAAGATATTTTTAAAGAAACCCAACTGTGAAAACTGCACAGTTTGCCTTGATGTTGGCATGATCTTGCACTCCAACATAGTACATTGTGAATGTCATGTTTGGAAGACTAGCAATGTCATTCATAATTTTCTTAGTAGATTGTGGTAAAGTTGTAGCTGTAATGTATCTTGATTATAAGAGTTTCGGACAAAGTATCCATGACATTTTATATACAAGCTAGTTAAGAGTGGGCTGAACAGCAGGGCAAACAGATATACCACGGGTCAGCAACCCGCGGCTCCGGAGCCGCATGTGGCTCTTTGAGCCTTCTCCTAGGGCTCCCAACCTCCTCCATTTGCAGAGACAGAGACAGAGAGAGGCACTTGCGCTTCTCTCTCTCTCTCTCTCTCTGACTCTCTCTCTCTCTCTCTCTCTCGCTCTGTGTGTGTGTGTGTGTGTGTATGTGTGTGTGTAAAAAAGAGAGTGGCCTCATGCTGTTCTCGGACAAGCTGACAAGCTTATTGGGCGGGGCTCCTGCCTTTGCTGCGTCGAAGCAGGAAGCAGGAAGCAGCAGAAAGCAGGAAGCAGCAGCTCTCTCTGTCTCTGTCTCTGTCTCTCTCTCTCACACACAAACACACACACACACACACACACACACTCACACTGAGTGGGGGAAGAGGACTGGCAGACCAAGGGCAGGAGAGAGCCAGCCCCGTGCGTGCACGCAACTTTTGCGGCTCCCAGTGTTTTCTTTTCTCTGGGAAACGGGTCCAAGTGGCTCTTTGAGTGTTTAAGGTTGCCGACCCCTGAGATATACAGATAACCTGAATATTGTATTGAAAGAGTAATTACAAATTTCTGATCAAATTGAATATCAACTGGGGTGCCACAAAGTCATGGATTTCTGAACATTTTTATTAATGACGTGGTTAAGGAAGGAGAGAAAATGCTTATCAAATCAGCAGTTGACACAAGATTGAATAAGACACTAATATCTTAGAAGACACAACTAAAATCCAAAACAAACTTGGCATCTATTTAAAATAGGTCAAAACCAACCACTCAAAAATGGAATGACATTTAACAGATACGTACTTTTAAACTTAGAATAAAAAATCAGAGATATAGGGTAGAGGATAACTAGTTTAGCAATGGAATTTGTGAAAAATATTTTGAAATAGTAGTTGAATCAGTCTGACATGGCTGCAAAAATGGCAAATGAAATTTGCAACCATAGAAAGACGGCTTCCAAATCACTGGATATAGGAATTCTAATTTAATTTTGCATTGGTCAGATCCTATCTCAAATGTTAAATTCTGGGCACCCTACTTAAAAATAACCATGCCAGTTACCGTGTTTCCCAAAAGTAAGACACGGTCTTACATTATTTTTGCCTCCAAAATAGGCATTAGGTCTTAATTTGGGGGATGTCTTATATTTTTCGTGACACCTGCCTCACCTCACAGCGGCAGCACCAACAGCCCTGTCCAGCAGCCCACGTGGGCAGGTGATCTGCGGGGCGAAGCTTAAAGAAAGCCCCTCCAGTGGCGTACAGTGGCAGCGGAGCCATTCGCCATCACTCCCCCGGCTCCGAAATGGAGGAGGGGGACTGGGCCTACCCCGCCCATCCCATCCGCCGTAGCATGGCAGTGCGGCTTGGGAGGGGAGTGAAAGGTCGCAGATCAAGGAATGGTCTGGTGGGGGGGACTGAAGTGGGTGCAGGGCGCGTGGGGCAGCTCCACCCCGCCACCTGCCTCGCCTCGTTGTGGTGGCAGTGGCACGATGTGCCACGCGGCCTCCTGCCCCATTGTGGCAGCGAGGTGGGACAGAGTGGGCAAGGTCCTAACTAGGGCTTATTTTTGGGTAGAGCTTATATTAGCCCCCCCAAAAAATCAGGGTAGGTCTTAGATTAGGAGAGGGGCTTATTTTCGGGGAAACACGGTAGATCAGGTTCAGATAAAAGCAGTGGAAGTCCTAAGAAAATTACAGAAATCTGGAATATTAGGAAGTTTCAGCCCTTCAAGATAGGACAAGTGAAGAAACAAACATTACAAGAGTTCATTGGAGTTCCATTATATTGTTATAGGTTATAAAGACAAAATCTTGATTTTACTATTCTGAGTTTCTTGTTCATCTTAGTCCCAGAGTAACATAGAAGCAGAACTACAGTACGAGAATTCTGTCCCTAGCAAAAAAAATCTGCTTTATAAATTCCACCAGGGGTGCCCACAGAGGGGACAAGGGACACAATAATGTCACAGATATCTTGACATCATAACCAAAATGATACAAATAATATAATTTGGTCACATTACCTCATGCTATCCACAAATACGAATTGTAGTTACACACTGTTCTAACCCATGGCTGTCAATTCTGATTATAGTTGCTTGGAATCACACATCAAGTTTACAAATCAGAATGGTTGAGTGCTTGTTTAACGACTACTCATTTAACAACTGTTTAAACTTAGGGTGATGCTGAATGACTAGTGGTTACAATCAGTCCTCAGAGTTTCAGTTGTCGCAGCATGGTCATGGTCACGTGATCACAATATGTGACCCTAGCCAACTTCCCACAAGCAAAATCAATGAGGAAGACAGCAGGAGTTAGTAGTGATTACATGAGATCCTTGCTTAACAACCAGTGCTGCCCTTACTTTATGATGGCGACCAGAATTACCAGCAATATTTTAGAATATTTTTCTTTTAAAAGTCATTTTTTCCCATGCACATCTACAAGTTCAACTTCTTTTGTAAGGCCTTATTTTATCCAATTTCCTTTCAATTATTAGGTTTTTTTTACTGCAGTTGTTCACTTTATATTCAAAAGTTAAATGCCTTGTAAATTGTCCATCACAAGATTAAAATGGGCACATTGGGAACAAAACAGAATGGAATAAAAGCTGTTCTGTTTTGAATATAAGCCAAATTTCTAGATTAAAAAAAATTAAGGACATTTATGATAGTCAGGGATAAACCTGAAACCCAAACATAATGGATAAAAAACTTTACTTCTGGAGTTAATCTGATTTCACCATTGAAACCAAGATGCAGTTACATTGGCATGTTCTTTAGCATTTTATTTAGTATCCTGATTTATTTTGATTGCTTATGTTGGAAGAAAAAAAATCATCAGGTCCAGTCCAAGCCTGGAATAAATAAAATGGAGGCTGTTTGGAAAGAAGGTTCTGTTTATTGAAGAAAGAACCAACAGCATGTGGTTCTGGGACAGCTGACAAAATGGAGTTGGAATAGGTGGGCTTTTATATCTTCTTTGGGCTTTGTATTTGAGGTTCTTCCTGCTCCTATGTACTTTGACCTGAGCTTGAGTGTGCCATTTTGGTCTACTAATGGTGGTGGGTTAATCGTATTATTTCTTAAAGGTCATGTTCCTGTCCTTGGGAGTCTTTGTTTTTCTAATCCCATCAGCTCAAACCTTCTTTGGGGCTGTGTCTGAAGGCATTTTGTTTATGAATAGGTGGCCCCAAATCTGCATTTCTAAAAGCTGGCCTGCTTGGGGAAAGCAGACTGGGGGTTGGTTTCTGCCTAAGATTTGTCTCCATTATTCCTTTGGGGAAATATAATATTCTGCCTTTTTTTTTAATATCCCCCAAAATATTTCCTTTTCTAGAAGGGTGGGTGGGTGCTGACTTCCAACACTTATTTAGTATTCTATCACTATCACCGAGTATTGTTCTTATGGTTTATGATTGTATTTTATGATTTTGATCATGATTTATCACTTGTTGCTTGTACGTATACTGAGAGCTTATGTACCAGAGGCAAATTCCTTGTGTGTCCAATCACACTTGGCCAATAAAGAATTCTATTCTATTCCATTCCATTCCTATTCCTATTCACGTTTAGTTTTGCTGGTGATTGAATGTTTATTTTGCAGTTGCAGGATAAAATACTGGTTATTTTCCTACCATTGTCTGGTTAATTGGGCAAGGAACTAATGGTTGGGAATGATTATTTTTTCTGTGAAACAAACTCAAAACGACGCTCAAAAGGGTTGTTTCCAGCTCAAAACATTTCCAGAGTAGCTGGATGAGATGTTTTAAGCTCGGAAGCACCGGCAACTCCACGTGAAGCACACATTTTGAGTTCAACCTATTTTGTTCATGAACACTGCATTGGGTACCCCAAGTGATGCGGAGTTGCTGCACCTCGGGAGTGTGAAGATACCGCCACAAACAACGCAAAAATAGTTATAGGACCTCTTTCGTGACTCATACTATCCAGCGCTGAACTGAAATCCGACAATTATAAATATTACAAATGATTGGAAGTCAAGGAATTCTTCAATTAACTTCGCCCAGAAAGGATCATGAATTACTTTTAGTCGCTTCTCAAGGCAAGCGCGGAGAACTGCGCCTGCGCACTCCATTGCGGTTCGGCCGTTCCGCGCGCTTGGACATTATCATCTTCCCCATTAAATGTAAAGTAAAACATCTTCGGCTATCGAGGTGGGGTGGTGGGGAAGGGATGCTGGGCACAGAGAACGGGCGTGAGGTCATCACTAAGCGTCGTTTTGAGGGTAGCAGGCTTTCTGAAAAGTCCAGGGCCGCCCGGCTCCTGGCAAAGGGCTCGATGCGTCCTTTTGTCGTCATAACTGTCGCTGTTGTTGTCGTCATCGCCGCCGCCGCCGGGTTCCTTCTGCCCCCGCGCCTCACCCCGCAGCTTGTTTTGCCGCTGCCGCCGCTCTGAAGGTGCTCCGAGAGCTCACGCCTCGTCGGAGTGGGCAGGCGGGTAAGGAAACCGCGGGAAACCCGGGCTGGCTGGAAGATGCTCGCTCGCCGGCCCGCCCGGCTTCCTCTCCTTCCCCCCTCCCCCTTCTCCTCTTTGTCTCCATCTGTTACTCCCAGTTTGGCTCAGCCGCGGAGAAAAAGCAGGCCGGGAGGGGAGGGCGCTCGCGTGGACGGGGTGCCCAGGTGCCCCCTTGGCCCGCGTGGTCGTGGTGGGCTGGAAAATCCGAGTGGGGGCCATTGCAAGCGATGCCAAGGGAAGGCGGATGGGGAGGCTGGGAGAGATGCGAGGAAGATGGTGGAAAAGAGAGGGAAATCGAATAAAAGGGGAATTGGGGGGTGGCCGGAAAAGCGGTGAGGGGAACCCTCGAGAGACCGGAGGGTGGGGGAGATTAAGGCCTGCTCGATTCTGGAGAGAAATCGTGTTGCAGGGGAGAGAGGGGAGTTGTGTGCTGATGAACGAGAGTTAAGGTGAAAAATATGCTGTTATGCGGGATTCTCGTTTCCAACAAATGATGAGCAGGCCGCGGGGGGGGGGGGATCACGCCAGAGGGGAAGGGAACCCGGAATGATCTGCCCGTAGGCGACAAGGAATGCCTTTCTGAAGAGAGAGGCCCTTGTTACAGATTGAAGATAATGCGCCTTTTCACCAGGTAGAATAGAATAGAATAGAATATTTTATTGTCGCTTTAAATATACACTAATCGGCATACATTAAAATGAAATTTCGTTGCAAATGGTCACCACCTCCAATATACACTACATAAATATGACCCAAAAAATTGCATGTACCCACATACCCATCTTTCTAATGCAGGTGTATTAAAAATATTCTGTAGTTGTTACGCATGCATTTAAAAAACAAAGGAGAGTGTATAGTGAAATAATGGTCCATGGTCATGGATCGGAATACAAGCCTTGTAGCATTTTGATGAATCTAGGTAGTCCTCTTATCAACTGACCCATATATAGAGACAGGATGGTGATGAAAAAAAGAAGTTTGCAACCAGTTCTTGCATTTATGACCTTTACTGGTTGTAAAGCAAAAGAAAGCTGAATGAAGATCATAAGCACAGTGACAGTTTGCTGATCACTAAATGAGGACTACCTTTACATTTATTATACACAAATTTGTGCAGTATAATGAGCTAGGTTTCCTGCTATAGCAGGATGCGCAGTCTTAGTTATAGAGATGATCTGAAATATTTTGATTAAATGATAAAAATGTATTAATTGCAGTTTCCTGTTGGTGTCTTATGATTATCACTTTGTTGGTTGTTTCTTATGATTTATCATTTTGTTGCTTGCATGTACTGAAAGCTTATGCACCGGAGACAAATTCCTTGTGTGTCCAATCACACATGGCCAATAAAGAATATTCTATAAGAATTAGTCGGTTTGAATTATGGTATGTTTTTAATACAGGATTGAAGGTTGGTTGCTGAGTGTTTTATGGTAGAAATAAATTATGTGAGAATAAATTCAGTGTTTAACAATGATTCAATAGTGACAGCATATAAGGCTTGGGGTTTTTTTAAATATATATTTTTATATCTTTAAGTCATTCTTGGGTGAAGTTAGAGATCTGTTGGTTGGAAACATGAATATACCTTTATATTCAGAGGGTGCTGTGTTGGCTAAAACCAGCAATTATTTCCAAAAATGTTAGCATATGAAAATTTTAGAGGAATATGGAACTACAAATTAATATATCAAAGTTTGTGAGAGTTGTGTTTGACAGAAAAAATGGAATAAAATATTATAAAGTATACATTCATGGCAAAAATTAGAGGAAATAATGGCTACCTGAATCTTGGTAGATTGTTCCCTGAAAATAGAAAAACAGATGGAAGAATTTTAAATACAAATGCTGATAATAAGATTCTGGGTAGTTTGTGGTCTATTGCAGGAGATATTGTTTATTAAAAATTTAAAATGGGTATAAAAGCATGCTTCTGTCTAGTTTGTTATATGAAATTAAGAATTGGTTATGTCATGAAAAATATAAAAGTAATTTGAATGCAGTGTGGATGTGGTATTAAATATGAATGTGATCAAACATAAAGAGAGTCAAAATGATGTGATTTTTCACAAGAAAACCTATTTGCAAGCAATGTCATATATTTACACCATCAAGGTAATAGTTTTGTCTGAGTTGAATATTTGTTTCTGTGAGAATATGTCTTTGTCTGAATCCTATTGTACAGGCAAAGGGAGTTGCTAGGCAGATTTGTTCAAAATGAATTTTGAATTTCTTCTGTATTCTGTCATAGTAGTTGTGTCTCTATCCAACTCCTAGAGCTTACTATATAGAAGCAGATACATGTAAAATTAAAGTTCTTTTTATTGGATATTTGGGAGATAGAAGCAGAAATATAAGTGCTTATGTTCTCCTTTTTATGACAACTTACGATAATTAATTAGGATATCCTTGATATTTTCTATAAAGTAGTCGATTTACAACCACAATTGGAACAGGAATTTCTATTGTTGAGTGAAGCGGTTGTTAAGCGAGACATTCATGTGACCACTTCACTCAATGACTGTAATCTTGGCTTTCCAAACTGCAGTCATCAAACAATCACCCAGGTTGTTAAGTGGAGTGCCATGGGAGAGGGCCCACACCCCATCATGCCCTGGTCCACTTTCCTTTGACTTTCTCTGCAGCTGCAGGCACGCCCAGTGATGCAAAGTGCAGCTTTCCTACAAGGTTGCCTCTCCCAGGTCAAGCACACACCAATACACAAAGGGATGGTTTGTTCTCTTTACTAAACAAGATTTGCAAATGCACACACTTGAAGTATAAACACAGATTCTCCCCTCTGAAAGTTGAGCAGGTTTGGCTTACAAGTGTTCCAAATCAAAGCGGCACATAGGAGAGTAGTCGGATGGAGTCCGAGGGTCAAAACATTTGGCAGATTGTCAGCCAGTCCAGATTCAAAGTGAGGGTTGCAAGATTTACAACTCGAGGCACACTTGAGTAGGAGTTAACAGGTGTTGTCGTCAACTGCGAGATTGTGATTAATACTCCATTTCAATAGAAGCAGTCCCTGTGTAACTCATTTTAGTGGCTCGACTCCTTCAGTGCAAGCAGTTTGATGGAGCACCTTTGCCCTACACTTTTTGCAACCCATCAAGCTGTTGCATTGTGATGTCCTCAGATTCAGAGAGTGATGGCAGCTATGTCTGCTGTTTGCTGTTTTTCCCTACCTGCTTCGCTGGCTTGGATGGTAATCTATCCGGTGGCAGTGGAACTGACTGCTCATCTGTCAGCACTTCTAAAGCTGGTTCTGGTCTGACTGCTTGTCATTCATCCCCTATTCTGATTCTGAATCTGGGCCCACCATGATACCCAACCATCCTGCAGGTGAGCCCCATTATTGCAATCATTGAAAGGCTCCTTCAATTCCCGCAATTTGGAGAAAGTGCCTTTCATACTATAACAAGAACAATCACATTAGCTAACTTACTAAGAAGATTAAAAAGCGAACACAATCATTCTGAAAGCTATAAATCTTTTTAGCCTTCAGAACACTGGTGTTCACTGGAAAGAGGCTATGGCAGGGGTCTCCAACCCACGGTCCACGGACCGGTACCGGGCCACAGTATGCCACCAACCGGTCCGCACAAACAAGCAGCCCCATCCGTGGGATGCAGGCAGCACACAAAACCACGCACTCTCCGGTCCATGGAAAAACCTTTCTCCATGGAACTGGTCCCTAGTGCACAAAAGGTTGGGGACCTCTGGGCTAGGGGAAGCAGTCGGCGTGATCACATAATTGCAGGGTGTTTGGCAAATAATTGTAAATGCGAAAAGGTTGCCAAGCACCTAGAATGGGGTCGTGATTGGGAGGGTTCAGCACAACATTTTATGACAGCTGGAAAAAAACTTTCGGGATTGTAAAGCATCCTTTCGAAGGTTGTTGCAACTTCAAATAGTTGTTAAACAATTGGTCATAAGTCAAGGACTGTCTGTATATTTTCAGCTGTATCTATCTCAAAGTCCCAAATTCAACTAGTATCTATATAGATGATTATGCTCTTTAGGAAGAATAAGATTGATATTATTATTGATATTTGAGATGAGACAATTGTTTTCAGTCATGAGGGAAAAAAACCCAATAGTTATTTGGTCATGTTTAACTATATTGCACTTGTTACTTAATCCTTCCCTTGGCCACATCCTTTTCATGGATTAACATAG
The DNA here is from genome assembly GCA_023970755.1 of Azemiops feae. Taxonomy (NCBI): domain Eukaryota; kingdom Metazoa; phylum Chordata; class Lepidosauria; order Squamata; family Viperidae; genus Azemiops; species Azemiops feae. The sequence goes on along the minus strand of JALGBA010003888.1, from coordinate 2,055,118 downwards.
ACGTAGTCCTTGTCTCACAACACTCATTTTCAAAGTTACAATGTCACTGAAAAAAGTGAGTTACAACCACTCTCCATACTTATGACTGTGGCCACATCCCCATGGTCACATGATTGAAATTCAGACACTTGGCAACTGGGCGTGTATTCACAATGGTTGCATGTCCTGGGATCATATGATGACCATTTGCAACCTTCCCAGCTGGCTTACAACAAGCAAAATCATTCATTTAACGACTGCATGATTCACATAACACCTACAGTGATTTGCTTAACAATTGTGGTAACAAAGTTCGTAAAATTGGGTGTGACTCATTTAATAATTGTCTTGCTTAGCAATAGAAATTTTGTGGTCATAATTCAAGGACTACCAATATAAGGAAATGTCCCTGTAGTGGTTTCTGAATGTTAAAATCCATCTTTATTTCGCACAGGCACCCTTTTGACTAATGTAAATATTTTGGCTCCATAATTGTTGACTGAACAGACTGGTATTGGATCAAGACAATAGTTCAGTATTATACATCTATTTAATGATCCAGCCTGGCTGCCAAATAACTGCTTGAGATAAATAGCTGGCCAAATTCTTCAAATGAAGTTTTTTTTATAATATGTAGGAACGCGTATTTCTCTCTGAATTACAAAAATAGCCAAGACTTTCTCCAGACTTGCAGAGATACTTTATAAGCTTCTCCTGTCAGATAGGAATGGGTATCATATTCTTCTGTCTGGGTATGGGAATATGATGAGTATGTATGTACAAGATTATTAGTGGAATGCCTTTCTAATGACCCAAATATCAGATATTTGCCTAAATTTTACACTGATTGAAATCTTAAATGTTTGCAGTGGAATGCATTATACTTATAGTTTTGTCTGTAAAAATACACAAAGGGATGGGTTTATTTGTTTTTGTTTTAGAGTGATCTTTGGAATCATGATTATGCCTAATGCTTAGTATGATATATTAACTAAGCAAATTATACCTTATTCAACAAACATATTTAAACAGATCTTGGCTTAGTATGACATGTGCACCCAAGAATAGTAAAAGTGGGAAGAAAAAGGTAATATTGATTCATGGGGACTCCATTTTTATCTAAAACACGTCTATACTGCTTTTTCAGGACTCGTGCTTTAAGGGTCTTATAAAAATGGTATAAAAATCATATATTAATAAAAAGGAAACATTGGTAATGTTTGAAACCCTGGTCGTTAAAGAAGTTACTAAAATTAATTTAATCTTAGAATTAAAGTAGTATTGCAGACAGAATTATCCAATATAATACGTGTAAGGAATGTATGAAGAGAATAAACATGAGTTTTTCTAGCATCTTGCAGTGAAGACACTTGTCTTAAAATGTACAGCATTAAAACAGTTTGGAAAAAAATATCTGAAAAATCTAAGGCAAGAATAGAGCAGTGCTGACTGATAACCACAGCTGAAGCTTGCTAAGATACACACCTTACACTACATTATATCGTTGATCATCTTCATTAATAACCTGCCTTATTTTTTCTCCAGTTACACTTCGTTTATGAGGGGCCGTTATAATTCCCAGCAATTTTAAAATTGAACATCATAAACTGGCAGAAGTGAAGCACAAAGATCATGAATTTGTTTAATTTGAACCGCTTTCGCTTTGAGAAGAGGACCAATGTTGAAGGACAGAATGCGCCATCTTCAGATTCTCCTGAAGATCAAAAAGCATCCACAATTCCTTCTCCTTCAGAAGATCAGGCTACTATTGTTGGTGGAGAAGATGATGATGATCGTACTAATGAACCAACCTCTCCAGCATCTGATGTGTCTGAGAAAACCGGTAAATCCTGTTTTTCCCCCCTAATTTATAAATTAATCAAGACCCTACGTACATCACTTTACTGCTCTCTAGAGAACACTTCAAAATAAATTGCACCAAAACAAAAATAACTGGTATTCTCTAGAAAACTATTTAGTTATTTATTAAATTACAGGATTCAATCTGGGTCAGTCAGCAGGACCAGAGATTTTATCTTCCAAACTTTCAGACTCATACTGGAGCCCATCTTTAGGGAACTTCTCTCTGTAATCTATCGAATCCTCTGCATGGATTGCCCCTGTGACTATGTAGAACAGACAGGGAGAAAGCTAGCCACCAGATTGCAAGAATACAGGCAAAAGGTCATACGAGGAGACCCAAACTCATTGGTAGCCTCACACTGCAATGAACAAGGACACACATTCAATTTTACAACTACTAAGATTGTTGGATGAGCAGGCACAAAAACAGCCAGGGAAGTGATTGAAGCCTGGGAAACAGACCCCTCGTCACTCAAAGGAGTCACGATTTACCACCAGCCTATCAAGTACTTAGTAGGCGAGAGCTGGGCAGCACAAGTAAACGACAGCTAATGACTTAAAAGCCAGCCACCCAATCAACATCTAAAAAGCCACATACAACAGGCACTATAAATGCCACACACAGAACAGCACACACACTGCTAGAGAGAAGTCTCCTGAAGATGGGCTTCAGCACAAGTCCGAAAGCTTGGAAGACAAAATCGTCGGTCCCTGTGACTGACCCAGATTGGATCCTGCAACATTATCCTGGGATATGTATATTCACCTTCATTCATGATTTATTAAATTACTACACTGCTCATCTCACTAATACAGTGACTCTGGGTGACTTATAATAAAAAGCTAAATAGTACAAAAAAACCACAATTAAAATAAAAAGTTAAAAATCAAAGATGATGGGCATCCTGGGCATGAGAAATTTTAAGGCCCCAATTAGGTGACAGTTCACAGCAACCTCATTCAAGCTGGTAAAATCTTTTTTTAAGTAGCTAGGTCTCAATTTTCAGTTTTCTGACTGCTGGCATATTGAAAGAAAAAAGCTTCTATTAAAAGCCCCGAAAGCTTTCCTTGCAATTGCTAGATTTTCTGGTCAGTTTGCTAACAATGATGTTTCAGCAGCTATTCAACTATTTAAAACCAACGTTCTGAGTTCGCTGCTACCGTATTTCCCCGAAAATAAGACCCGGTCTTATTTTATTTATTTATTTATTTGCCTCCAAAAGAGGCACCAGGTCTTATTTTTGGGGAGTGTCTTTTCCACTCACCTCACAGCGGGAGCACTGACAGCCCCACCCAACCGGCCCACTTCTGTGGCTGAAGGAGCAGCTTCATTCTGCAGCTGAGAATGGAGCTCCGGCCTGCATTTCGAAGTCAGAGGCCTTCTGGAAAGGCCTCTGCAGCTGAGAACCAAGCTACGGATTGAATCCATAGCTCGGTTCTCAGTTGCAGAGGCCTTTCACAAAGGCCTCTGCAAAATGCAGGCTGGGGGATATTGCAGAAGAAGTGGCCTGGAGAGAGGCAGGTGTCAATTCATGGGAGGCCTGGTAAGTGGAGCAGCTCCATCCCCCCCTACCCCAACTCTAGCTTGATTTTTAGGCATGTGCCTCACCCCAAAACTAGGGCTTACTTTCGGGGAAACACGGTATGTTAGTGCTTAGTTACATATTTATAAGGAGCCTCTTATTTTAGAAGCAATCCAGTCAAAATTCTTGAAAATGTAACTACAAGTTCCTTTTTCAACTTCTGATGCTCCAATATGACTAAAATTAAAGGCCTGATTAAGACTGTATAGTCTTAGATTGTCTTGACTGAAGTAAGTCTAAGTTGCCCAAGTACTGAATTAATAAAAGTCCACTAAATAGTAACTAAGCATATTATCAGACTGTCCAGCTATCTCAGTACCTGAGAATAAGCAGCTGATTCCAACCTTGGCCTTTGAAAAACCTGGTGAGAATATGATTCTGCAGACGTATTAGAAGATGAATAATTCCTGGTGGGTCTCCAGCCTAACTAGACTCTTCTCAGAAATAGATAAAGCATGTGTTGCACCTATCCACTAGAAACAAAGTATAATATACCTTATCTTTAAAAAGTGCAAATGAGAACAACCTGCCGATTATTGCCTAATTACGCTGCTAGATATTTCTTCTATGCTATATAAAAGTTTCTGAACAAATTAGAAGATTGGGAGGAAGAAACAAAACTCTTGTATCCAGAACAGGCAGAGTTTTAAAAAGGATATAACATAGTAGATTATTATGTAATAAGGACTTTGAAGATCCTTATTGAAAAATATATCAATGGGCTACCTCTGCCATTGACAAATCTCAACTATGGGAAAAACTAGCTAAGACAGATATCGATAAGCACTTTCTTAAACTAATTATTGAACTACATACAGTTCTGACATTTCAGGTAAAATAAGAATAGGTCCATAGGGGTTCTTGTCAGACCCTATCTTATTGGAGAGAGGCGTTAAACAGGGCTATTTACTCGGCTCATTTATCTTCTATATTAATGATATTGTAGTGGTTATATTATCCTTCTGGGTGACCAAACTTTAGAGGTCCTCAGAACAGCTGTAGCTGTTAGAAACCATCTGACTCCTCCCTCATGTTATTGTTAGCTGCTAATTGTTTTAGGATTTTCTAGCAATTTCTTCTGATAGTTACTATAATGTATTCTGTCTCTTATTGTGTTTGGTCTTGCTGTAAATAAATTTTGATTTGTAAATCCAGTTTACAAATAAGTGTTTGTTATAGGTTTCCTAATGACATGTATTATTTATTCCATCTTTTTAAAATACCAAACAGCTTTGTTGTACATGCTGTGTGTCATTTAGAGTCTCCAGACATGTGGAACTAAAATTTCCACAGTTCCTTCTCTCTGTGCCAGACTGATAGGAAAATTTAATGCAAAATGAATTATGGACATCAGATTGCCTGTCTCTGATTTCAGAATATGTTCAATATAATGATTGTACATACATAAGTAACCTAAAGATTAGATAAGTCTTAACTCAGGTAAGATGGACTTTTTGTTAGTAAGTGATTTTGCCAAATTAAGTGGCATTCAACCTCTTCTAAATGCAGCTTGTTGTGCATATAGATTTCGTTAAACAAAGGTTTCCATTTCCTTGACTTCATAGATTACATTATTAGTCAAAATCTTAAAACAATTAGTTTTGTTTATAAATTTTCTTAATCTTTAAAAAAAAATTGTTATTGTTCAAGAGATGTCTGTTTATAATCCATTCTGAATTTATTGAATGCTTTGGTGCAAATATTCCAAACTTGAGAATAAAATATTCTTGAATCAGACTGAGTGATGGTTATATAAACCAGACAATTTTGGGAAAGCACATGTTTCATTGGAACTCTAATGAAACAGCCTATATCTGTAAGTTATGTTCTATTGAGTCCAATGCACTTCAAGTTGTAAGTTCTTTCTTGATTTCCATCTTGCTGTATCGGTAAATCTTTCTAGCCATATGTTCCTATTACAGTTTATCAATAAACTTTCACTATGCTTCAGGGAACATATCAAATGTGTGTGTTCACATTTGTCTTTGCCATCACTGATTTAAGAATTCACAGTTAAGAACAAATTTTTATTTATCATTGTATCACAAAATATACCTTAGTTACAAAAAGCATTTTAATTCTGTTTATGAATAATGTATATTTTGTATCGTTCATTCTACTTCCAAAGATGACTCCAGTATTCCAGAAACTCCTGAAGCTAAGAGGACAGTACAATCAAAGTATTTTAAATTTAGGAAAGATGTTATTGAATTGTCATCTGAAAGCGAAGATGAAGATGAAGAAGTACGAGTGAAATACAACAATACAAAGAAATCTTCAGTTTCTAAAAGGGATGTTATTATAATGTAGGTTTTTACAACTTCTTTCAGATTAATTGCTTATTTTAAAATTAGCAATCTGGAATCTTTAGGATTTTATGTTCAGGTTTCCTATGATACAATATAAAATTTTCAGCATAAAGGTAATAAGGTAGCAAATCAGGAATTTTTGTGAACTTAATGGATATAGCCCTGAATTAAATACAGAAATTCGTCGTAAGGTTGTTTTTAAATAGTAACATTGTGAAAGTTGTCAAGGAGATGCTAATATGATAAGATACATTATGTAGAATACTATCATTAATCCATATCAGATCTTTCTACAAAAGTTTCTATTATTAAAGTTCAAATATTCTTTCTGATATATTGGTCTTTGTGCATGAGCACTCACCTCTCGTGCAAGTGGAGCTGCATGCGTATGCCTGCTCGCCGCCACTTAGATGGCCCGTTCCGAACAGGCTGCGTCCCAGGACCTAAAATCCTGAGCTAAAAAAAATTACTATATCAGCTAAAACATTGTAAAAAGAATGCAAACAATTTTCTTAGATTAAAAAAAATAAAAATTGTTCCTATTTTTAATACAATTTTCAATAGGGCTAGAATTTAACCATTATCTTCTAATGTCTAACCTTTGTGACCTAATGTCTTTTTATGTATTTTTTCATGTAATTTTTTTTAATTCTACAGTAAAATTGTCATAATAATTTATATCCATATTTACAGTTCTGAACCTTCTGATGACGAAAGTGAGAATGAATCATCACAGTCTCTCCATAAAAATGGTCCAGCTGAAATGTCAGATGACACAGAGGAAGAGGAGGAGGAGGATCTGAATTACTGTAAACTCCAAACACTAAAAGAACTTTTTCCACAAAAAAGTGACCAAGCATTATTAAAGGTACAGTATTATAATATAATTATCAGGAAATCTCCATATACATATCTTGCAATGTTTGAACATAAATCTTTTTCAAGAGACTTCTTGTCTTCTCTTTCCCTGTATTTCAACAGCCTTAATCAGAATATAGGTAGTCACTAGTTGAATGGTTGTAAGTTGAGGGCTGCCTGTATTAGAAAGTGGATGTATTCAGTCTCTCACACACACATATATACAGTATATTCTTTAGCTATGCCATTTGGAGATTACTGAGTTTCCTGTGTGGAAATTTAAGTTATGGTACTAGAAAAGAGTGAGAAACTAAGGTTATTTGCTGGGTAACAGATCAAGAAACCAAGAAATTCATTCTTCTTTACACTATGCCATAAATTTAGTAGACACCAACCTACTTGGCAGGCTTAAAAAATGTGGGATAGACAACATCACCACCAGACGGATTTGTAAATGGCTGACAAATCGCACTCAATAAGTAGTCCTCAATGAACTATATCTAGATGGAAGGAAGAAAGCAATGGGGTACCCCAAGATTCTGTTTTAGGCCCAGTACTCTTCAACATTTTCATAAACAATTTAGATGAAGGAATAGAAAGGAAACTCATCCAATTTGCAGAGAACATTAAACTGGCATGAATAGCCAACACCCCAGACTATAGGCTCAAGATCCAGATGGATCTCAATAGGCTTGAACACTGGGTCTTATCTAACAAAATGAAATTCAGTGTAGAGAAAAGTAAGGTTTTACACTTGGGCAAGAAAAATCAACTGTGAGAGGGATCTTTGTGTCCTAGTGGACAATCACTTAAATATGAGACAGCGGTATGTGGCAGCAGCCAAAAAAGCCAATGCAATCCTAGGTTGCATTAGCAGAGGGTAGAATCAATATCGCATGAAGTATTAGTACCACTTTATAAAATCTTAGCAAGACCACACTTAGAATACTGCATGCAGTTTTTGTCACTATATTATGAAAAAGAAGTAGACCCTGTGGAAAGAGTGCATAAAAGAGCAAGATTAGAGGGCTGGAGGCTAAAACATACAAAGAATGGTTTCAGGAATTGGGTATGTCTAGTCTAGTGAAAAGAAGGACTAATCTAAGAGAAACCTAAGAGAAATTTCAGTGAGAACAATTAAACAGTGAAATGGCTTACTGGTTGCTTAAAAGCCTCACTGGAGACTTTTTAAAGTAGTTATTAAAGTACTTATGCCATATTATATTTTTCCACAAATTCTGTTTTAAAATGGCTCATTGCGTTTCCAAGTACATAGGATTTCATAGCAAACTTTTAAAGTAATAGCAATTTTAATTTAGAAAAGAAATATTTTTCTCATTTTCTTCCTGTAGCTCATAGAATCAACAAATACAATGGATGAAGCTATAGCTGCTGGTCTAAAATTGTTTGATGAAGGTATTTTTTGTAATTGACATGTTTGATATAGCTATTTCATCATACCATCTTATCTATTATTATTCAACTTATATAGACTTACTGACATCAATATTAACAAAAAACGTACATAAAATACTAAAACATTTATAGAAAGAAAAAAGTCAAAATAGTACCAGCTCTCTTACATATAATGTCATGTGTTCTTAAACTGTTTTTCCCAATGCTATGAGAATCGTACTGCACCTTTTAATATTAAAATTAAGTATCAATAGTGACTCATTGCTAAATATACCAAAGAGGTGGTTAGTTCCTAATGTGCATGTAACTTTTTACAGAAACCAAACAAATTAACATCATTTTATGCATATAAACGTATCCTTAAACTTAAATATATTTTATAATACACTGCATGTACAAAAATCTATTAAAATTGCTTATGTTGAAACCTTGTACACACTTTAAACAAAATGCTATTTCAACTTTACAATCCTTCACAAAGATTTTTTTCTTTTGATGTGATTCTTTGTTTCCCCATTGCCCTCAGCTGCTGCTTTTTTTTTAGCATTTTTAACATAACACTAAAATTTCAGATCTTTTTTATAGTAACTGACACAGACACTATAGTGGGTGTTCGTATGTACAAAGAATCAGGCAAGAATAAACAAGTCTGTAAACAATGGGCAAGTTTTAAGATCAATTATTGAACACCTGTTTGTCAGAGGGGGAGAAATTGTTCATTTTTTCTGAAAGACGACAGTTGATTACATTGTGAAAATAAAACAATGTAAAATAAATGTAATTAATTTGTTTGATTAATTTGAACTAATGGTACTATTACCATGTAATATTTCCCATATCATATTAAATGAGGTTTAGAATTTATATTATTTAACTATTTTGATATCCTGAAATAGCAATAGCACTTAGCAATAGCACTTATAAACCGCTCCATAGTGCTTTACAGCCCTCTCTAAGCGGTTTACAGAGCCAGCATATTGCCCCCAACAATCTGGGTCCTCATTTTACCGACCTCAGAAGGATGGAAGGCTGAGTCAACCTTGAGCTGGTGAGACTCAGAACTGCCAAACTGCTGGCAGCCGGCAGCCAGCAGAAGTAGCCTGCAGTACTGCATTCTAACCACTGTGCCACCACAGCTCTTATGAAATAATACAAATAACCATAATCACTTAGATGTTAGACTGAAAGTCCTTTTCAAATATTAATTTAATATACTTTTTTACTTATAAAAGGAGGATCTCGAAAGAGGAAGCTTGATGAAGGTGCGATGAATCATTCTGAAGATAAGGATGACCAAAGTGCAAAAAAGAAAAGACTTGATCCTGTGAGCATTTAGTCATATTTTTTTATAAATATCAGAACCCAAGCTAAGGATGGAACTCAGTAGAAAAAGCAAAAGATTGTAAACTTCACTAAACTTCTGATAACTCAATTCAGAAGTGGAAAAATTCCTCCTTCAGACCCAGAAGTCTTTGTTGATGATACTGGCTTAATATATTAGGGATCTTGCTCCACTTCCTGTGCTCCTAAATATATTTTTCATCTATTTCATTTCCTCAGTTAATGGTGATGTGGCTGCTTGGATTATGCCATTAAATGCTAAACATTGTCCTGAGCCTGATTCCACAATTTCTCTGTACCATGGTCTGTATTTGATAGTGACAGGCATGGAATACAATGGCTGGATCAAGCAGTAGGTGGAGCCAGGACAAAAAACTGATTTAAAATTAATTTAATTAAATAACTGGAGGTAATATGATTGCTCTGGATCTATTTTAGAATTTTCTCCTGTTACATTCTAAAATATAATTTGGTATTTTGGAGTTCTCTTGACAGTTCCAAAAGTCCTGGGACCATAGACTACGTATACCTGTGTTTGATTAAAACCTTTTTTTCAATGAATCAGTGGAAAGTAGATAAAAAAGATGTAGTCATAACTGATTAAGCTACTATTACAGATGTGTGTCTGTGTATCTCTCTCTCTCTCTCTTTCTCTCTGTGTGTGTGTGTGTGTTAAAAGATGGAATTTCCTAATTATCTGAAGTGCTACTTTAATTTTAAGAAAAATAATGTGTGGATCCAACCATTAAGCAGTACTAGTTTACCTAAATGTGTTTTCTGGTCACTGATTTTTTTTTCTTTCATTAAACGATGATGTATTTGTATTATATATTTGTAGGATTATTTTAATTCTTTTATAAAATGCATAAATGTACATGTATTTATTTAGTAATCTAAATGGTAGAGCTGAATTGCAAATTAAAATTGATCTTTTTTTTTTTCAACCATAGTTGCAAAATCCTGAAAACCAGTGGAAAAAGCATGAAAATCTAGTAAACAAATTTCATAAAGAATTTCCTCATTTGGATAAAGAGGTATGGTTGTACTTGACAGAGTATATGTTTTATGCCAATATTACAAATAGATCCATATTAACTGCTGCTGTAGCACCACTAAAGATATTGCATATCTGCTTACAATTTTAGGAACTTGGAGCACGTTTAAATTGTAAATAGGGGCTTTTGACATTCCATCCTTCCCTAACCAAGTTTTCAATCTGTCATAAAAGCTGATGGATTGAAAGTTTCACTGAAATTGAGACTTAATTACATAAACATCCTTATATGAATTAAGACTTGTTTCAAAATATAGCGCTTTTAAAATTATATTGGGTTTAGGTATTTTATATTTTAGTGGTAAGTATTACTTAGAAAGCAAATAATTGCAACAAGATGGGTAGGGTATTCCAAGCTATGTTATTTTCAAGGCTACGTTTGTTCCATGTATTCTGTACATGTTCTTTTGCCAGGACTGAAACTCTTCTATGATCTCTACTAAGCATTTATTTAATGGAATAATGTAGCGAAGTAAGAATACTTCGTGCTACAGAGTAGAAAAGTAACATGTCCTCCCAATATCCATTCATTGGCAATGTAACACTGTCTGTCTGTCTATCTTCTGTGCATTTTAAAAATTTCTCCAAACCTACTAATATACTTTTTATTTTTGCATGCCACATGATGGATGCTAGTGCTTGAATACTAATTATATTAACTGTAGTCTAGAAATATTGATATCTAATATCTAAAAGTGAAATAAAATAATCATTGGAAGATAGTCATGCAAAACTGTTGACACCTTTAGATTAGTTTGTTGCTTTTTTTGTACTGCCTATAGAAATCTCAGCCTTAATTATTAGATAAAATATGAAGACTTGTAGATTTAGCAAGCTGTACATTAAGGTTATAGTTCTCAATACTGAGATTCTTGATGAAACTATACTTTTTAGATGAGACTATATGCATATGTGCAATTTTGATAACAAGGTCTCCCTGTGTGTGTATGGTATTAATCCTGTGTTCATACAAGATTTGTTTATTTTGTGAATTAGGAACTGAGAGATGTACTTCAGGAACATAACTGGATATATCAAGAAGCTTTTGATTCTTTAAAAGCATTTATGGAAGATCAAGATGGTAAAGATATTTTTATTTTAATTAGTACATACCATTAACTGCGTAAGCATGCATCTTTCTTATTGCCCACATATTCAGTGAGATGCAAACCTTTTCCAATAAAAGGTTTGAAAGAGATTTAAAAATTATTCTGTATGGATTTAGCTTAATTTAGTAAATCGGGACTTAAGAGATCTAAGCAGCAAAATAAATTATAGTAATGCAATAAAAATGTAAGACATCATAGTAAAAAACATACACCAAATAAATGAAGAAAGGAGAATCCTTATGCAAATAGGTTTTAATCAGACTTAAAACAACAGGATCAGCACCATTTCATGACAGGATGTAGCTAAATGAGACTGAGTGTCACTATGGAGGAAGCTTTCTGTTTTATTATTACAAAGAATTTGTGGAAAGGCATATTCTGACAACCTTTAAACATGAATGAATTGGTGTAAGAAGAATTGGCATTTTATGTACTGTGTCCCAAAAGCCTCAGCATCTTGAAGTAAGCTTGTAAGCAAATATACTGCTGTTTTATCATTTTAACATACTCCTCAGGTTGAAGATTCATTGTCCCTTTCTGATGTATTTAAAACATCTGAACATTGAGCAAACACACTACATACATACATACATACATACATACAAAATCGCTATAGTAAAATCATTTTTGTCTCGGGATTCTTGTCAAGTTCAGCTGAGCCTTAATTGAGAAGCTGTGTTCTTAGTATGCTTTTTCAGAAGGGTAACTCATCCCGAAGAGAATATTCATCCGGTTTCTAAATATGAGGACCACCTATATTCTCCATCTTTCTGAATTTAACTTATGTTTATCCTATAGCACAATACTGACTCCAGGCACTAGTACAGCAGCTGCAAAGCTTTGCTTGAATTTGATAACATAGAAAGATAAATATTTTCACCACAATGATAGAATCAGTATGATATGGCCTCACAGCTTTGTATAGATGGCAAAAAGTATGGCAAATGAAATAATGCTTTGTGCGTCCCCAAAAGGCTGTGGATGTTGAAGGGTTTTTTTGCCCATTAAAAGTAGACGTTTGTGACTGATTTAAATGAAGAGGCCTTCTCAAGGAGAAATTGAGTTTTGATGCCTGGAAACTTTACCCATTTTTAAAAGAAATATTCCTGGATTCCATTCAATCAGTCTCCATTGACTTACTACTGCTAAACATCGAGATGGGGAAATACTCAAGAATGAAGAACAATTCTCAAATCCTTCCATGTATTCTGCCCATGTTCTTTTGCCAGGAGTGAAACTCTTCTATGATGTCTATTAAGCAGTTATTTAATGAAGTAATATGGTGAAGTAAGGATACTTTGTGCTACAGAGTAGAAAAATAGCATGTCCTCTCAATATCCATTCACTGGCAGTGTGATACTCACAATGCAAGAAGGATTTTCACAAATTAGCGCTACTTCTTGCAGCGCTTTGTCAGATAACGTGTCAAATATTGTTCTGAAATGTTCTCTGACTGTTTTAGATCATTTCAATAGGAGTGAAATTGGGCAAGGCAGCTGCACCGAGTCTAAAACGTTGTTAAATTTGAACAGAAGCAACTTTATGGTGCTTTTTTTAGACTCCTGCTAGATTTATTGGGTTTTGCTTTTGTCCTCACTTTTCAAATTGTCTGCGTCCTTTTATGTTACATATACAGATGCACAACATCCTTCAAAGAGTGAAGTTTCAAATGGAAAGAGTGTCTCAGTTAATAATGCCACTCACCACCAGAATGATACTAAAATGAGGCTCAAAGAGAAATCATCCAAAACTTCTGAGAATGGCTTCAGGAGAAAGGAAAAAAAGAAAAAAAAATGGAGTACTAAAAAGGACTCACAGGAGCTGCAATATGAATCTGCTTCAGAAGCCGGTAGCTCCCTTGATGAGGACTATAGCAGTGGTAATGAAGTAATGGAAGATGGTTATAAAGCTAAGATTCTTAGTTTTCTTCAAGGTGCTTCTCTTGGTGAACTCACTTTGATTCCACAATGTTCTCAAAAAAAGGCTCAAAGAATAATGGAGGTCCGTCCCTTTAATAGTTGGGAAGCCTTGGTAAGTCTGTATTTTCTTTAAATAAAAATACCAACAGCATATAATATATTCAAGGGATGTCTTCCTACTAAGAAGGCATACATGTGTCGCTTTACCTAACCAAGCTAAAGCACTATGATTCTTCTAAGCCAGTAGCATTTCAAACAGTGTCAGATGACCTAACTTTGAATGTATTAAGGGATGATTTTCTTGAAAAATAGAAGCTGATTGGCTGGCAACACTGTCATTAATTCTTGAGCTCCGAAACTTGGTTCACTTTACTGCAGAAGAAGAATTTAGAGCTTTCATTTGTGAAGCTGCTCTTTGCTAGTGTTTTCTGATCTGCTGTAGTTGAAAACCATACAGAAATGAAGAATGTGGCAATTTTTTACTGCAGTTACCTCAGAGAATCGGTAACCAACTTGCAGAGTTTCTCCATGATTGAAATGCCAGGATAAGTGTATTAAGCAGTTGATGAAGAAACTTTTGTTATTTATTTTGATTCCTTATTTTTTAACTCATCACTGACTTTTTAATTTTGGTATTATGAACTAAGCAGTTTGGTAATTTTCTTGAGTATTACAAGGTTTTTTTAAAAAAAACTTTCAAAAACAAATTAGAAGTCTTGACATGGAAGTGAAAGAGAGAAAACATACCTGTTGGTGAGTACTTTTGATACTGCTCCAAATGTTTTTTGTTTTTTAAAGTGTTTTCAGCAGCTTTATTTCATGCTACTCCACCAAAATGAACAGCCTTTGGTTTTAGCAGTGTGACTTTGTGATTGGGTTTGTTAATTTTTCAAAGGTAAAAATTGTGGGATTTTGGTATGTTGTCTCTGTGAGTTTTATTTGCCAGTGTTTTAGAGAAATTGTTGCAAGTAAGCTATTTTACCTAATTCTTCTGATGGTTATTCCTTAAAACAATATTTCTAGAAATTGAGACCACTGCATTTAAACACTTTTTAAATCCTACCTCTATCATGCTGCATTTTTCTGAATTAGATATTTAACCATATTGGATCCTAAATTGTTTGGGTCAGGTTTTTGAATGAAAAAAAAATAGTCACGCATATTTTAAAGTGCACACATGAAAAATACATGCAGATAGCTTTACAGCAGTGCTGCCTCTGAAGCTGTTTTGCCTGAAGTCTTATACTTTGAACAGAACATCTGTCCTTTAGAAACATGTTGAGTTTTGTCTAAACAGCTTCTTTGCAATAGTAATTGCTAAAGGGCTCCCATTCTTTGAAATAGTTCCACAGAATTAAATTGTGTAGGCCTGTTTTAATTTAAACATCTTTCATGAAGGATTCATTTGTCAGTACCAAAATATTTACTTAGCTTCTGTAACAACATGCCTTAATTTTAATGAAATTCAGCAAATTATATTCTTGGGAGTTTTCAAGAAGAAATTTCTAAACATGCTGACAGACTATTCAGCTGTCCAGTATTTTTGTTACTTTGTAATAAGGCAGTGTTTTTGGGGGGGGAGTCATGCTTTGAAGCAAAATATTAAAAAATGAAAGTATTCCAGTTTCTTTTTAACCAAGATGTTAAACAATTTAATTTTAAATGTGAAGTCTAAGAGCTGACATGGATTTAATGGTTCATAATTTTATGTTTTTTTTAATTTGAGTAATGCATTAATATGCCAAAACAGATTATAAACTTACAATTTTCACATGCTACTTTTGCTTTATAAATGGTTCAGTTATCGAATAAAAATGTTTGCAGCATTTTTTTTAAATATATCTAATGAACCATAGTGAATTTATGGAACAGCAAGAATTTGAATTGTATAGATTAGTGGATGGTTGCTGTATGCAAGCATAATCAGATGTAACCCATAGGTTAGTTTTGGATATGAAAAATATGTTTTTATAAAATTTCTGTATTAATTATTGCAATTGGCCGCAGATGTCTTTTCAGTAATTAGAATAGTCTAGTAATGAATAGGTAAATCATTTTTTAAAGTTTGGAATGGATGTTTAATATATGTTTTAGAACAAATGGCTGCCATTTGTAATAGATAGCTCCATTGAGTCATTATTTAAAGTTTGAATGGACTTGATGAGATCTAGATCTCAAAAACAGATATGTGGTAAGTATTAAGAACAAAAGAAAGCATATGGAATTGGAGGATGTGAGAGTAGTTAGAGGTGTCTGGTAGAGGTGAGGTGAATGGTGTTGGAGGAAAGTAGATTTAGTTATTTTTCCTACCTCATGTTTTAATGCGTTTATAGTATATCATACTCTCTTGCATTTAGCAACACATCTCTTATCTTGAAAAGGAATACCATGAAGAGAATGTCCTTTATAGCAGAATAACAGAGTTGGAAGGGACCTTGTAGGACTTCTAGTCCAATCCCCCTACACAAGCAGGAAACCCTGTACCACTTTAGACAAATAGTTGTCCAATCTCTCCTTAAAAACCTCCAGGGTTGGAGCACCCACAACTCTTGGAGATAATTTGTTCCACTGATTAATTGTTCTAACGGTCAAGATATTTCTCTCTTCTAGATTGGTTCTCTCCTTGATTAGTTTCCATCCATTGTTTCTTGTCCTGTCTTCAGGTGCTTTGGAGAATTAAGTTGATCCCCTCTTCTTTGTGGCAGCCCCTTAAATATTGGAACACTGCTATCATGTCACCCTTAGTCCTTATTTTCATTAAACTAGGCATATCCAATTCCTGCCACTGTTCTTCATATGTTTTAGCCTCCAGTCCCCTAATCATCTTTGTTGGTCTTCTCTACACTCTTTTTATTTTTGTATTGTGGTGATCAAAACTGGACACACTATTCCAAACGTGGTCCTACCAAAGCATTAGAAAGTGGTAGTGACACATCACGTGATTTTGATTCTATTCCTCAGTTAATGCAGTCAAGGATTGTGTTGACTTTTATAGCCATTGAAATTGTTTTAGTTAATGTAATTTAAAACAACATTTAATTAAAATAGTTCATAACAAAATAAACATTCCCTTAAAAAAATAATAGGTTAAGAAATTTAAGATAATATCTACAGTTAAAAAGTCAATGGAACTAAAAATGAAAAAGCAACCTAAAATAATTTTTAAAGGGCTGATTGAGTACTTGGATCAAAGTGGGCTATGTATAAGTCTATTACAAGGTTATTCATTGGTTGGTGCACAGTTGATTGAAAAAATTGGACTTACAAAATCTCTCTGGCCCCAACCTACAAATAAGGCTATGGAGGTATATCCTAAGGCAGTGGTGGCAAACCTATGGCACGCGTGCCAGAGGCGGCACTCGGAGCCCTCTCTGTGGGCACGTGTGCTGTCACCCCAGCTCCGCCTCCCCCATGGCCCCCTTCTCACCAGCAGCCCCCCCGGAGGAGAGTCACCCCCAGGCACGGCCCGCACACAGCAGTGCAAGCACGCACATGGCAGCGGGGCAGCAGGGACAAGACTCCGCCCTCGTGCCCTGTCGCGTGCAGATGATGCTGCAGGGTGCGGGCAGAAGATGTGGCTATGGCGATCTGCGGCGGGCCGTGGAGGGCGGGTGGCCCTGCGAGGCGGGGTGGGCGGGGCCTGGCAGGCCGTGGGTGGAGCGGGCGGGGCACGGGGTGGGGTGGGGCCAGGCCGGTTTTTGGGCACTCGGTCTCTAAAAGGTTCGCCATCACTGTCCTAAGGGATAAATAAATCTAGTCTTTTAGATAACTAGAACACAACATTTGGCTATATAAATTCTCAGTTCCTTTTCACTTAAGAAATGGAATTGTGTTTAATCTGACTTAAATTTGTGCAAGAATAATGTTTCAATCATAAGATTTATTTTGAAAAGTGGCTAAAGGTGTTCCTTGTTTTTATTCAAGACTGGGGATGGAGATAATGCAACGTGAAACAAACTGGGTGGTTTTTATAACAGATGGTTTCACTTTAGGTGTAATATTTAAAGATTACAAGCCTTCACATAAATCTGGCCTTTAGGCATTTTAAATAATTATTGAAAATGTTAATTAACTTGTTAAAATGTCTTTATAGGTAAAATAAATTCACTTTTAGAAGCTCAATCCTGCTTAAATTCAAACATATTTCATAACAATTCAGTCTTTATAGAGAGTTCATCAGAATTGCCAAATAAAAGCCACAACGTTCTAAGAGCTGAAATGCGCTTCACAATAGGTTACTTAATAATGGATGTTATCAGTATAAATTAAATAATTAACATTTTACAAGATTAAATGGAAATCCCATTATTCTGTTATTTTGCTATAGCAGTCCATAAAATAAGGTGCTTTGCTGTAGCTCATAAGCTTTGTCTTAAGAAATCAGCCAAATAAGTTGCTGCAGCTCTTGTTCCCCACCACAACATTACAGCTGAATTAGAATTAATATTAATCGGTGTTAACTTTTAAACAGGTTTCAAGACTAGAAGGAAGTATATGTGTCTACTTTCCATAGCACCTTCCAAGCTTCCTGTTCTATCTGATTTTTAACAAATGTTCAAATGTTTTAATTTTAAAAAAGACTAGGAAATGGGCATGCTGCAAAGTAAAAATCTATAGCATCAGCTTTATTTCGAAGAATGCAGTTGGAAACAGATGAACTTTTTAATTCTTGATGTTTCTGTAAGATTCGTTTAACTTATGTTCTTATTATGAATCTATACAATACCAAGATAAAAAATAAAAGACTGCCTATTTAGCCTGCACACTATGAAGTAGATTACCTTCTTTGGAAACAGAGAATATATGTTTTTTTTAAACTGATTTACAATCACGGATTCAACAAAAGTCTTTATAGCTTTAGGATTAGGAAAATAAATCTTGCTTTGCATTCTATAGCATATAACAAGTTATTTCCCTGTTTAGACAAGCATGGAGGGTGTTTCTTAATGCTGGAGGCAATCATAAAACTGCAGATAGATTTCTGACAGGTATTGTCCAGGTTGATTATGTTGGCTTTAAAAGAACATTCCATCTTTTCCAGGTGGGTGGTGAAAAACTTTAGCTTTGAAAACTTTAAAGCAAACTTTAGCTGCTCTTTCTCTTTTAGAAATAATGGTTTGTATATAGCAAACATTTGCCAAAATAATTTATCATTGTAAACCATGGACATAGTCCCAAAGTCCTATGAATGCTTTGTAGCTCTTTATTTTTGTATTTTTTATTATTTTGTTAGCTTTGGTTTGGACCAGCCTAATAAATAAAAGCACATCAAAGAACAAAATTAAATATATAGATTTTAACAAATGTTCAGTTTCATATTAATAGCGCCCTCTTTTGTTGAAACATGATTTTACTCTTTTTATATTTTGTAACAATCAAATGTAACAGCTAAAACAATTTGAAAAATACTGTTTTTGATTCATGGGATCAGTGAATTCATTCTAAAAATGCACAAGAAGATTAATTACTTTATATGTGTTACTATGGGTAGGCCAGAAAACTGATCATATGCTACTCCAATGTTTAATGAATAAGACAATTCATTAAATTATTTTAATAATTATTGAGTTAATTAAGTTTTATCTAGTTTTGCTTTGTTTTTGAATTTTTCCTTTTTGTAGTTTGTATTTTAATGTTTTGAATAAAAATGAAAATTTCTTGAAAAAAATAATTAAGTTAGAATAACCAAAAAGTCTGAACAATAAAACTGATGGATTCTCCATGCTTAGTTTATCTTGATTTTGTATTTAAACCTAGTGACTTATTTTTTTTCCTCCTCTCTCTCTCTGGCAGTTCACAAAAATGAGTAGGACCAATGGCTTGTCAGAAGATATTATTTGGAATTGCAAAATACTACTAAGAGAAAGAGATGTTGTTTTAAAACTTATGAACAAATGTGAAGAGATCTCAAATAAACTGACCAAACAAGTAACAAAGATCACTGGAGATGGAGGTGGTGGATGGAACATTGACCAACCATCCATCCTGAATCCAAGGTTAGCAAGATTGCTTATTAATAAATGCAACAACATATACAGAAATAAAGATTGTTATATAAAGTGCTAGATTAAGAGCAGAGAAACATTCCAGTACAGCGGTCCCCAACCTTTCTGACTCGTGGATCAGCAGTGGCAGTGGGGGAGAAGTGATGGTTTCACGTGTGTACCCATCGCCTGCAGAAATGGAGTTTTGCGTGCTTGTGCACTCACTCAACGCTTGCACAGACTGTTTACAGATAATTGCAGCTGTCTTTAAATATCTTCCATTAAAATTAAAAGGACTTGTTGGCAGAGCAAGTTGTGAGCATTGTACATCAAGACTTATTATAATTATTGTAAATGCTTTGAAGCATTTAACATATTTACATGTTCTAATTCAGTGATGGCGAACCTTTTAGACACCAAATGCCCAAAAACCGCCCCGCTGCCCGCCCGCCCCGCCCCCTCGCAGGGCCAACTACCGCCTCCACGGCCTGCCACAGCAGATCGCCCAGGCGGCCCTGCAACATCCATGCGATGGGCGCGAGAGGGCACGAGGGCGGAGTCTTGTCCCTGCTGCCCGGCTGCCATGTCCTTGGCGACTCCGGCGGGGCTGCTGGTGAGGGGGCCGCGGGGGGAGGTGGGGTTGGGGTGACGGCACGCGTGCCCACAGAGAAGGCTCTGAGTGCTGCCTCTGGCACGCGTGCCATAGGTTCACCACCACTGTTCTAATTCATACCAAAACTGTAATGTAATTTAGTATTATTTCCTATATAATAGTGGGACAGTTGAGGGAAGCGTGATTGTAACAAAGGCAATTTTTGATTAAGGAATTTTTAGCCACTATGCTACATGTTTGGTAAACTGTAGGCCAGAGGGTTTGAATTCACATAACAGTAATTTGTGTACTTTTCTATTGTCAGCATGGAACTTAAGCCATATCAGAAGATTGGTTTAAATTGGCTAGCACTTTTGCATAAGCACTCATTGAATGGGATTTTAGCTGATGAAATGGTAAGTTGAAAACATTGTAGCTGTTATTCATACTGAAATAATTTATAATACATGTAGCTGATCCAAAGTCACCAACGAATTTCCATGGATGAGAAAGGACTTAAACATGGGTCTTTTCCAGCCTTAATCTAACTCCTTAACCATTGCATCACACTAGTTAATACAATCTTATGCTTCTACGCAAGAGAGAAAATGACATATCTGAATGGGTTAGCATGAAGACCTGGGACTAAATCATACTGTGAGTGTGTTGACTGGGGCATTCCAGATGAGTTTTGGAAAAGAGTAAATTGGCTGTCTTCAACCTCAGAAAGGTGACGCTAATAGAATCAATATATGAGACTGCAGAATATCAAAAGCTAAAGAAGCATGAGACTGAGTTTTATGGACAAAGAAGCAGCAGTTGCCAAAAAGGACCTGGGTCTTTCTTTTAAGTCAAGACCATTGCATGAATGAAGAATGAAGAAAAAATTTACCAGTTGTACTGTATAGATTAGAGATGTTACAAATTATTTGAAGAAGGAAAGTTTGTCATTTACTTCTAAATATTAAATATTTTACTAAATACTAAATATTTTAGATTTAACAATAGCTATAACAATAATTCTATTTTAAATTACTTTTTATCCAGGGTTTAGGAAAAACCATTCAAGCAGTTGCTTTTCTGGCATATCTTTATCAACTGGGTGATGTAGGTCCACATTTGATCGTTGTGCCAGCATCAACAATAGGTAGGTAAAATCTTGGACCCTTGTGTTGGGAAAAAAGCCAAAGAAATTTAAATATTAATCTACACATGTGAGTAGATTAATAAAATGCTTCTTTAACAATTTCATGTATTTTTTTAACAATAGATAACTGGATAAGAGAAATTAACCTGTGGTGTCCTGAACTCCAGATTTTATTTTATTATGGTAAGAAATTGTGTTTCAAAGTAAAACATGTATAGCTAAAGTATAGTTATATATATTTTATGGCATAATGAAGCAAACTGAACTTGTGAATTGCAATCAAATTCATAAGAATGATTTAATATATTACCTGGAATTACTGAAAAGTCTAACTCACATTGCATTTTTGCCTAGGATCTCAAGAAGACAGGAGGCATCTAAGAATGGATATCCATAATAAAGTAACAGATTTCAATGTGATTGTGACAACGTAAGTAGAAATCCATAAAAAATGTAGTTATAATCTAACAAAGTACTTCTTTTCAAGTGTTTCACTTGAGCGTGATACTTTTATGTAATATAATAATTTCAAAAAGAGATGTATAATTTCACATACAGTAATATTTCAAACATTTTGTAAAATCCAGAGTTCATTTGCACAAATTTTCCAATAAATGGTGTTACTCCCATTGATTTTGGAGAGTATAAATGAATGTATTCTTTTAAAAAAATATATTTTATTATTTTTTTATAATTACAAATCTTTAGTGCTTAGTAAACAACGTGTTGTCTGGGTCCACATATTTAACTTAATAATACATCTTCCATTCCTACTCTCTACTCCGTTTTTCTAGCCATTTGTAAAAAGTATCCCATGTTTGAAAGTACTCTGTATCTTCTTTCCTTTTCATTTTCAATGTAAGCCTGTCCATTTCCGCACAGTCCAGAATTTTCTTAATTATGTCTTTTTCAGCTGACGTTTCTTCATTTTTCCAATACTGTGCAAATGTAATTCTCGCTGCTGTTAGTACATGTAATATTAAATATACACATTTTTAATCATAGTTTTCTGTGGTTATACAGTACCTTAACATTTTCTCTAACCACATATTATTTTTGACCAGAATTTTTTTTGCTTTAGGGCATGTCCACCAAAGATGGTATATTTGCCTATATTTCCAACACTTGCTAGATATGTTTTTAAACATTTTTGTTAACCTTGCAGGTGGTAAATGCCATCTATAAAACATTTTATATAAATTTTCTTTATAGGTTGCTGCCCTATTATTTTATAGTTTCTTTACCACAGGTTTTGCCATTTTTCTAACTACATTGTGCCCAAAGTTTTTTGCCCATGTTATCATTGTTTCTTTGACTTGTTCATCTTCCACCTTTTAAGTTTAACAAAACGTTATACAGTTTCTTAATCAATTTTTCATCTGATGACAATAGTATATGGTTAAACACTGTCTGATCTTTATAAAAACCATATGTTTTGGCATCTTTCTCGTATCTCATTTGCATGTGCAGGT
This sequence comes from Azemiops feae, assembly GCA_023970755.1. NCBI lineage: Eukaryota > Metazoa > Chordata > Lepidosauria > Squamata > Viperidae > Azemiops > Azemiops feae. The sequence goes on along the minus strand of JALGBA010003888.1, from coordinate 2,032,492 downwards.
GTGGCCACCATGATAGCTCAATGCCCTGTTCTTCCAGTTCTTGTTTATTTTGTAGTTTCCCTTCAGTAATCAAAATGTCTCTATAAGTCACAAGTTTCTCATAGTTATAAATGAATGTATTCTTGTAAGCACACCAAATGTAATAGATATAGCATAATCCAAGATTCATTACTGGTTATACTTTCCCAGTAAGATATTATCTTTAGAGATTTTGTTCTGTATATTGAATACAGTAGTGGCCAAAACTGTGCAAACCTTTTGGGAAAAGTGTACAGTAGAAATGCCACCTTTGGTTAAGTTTCCACCAATTTTTCTTCTAATTTCTTTATAACTGTAGCCTTATTCACTTAATAATACTATTTTACATCGCTTTCTGGGCAACCAGTCAACTCTTTGCACCATTACTTTAATTTTATTATGTTTTACAAGCTCACTAAATGAAAGAACACAAAAAAAACCAACCAACTTGATAGCGATCACATAACACACTGACAAATGTCCTCCTCTCAGCTTCAGTACATGACATCAATAACTGAATCCTACTGTGATCTGATTGGCTCATTGCCAAAACAAGATGACACCTGATTGGCTCTCTAAACACTCATGCTCATTGGCTACAACCAGATGAAGGAAAGCTACCTGATATCAACCTAAGCAAGTTGTGCTTCCTTTTTTCTGGTTATTTGGCTATAACGTTTCATAGAATACAGTACAGATAATTGAAGAAACTATGTTGCATTACATTCTTGATTAAATTATCTTCCATTGATATATAATTTTATGGTACTACTCCAAAAACAAAGTGGTGTTATTAGCCATCAAACCTCAAAAATACACTTTTCTCAAAAGGTTTCCACAATTTTGGCCACTACTGTATACTACAGGTATAGTCATTTAGTGACCCAAATGGGATCAGCAACTCAGTCATTAAGCAACGTGTTCGCTAAGTGAAAAATCATTTGACCATGTCTGAGCTTATGATTTTACACAAGATAATACATACTAGCTGACTAATGACAAAGACATGATTGAGAGACACATTGGGAAGATCATAAATGCAAGTACTGGTCACAAAGTTACTATTTCATCACCATTGTAATTTGAACAGTTGCTGTTCAAAGCAGTCGCTAAGCAAGAACTACCTGTAATGGAAAAATATTTGTGCATAATGTGCCACAATGTTGCATACAAAATTCAACCAAAGGCAAATATAATATTGAAACTGTAACAACTGCTACAGTTCAAATACTCCTAGAAATTTTGTTTTTTCAGGTAATGATTCTTAAAACTCTTGCCAGAGTTAAATAGCTCTTTCATTTAAACATGCATTTTCTTAAACAAGAAACGTGCATTATTATACTATCAGAACTGACTTAATGAGTGCTAGATTATATATTTTGTGTGTTTGTGTGTGTGTGTGTGTGTGTGTGTATATATATATAAAATCAATAAATTTATGCATGTTTGTAAAGCAAAATATGCTCATAATTTGTTCTCTTGATAGGTATAACTGTGCAATTAGTAGTCCAGAAGATCGTAATCTGTTTCGTAAGATGAAACTTAATTATGCAATTTTTGATGAAGGTCATATGTTAAAAAATATGGGTTCTGTACGCTATCAGCATCTGATGACAATTAATGTAAGGCACTGATTGTTTCTTTACTCTTTCTTTACTCTTGATTGTTTTTCTCAGTTATGATTTACATGTTCAAGGTTCACTAAATGTTACATCATAAATAAAATATTCTAATAAATAGTCTGTTTCTCATTTTACAGCATTAAATTGCAATCCTGTAAACAGTTATCTAATTGAATTCTATAAATATACAATAAGCCTTAGGTCTAAATATAGAAACTATATAAAGCCATACGTGGCATGTGACTTGTCTGTCTTGCACAACCATCTCTTCTTATCATCGCTTCCTGTCCCACAAGGTTGCATAGAGTAGAAAAAACCGTTTTTGAAACAATGCCACCTAATGTGATCTAAGAGCTATGATTTCTCTGTTGCTGTATCTGCCCTTTGGAATAAGCCCTTCCAATACTGTGTCTGTATGTTTTAACACCAGCCTCTCTCACGTATTGATTATGGTTTTGATTTTCTTGGGGTTTGTTTTTACACCTTTTTATTGTATGCATTGCAGAATTACAAATTAATGAGTGCGGTAGCTTTATTAATTTTTTAAATAGACACTCATGCATGCATACTATTGTGATTAACTGCATAGCAAACTGGCAGCTATTATCTGTCAAATGACAAAAACAGTTAACGATTTTCACTGTATTGTTTCACTTCGGTGACATTTAAGGCTGTTATTTGCAACTTCCTGGTTTTAAATATTGTAGGCTAGTTTTAAAATGTGTAGCTGTGACAGTGTTGCATTTCTCAACAGTGAGATGAAACTCATAATACAATGTTTTAGCAAAATGGTGATTTAATGTTTCATCTTCTAATCACTGCTTATTTATTTTTATCAAAACAGGCAAAAAATCGTTTCCTGCTAACTGGGACTCCTGTTCAAAATAATCTTTTAGAACTTATGTCCCTATTGAATTTTGTAATGCCACATATGTTCAGTAGTAGCACCAGTGAAATTCGGAGGATATTTTCTTCTAAAGCAGTAAGTGTATTTTGTATGTGTTTTTACTGTTTTGAAATGAAGATAAAAATTATATGGTTATTGTTAATTTTGCATTGTAAATTTGAAGGTAATTTTAAAACATAGTTCAGAAAAATCATCATGCAACCTTCAAATTTGTAACTGTAGATACTGTTCTGTACAATAGTAATCATTTTAGTAATTGTCATAACCACAATGTAACTGGACATGCACATACTGTCGTGTAACAGTGGTTTGTTTAATAAAAATGACTGGATTCAAACATTGTATTAAACTAAACTAAACTAAAACGGGACACATTAACCTGCTTTGGCTGGGAGTATGAAATGCTCTTTATGTTTTTGATTTTTTATTAGAAAGCATCTGAGGAGCATAGTGTGTATGAAAAGGAGAGAATTGCACATGCAAAGCAGATAATAAAACCATTCATCTTGAGAAGAGTAAAAGAAGAGGTATGTCTTTACTCTGCAATGAAAAATAATTATTTCATATCAGGTTACCATAACTAAATATACAGTAGCTTCCAGATTTATATCTATGGATCTACATGTAAGTTTGTTCTCCTAATACGTAGAATTTTGGTCTTGGTCTGCCAGGTGCTGCAGCAACTACCTCCCAAAAAAGACATTGTTGAGTGGTGTGAAATGACTGAGAAACAGGAACAACTATACCAAGATCTTTTTAGCTGCCTTAAGAAATCTATGGATGGTCAAGGTATGAATGCATATAAATAATTCTCGGTGATTTTTCTTTTGTACGAGGAACAAAAACACCGAGCTCTGCTATTTTTTTAGTTATATCTGTAAAAAAAAGACTTTTTAATTAACATTAATACCTGTGTCTGTTCATAGAAAAATATTCTGAAATGGGTAATGTCATGATGCAACTAAGAAAAATGGCTAATCATCCTCTTCTACACCGCCAGCATTATACCTCTGAAAAACTTAAAGTCATGTCAAATCTCATGCTCAAGGTAAGAAATAGATGCATTTGGTTTTGTCATAAGGTGCATTTGCCCCAGACAGTGGGATGGGTGGTGTGTGTGTCTGTGTGTGTGTGTGTATTTCTACTGTATATATGTGTGTGTGTGTGTGTGTGTGTATATATGTGTGTGTGTATATATGTGTGTGTGTATGCATGTGTGTGTGTATGTATGTGTGTATTAATAATACTATTTTACATCGCTTTCTGGGCAACCAGTCAACTCTTTGCACCATTACTTTATTACGTTTTACAAACTCACTAAATGAAAGGGGGGAAAAAACCCAACCATAGCGATCACATAACACACTGACAAATGTCCTCCTCTCAGCTTCAATGCATGACATCAATAACTGAATCCTACTGTGATCTGATTGGCTCATTGCCAAAACAAGATGACACCTGATTGGCTCTCTAAACACTCATGCTCATTGGCTCCAATCAGATGAAGGAAAGCTACCTGATATCAACCTAAGCAAGTTGTGCTTCCTTTTTCTGGTTATTTGGCTATAACCTTTCATAGAATACAGTACAGATAATTGAAGAAACTTTGTTGCATTACATTCTTGATTAAAGTATCTTTCCATTGATATATAATTTTATGGTACTACTCCCCAAAAAAAAAGTGGTGTTATTAGCCATCAAACCTCAAAAATACACTTTTCCCAAAAGGTTTCCACAATTTTGGCCACTACTGTACATTTGTCCTGTTTGCTCACAATTTTAACTCTGGGTTTAGTGCAATAGTTAATAGGTAATGTCTGTCTCCCTGCACGATCAAGACAAATTCAGAAGGTTCTACATTTATTTATTTCACTTTATATGGGTACCAATTTCCCCAATGCAATTCTGGGAAGGTAACAGATTAAACTATAATATAAATACAACGTTTATTTTTTAAAAAAAAAAACAACAACCTTATTTCCACCTGACTAAACTAAAGTGACAGCCAAACGAAGCATTCACCAATAGCATTGGCTCAATTACTCTTCTGGCCTACATGCTTATGAAATCATTCAGCTATAAGGAGAGCAGAGTTAAAGCAGCTGAACCTCAGTCTTCCAGAATATTGGCATGGCTAAGGAAAGGGCATGTTTCCCAAGTCCTAGTAGATGGGACCAAAGCATGTCCAATCTAATGGAGAGAAATCATGGAGAAGGTGATCCCTCAAATACTCTGTTCCCATGCCATGTAATAGTAATACTTCATAGATAATTACAAGCACCTGAATTGCACCCATAAACAAACTGGAGCCCAATGAAGCTCATAAAGCAAAGATATAACATGGGCAAAGTAACACACATCCATAATTGTTTGCATTGCTGCATTTAGGACCAATTGAACCTTCTAAATGTTGTTCGAGAACTGTACCATATAGAGCACATTACAGTAATCTACTTGGAAAGTGACCAAAGCATGATTAAATCAAGCATGTTGCTTCCTGATCCAGGAAGGGGCTTAGTTGATACTAAGCAGAGCAAAGCCCCTCCCCCCACCCCCTTCACAGCTACTATCTGCTCTTCAAACGGAAGTCATGACTGCAGGAGGATCTCAAATTGCACAGCCATTCTGTCCAGGGTAGGGGAACATAATCTAATACTAGAGTGGAAAATCACCAGATCCAGGCGGCCCTAATACTCAAAGCTACTCTATCTTGGTAATGTTGAGCTGAAGTCAGTTTATCCCTGTCCAGACTCCAACTGCATCCATGTACTAAAGCAAAGCCTCCATAGTATCACTTGGCCAGGCCATGGCAGAGATTCACAGATGAATATTGATGACTGTACTGTAGAATAACTATGACTTGTTTTTCAAGGATGCATTCGCCACACATAGTACTTTCACAGTATGGCTTGAAGTTGAACTGAGATGTTTATGTTCATGTTACACCATAGTATAACAGAAAGCTGTCTCAACCATTCACGTCTCATCAGTAATCTCAATGAAATTCTCCCTGAAATATAGTTGACGTTTTTTGTTTTTTTTAAGTGTTAGTTAAAGCCAGATCTGAGAAGTAATCATGAAAAAGTGAATAGTGGTACTTCATATTTCAGATTATATCAATAGTCTTCTAAAAAGGAGAATATTTTTACTCAGGGTTTATATGAGGGGTCCTTGATGCTCTCTGAGCTTGCTTGTTTTCTTGCAGACATTTCATTACCCAAACTAGATATCATCATCAGTGCTAGCACTGATGATGTTACCTACTGTAGTTTGGATAATGAAACGTCTGCAAGAAAACAAGCAAGCTCAGAGAGCTCCAGGGAGCCGTCCAAAAAAAAATGGGACTGTGGGATAAAATTAATTACAGGACAGTAGATGTGTATTGCATGTTAAAATGATTCATTTGCAAATAACTAAAAATTATTGTTGTTTTAGGAGCCTACACACTGTGAAGCAAACCCCGACCTTATTTTTGAAGATATGTGTGTGATGACTGATTATGAACTGCATTTGCTTTGCAAACAGTATGCAAATATTCATGACTTCAAGCTTGAAATGGATCTAATTTTGGATTCTGGAAAATTTAGGAAACTTACACGTATTTTATCGGATTTTAAAGAAAAGGTGCGCCCTACATACCAATACCTTTCGATATACTAACCTTTACAAATAAATCTGTTTTCAGCTGTAAACTATACTGACAAGAAACACATTTTAGAAAACAATAGGCATATTAATTAAAATGTGGAAAGCTCTCTTCAAATTTCTCACCTTTGAAGGTTCTTTGAAAACAAAATAGATACAACATTAGCCAGGGCTAAAGGTCAGCAGTTGCTCGTAGGATTATGAACTCATCTGCCCTCTCAATACCCTTTATCTAGGTTTGTCATTTACCACGTCTAAAAATCCTGCCTGCTCACGATTTACCCATGGCTAGTGTAACATATGCATAGGGACTCTTCATCAGGTAGGTTCCTCAAATGTTTGCGTGAAAAATAGTGTATATACACTTTATAATGTAACGAAATAGGCCTGTTACGGCTGCCTTAACTAGAGGAGAGGTGAGAGGGAGATTGGTGACAGCTAATTGTTGGTTATAGAACTAATAGCCAAAGGAAGTGAGGTTCAGAGCTAAGAAATCTAGTTTTCTAATCTTTGAGAACCTTTTTGGACAATACTTAAGTATTGCTTTTAGTAACCCTAACCCTTAAACCAGGGGTCCCCAACCCACAGTCCGTGGACCGGTACCGGGCCGCAGCATGCCAGCAACTGGTCCGCACAAACAAGCAAAGCCCCATCTGCGGGATGCAGGCAACACACAAAACCATGCATTCTCCGGGCCGCAGAAAAACCTCTCTCCACGGAACCGGTCCCTGGTGCCCAAAAGGTTGGGGACCTCTGTTTCAACCAACTGGATTCTTTTTGAAGCTGTGCAGTGTATATTTCAAAAGTGGAGATGAAGGCAGTCTGATTTCAGAAAATGCTACTAACTTACTTTACTGGGAAAGCATCTATTGAAAGTTGACATTGTGTTTATTCCTGTAGTAAACATTTTAATTTTGTTTACCTAATGAGTTCTCCCTCAGAGCAATGTCAATCCCAGGCCGGATTGATTCTTAGTTTCTGTATGATAACAGAATATGTAATGTTTGAGAATTTATAACTAATAAATTTATTAGTTTTAAACTAATAACTTTCTGATCTCTTTACCAAATAACATGATGGGAAATGTCTTTGATCAAACTCCTAAGTTTTAAAGATAAAGTAGATGTATTCTTTTGAAGAAAAGACAAGCTTGCATATGTGACAAAAGTGGAAATACCTTTTGTAGCAATTTGCTACTGAGTGTTCCAAGATTGAAACATAAAATCTTCTTTAGAAAATATCTATATATTTAAGCTTATATTCAGATCATATTTTTCTGCTATTTAAACTAGAGTAAACTAACCTGTTCCTAAAGTATTAGACCAGGGGTGTCAAACTGCTGGTCCACGGGCCAGATGTGTCACGCCAAAACCGCGCCCACCCCATTGTTGGCAATGGGAAAAAAGTCACGATACGTCGTGACATGTCACGTGACGTCGCGAGTTTGACACCCGTGTATTAAGACTCTTCCTGTGTTTTATTAGCAGTGCATTATTGTTGCATCCCATAGAGTTTTGCTTATGTCCTAAGTTACAATTCTCTAATAATTCTTATTAGCTACTGCTTATACATAAATTACAGCTGACAAAAGGCAGATACGCTGTCCATTTCATGATCAAGTGAAGCCATCACATTGGCTGTTCTGTCCCTTGAAAACAATACACTAGTTTGGCTCTCCACTTAATAAGCATGTTAAATATTTGAATCCTGGCTTTCAAATGCATTGCTTAGTTTTAAATTCAGCCTATGTAGCCTAAAGCAACTTTAATATTTGTGTACTTGGCTTTCTGATGTAAGTAGCTTTTAAATTAACTGTATTCCTTTGTCCATTAGGGTGACAGAGTTGTCTTGTTTAGCCAATTTACCATGATGCTGGACATCTTGGAAGTTCTCTTGAAACATGAGCAATATCGCTATCTTAGACTGGATGGAAAGACACAGATCTCTAATAGGTAAGAACCTATCAGCTCTATGAGATTTCCTTTATACATGCTTTGATGCTATGCTCAACAAATGAATGTGTATGTATGCCAACTTTTATAATATGACCAACCAATAGGGGGATTCATTTTTAAAAATGACTTTGTGGGCTAATGAATGCATGGCTTTTTCTTTCTTTTTTGATAGGATACATTTGATAGATGAATTCAATTCAGATATGGATATATTTGTTTTCTTGCTTTCAACTAAAGCTGGGGGGCTTGGGATTAATTTGACTTCAGCCAACGTGGTCATTCTCCATGATATTGACTGCAATCCTTACAATGACAAACAGGCTGAAGACAGATGCCACAGAGTTGGACAGACGAGGTATGGATTGATTAAAAAAAAACTTTCCCAATTTTATAAAGTGCTGATTTCATTATGATTAATTTGGTGTACTGGTGTGAATATCTTGGTTAGAGATAAAACTTTAAACTGGTTGATTTGATCTTCTTTTTTAAGCCTAAATAAGACTTTTTAGAGTCTCAGACAATTATAAGAATTATCTGTCCGTACATCCATCTTCCCACTGTTGCCTAGCAACACTTACCCCACTTACATAAGTTAAAATTGATTTTATATTTCTAGTGTCAGCCAATCTTGTTTGTTGTTATTCCTTTACTTTTGAGACTAAACCATAGTTTCACTTCATTGAAATTATGGAGATAGCAGCAACACAAGAACAGATACAAAAGCAGGCTTTAGATCACTGCTTAAAATAATTCATTTTTTTTGGTAAAATATTTTTAGTGATTCATATATGAATATAGGAATTCCCAATATTAAAGTTATTTTGCAATTTTTGTCTGACACTGCATGTATGATATATGTCCATGACATATAACTGCATGTATGTTACATGTATGCATCACAGTTCTAATCCATAGTTGCTGTCACTTTATATGTTTGTCTTTGCATGAGTAAGATTAGTCACTCATACATTGCTACAAAATAAACAAGCTTCATTTTCTATAAAATGCCAGATGGGAAATAATATACTTGTAATAAACTATAAATACTGTTTTACATAATTATATGAATAAATGTTTGATGTTGTTTGGTTTTATTTTGTTTAGAGAAGTGCAGGTTATTAGGCTTATAAGTAAAGGGACCATAGAAGAATCCATGCTCAAAATCAGTCAGCAGAAGTTAAAATTAGAGCAAGATATGACAGCAACAGATACAGGTGAGTCCTTGCAGAATACTTTTAGTATGCTAAAAAGATAAGGTGCACAAGTATGTGAGATAGAAAAAAAATTGTATTTATAAAACCAAAGAAATACGGAAATAATAATCATGTCATCAAATCTGTTGTTTTTATAGAAAATAAAAGGAATATGGAAATAATAAGCATGTTGTCAATCTATTGTTGCTTTTGTAGTTTTACTTTTATCTGTTTATTTTTAATATAAATAATGGTGCAAATGTTTTATGATCCAAGTTAGTATTTCTTTTTCATAGATCTTTTTGTCATGCTGTCTACTATTGAAAAGCAATTGTACAACAGGATGCAAAAGTATACATAAAAGTAAAATTTACCATTGGCTACACATAGGTACTTGATGTGGCCAAAGTAACTTTTGGAGTAGTATTTTGGCCTTGTTGGCTTGCTCAAACATTTGAATTCCTGATTATTGTAACTTATGCCAGCTACCATATTGGATTACAGCTAAGTCAGGCATATCAACAAGATTAATCAGAATAATAACTATTATGCAAAATCCTGAGAGTAAGTTGGAAAACAGATTAAATTGCACCAGTGATTTGCAAATAAATGACCAAGCAAATTTTGCATTCCGTTGTTTTAAAAACTACAGTATTCCATTGCGATAATATTCTCATGTTCAGTTAGCAATATTGCAGAAATAATATTTTAGTTGCATTGGTTGTAACTATTAACTTGAATGAAATGTTCTTTGCACATGAAAATCTGACATATTCCTTTAATTCTACAGGAGAAGAAGGAGCCATTCCAGCAGATATAGCAACACTATTAAAAACATCATTAGGTCTCTAATGCTAACATAAAGAAAAGCAATGCAGTGTTGTTGTTTTTTGAGGGAAAAAATGTGGTGCTTCAATAAATTTTTGTTATTAAATACATTTGTATGAACATTTATAACTTTTTAAAAAAATCTTGTTGTATTGGTCATGGAATAGCATTTTTCCCACTACCAGTACTCAAATTAAAATATACAGATGCCATAAAAATGTAGTGCATAAAATGCCATCTGTACTGTTTTACCACGGCAGTTTTTAATAAGGACCCTAGTTTTAACAGAACTGCTAATGGTTAAAGTGGTTGCATATTTTTGTAATTATTTCTACCTCTAAATATAAATATTATATATATATATATATATATAGAAACTTGTCTATTTCACTGGATGTGTGGTTTTTTTTACATGTGCCTTATTTGAAATGCCCATATTTGTTGTCTCTTGGTTTGTTTTCATTTGAAGTACTGTAATGTTTTATATCAGATTGTTCACATAATAAAAATATTAATCTTAATTCTGTTTTGTTAAATGGTTCTTTTAAAAAAGGAAAAAGTAATAGGAAAGAAAAAGAGAAATATAAATCCCTCATATTTTATTTTATCTATGATAGCTTTTACATTAGGGCCTTCCCTATAGTGTTGATTTATAAATTTTCTCCAAACTTCGTTGACCTTTAAGAAAACTTTTATTATTTTTCCCCTCCATAAATAGACCATTAAGGTTTTTTTAAAAAAAAAATGATACGCAATTGTGCATTTGTTTTGATTCCTTTTTAATTGTCATATTAGTTAAGAGATTTTTTATTTAATTAAAGTGTTCATTAATTTAATGAATCCCTATTAGGTATATTTCTGTATTTTGGGATAAAAGTTCTCTTAAATTTATGGGAATAGACAGGATGGTAACTGTGAAGTGGTTAAGATTCCTGATGCTGCTCAGAATGCATGAAAGGCATAGGTAGCGTCTTGTCGGCTTGCAATCTGTTATCAGTCTAATAAAGTAATATCTATCTTATCACGATGCTGGAGTGATATTCTTTGCCTTCATCCAATAGTGTAATAGGGGAACACAAAATCTTCACAACTCTTAGGAAATGGTAAGCTACATTGGGAAAATGTATAGATTTTTTAAAATATGCTTCAATCTAACTTCCTGTATTTTTGATAAAACAAATTATGTGAAATGTTCTTCATTAAGCAAAGATAGATGGGTTTTGAAAACAAGGTGTTGTTTGCCCTGCAGACGTATTATAATGCATTTTGCATTTGATCAAGCACAACATTGGGTTGTCTGGACAAAAGAGTTAATCCTCTTAAGTATCTGATAATTATAAATAGATATAAAGTAATAAAAGGAGAGCTGAATTTTGCTCAAAGGATCAGGGAATGAGTTGAGTATCAGGAATGTGTGGGTTTTATTGATCATTATTTCATTGTTTTACATTAGGTCATTTGTGCATTTGTTCTTGCATATTAAAAAAAATTGCTCTTTTCATTAAGCTCTAAATGATTTTTTTTTAAATTGCATGATTGTTAGTATTAAAAGTATTAAATTTTAAAATGTTCATTGTCAGCCCCAAAAGGATGAAAACAAAGAAATATTCAAACCTTTATTCAAGGATCATACTTGGATATTGTAAACTGTGCAGAGAGTTGGTTTGGTTTGCACATTAAGACATCAAGCTTAAAACTGGGAGACTGTGACTCTAGTCCTGCCTTAGCTATGTAGCCACTGGATTCCCTTGGGTCAGTCAGTCAATTTGCCATAGCTTTCCTCCCCAGGAGCAAGCGTCTTTTAATTTCTTGGCTGCAGTCCCCATCTGTGGTGATCTTGGAGCCCAGGAAGATAAAATCTGTCACTACCTCCATTTCTTCCCCATCTACTTGCCAGGAATTGAGAGGGCCGGATGCCATGATCTTGGTTTTCTTAATGTTGAGTTTCAAGCCAACTTTTGCACTCTCCTTCTTCACTCGCATCAAGAGGCTCTTTAGTTCCTCTTCACTTTCTGCCATTAGAGTGGTATCATCTGCATATCTTAGGTCAGTGGTGGCGAACCTATGGCACGTGTGCCAGAGGCGGCACTCAGAGCCCTCTCTGTAGGCACATGTGCTGTTGCCCCAGCAGAGTTCGCCAGAGTAGCGAGCACGTGGCGTTTGGAAGTGACAGGGCAGGAAGTGAGTGAGCAAGCAGCGTTGGCCCCCCGGGGATGCCCCAGAGATGGTGAGGGACTGGCTCTGGCCACGCTCATCCAGTCTGCCGTGACCACTGCAGCCATGCCCACCCAGTGCCCCCCCTTGAGGGCACCACATTGCTGATGCAGCCCTGGCACTTTGCAATAAATAAGTGGGTTTTGGGTTGCAGTTTGGGCACTCAGTCTCTAAAAGGTTCGCCATCACTGTCTTAGGTTGTTGATATTTCTCCCGGCAAACTTTTGATTCATCTAGCCCTGCCTTTCTCATGATGTGCTCTGCATATAAGTTAAATAGGCAGGGCGACAGAATACAGCCTTGCCGGACTCCTTTCCCAATTTTGAACCAATCAGTGGTTCCGTGTCCAGTTCTCACTGTTGCTTCTTGACCCGCATATAGGTTTCTCAAGAGACAAATAAGATGGTCTGGTATTCCCATCTCTTTAAGAACTTGCCACAATTTGTTGTGATCCACACAATCAAAGGCTTAAGTGAAGAATAGAAGAGTCTAATTTGCAGGGAGCCTGGGGGAGGGAGTCCCAACAAATATTACAGGATATGCTGCTCCTTTTTCCTCTCAGTAGATGACAGAAAGAAAGAAAGAAGCCAATGCGAAAATGAAACAGCCAGCATGGAATAATTATTATGGTGGTAGAATTAAAGTTCTCTCTCCCCATGCAGCCTGTTTCACAGTTGTGGGATAAAGAGATTGATAAAGAGAAAGCCATTGACCCTGCTTTAAGCTCCCGAAGAAAAGACAGGATCTAAATCTATTGCATAAACCAATTACTACATAAATGTCAGTTATTTAATATGAGGAAATTCATCATAAGGAGACTGAACTAGGTTTTCTATCTGCTTTGCAGACATCCTCTGTTTTCTTTTGTGTGGCATGCAAGTACAAAGATGATTTACATGTATATTCCATTTGTCAGAGGTAGTTCTGATCTTTTAATACAATGAATGCCACATTTCAATGGGCTTCAAGTAATGTTTTAAAATGTAACTATTGGTTTCTGGTTTATATTAATTTTTCATGGGGGGCATTTAGTTGAGAACACCAGAATAACCAATGGGGTTAGAGTAATGGGTTAAGATTTGGAAAATCCAAATTCAATATAAGTATCTTCATTTATCAACTACCTTGTTCAGTGACCATTCAAAGTTAATGGTTTTGTCCTTTAGTCATGTAATTGCCATTAAAGTCAGAACTCGTTTTCCTGTACCTGGCCTGCTACATTTCCTACCCCCCTGCAGAGCTGATAGATGAGAGAAGAAGGGATTACAAGACAGTAAACAGGCATGGGGAATAGCTTTAAATGCAATGCACAATTGCACACAATGCAAACAGCTCAGTATATTCCCCATTGTATACCTGCTTACTCTCTTGTAATCCTTTAAACTACAATCTCTTCGCCTTGGGGGGGGGAAGGGAAAAAACAAGTAATTGCTGTAGGCAATCTCCTGTGCCTGATACATCTACCTCTGACACCCCACAGAGTAAAGAGCTTGGAGAGAAAAAATTTAAAAGAGAGTAAGACAATGGAGAATACACCAGCCGGTTTGCATAGTATGCCCAGTTTCCAGTGCCAGCATGTTGCTTTCTATGTGTGTGTACAGTAGTGGCCAAAATTGTGGAAACCTTTTGGGAAGAGTACAGTAGAAATGCCACCTTTGGTTAAGTTTCCACCAATTTTTCTTCTAATTTCTTTATAACTGTAGCCTTGTTCACTTAATACTATTTTACATCGCTTTCTGGGCACCCAGTCAACTCTTTGCACCATTACCTTAATTTTATTATGTTTTACAAGCTCACTAAATGAAAGAACACAAAAAAAAACCAATCAACTTGATAGCGATCACATAACACACTGACAAATGTCCTCCTCTCAGCTTCAATACACGACATCAATAACTGAATCCTACTGTGATCTGATTGGCTCATTGCCAAAACAAGATGACACCTGACTGGCTCTCTAAACACTCATGCTCATTGGCTCCAATCAGATGAAGGAAAGCTACCTGATACCAACCTAAGCAAGTTGTGCTTCCTTTTTCTGGTTATTTGGCTATAACTTTTCATAGAATACAGTACAGATAATTGAACAAACTATGTTACATTACATTCTTGATTAAATTATCTTTCCATTGATATATAATTTTATGGTACTACTCCAAAAAAAAGTGGCGTTATTAGCCATCAAACCTCAAAAATACACTTTTTCCCAAAAGGTTTCCACAAGTTTGACCACTACTGTAAATACAAACCTTAAGTTGCTGCTTGCTAAATATCCAAACACTTGGGTAACTGATTAGGAGGCAAACAGTGGAAGTGTGAAGCTGATGAGTACTGTCAGCTTTTAGCCAGCTATCTAGGGGCGAGTGAGGAGAAGGAAAACACATTTCTGATCATATGATTTCCCACTTAACAACTACCTCACTTAATGACAGAGCTGCTGGTACCAATTATGGATCCTAAAGAAGGACTACCTGTATAACATGTTTGCTGAATTACCATAGGCCACTTAATTTCATTTAGTCCAACTTAGTTCCCAGCTTGTGTAAAGGATGGAAGTCTTTGGTATCTCAGTGAATAATTCTGACTTGCCGTCTTCCTGACATGAATGGCTGTGCTGGTCACATCCACATTAAAGCTGATCAACAGTGGAAGTGGACGTTAAACTACTGTAGATAAGGAAGCTACTGTAAGGTCATACCAGTGACAAAGCACTCAGCTAAGCTCTCAGAGCCTTAGTCACCAATGTAACAATCCCACCAGACCAGAACCTGGGAAAGAAACGGTGTTTCTAAACAATTATTGCTTTTTTCACCCTGTGTACATGTGCTGAAAGGTCACTGAGGACTACCAATTTTAGTTTGTTTGATGCCAAGGGTTCAAGGAGAGAAAAGAAGACATTACCATAATTAGAAACCGCCTGTATGTATGTCTAACATTGTAACGCTTTATACTCAGGATTTCTACAAAGTAGGTTTTGTTACACTTAAGGACAATGCACTGTTTACATCCCTCTAATGCACTATTGGGGAAACAATTCTAGAGTTTTAAGCAGAAGCACTTTCTACAATCTGCAATCTGATCTGTAGATTTCAAGTATTGAAAACAAGTCTATATACAGGGTTTGGGCTCCCTTATGCTCTCTTCAACATTTAGCCCTTTACAGTAGTAAAATTGTACTCCTAAAAATAATTAATAAAGGTTCCTTTTGTTGTCTATCAAAGGAAGCAGACTTATACTGAATCAAGCCATGCAGATCACAGCTCTTTTTCGTCCCTTTTTCCAGATGCCACAGAGTGAGCCTGGTATTTTTTGCATGCTCAACCAATTCCATGCCTTCCTTCAATGTATACTATAAAGTAGGCCATTGTAGTAGAAGTTCTGTAATGGTCAGAGGTTGAGAACATAAATAAGGAGAATAGCCTGTGGAGAGCCATATTAAATTATTGATCTCTGGGTTCTGCTACATTTATTTCAGATGGTCATAATACCATAGATGAAAAATGGGCCATCTCTTTTCTGCAGTAGAAAAAGGACAGTTCCAATTTGATTTGTTTTTAAGTCATGGGCAAGTAGGTCTATTAATGCCTATAGGAGAGGCAGTAAATAGTTGACTCAAAATGTTAGGAAACCCTCTTAACTCCAAGCCTCTTCTTCCCTCCTGGTCATGCAAACGATAGTGCAGTTATTATAGGGCTTAGAAAGAATTCAAGAAATTATGCTACGCTTATTTATCTTTCTTCCCCACTTTCTTTTTTTGTTGTAAATGTAAAAAAAACAATCAAGCAAAACCCTTGTTCTCCACAATTTGTCTCCTATCTAGCACACCTGTTGCCTTCTGCATTTCCAGAGAATATCTGATAAGCACTTGTAGCCCAAGCCTCTCGACAAAACCAGCCACTTGGATCCAGTTTTTAAAATGGAAAGATTGGGAATAAGCTTGATCAGAAAGTTCTTGTTTTCTCTTATGGCCTTGCTGACATATAAGGCTAAAAGCTGCAAATAGCATTCACTTCAGAGGATGCAGGTCTCCCTCATTTCCTCAGGAGAGGCTCATACTGCTTTCACCAAGAAATATGCGCTAACCATTTTCATTTCCCTAGGGATCCACTTGCCTGATATATGAATCCTCTGTGTCTGCTTATCTCTAGACAATCTATGGTGGTTTTGAGATACATTGCCCGTGTTTCCTTGCTTTCATTTTCAAATATTTCTTATGTAACCTTTGGGACTGTGCTATTTTAGGAGCCACAATGTGGGAATACTAAGTAGGAATGGCTGGCTTGGATTGTGTTGTTAAATTCCAGGTGGAAACTTGGAGGGGGGGGAGAAGAGAGAAAAGTTCTTTTGAATTATGTAAATTGGTGATGCTTTGGTGCCTCTGTTTTTGTAGTCAAATGTATGCAGTCATATATCTATGTATATCACTGATAATACAACACGAGGCTCTTTCACAGATGTTTCACAAGCACACAACAGCTCTGTTCACTATTTTAAATACTGTGAATAATTTACTAAAGAACACAAAACAATAATATAAGGTCTGTAAGTTTTGTTTTACTAAAGTTAGGGTTGAATTACTATCCTCAGCTGAGATCTAATGGTAGTTTGTTCCCCTATGACAGGGGTAGGCAACCTTGGTTCTTTTATGACTCGTGGACTTCAACTCCCAGAATTCCTGAGCCAGCTTGGCTGGGTCAGGAATTCTGGGAGTTGAAGTCCACGAGTCATAAAAGAGCCAAGGTTGCCTACCCCTGCCCTATGAGTCCTAATAGAAACAATCAAATAAGATGATAGTTTGCTAAATAAGAAAGTTGAGAAAACAGAAGAATAGTGACAAGACAGTATTCAGAATTGTATTTAAAAAGATGAAAAAGCATATTTTAGTGATGCCCTCAGGAAAGGCAAAAAATGATTTCAGAATGGGAGAACAGAAGAGTTGCCAAATATAAGCATTTTTGTCAACTGAAAGATAAGGAATCAGCTAGCAATGGAAGAGAAGATTGCTATGAGGTTTTTTTTAATAACTTCACTTGGCAGTTCCATATTACAATTAAATGGGTAGAAATTATGGAGCCATCAGAATATGTTCAGAATGCTGCATATGACTGGAAAAATATTAAGCTGATGTGAAATAATGCATAAGGAAGAAGTAGATATAGAGGATATGGAATGAATAAATTTAAAATCAGCATTATATTGGAATGGTATTTTAAAAACTATTAAGAATTGTATCAATTCGTAGTAGATGATTTTGTCTAGCTTTGTTTCTACATAGAAACCACTTTGGGATATTTTAGTTGAAATGATTAATGTACTTTATATGTAACTGTATCAAAGTAAGTTGGAAGTTAGCCTTTCTCTATTTCTTTTTTTTTTCTTATTCCTTTACACTTTACCCTTTCCTATTTTTTTCTTTAAGTGTTGTGTGAATATCCATATTTCAAAGTGATACTTTTTAATAAGCACTAATGCCCCTTCTAACCTGTTACAGATAGAAATGATTCCATCAAGGCTACAGATTGAGCAGTTTAAACTATCTGCTTGATACTTTGATTCAAGTGATCAAAATCATTGACCATTTGCACTTATAATAGGTGATGCAGTGATTCTGGTGTTGGATAAGTATTAGAGAGAATCAGATTTTAATCCAGCCTCAACCATGGAAGACTCGTCTGGGTGACTTCAGGCCCGTCATTTGTCTAATTCTAACCTACCTCACTGTGATAGAATATCTAGCACAGGGGTCTTCAAACTTGGCCCTTTTATGACTTGTGGACTTCAACTCCCAGAATTCCTCAGCCAGGCATGCTGGCTGAGGAATTCTGGGAGTTGAAGTCCACAAGTCATAAAAGGGCCAAGTTTGAAGACCCCTGAGCTAGACCAAAGTGGCTGTCAACAATAAGCCACATTTCTGCATTACTATACTCCAGGCTAAATTTCAAAGAATTTTATTCCTGCTCTTCTGGGCAGGAATAAAATGCCAAGATGAAGGAAACGCTGGCTGAGGAATTCTGGGAGTTGAGGTCCACAAGTCATAAAAGGGCCAAGTTTGAAGACCCCTGATCTAACATATCCTGTAAAAACAAAGCAGGAAATGTGAGCACTATAGGAGAGAAGAAAACTCTTATTACAGAAAATATTCCTTAGTCCTTGGTAGCAAGGAAACATGAGAGAGACACTTAGTAACTCCTCCTTAATTATACAACATAAGTTGATCAGGAAAATTGTTTGGCAGACTGTTAAGATTCTGTACAATATCCTGTTTCCCGAGTTTGTCAACATTGGCCCTTATAATATCAGAATGTAAGTTTCTTTAACTTGGCCATTCAGCCAACATTGGCAGACAAAGCAATCAAAGCGCTTCTGTATTGCCTTTAATCTGGGTATTGATGCTTAATTCAAAGTTGTAGGACAGATACCAATGAACAAGAACACTAAGGGAAAAGCCAAAACAATAATAAAATATTGAAAAAAGTTTATAAAGAAATCACTCTTGAACATATTTACAGCATCAGAAGGCTATGATCTCCAAGGAGCTAGGTAAACCCAAATAGGGAAGGTTGTGGGGATGCAACTCACAAGGAAATTGGGAAAAGGGGGTTATCTTATTACAAGAGAGTAAGCAAGTACATAATGGGGAATACATGGTGCACCGGCTGTTTGCTTAGTGTGCTCCCAGCTGCTTAGAAGGCAAAAGAAAATCGTAAAGTTGAGACTGATTAGGGATTAGCCAATTTCAGATAGTTAATTAACTTAATTAGGGTTACATCTGAGATTGTTAACCTGCATTAGCTCCTTTTAGGAACACTCTTTGCTGGAAGAAATAGCTGGTTTAAGCAAACTCTCCTTTGCAAGGGGAGAAAAAGGAAAAATAAATACAAAAATATAATTCAAACACAAGATACTCTGGTCTCATTCACAGAATCTTAGA
Source organism: Azemiops feae (assembly GCA_023970755.1). Lineage (NCBI taxonomy): Eukaryota > Metazoa > Chordata > Lepidosauria > Squamata > Viperidae > Azemiops > Azemiops feae. The sequence continues at coordinate 2,013,179 of JALGBA010003888.1, read as the reverse complement.
GAAGCATGTTTGATTTTTTACTTTTACATCAAATTTAGAAATTGCTCATCTCCTCACAGATTCAATTTCCCCTCTATGCACTCAGGTAAGACCCATTCTCCATTTGCAGGAAACAGTACTGATTACACTAGCCATTCCCCTAGCTATGAGTGATCTCCATGAATCAAATGTTCTCATTAATTATTTTCATTATTGTTCTGATCACTATAAACGAGGCTGTGATACACTCTCTTCTGAGACTCTTTTGGGGTCCTTTATTTTCATGCTAAAAAAAGAAATTAAAAATCTGTAGTCATCCCATGGGGATCAGTGCCACCATAGATGAGAAAAATCATCTACCTCACTTTTGCTGTCTCTCATCCTTTCTATGGATTTTGGGAGAAACAAGAAGACAACCAAGACCGAATACAGTAACTAGAGAAGCACTGCTGTCTTATTTGGAAGGACAATCTATAACTTTGGATTTGCTATGGACAGCTGAATAAGAAGGTTAATCCTCCAGTGAGTTTATTTGCTGTTCACATGATGTGCTAATTTTCCCCTTCAGACCCAATTAAATGTGCTGTGTGAATAGCACCGCTGAGTTTTCAGGGAGTTAATCTGAGAAAGATGAGTACTGAAGTATAGTTTAAAGATTCTTACAATTGTAGACTGAACCTCCAACAGATTTCATTAAATTGACAGAAAGGAAAGCTCCTGCAAGCTCCAATTATAATTTCTAGTATCTTCAAGGCAAGGAATGCAAGACAAGGGGGGGGGGGAATCAACATGTTTCAAATTGTTGTCAAAGAGTGAACTAAAATAATGACCCACTTATGAAATTTCTTGTTCTTTTGTTTACTCGGTTAAGAGTTCTGTTTAATTTCATTGAATTGTTTTTTCCAGGTAGTTATTGGATTTCCCCCCCCTGAAAATTTCTTTTTTATGATGGATTATTTCAGTTTCATAAACTTTCTATGATGTTACTATGAACCTCTTGATGTTTGAAAGTATGGCACATTATATCACTGCTCATTCACTAACAACAGAATACAAGATATGTGTCTTTTGGAGCTACATCTGGTAAGCCAATTTAGCACTTCCAGGGCCTGCTTAAAACTTTGAAAAGAATGAGTATAGACTATCATATAAATCTTTCTGAGCAGGCTAGTCCCTTTACTTACCCTCTGGTAATGTAATTTTGTACTTACTGTACATGAAATTCCTGTACATTACATTGCAGCAGTTCATTTTAATTGAGTCTGTTAATCTGATTCATCTAAACAATGTGAGTCCTCTTTATTTCCTTGAAAAATATAAACATTATTCCATATTTAATACATAATATGTATCCAAAACTTCAAAGAATCATAATAGAACAATGAGAACAGCTATGGAAAAAATAAAATTTACTCCAGACTATAATCTGAGAGAAAATTGGTATTAAATGATATCTGTAGTTGATCATATCCATTAATTATTGCCAAGATATATAAATCATATTACAACAAATGTTGGAAATGTTACCACAAAAAAGGAGCCATTACCACATGTGATGATCATGTCAAAAACTCTCAGAAATACTAGAAAGGCATACTTCAAAACTTTCAGAAAAAATTAAATATTAAATTTTAACTGAAACCAAAAATACCCTTACTAGGAATAATTCCAGAAAATACAAATGAAAAGTAACACAATTCACTAAGACATATGTTGACAGCTGCAAGCACCTATTTGGCACAATACTGGAAAGGGAGACCAAAATTGGAGACAGTATGCAATGGTAATACTAATTATATATTCATAATAGAAATTAGCTAAAATCAGCAGAGATTCTCCCTTATATACAACACATTAAACAGTGAGGCAAATTCAGATATATTTAGGAAAACAGTGAGGAGACCAATCGAAGACAATATATGAAAGACTTAAACAGATACGCTGTAATGTTAACGTTCAGCAAATTTTAGATAGTGGTTAACAGATGTGCCAATAAATAGGAGAATGTGTTACAAAAAGTTCTCTCTCTCTCTCTCTCTCTCTCTCTCTCTCTCTCTCTCTCTCTCTCTCTCTCTCTCTCTCTCTCTCTCTCTCTCTCAGACACACACACACACACACACCAAGAACCTTTTTCTCACTGATAAGATTTGCTTTCTTAGGGATGTAGCTCGATAACAATATTTAGTTAATGTTAGTTAACAGAGACATCTGAAGCAAGATGGCCCAATGTGATACAGTAGGTAGATCACAGAGAAAGTAACATTTTTTCCCCTTTGCCATCTCCTGTTCTTAAAAAACAGTAAACCTTTGGGTCCATAGGTCTCAATGTGGCCAATGTTAGTCTGGGGCCCATTCACTCATTATCAAGAGTCTTAAACCTGTCCAGATCATGTAGGTTAAAAATAAGATTTCTCCCAAAAATGGTCTAATCAGCAGAGTTCATATTCAGAGCATCGATTTTTGCTCCTAATTGGGCTGGCAGGAACAACACAGAACACAAAAGAGAACAAAGTTAAACTTTGTGGCTGGTCACACTCAAGAAGCTGAGATCTGAGAAAGTGAATGAATAAAATCATATTAGCTTTGCCATGCCAGAATTGTTCTGCTGGCAGAGAGTTTAAACGAGGTATTAAAATGATTGGCTGCCCATTCATGTTAATGTCAGAGATACTATTGCACTATTCCCTTCCTCCCAATGCTTTCTCCAAACATAAAAATGAAGCTGCAGTATTGTCTCTGCAGCCTTCTTCATAGCAGCAGAAAAGCCATTCAGTCTGTGAGGCATGCTGCAAAACCACAAAACACTTTGCAGCATTCTAATTTGATTCACTTCTTCAAAGCAGGTCTTAACTTAGACTTGCAAATCTTTTTCAAAGGAGTGATCCAATCAAAGCTTTGTCAAATTAAGGCATTTTGTCAGAACTCTGCACAATCCTAATTAGGAATGCATTCCAAACCATAGACGTATGCAAAATTGAAATACTTCTATTGCTACTATTAATTATTATATTATTATTATTATACACTTCTATTAATACTACTCTCAGTATTTCACTTTGTGTTTCCTGATTGCGTTGTGTTGAGGTGTTAGGGGAGGAAAACATTCATATTGACTTTATCCATGCCATGCACAATTTTGTAACGTTCCCTATTAGATATACTTTTCTGAACTCAAAATTCACACTCAATTTCAGTGTATGAAAAGAAACTAGACAGAGAAGAAGTGAGGAAGAGGGAGATAAGCAGTGGTGGGATTCAGGCGGTTCGCACCACTTCGGCAGAACTGGTAGCTAATTTTTTGTTGCCCAGGCCCAGAATGGACTTCCGGAAGCATCATCCACACCGGTTGTTCACATATTTGAATCCCACCACTGTGTCACCCCTAGTCCTTTTCTCTTTGTAGAAGCTGGGATTCTCCCTTATATCATACCTGCCTAGCAGAACAATGTATTTCTTCGTTGTTAATGCATTGGATGACTTAGACCTTCCTAATTCTCATTTAAAAGAACGGAAATCAACAGAACTTTCTGAAGCCCACTGAAAGGATTAGGAAGCAGATGCTGTGCTAGATCCATGCAACAGAGCTTTGAAGTTCTTATGTTTTCCTGTCTGAAGCTTAACTGCCAGCAGATCTCAGCTAGTTTTTCAAGTGGATTTTTCTTACTGAAATTCTGCATCCACTTGAGATTTCCAGAACAGAAGCACATGTACACTCTCACTTTCTCTCTTGAAAGTTCTTAGGGATGTCTTGCTTTCTGAAAACTATTCACACAACTAGATCTTTGTTTAAAATGTCTTAGCTTAGAAGTCTGGCTATGTATGAATTGCAAACACAGTAGTTATGGATTATTGCCAATATGGTTGTTCACATATTTGAATCCCACCACTGGAGATAAGGATAAAATGTATTTATGGCCTTTTGGTTAGGTCAGGAGAATGGAGAAAGTGATAAACAAAAGATGGGAGAAACTACTGCAAGGGACTTCGGATCAAAAGGCTCCCACATCACTGTCTGTCTCCTGGACTGTTCTTTCTTTTTTTTAACAATTTGTAAATTCCCTAGCTGGTTTCTAATGGATGCTTTTCAGGTGCTGTTATGAACTGATACTAAGTTTTCCCATGACACAAAACTCTCAAAAATACATTGCTTGAGGTGGCTTCTCACTTTTAAAATTAAAAGCTAAACTGTTTGACCTCTGGAAACTTCCACAGGAGAATGCTATATAATTCTGCAGAAAAAGTCTTACAAACCTTCGATGCATTAAGTAAAATCTAACATACTTCGATTTACCATCTACAGTTCCCATTTCCAAGGACTATATGCTTGCATTCATAATTGTGAATGCGTCATCATTTCAGTTTTGCTTTAACTGCTGTAAAAAAAAAGTTTGGTGATTTTCCACAATTATTTTACACTCATGATGTTCTCATTTTTCTCATGCACAGAAAGCAAATGACGTGTTTTGGAAAAGACAGACTATTCTGTTATGAAATAAACACAAAATCAAAATGTCATACTTGGTTTAGCAAGGGCTTGGGCTAAATCCCAAATTATTGGTTATCTTGAGGCCAGTTTCTAATGTAGCTCAAAGAGCTGTTGTAAGATATCTCCATGAATGGAAATGAGGCAATTGCATTGGAAGAATTATATTTTAAAATATAGTTGTGAGATTAGGTAGTACAAAAAAGAAAGCTCCATTTGAAAGAGAATTGGTTGTGCCTGAGCAGTTGTTATTCTATGTAAAATAGATTTAATCTAAATGTGTTGAAACCAATGACCAGGAAAAGATGTTTGTGGTAGTGTGCAGATGTTGTAAAAATTCTAAATTCATTATCCTTCACTAATAAGGCCAATCACAAATAGTGAGAAAAGTAATCCAATATCCAGATAACCACAGATTTTTCCTGTTTTAAAATTGACGTTTGAGCTATACTTAAACCAAATATTTTTTTTAAAAAAAGAGCTTAAAGTTTAAATTGTTTGACTTAGCAGATTTTAAGAAATAATTAAGAAAAGACAATAATACAAATGTCATGAAATTCTACTTCTTCAGTGTTGTATTTTAATTAGATCAAACTTATTATTATTCTTTAAGATGAACAGTCTCTCCTTGTCCTGCAGTATCATAAATGGATAGAAGTAAAATCAGAAAACTCTTTCTATATACCAAAGTAATGCCAAAAGAGAAAGAACCAAGGGTGAGCAGGGGAAATTTGAGAAGAGATTTTAAAGTCTAGTTGGAAATGGGTTTTGGACCTTAATTTGTTTTTGTCTAGTGCTTTCACAGTCCAGAGCAAATGTAAGAAGTGTGTACTACATCACATCTTTGGCTGGTACATTATTCCACTTACCAGCAATGACAAGTGTTTTGTTTGTTTGCAGTCGTCCTGGATGAATCACATCCCAGCCCTTGACTTGGATTGTATAATGGGGACCTGACTGAGGGAACTGGCTCATCATTCTAAGCTACATGAATTCAGCTAAATAGTCACAAGTATCTGTTCAGGGCGTGTAGATATTAGGAGTGATAGAATCTGTGATGCACAATAAAATGCCCCATTATCACTTATTGTATATATTTATTTAAAAGCATTTATATGGTTGCCCAACTCAAACATTGGACCAAAGGAAAATGAACACAAAAACAGCACATATTAAAACTTCATAAACAATAACATGGCAACCAGGCCTGAAATCATGGCCAAATAAAACCCAATTTGCAAGAAAGCAATGGGATCTGCATTAATTATTACAATAATCACAAAGTTGCCCTATACTTAGAGATTCATGTGAGCTGCAGAAGATATCCATCTTAATTGGTAACTAACCATCAGAAATTGAAATATTTTTAATGCTTGATTTCTAACTACATTGTTCCAACACCTTACAATCATTTCTTGTTGATGACAAATGTACACATAGTCCTTGACTTACAACAGTTCATTTAATGACAGTTCAAAATTACGACGGCACTGAAAAAAGTAACTTTTGACTGTTTTTCACACTTACGACCATTGCAGCATCCCCATGGTCATGGGATCAAAATTTGGATGCTTGACAACTGACTCATAATTATGATGTTGCTGTGTCCCGGGTCATGTGATCACCTTTTGTGACCTTCTAACAAGCAAAGTCAATAGGGAAGTCAGATTCACGTAACAACAGTGTTACTAACATAACAACTGTAATGATTTTCTTAACAACTGTGGTAAGAAAGGTCATAAAATGGGTCAAAACTCACTTAACAAATGTCTCACTTAGCAACAGAAATTTTGGGCTCAATTGTGGTCATAAGTTGAGGACTACCTGTACTAATAAATAGAATATTTGCTTCATGAACCTCTAGAATGGAATGGAATGGAATGGAATGGAATGGAATGGAATAGAATAGAATAGAATAGAATAGAATAGAATAGAATAGTTGGAAGGGACCTTGGAGGTCTTCTAGTCCAACCCCCTGCTCAGGCAGGAAACCCTCCACCATTTCAGATAAATGGCCGACCAGTCTCTTCTTAAAAACATCTAGTGTTGGAGCATTCACAGCTTTTGGAGGCAAGTTGTTTCACTGATTAATTGTTCTAACTATCAGGAAATTTCTCTTTGGTTCTAGGTTGCTTCTCTCCTTAATTAGTTTCCATCCATCACTTCTTGTTCTGCCTTCAGGTGCTTTGGAGAATAGCTTGACTCCCTCTTCTTTGTGGCAACCTCTGAGATATTGGAATACTGCTATCATGTTACCACAGTGGTGGGATTCAGCCAGTTCACACCAGTTCGGCAGAACCGGTAGCTAATTTTTTGTTGCCCAGGCCCAGAATGGACTTCCAAAAGCGGCATCCACACAGAGAACCGGTTGTTCACATATTTGAATCCCACCACTGTGTCACCCCTAGTCCTTTTCTCTTTGTAGAAGCTGGGATTCTCCCTTGTATCATACCTGCCTAGCAGAACAATGTATTTCTTCTTTGTTAATGCATTGGATGACTTAGACCTTTCTAATTCTCATTTAAAAGAATGGGAATCAACAGAACTTTCTGAAGCCCATTGAAAGGATTAGGAAGCAGATGCTGTGTTAGATCATGCAACAGAGCTTTGAAGTTCTTATGTTTTCCTGTCTGAAGGTTAACTCTGTTAGCAGAAATGCCAGCAGATCTCAGCTAATTTTTCAAGTGGATTTTTCTTACTGAAATTCTGCATCCACCTGAGATTTCCAGAACAGAAGCACATGTACGCTCTCACTTTCTCTCTTAAAAGTTCTTAGGGATGTCTTGCTTTCTGAAAACTATTCACACAACTAGATCTTTGTTTAAAATGTCTTAGCTTAGAAGTCTGGCTATGTATGAATTGCAAACACAGTAGTTACGGATTATTGCCAATAATATCTGCAGCAACATCCTTTTTTTAATCTCTCTATTGCTCCCAGTGGATGGTATGATGCACAATACAATCTATATTACCCATTTGTTGGATGGATCCTCATGCAGTACAGATAGAATAGATAGCAATATCACTCCTACTAACTGTTGATTTCCAAACTTTAGTATGATTTGATTAATGTTAATCCAACAGTATTCTATTTAGGCACAGTGAACTAACTGTTTCCTGCCCCGTTCTTAAGAACAGCTGCATCTGCAAAGTTTATTCTCCATATCTACCTTAATTTAAGATAAGAGAAAGAAACCCCACAATAAGTTTGGAATAAGAAACTTGGAATGAATTCTACATACAACACTAAAATTATGAGTTCTTCTGTTGTGTTTGAATAGCAATAGCAATAGTACTTAGACTTATTTATGGCTTCATAATGCTTTACAACACTCTCTAAGTGGTTTACAGAGTCATCATATTGCCCCAAACAATCTGGTTTTTCATTTTACCAACCTTGGAAGGATAGAAGACTGAGTCAATCTTGAGCCAGTCAGGATCAAACTGTGGCAGTGGGCAGAGTTAGGCATTCTAACCACAGAGCCACAATGGCTGCTAACATAATAAAATTGAGTCATTGTACGAAGAGATCTTTTACTGAATAAACCACAATTAGATCACAGCATTGTGAAATCATGGTGCAAAAACTACAATTAATAGGTTACAAAGAATTCATTTAAACCAAACAAAATAAGCCATATTAGGTTTAGCATATTGTATACATATGGTCCAAGTAATCAAGATTCAGCAACAAAAAAAATCAATACAACTTTATTTTATGTGGCCTTAACCCTGTATGTGGAAAATATTTCATTATTGGCACTCATTTAATTATAATCTTATTACATTTATAATTAGTTTTGAACAAGTTACCATTTCCGTGTATACAATACTGCTTCACCACTAGAGGTCAGCAGAGAAATAAAGAAATGTAACTATTTAGGATCATTTGATTATTATCAACCATATTTTTATAGTCCAGATCTGGTAGTACTAACAAAACTCTGTTATATTTTATCATAGCTCCTGTACCATCACTACTACCATGAATCCATGCCATCATATTTATGCCATTTCATAAATGTCCTCACCTCTGACTGTCACAGTTCCCCACAGTTTGGCTAGTGTTCTTTTCCACTGCTAAGACAAGCATTCTGCCTGCTAAGCTTAGGGTCATTTTTTTGGCATTTTGTGTGCTGTAAAAACAAAAAACAAAAAACCACCCTCATATCATCCAGGAAAAAAAAGGGAATACAAGTAGTCCTCAACTAAAAAATATTCGTTTGGCGACTGTTCAAAAATACAATGGAACTGAAAAAGTGACTTTCAACCGGTCCTCACACTTACAGTATCCACAGTCATGTAATCAAAATTCAGATGTTCACAAATACCAGCATGTATTTATGATGGTTGCAGCATCCTGGAGTCATGTATTCGCTATCTGTGACTTTCTGACAAGCAAAGTCAATGAGAATCACAACGATCCTGTGATTCATTTAACAACTGCAGTGATCCACACGACAAAAAAGATCGTAAAATCGTAAGTTTAGGACTATCTGTAGCAGCAAGGCACCACAGATTCTTGACTTCATGAATGAGAGGGGAAATCACAGGAAGAGAGAGAAAGAAATACTCTTTGTAGCTTTCATCTGATCCTACAATCGACGTAAAATAGCCCTATGGTATTGTTACGATATGGGGGCAAGGCACACCATTTTTAATTTGTATATTCTTTGTATGTAGAAGCTGGCCTTTTTGCCTACCAAAACCACAATTTGTCTCTAAATAATATTGTATTTTCTGATGTAACTAGTTCTCCAGCAGAACTACAGAGCATGCTGTTAGGAGTCATTCACAATCACTATTATATTAGGAATCCCATAAAGATTCACTTCAAAGCAGCAGGAGACAAAAAATATTTGAAATGAAAATCTTGGGATTGATATCATACAGCATTAGACAAGTCATTATGAGCATGGAACTTTTCTTCACAGAAAACATTCAAAAGAGATGAGATAACCAGCGATGATATGAATAAGCATATGCCTGGTGAGCTCATAATCATGCATAAGGAGATTTAAAGCAGGGGTGTCAAACTCGCAACATCACATGACGTATCATGACTTTTTTTCCATTGCCGGCAATGGGGTGAGTGCGGTTTCGCTATGATGCATCCGGCCCATGGGCCGGCAGTTTGACACCCCTGATTTAAAGGATGCAAAATCAACTTCACTATTTATTTTCTTACAGGCAATTATCTTCCTGAATATGCCTTTTGGAAGTAGCTACCTAAGAGAAAGAGAACAACTTTTTTTTCCAAATAGGATCATGAAGTCAGAATAATATTGGCATATAATTTTGAATATATTTACACAACCCAAGACCCTACAAATATTATGGGCTGGAACTCCGGACCCAAAATCATGACAAATAAATATTTTAAAGCTTAAAATAGTAGAGTTTGCTGCTGACCTTCATGCTCAAAAGCACTGGTAATCTCCAGAAAACATTGCCTTCCAAATTTCATGAGATCTGCTTGCCAGGTATTCACCCACTGATGATAATACCCAGCCAAGTAATGAAACCACACGTTTAGCATCCATTTTCCTTTTTCTTTGCTCCAACATATGTGATAATCAAAATAGCAAATAAAAATCATTGTTATGATTTGATAACAAAATCATTTTGTTATACTGTGTCTCCAAATGAAGCTCTCAGTGGTGTTTGGCAGTTTGGATGTTAAAAGGCCGTTCTTATTACTTGGATTGCTCAAGTGGAAATTATCTCATCTTCTGCTTTGTATATGCGTATGAATGTGAAGGAGGAGGGAGAGAGGGTGGTATAGAAAGAAAGACCTTCCCCAGTTTGGGCTTCATTTCCACCAAGAACTGGTTCATATTCCAAGAACTGGTTCATATTTGTAGGATCTTAGGTTGTATAAATATACGTAGTAATCCATAACCAGTATTTTCCAAGTTTCTGGTGAGTCAACTACATCGCCTATGGAATGCTTACTTCTAAATAGCCATGTATATTGTTAAGTCATATCTACTGTTCTGATAAATAAGTATCTCTGTTATTCTCAGAATCGTAACCAGAAAATAATATGAATTTTTCATATTTCATTTGAAAAATCCCAAACTTCATTTAAGCATGTTATACTTTAGATCACAACTTATAGTAAATTATTTTTAATGGTATATTTTATCAATATCAATAATACTTCATTTTGTTGCTGTACTATAGCCTTTCCCACAAGCTTTGTATTTAATGCATAATTATAAATGATTCCTATTATTATTATCATTTAGATTTATGGTAGCCACCTATTCCAAAAGGCTCTGGGTAGTTTACTACATATCAATAATATATTTAAAACAATGAAATAACTTTAAATTATTATAAATAAAATGGCAAAGAAAAGTAAAAGAAACGTATAATCATTTAAAGCTTTAAAAGATTCAGGAAATTTATTCTTAGAAGATATAAAGTTTGTACTTGCAATAATTATTAGTTTTTAATTATATATGCAAATGATTGGCATGTAGTTAATTATTATATCATAAAAGATTTAATTATTTTATTATTATCACCCAAAGACCTTATAGCAACCCACAGGATCCCCACTTGACTTCAGAACAGCACTAGGAAGCAACTTAGCAAATCCAAACATCGCCTGCTAAGTGGACGTTTGAACTTTTTGGCTTAATTCCTAATCAGCCTAGCATCATCAGCTTGCATGCTAGATAATTCCCTCCTGAGAGTTGAATTGATTGACTGCAAAGTTAGGCTAAAATTTAAACAATCATTATTTGCCCCCTCTGTGCTGTATGGCTCATGATTACAAATGAATAAAAATTCATCGTTGCAGTGAATACAGAATCTGTTTTAAGTTTCCTAGCCAAAAACTAAGTTGGCATAAGATTTTATAAAAACTTTGTGCAATCCCCCCCGCCCCCCCCATCTTTCAGGTACAAAAATGATTCATTTGTTCTCTCAGAAATCTGCCCGTATCTTTTGATCAATTCAGCCAATATCTGTAGATTACAAAACCCTTCAAAATTTGTTCATTTCCTAAGTTTTCTACTTTGATTATCTAGTTTTGCTAGTCAGAAAATAAGAATTTAAAAATATCAGGGATGAAATGCACAATACCTCAATCACTAATAAAACAACCTCTTCAAGTCTTCTGTTTATGTGGAAAAGTTCCTTTAAACTATTCTGTTTCATTGGGTATCCAAACAGATACTTTATCAAACATTATAAAAAAAACTGAGATTTTCTTGTTTCACATCTCCTGAGTTTACACAACTCACAACACATGTCAAAACGAATCTTGGATTTCTCTTTTCCTGTGAACCAAGGAGAGGTATATTTTCAAGCTACTATCAATTAGGTTAAAATACACATATTCTTGCCATTTTTAACTTATGGCAAGTTAAATGATTGCTTATACTAATACGTTTATTTAGAGTCCTAGAACAGCACCTTGTTAAGTAGGCCATTTGGCAAACAGCAACAGCTAAACCTACTAGGTCCACTGCAGTATATCTGACTTGTAATTATATTTTTACATCCCAAGGCAGCCCTGTTTTTTTTCTTTAGTGTTTTCAGGCTCATATTTCAAATCTTGGATCAAACTGTTCAAGTAATGATATCCCTATGTGGATGTTTGCCCTTTGCTTCTTCTGCCTTAAAATAACTATTTATAGTGTATAGATCTGAAAAGAATTTTCCATTCTTTCTTGTTTTGGATTTTTCAAGTAAAAAAGAGGCGGCAGAACTGCCAAACTGCCTGTAGTCACATTGACTTTTTCTATCTATCTTTTTTTGTAACATCATCTGAGACTTTTATAAATATTCTTTCTCAAAAACAGATTATTAAAAAAATCCCATGTTCCAGAAATAGTAAAAAAAAAAAAAAAAAAAGCCTTCCCTTCTAACGATATAGTGGAATAAGTGTTCCATGGGTATCTTTTGTTTCCAGTACTTGTCTTTATTGTTCTTTCATCATATGGAAACTAGTCCTTCTTGTCCTACTTTCACCTTGATTAAAAGTGAACCCTTTGGAACTTTAGTTTTTATTTCACTTTCCTTCTAGAGAACAACAACAACAACTTTATTGTCACTTTGAATGTATGCAAATCGGCATACATAAAAATGACATTTTGTTGCATACAGCTCTCAAAGGGTCACCACCTCCGATATACAATCCTTCTTCGTGGCCAGCTCAAGTTTCAGAACGTCCATTTTGGTCTCTAGGGAGCGAATGATGGCAAACAGGACAGATGGAAACGGAGCTCCATGTGGATTAGCCCTCATATTAGTTTGTATTCCTGCAGGACAACTTCATCTCCTTTCCTTTTTCTGATCCTGACTCTTCCACCTTTTCCTTAAAGGGGCCTCACTCCTTTTTGCCCCTGGAGCACGCTGCCACCGCCTCCAACTCCTCCAAAAGCCTATGAAGTCTATGAATTTACATGTATTGGATTCTTTAGAATTTGTATTAATTTGAGTGAGCATATTCTTCTACCTTAGCTCAGTCAGAGGCAAATTAAATCTGCTTTGTTATTTTGTTTTTCAAATTCTTATTCGAAAAAACTATTGGGGGCAATTTTATATGCTCTTTGCTTTTATTTTATATAGCATTACATCTATATCAATGATAAATTTAAAATTCAGTATAGATATATAAAGTCAAATGGTGCATAGTAAGCATGAGTTTATTGCATAGCTGCATTTTTCCAGGGGTGATTCATGTCACTGTAATTAGGTTGCTTATTATTATTAGCAATAGTAGCATTGATAGTTGCACACCAAATAATTGCAGTACAATTCACTGAATATTTTCATGGTATCTCATAATTTATGCTATACTTTATACATTAGCAAACTACACCAGGTCTTAAACATCCTATTGTTAGATGCAAGAAAACAGGATCATTAGTAAAGTTGCAGCATACAAGATGTTTTCAAACATATAAACAAGAATCTGATCAACTAATGGTCAGCACTAAATTGCCACAAGATAGGGTCAACAGAATTCAAGGGAGGGGCAGGACTTGGATGATTTGTGGCAATTGAAGGACTCTAAACTGATGATGCGTTTCACTCCTCCCCCCAGTTCTGCCTGCTCTTTTCTTACACATATTAAACCATAAGGTGTTTTCTTTATTTTTGGGTCTGCATGCTAGATATTGTGCACTGAAAACCAGGGTTTATTGCTTAGTATAGCTGTAAATATAAACCTTAACAGAATAACAGAGTTGGAAGGGACCTTGGAGGTCTTCTAGTCAAACGCTGTGTTCAAGGAGACCCTATATCATTCCAGACAAGTGGCTGTCCAATCTTGTAAGGACCCACTTCAACTAACCACCCAAGAAAGCAGAACTCTTGAAACAGGCATTGTCTCAAAAGGATACTTTTATTAGGGGTCAGTGACAGTAGGGAAGTGAAGGCGAGATCTGGGAAAAACCCGCGCAAACGGTATAGTTAAGCTAGCAATATTCCTCCTCCCACCAAAGTCATAACGTCCATTTGAAATCCAGGCAATCCACAGGTGGCACCAAGTATGGCTGGTTGGTACAGTTGGCGCGCATCTCAAGGTCTTCTCCAGCTTTCGTTTCTCTGTAATCGTCTCCCTGATAAGGAGACACATTCCTTTCTCAAGATGATAGAGGCAGGAGAGGGAAAGTAGAAAGCGAAAGTGATCCCAAGCGAAAGCATGGTCCCCCTCCCCGGCTTCTATCCATGCAATACTACGCACGAGGAAGATCCGTGCCCACGTTGCTCTATCAGAAAAAGTAGCAGTGACAGCAAAAGAGGAAAGAAACTGGCAAGGCAAATCGCGTAAAATGTACAATACATTAGGAATCCATCCCTTCAGGGAGGATTTTTATGTTTGGTATTTGCAGCTGTTTGATCTGTAACAGCACTTCCTCCCCTCCTCTCCTCTTATGTCCCCCCCCATATCTTCTGAGAAAGTTTGAGTGGTCACCCTGGCTCTGGAAGGTGCAGGGAAAACAATGAGGGTTTGGGGACCTGATAAATCTCTTCTTAAAAGCCTCCAGTGATGGAGCACCCACAACTTCGGGAGGCAAATTGTTCCACTGGTTAATTGTTCTCACTATTATGAAATTTCTCTTTAGTTCTAGGTTGTTTCTTTCCTTGATTAGTTTCCGTCCATTGTTTCTTGTCTTGCCTTCTGGTGCTTTAGAGAAAATAGATTGACCACCCTCTTCTTTGTGGCAGCCCCTCAAATATTGGAACACTGCTATCATGTCACCCCCTAATCAGGTTCGCACCACTTCAGCAGAACCGGTAGCTAATTTGTTGTTGCCCAGGCCCAGAATGGACTTCCAGAAGCGGCATCCACACAGAGAACTGGTTGTTCACATATTTGAATCCCACCACTGCCCCTAATACTTCTTTTCACTAGACTAGACATATCCAATTCCTGCAAATGTTCTACATAGGTTTTAGCCTCCAGTCCCCTAATCATCTTTGTTGCTCTTTTCTGCACTCTTTCTAGAGTCTCTACATATTTTTTTTATAATATAGTGACCAAAATTGGATGCAGTATTCTAAGTGTGGTCTTACTCAGGCTTTATAAAGTGGTACTAATACTTCATGTGATCTTGATTTTATCCCTCTGTTTATACAAGCATGCATTGTATTAGCTTTTTTGGCTGCTGCCGCACATTGCTGGCTCAGATTTAAGTGATTGTCCAATAGGACTCCAAGTTACTGATTGTCCAATAGGACTCTCACAGTTACTGCTGTTGCACCAGGTTTCTCCTAATCTGTACCTGTACATTTGGTTTTTCTTGCCTAAGTGTAAAACCTTACTTCAACTGTTGTTTATTCAACCATTGTACATAGTTAGGAAGCCTGTATGGTATAATTTGTGAACTTAATCTCCTGTTTAACTGTAAATTAATTTGTAATTATAGTGTAATTATAAATCACATATAATTTTAGAAGAATGAAAGTAATTATCCCTGGAGAATAAAGAATTAACAAAGTAATAATTCACTAGAAAAAGGGAAGTGACATTCCTCAAGGTTAAGAAACAAGAAGAAGAAGTTTGTAGATATATGAATGAAATTTTGCTGATAAGCTATTCTCTTTGCATTTCATTATAATTCCATGATGTCTTGAAATTAATGCTCATTTTATCTAATAAAAACATAATGCTGGCTAGGCCATTATTATTTTTCTAATTTTATAAGATATAAGTCTGTATGGATTCTGATTGTAAAAGTAACACAGCTATCCTGTTTTGGTCCCTTCCAGATGTGCTGGACCTGTAATTCCAGAAGTCACAGCTTTCTACCAACTGGAACATCTGTAGCATCATGATGCTGTAATGGTACAAATCAGAATTTTTCCTGCCATAACTAAAGCAGATTATTAAGATTGGATTGCTGGTTAATGATATCGTCCTCAAAAACATTATGTCAAAACCTTAAGCTGCTTAGATAATGACTTAACTAAGGATTACAAGTAGGGAAACACAATTACAATCATTCTCTAGTCTATACCTTTGCCCCTTTGTATCTGTTGCTGTCAAATTAAGAAATGTCTATTGTGATTTTTCTCATGCAGCAACATGCAGAAAAGCCTACATGTTAAATTTCTTACATAATGCCTTTAAGATGTTTTTCTAAACCACTTTCCTGAGCATAAAGTTCATTGAACTGAAGCAAACTTTATTTCAAAAATTCATTTACAGGATTATTCAGCACAAATAAACTGTAGTGACCCTTTTTATATCCCATATCTTCAAGATGTTGCCCTTAAGTTATTCTCATCTGTAGCTGAAGTATGAAATGAGCCTATAACACATGTCAAGGGTGACACATCACAACGTTTTGGGTGACACACCAGCATTCACCAACACCTGACAACTATCTCAAACAATTTTCAGAGGCTGCAGAGGCCATGTGAGAATGCAATATAGGTAGTCCTCAACTTACAACAGTTCATTTAGTGACCATTCAAAGTTACAATAGCATTGAAAAAAGTGACTTATGACCATTTTTCATAGTTACAATCTTTGTGGCATCCCCATGATCATGTGATAAAAATTCAGATGCTTGGCAACTGGTTCATACTTATGACCATTCCTGTGTCCCAAGGTCATGTGATCACCTTTTGTGACCTTCTGACAAGCAAAGTCAATGGGGAAGCCAGATTCACTTAACAACTGGGTTACTAACTTATCAATTGCAGTGATTCATTTAGCAACTGTGGCAAGAAACATTGTAAAATGGGGCAAAACTCACTGAAGAAATGTCTCATGTAACAAAAGAAATTTTGGGCCCATATGCTCTCCCACGGCCTCCCAACAAAAATCCAAAACAAAGAACAGGGCATGATTTGTGTGGCTTTTAGAGGCTGAAGAGGCCACGGGAGAACATACTCCAAAAATGCTTCAAGAAGAATGAAGGTTTCATGACTTTGTGGGGCCTAGAGCTGCCCCAGCTAGGCCACAGGGAACTGTGGGCAGAAACACCACCTGAAAGTAAGCAGCATGCAGTACAGGTAGTTCTCGGTTTATGATCACAATTGAGCCTAAAATTTCTGTTATTAAGTGAGACGTTTGTTAAGTGAGTTTTGCCCCATTTTACGATTATTTCTTGCCAAAATTGTTAAGTGAATCACTGCAGTTGATAAATTAGTACCACAGCTGTTAAGTGAATCCGGCTTCCTCATTGACTTTGCTTATCAAAAGATGATCACATGACCTTGGGACACAGCAACGGTCATAAGTATGAACCAGTTGCCAAGCATCTGAATTTTGATCACGTGATCAGGGGGGCTGTTAGAAAAGTCGCAAGTGTGAAAAATGGTCATAAGACACTTTTTTCAGTGTAACTTTGAACAGTCACTAAATGAACTGTTGTAAGTCGAGGACTACCTGTAGATCCTGGGGATCACACACAATTGGACAGTATTCTTTTAAAACAAATAAATATGTAAAGAATTGTTTCTCTGTTGTTCAGGGTAGGGGTGGCATACCAGTAGAGTCAAGTGAGGCATTTTCCAAATTTTTGACACCAAAAGTTTCACCGGGAAAGCTAAGAATGGAAAGTTACATAGTACAGGTTGTTCTTCACTTACAACAATTTGTTTAGTGACCGCTCGAAGTTACGGCGGCACTGAAAAAGTGATTTATTACCATTTTTCACACTTATGACTGTTGCAGCATCCCCATGGTCACGTGAATAAAATTCGGATGCTTGGTCACTGACTCATATTTATGACGGTTGCAGTATCCCAAAGTAATTGTGATCCTCTTTTGCAACCTTCTGACAAGCAAAGTCCCTGGGGAAACCAGATTCACTTAACAATCGTGTTAATAATTGAACAACTGCAGGGATTCACTTAACAACTATGGCAAGTAAGTCATAAAACGGGGCAAAACTCACTTAACAAATTTCTCACTGAACACAAATTTTGGGTTCAATTGTGGTCGCAAGTTGAGGACTACCCGTATTCGGTTTAAAACAGGCTTTGTGTAGGATTAGAATCTGTCTTTCTCCCTCTATTCAGCAATTGCTTGATCTGAGGAAAGCTGAGAATAGTTCCCGCCATCTTTCCATTCCCACCCACCCAACCCCTCCGTTCCTCTTGCAGGCGTCATTTCACGGGCGCTTCTCCCCCCCTCACCCCCCCGCTTTCTTAGCAGCTGCCCATTAAAAGTATCTGCAATCCAAGCTGTAATCGATCGTCTCTCTGCCCCCCCCCCGTAAGTGGTACAGTCCCACCCGCTCCCTCACTTCCACGCACCGCACCCGCGCTCCCAGCCCGTGAAATGTCCGCGAAGATTCGCCTGGGACGGGCTGCGCGCCGGTTTCTGGACGCGGACTTTCCTCCGGGCTCCTCCCCGCCCCCCCGCTCCCCCCCCGGCTCCCCCCCCCCGCGCCTTCCTCTTTCTCCGCAGCGCTGCCCTCATTCGCTTCCCGCCAGACGCCCCGGACCCCGGGGGAGGCGGGAAAAGCCTCCCGCCGCCTGCAGCGCGTGGCGGGGCATCTGCTCGATTCCCGGGACGGGGCCGCTTAAATAGACTCGCCCGGGCGTGGAGTCTCCGCAACTGCCTCCATCTCCCGGCCGAGCTGGAACTGCCGCCCGCAGCCGGCGCAGCTGGGGCCCTTGGTCCGCTAGGAGGGCGCGCGCGGGACCCGCCGGACCAAAGTCGGGAGTTCGTCGGTGGAGCCTGGGAAGCGGGGAGCGGGTTCCTCTTGACGCCTCCGTTAGCCAGCCTGGCACAGCGGCGCCAGAGGGATCGGATGAGCATTATGGAAGAAGGGTACCGGCAGGTAAGTATGAGGGGCAGCACCAGCTCAAGCCAGGGGAGAAAACAAATTGTCTTTTTCTCTCTCTCCCTCTCTTTCTCTCTTCCCCCCTCTCTCCCTCCCCCTCTCTCCCTCCCCTCTCTTTCTCTTTCTCTCCTTCCCTCTCTTCCTCCCTCTCTACGTCCACGCCTCTCCATCCCCTCTTTCTCTTTCTCTCCTTCTCTCTCTCCCTCCCCCTCTCTCCATCCCCTTTCTTTCCTTCCCTCTCTTTCTTCTTCTTTCCCTCCCCCTCTCTCCATCCCCTCTTTCTCTTTTTCTCCTTCCCTCTCTCCCTCCCCCTCTCCCTCCCGCTCTCCCTCCCCTCTTTCTCTCCTTCCCTCTCTTCCTCCCTCTTTCCCTCCCCCTCTCCATCCCCTCTTTCTCTTTCTCTCCTTCTCTCTCTTCCTCCCTCTTTCCCTCCCCCTCTCTCCATCCCCTCTTTCTCTTTCTCTCCTTCCCTCTCTTCCTCCCTCTTTCCCTCCCCCTCTCTCCATCCCCTCTCTTTTTCTCCTTCCCTCTCTTCATCTCTCCCTCCCTTCCTCCATCTCTCTTTCTCTCCTTCTTTCTCTCCCTCTCTCTCTTCTCTCTCTCCTTTCCTCTCTTCCTCCATCTCTCTCTCACTGTGTCTCTGTCTCCCTCTCTTTCTCTCATTCCAGCTGCTCTTAGCGCAGGCTTTCTTTCTTCACAGCCCTCCCAAGCAGGCTGGGACGGCAACTCCGAAAACTCCACTCATCCATCAAGCAGTATCTGAAGAATATCAGGATAGGGAAAGGCTGCCCTAAAAAGAAGATACACTTTGGGGAGGGGGGGGTCATTCGGGCCATCAAGTTCTTCTGCTTGTGGCAGAGGGAATGGTGGGTCTGCAAGCAGCGTCTCTGGGCCACAATTTGCACAGAAATGTCTTGCAAATTCTTGAATATCTATGAACGAGAGTTGCTAACTGGAAAAGTATGTTTAATCATAGTAGATTTCGGTGCAAAATTCCAAGCACTGCTTGGAAGCATTGCCAATCACTGCCCTAGAGTGGGATTTGAAATCAACTTTTCTTATCCAGAAGAAGCCAATGATAAATCAGAAAGAAAACTTTTTGGAGTCTCTGTCTTAGCTGGACACTTTGCTGTAGTTTTTACTGCCTCACTCTTAGCCTTTGAGTACTTTCAGATGGACAGCTCCTAGCACTACAAAAAGCAGCAATTCGTAACTACGCTGCCTGTTTTTTCTCTTAAATTTCCAGATGAAATGGTCTTCTTCTTGTAAAACTCCTATGTTTCCTATGGCCTTTCTTGGCTTTTTTATTTTTACATTAAAAATGTGTTGAGAAGGAGCAGCTTTCTATGGTGAAAGTTCTGTAGACTTTGAACAGTTGTGTCTGATAACAGTGTAATCCTATTTGTGTTCACGTAGAAATTTAATATGTCTTATACCTAGTTAAGCAGATATAGGCATCTTTGGGGTTTTAACAAATAGGGATATATTCCTTGCTGAAGAACATACTTGCTAAGGCATTACGATTCCTCTTTTATATTGTGAGACAGAATGGGAAAAGGGGGGAATTTCTTAAGGAACAAGTTACTTAGCTTCAGGGTTTTATTAGAAAAATTTAGATTGCCACTTCACTGACTTCCAGATTTGTTACTATCTTCAAAAAGAGCTTACAGTTTTTTTGCAGTGGTAGTGAAATGACTTGGCATATTCATTTATTCAATTTGTATAGGCGCCCATCTCACACTCATGGTTCACATAATTAAAACAACCATGCACACACAAAAGCAAAATACAGATACCAATAAAACTATAATCCCATTAAAACCAAACTAAATCCATGACAATAAATTGAGCTGGTCTCATAACAAGGTTCCCAACACACAGTTTAGAAGAGAAACTCTACATTCTCTTCTTAGAGTAAGATCAGGCTAAGGAATAAAGTGGGATGTTTGTGGAGTACATTATCGCATTTTGAGTTAATTGGTTTCCCCAGCTGAAGGGAGAAAAGCAATCTAGAACTAAGGAGAAATTTCCTAACAGTGAGAACAATCAACCAGTGGAACGGCTTACCTTTAGAAGTTGTGGGTGCTTCATCATTGGAAGCTTTTAATTGGAGGCTTCAGACAGACATTGGTCTGAAATGGTACAGGGTCTCCTGATCGAGCAGGGGGTTGGACTAGAAGACCTCCAAGGTCCCTTCCAACTCTGTTATTCTATGTTCTAATGTGAGCTTTTTTTTTTTTTAAAAAAAAACCTACTCAAGTGACAGTGGGCATATAATACAATTACAAATCAACAAAAGTTTATATAGTTTTCAGTGACTTTCCTGTCTGCCTACATATCTGTTCATTGGTTAGAACTTGGAGCAATTACATCTTTTTGTGTCCTTGATATAATTAATACTGTTGATGGAGGGATGCAAGTATTTATACAAACCCAGAGTATACTCTTGAGAAGTGTAAACTGGAATCCCATTAACTGAACCAAGAGAGAGTAGCAATTATCGGCTGAGCGGAAAGTTTAGAAAATGGGGATACTTGATATATATTTTTAAGAATGTAAAAGCTTAATATGGAATTTATGAGAGATCAGTCAACCACACAAATTCTCAATTTTCTGTTTTGCTGGGGAAATGATGTAAATTATCATATATGCCATCAGAGTCTAGCCTCTTCATATTCCAGGATAATACAGTTATAGATTAAGGTTAACATAGGAACAGTTAAACATCAGAAATAGAAATGTATCCAGCTTGTTCTATTTGCAGTTTTTAAGTGTGCAGCTCATTTTTAAAACTACCCTTTATCTGGAAGATGTAGACTGATACATCTCTCGGCATCTCTTCAGTCATTGCAAGGAATGGTATGGAAGTTGGTTCCAGTCTATTGCCCTTTCTTTCCAGGATGGTTATATTGCCCAGATGTATTATTTTTGGTCATTATCTGAACTGGGAATTAGAGTTGCAATGCTATTTTTTTTCCTAAAAAAGATTCCATTGCATGTTGTAGACTTGGAAAGATTGTATTAAAGTATTGAAAGGATTTGATACATAACCTAGTCCCGCCTTCTTTTCCATATAAAAATCTACTAAATCTCAATATCAAGTGCTTAAGAACTCTTAATCAGGAAATTTCTTCCAATATTTAGTTGAATTCCCTTTTTTAAAAAAGCCCTTTGCTTTGCCTTATTTTCAGAGGAGAATAAGCTTGCTGTCCTCTTTACTGACTACATTCTTTTAGATATTTTGTAGACCAGGGGTGTCAAACTGCCGGCCCGTGGGCAGGACGCGTCATGCGGAAGCCGCGCCCACCCCATTGCTGGAATGGGAAAACCGTCCCGATACGTTGCACGACGTCACATGATGTCGCATATATATCTATATATATATATATATATATATATATATATTTAAAGTCAATTAAATAAAATAATGAACTCCAGGATATTAGAAAAAAGGCTTCTTTATTGCTGAGCTTTCGTTAACAACCTGTTAACATCATCAGAGCAAAGGGCTAAATGGCAAGGGAGCATGTGCATAAATTCATGTGAATTTATGCACATGCTCCCTTGCCATTTAGCCCTTTGCTCTGGTGATGTTAACAGGTTGTTAATGAAAGCTCAGCAATAAAGAAGCCTTTTTTCTAATATCCTGGAGTTCATTATTTTATTTAATTGACTTTAAATGTCCATACCTGGGATTCCAATATTTAAAATTATTAAAGACATATATATATATGTGTGTGTGTGTGTGTGTGTGTGTGTGTGTGTGTGTATGTATGTATGTATGTATATATATATATATATATATATATATATATATATGTATGTATGTATGTATGTATGTATGTATGTATGTATGTATGTATGTATGCTTTAATTCAAAGGTTTTGGTTTCTAGATTTTTTTAAAAAAAATGTCTCTTAAACTTGTTCACATTTTTTCTTTTCAGTGATGGGTCTCAGAATATTTTCAACATTCCAAGTGCCATCTAATTCATGCAGAATATAATGAATGATTACCTTCCATGATCTGAATGCAGTGCGTCTGTTAACATAGTCCAAACTTCATTGGTCTTTTAAACCGTTGCATTATACCAGGGGTCTTCAAACTTGGCCCTTTTATGACTTGTGGATTTCAACTCCCAGAATTCCTCAGCCAGCGTGCCTGGCTGAGGAATTCTGGGAGTTGAAGTCCACGAGCCATAAAAGGGCCAAGTTTGAAGACCCCCTGCATTATACTGATTCTTCAGCTGATCACTAGTTAGATCATTTCCACCTGCACTGTCACATCACTAGTCCTATATCTATGCATTTAAGTCTCCCTGCCCAGATGCAGGACCTTGCCAATATCATCCTATTAATCTGAGGCAGTGCCCAAGCGTGTGGAGATCATTTTAATTTTTGATTTTGCCTCTTATATGTTAGCCAATGCTCCTAGTTTATGTTTATCGTTTTCATTCCATTATCCTTTCAGTTCAGTTCCATCCTGTAGTTTACTTATAAATATCTAATAAAGTGGAATAGCTTTGGGACAAGATCCCTGGAGATTCCACTCAAAGCATAACCATTTACAAGTATTCTTTGGATGCATTTGTTACAGCCAATTGCAAATTCAGCAGACCAAAGTACTTTCATTTGTTTATCTTGTTCAGAGGGATCTCGTGAGACCTTGCAAAACCTTTACTAAGGCCATGTTATATTTCATCAACAACATTTAAAGTATTTGTCTCAAATGTGCTTTTTCAACTCCACAGACATTTAAACTGTTTGCTCTTAGAAGAGATAAAATAATATGAAACTATTTGTTTATTAGCTTCTCCAGGAGTTCAAGGTAGCATATATATGATTTTCTCCTTCAAATTGTCCTACAACAATCTGACAGACTGGCTTAGAATCACCCAGTGAACTTCCATGGCTGAAGACGGAACGGAATCTAGATCTCTCCAATCCTAATCTAACTCTAATCATTGTAGGATAGTGGCTTTCAGTTTTTAGAAATTGTTAGAAAACATAATATTAGGACTATGCAATGCTTCATATAGCATTTACTTGCAAATGCATTGAAACTACTATGCATTTTTTCTGGCATTGTGAATTTGTCTTTAAAACTCTTTTATCTTTGAAAGTTACCTAAAGAATTTCTTTTTTTTTTAAAAGGTCTTCTAAATGTTCTAGCTTAGCTATGTAACTGGAATCTGTAGCCAAGCAATGCTTTCAAATTTTATCATAATTTACTTTTTAAATTTTTAATCAGAAGAGAACAGGAAAAATAAAAAGTAGAACAAAATCCACTTTTCTTTTTTCTGTTGATAAAATTATGACAGAACTGTAACTTTCTAAGTACTAATTAATATACACAAACATTGCTCTATTTCCAAATTAGAAAGGGTATATATCTTGGGCACTAGAATGGCATTTTTCCATCATGATCTGTGCCGGTACATTTGTACGTATATCAATGTACCAGTGATTAATATGCAGTACTGGATGTTCAAACTTCAACTTCTTTAATAACTTTTCTAATTCCATGTGATCCACTTCCTCTTATATTTTTAGTGTGGTACTGTGATAAGAGGGCTGCTCTTTGAAATCAACAGATGCCAGGTAACAAACATTAGTCCTGACTGTCCTATTCTGATCGTTTACTCATGCTATTGTTTTGTATCTTTATAAAGAATCATTATATAACAGTCTTCTCCAAAATGGTATGGCACTGTCAACACCTGCTGTTACACCTATGCGACTTGCAGCATGCATCAGACAGAAGAATATAAAAGTCTGTTCAAATATGGCAAATGGGAAAGGTTTCTCTGTCCATGTACGACTCTAGGATTTGGTGCTCATCTCCATGGTCATTGGCTATATGCCAAAGGCACACGGAACTATTTGGATAGGATAGAAGAATTCAGGATTTCTTTAGCCGGCCACAGTTGACCAGCCAATATGGTAGCTCACTGCAAACTAAGCTTGAAAAAGTAGGAAAGTTTCCACCCCGGTGTAGAAAAACTATCGTTCAGCATCAACCTTATTTTTGTGCCTGTTCAACAAAATAGCTAAAATTGGTCTCTCCATCACTTTCTCTTTATCTCTGCTTCATCTAAATCAGTCCTCAATAGACTGAAGATTTGATCAACCAAGACTTTGTTCAGTTCTCACCAGTTATTTCCAGAACAGAATTGATGTGATCTTTCTATTTCCCCTGATACAGTATTCTTCATCTATTTCTGATATAAACAAAGTTGTGCATAACATAGCCACACGTAGGATAATTTTCACTAACCCTCCAGATACTGGCTGAGAACTCAGCCTTAATATATCTTCTAGACACCAGGATGCGGAAGACAATTCCAGATTTTTGTGGGGTTTATGGATTCATTTCATACAAATGATGGGGTTCGTGTACTCATGAAGTGAAAATATGAGTTGCTTCTTTGTGATTATTCTTTTTCTTATTGCGATGGTTTCTGAGCAATATTTTATGAGAAGCTAGCTCTGTCACTCATGCTGTGTAGGTTACTGCAATACAATTTTAACTTATTTAATAAACAGTGATTGAGTGATTTGTGGAATTACTTTGCTTTTTAGGTAAGTCCTCTTTTTCTATATTGTCCCGTGCAACAGGCAATGCTTGAATTAGGCAAAGGGAGAAGTCCATGGAGGTCTGTGTCATCTAGCAGTTACCATCAAATGCAGAAAGAATGATAAATGGATCTAGCAACACAAAGCACAAAAACACCCATAAAATAATTAAAGCTGATTTGTTGAAATGAAAAAAAAAATACTTAGTGCAGTTCATTAATAGACTTGATAAATCAGTGCAGCAGATTAAAATAAATTAAACAGTCAAGTCAGCTGAAATAAAAACTCAGGCTGTTTACTGTATACCTCAAAAAAATGCTCTCTTGACCAGATGGTGGACTAAAAAAGCAAGGACGTTAACTGAATCAGTTACGGAAGAGAATCTCATTCTTGGAATTCTGCCATGCAGAGAAAGCAGTCATGTGTCCCAAGTAATTTTGCATCACTGAATACTCCAAGAAACAGGAGAACGTCTCCTTCAGACCTTGCGGAAGGTATGGAAGGTCATTCTCTCGTTATGGGTCTTTCCCTCCTCTCTGTTGCTGTCTTTTTCATCCAGTACTACTTTCTTAATTCATTATACACGGGCTGAGAGATTATACGTAGTATTTAGCTTAGAGCTGGATGTTTAGAGATGTATTTGGGCATAATCAGCTCCCCAATCTGCTCCCTCCTGCCCTCCAACCCCATTATTGAACATTAAGCTCTACATTAGGACACAGATTTTGTTTTTAAGCTGCATGTGCTGCTGTTGCCAGCCACTGAATCTTGTGTTCAGATTGTTGCAAACTGAATGTTTTACTCTAAATATTCTTGGTTCATTTTCAAACCTGCTATTGCTTTTTAAAGAATAACAGGATTTTAAAATAAATATATTTCTTCTTCTTGTGCCATATCTGTTATCGGACAATGGCGATCATGTTGGCGATCCTGTTTTTATCAGCAGCCGCACGAAAAATGCTGCTGAGTTTTGTCCAAACCAGTCCCTTAGATTTTGAAGCCATGATGTTCTTCTTCTGCCTGGACCTCGTTTGCCTTCAATCTTTCCCTGGAGGATTAAATGGAGTATGCCGTATTTTTCTGGGTGTCGCATCACATGTCCGAAATATTCTAACTTTCGTTTTTTAATTGTTTTGATGATTTCTCTTGGCTTTCCCAGGCGGCTTATCACCTCCTCATTTCTGGTCTTGTCAACCCAGCTTATACGCAACAGCTGCATTTAGGGGGACAAAACAAAGACAGAGCAGTCCATTTTATCAGATTTGACTCAGTATATATAAGGGAAGAATTAAATGAACAAGTTATGCTTTCATCTAATGTCAAATTGGATAGAATCACCTCTGTCAGTTTGGAATCAGAGCTATAGAAATGACTTGGGTAAGTATTCTACCCTCGCCTCACAGGGACCCAAAGATGTAATCAAAAAAGAAATTATCTTGAGTTTGTTCAAGGGTTGGACACAGAAGTGGAGTAGAGAAAGGAAAGGAATTTGCCCCTCTTTTTCTCGGTCTAGATGAGGATCTAGATGAGCCTCATTTTGTGCCCCTGCTGGTTTGAAAAATATAGCTTTCACCTGCCCACTTAGTGTGGGAGCTTTGGGGAGCCAAGCAAAGAAGCAAAGCAACAAACTAGACTTAACTAACAAGAATGAAATTGCTCAGCTTCAGATCTCTCTCTCTCTCTCTCTCTCTCTCTCTCACACACACACACACACACACACACACACACATCTCTGGATCTGCAATCCCAAAGAGAAGAATACTCTTCTCCTGTCCTCCCACACCACTCCTTTGATGAAGAATTCTGCTGGTTCATCTTCCTTTGGCCCTCTTTCGGTCATGTCTTATTACAGCTGAAACCTATAGATAAAACACAGGATCCGGTCTGGAGAAAGTGATATGATATGTTGCTCAGACAAAGAGCAACAGAGGACAGTCTGCAGAGGGAAGGAATGGTGAGACCCCCCAACAGTTTCCAACTGAAGAGGCCTAGTTGATCATCAAAGATTGATGAGGATGGGAACATTTGTCCCGTGTGGTGCTGAACAATAGCATCTTGATTAGAAAGAAAGTGTAGCAGGTAGCTTTGATTGCACAGATAGCAAGTAGGCCAGGAACAAATATGCCTCAGCTGCCTTTTTGTGGAATAAAAGGGAGGTAGTTAGAGTTTTGGACATAAGTAACAGGACAGAAATATTATTGTTGCACTCCACCAACATCTTCAAAAACAGATTAAGAACCATTCCTTAACACTTAATATGGAGAGGTTATAAGAGGGTGGAAAGAGGGATTTTTTGTTTCCATCCTTTGTGTATTACATTATAAGTCAATTTCATGGGTTATATAGAACAGTGAAGATTCAGGGAAAGTTATTTGTGTTCCAGTCTTATTTTTTGGGAAGCCATTCTGTCTTAATCCAAACAACACTAAGCCGATTTCCCTACAGGTCATCTAGATTCTAGACCCTTGAACAAACTGGTTCTATTCAAGTCTGCACAATGGGCCACTTTTTTTCTTGTAATGTACTGTAAATGTGCATGTCATGTACACCCACCTCCAAATGGTTTGGAAAGTTCCATGCAACATTTTGTTGCAAGCTCCAACTTTTTAGTTGCCAAAATCAAAATACAATTTTATGTCTGCTGCTCCCTGAGTAGCTAAGTAGAAAATGTCTGTGTGTTTAAAGAAAAAGGAATCCAGCAACCCAACCCATAAGGTCTGTCAGCTGGTATCAGTAGTGATACTATTCACTTCTGTGTTCCATAATGCTTTGGTGTCAACCATACTTATAGTTGTCATGAACTACTGTCAACCAAATCTAAAGAGTGACTCAAACTATTGATCTTTGTGTGTCAGTGTACTAGGAATTATGAGATAATGTTAGTTAGATAAATTGAGCTGTTCTGTTTGTTCACTGCCAAGCTGAATGTAATATTATGTGGCAGAGATGGTATTATTAGGACATAGAAGTTATATGTTTTCTGTACCAAGGCAGGGATTGCAGCTTACTTTATCTGTCTGTTTCTCTTGACAATATATTCATATGCAACTGAAAGTCTTTAACTTACATAAACTGTTTTCTTGCCATATTTTTCTTAAGCTCTAGGTAGAGGTTAACTTAAAAATAGAAACATTAAATATGCCAGTTCAACAGTGAAACCGAAACAGTGTCTTAATTTAATCCAAACAAAATTCTATCCAGTTTTGAAATACTAATCCACATTCAAGTTTAGTATGTCATTCAATAGATTTCTAATTTTTCCATGAAGAAAAAAAATGAATGGGATTTGTAGCTTACACAAGATGTCAAATAGATTATTAAACTCTCTAATGGGCAAATGACATTTGGAGTCTACAGTAACAGATGGTTGACTGAGGATGTTTTAGTAACACATTTTAAGCAAACTAGTTACACAAACAGTTCAGGTTTCTTTTGTGGATTTTGTTTTTCTTTCTACTGTAACATATTTTAAGGTAGTAAGATGTTTTTCTGACCTTTGTTCTTGGGTAACTTTATATCCTTTTTCTGAATTTTGGCTCTCCAGAAGTACTTTGATATTATTTCAAGCAGATAAAGAGTAATTTTCCCTGTGTACATTCTTAGTAATATATTGAAGCATTTAAATATCATTATATTTTAAGCTTCTCCTCTACAATGGTACACTGATAGTGTTCACCCCACTGTTCTATACAAAAAATCATTATAAAATAGTAATGTAGCATATTTACCGATCTTTACAGACAGTAAAAACATCATTTTGATTGATTAATTAGGTGCCATCAAGTTGGTGTTAACTGTTAGGATGGGTGGATGGATTACTGGTTGACCATAGATAGATATTGGTAGATAGATAGATAGACAGTCTTCCTTCCTTCCTTCCTTCCTTCCTTCCTTCCTTCCTTCCTTCCTTCCTTCCTTCCTTCCTTCCTTCCTTCCTTCCTTCCTTCCTTCCTTCCTTCCTTCCTTCCTTCCTTCCTTTATTTATTTTTCTTTCTTTCCTCTCCCCAACGTGGTGCTCAGGTCTTTCAATATTGCACCCATCACCACTGTAACTGAGTCCCTCCACCTCTTCTAAATGTCCTCTTTTTCTCTTTCCTTTCACCTTTCATAGCATTATATTCTTCTCTAGTGAGCAGGTTTTTCACATAAAATGCATCCAAAGTCTAATTTGTGCAGCATGTGGGAACTCTGATTTGATTTGTTTAATGATTCATTTTGTTTGTATTCTTGGCTAAAATGCAAAGATAATTTATAACTGGAACAATATCAGTAGACATCTTTGAATTTTGAGAGAGTTCATTTGCTGTAGTCTAGGAATTTCTGGCACAGAGACAGTTCTTTATAGGGGATCCTTTTGGAAATGGCTGTACCTGTGAACTACACCATACCTCCATTTTGATTAGAGAGATAAAAATTCTCTCAAATTCAAGCTTATATCCTTGTGACTATATGGACACAATTGTGTTATTTTCTTGGCAACAATATGGAAGTGGCTTGACATTGCCTTCCTGGATGCTAATCTACAGCCCTGGTATTCCCTTGTGGTGTCCTACCCAAGTCCAGTTTCAACCTGCTTAGCTTTCCAAGATCACTTCATCACCTACTAATCTTATATCTATTATTTTTATTTCACAGGAAATTCATTCTTGATAACTTGCATTGGAATTTTCTACAAGAAATGAAGCAATATAGAATATTTGTAATAATTATTTAATTAAATGATAATAATAATTCCTAAATATCTGTCCTCCAGCTAATCTCAGTTATCACTTGACTATTGTGTTAGGGTCACTCAGTTTTTATCAGTATGAGGAAAAACCTGTTGTTGCAAAGGACTTAGTTCTGCCAATTTTTACACTTTGTAAGAAGTGTTAAAAAGGAAAAGTAAAAAATTGTGTAGTTCTATGATGGTTCCCAGAAGGGGTAGAAGATGAGACCATGAGAGAATTTATGTGGTGCAGTACCTTCCCCCCCCCCAGCTTCTTGTCCTTCAAAATTTCTATTAGCAGCTTTTCTCCTTGAGAGCCTTCTCCCCTTAAAAATAGAGTTCAACATCTTGGTAAAAAAAAAAAAAGTAGCTTTAAGCCCCATGAAGCACGTAAGCAGCTATTTCCTACATTAATTATGAAGCTGTTTCTCATCTCCCCATAATGTACAGCCAACCTCATGTTGCTCTTCATGGGCCAAAGAATTACAGAAAAGCAACATTCAAATTCATAATCACTATGTGGGGCAGTGAGTCTACTCTATTCCATCTTGCTGGCGCCACTGGAAACTGCCCTCACTTGACAAGGTGGTTGCGGAGATGAACATAGACCAACTCTCAAGCAGCAGATTTGCAACTAGTCGATCAGCAGCGATATTTAGTGTTGAACAATGCAAGGGTGTCCCCCAGAAACAACAGGTTGGCCTCACTTGACTCCCCACAATAAGGCAAAGTTTCCCTGTTCAAGAAAATTTCATTTCTATCTTATCGCTGAGCAGCTGAATTC
Source organism: Azemiops feae (assembly GCA_023970755.1). Classification (NCBI taxonomy): domain Eukaryota; kingdom Metazoa; phylum Chordata; class Lepidosauria; order Squamata; family Viperidae; genus Azemiops; species Azemiops feae. The sequence goes on along the minus strand of JALGBA010003888.1, from coordinate 1,982,383 downwards.
TGCTAGGAGAAAAAAACCCCACATGAAAGTGATGATTTTCCAGAGAACATTTTACTGCTATTCTTTTCAATCCTTATAACTTTAGCATCTATTTGGGAGATTCCATAACTGCTTGGACTTGGGATGCTCCTTACTACTGATACAGTATCTGTCCTTGTTAAGAAAAATAATTCAGAATCTCACTTGTGTGCCTAGTGAAATGATACTGTACCATGGTTGCTAATAGATCTGGCTAATTAAATATCACAGGGCCTGATCATGGTAATAAAGCATTGGTTGACTCAGAGTGCATATACTCTTCTATTAATGTGGTGTGTGTGTATGTTTGTATGTATTTATGTATATCTATGTATGTGTGTATATGTATGTATAATATACAGTAATACATACTTTAATCACATCTTTGTTTCCAATACTCTACAGTTGCAGGATAAAACATATTTTCTGTTAATTTTAATAATACTTTGTTGTTTTGCTATTTTACTTCCAGAACCACACAACGGCAAGTGGTCGCCCAACAAAAGTGGATGCTCCTGATCATGTCCTTTACACTGTAGGCTCTTGTGTCCTGGCCATTGGTTGTGTTGGAATTATAGGAAATCTCCTTGTCCTCTATGCATTTTACAGGTATAGTTTTATCAAGCTGGGGACAAGGATGAAGGAAGAGGGAGATATTCACAATTAGTGGTCTGTTCATCCAATAGCTCTTCTGTCTTCTTTTTTATACTGCTCCCATACAACAGCAGACTGGGTGAGATTAAGTTAGGCAGATCTGTTTGTTGCTCTTAACTGTACAACCATTTAGTTAGCGACTGTTTGAAGTTATAAGGGCCTTGAAAAAAGTGACTTATGACTCACACTTATGATAGTTGCAGCATCCCCACGGGTTGTAATCAAATTTGGGCACTTTGCAAGCAGCGTGTATTTACCACATACCACAGTGTTCTGGGGTCATGTGATTGACATTTGTGACTTTCCCAGCAAGTTTCCAACAAGCAAAGTCAATGGGGGAAGCCAGATTTGCTTAGTGACCACATAATTCACTTAAAAGCGATGATTTGCTTAATAACCATGGCCACAAAAGTCGTAAAATTGGGAGCGACTCTCTTAATTCCTTGCTAAGCAATGAAAATCCTGGTTCAATATTTGTGGTCATAAATTGAGGACTATCTGTATGGCCATCTCATATTTGGGCCTGAAACTTTTTGATTAAGAACAGTGAAATTCCTCATTTCGTTCCTAACGATAGATGGTGAATATCAATTTCATTTTTTCCCCTGCTTCTTTTTGCAGATCTTTCAAGTTGGACTTTGTATTTTAAAAAATATTACTGCTAACAATACACGTAATTCTACACTGTCCATCTCCAAGCATATTTAGTTTTGTATACACATTTGTATACACAAAATATACACATTTTGTATCAACAGTTTCTAATATTACACATTTTCTAAATTTGTCTATTTTTAACAGACATCTCAATAATACAAAGATGATTAGGGGACTGGAGGCTAAAACATATAAGGAACGGTTGCTGGAATTGGGTATGTCTAGTTTAATGAAGAGAACGATGAGGGGGGACATGATAGCAGTGTTCCAATATCTCAGGGGCTGCCACAAAGAAGAGGGAGTCAAGCTATTTTCCAAAGCGCCTGAGGGCAGGACAAGAAGCAACGGATGGAAACTAATCAAGGAGAGAAGCAACCTAGAACTAAGGAGAAACTTCCTGACAGTTAGAACAATTAACCAGTGGAACAACCTCCAGAAGCGGTGAATGCTCCAACACTGGAAGTTTTTAAGAAGAGACTGGACAGCCATTTGTCCGAAATGGTATAGGGTTTCCTGCCTGAGCAGGGGGTTGGATTTGATGACCTCCAAGGTCCCTTCCAACTTTATTATTATTGTTGTTGTTATTATTATTATTAATAATAATAATAATATATGTTTCTGTACTATGCATGCCTTATTAACAAACTGCATTGAAAAATTTGAAATCTGTAGATTTCAAACAATAACTAATATATTATTTCATTTATTCCATACAGAAATGAAATCAGAAAATGCAAGCTTAATTAGTAGTTGAGTGAGTTTGCATGCCCAGATCTTGGCTGACAAATACATCCACTGTATTTGGTTGCAATAACTGCAACCAAAATATCTTTTTTTGCCAAACTAATAAGTTTTGTTTATGAACCACTAAAGTAATGGAATGGGATGGATGAGACTAGACTAGACTAGACTAGACTAGACTAGACTAGACTAGACTAGACTAGACTAGACTAGAATAGAATAGAATAGAATAGAATAGAATAGAATAGAATAGAATAGAATAGAATAGAATAGAATAGAATAGAATAGAATAGAATAGAATAGAATAGAATAGAATAGAATAGAATAGAATTCTTTATTGGCCAAGTGTGATTGGACACACAAGGAATTTGTCTTCGGTGCATAAGCTCTCAGTGTACATACAAACAATAAAGTAATATAATCCTAGTAACGATGCCAATAACAGAAGGTACTAGATTTTAAATGTTAAGTGCTATTATTCACATGTTTCACTTTTGTCAAGTAATTTTTCCAGTTTTCTAGGTACAGAAGCGTAGTGTATTATTATCAACACCTGAACTGTTTTATTCAGGACTTACAACATTCCTTAGTCAGTAAAAGGTACACTACAAACTATTTTCTAATTTTCATTTTAAACATTGTTATCTGATTACTTAAAAATTATTCTCATCTGCCCCAGTGCAGTATATATACAGACCTAGTTTATGGAAGGAACATAATCCAGAAGGTCGTCTCCACTATCCAAGATCCTGGAAGACATATTTCGGCCCAAATATCGTAACACTACTATCCCGTTACTTGCAAACAAACTGGTCTATTATTGTTTTCTTCCTTTTAGCTTTCATTTTGAAAGGCCTATTGCAGTTTTATTCTGTAAATAATATATGTTATTATTCTGTAATATATCTGTAATATATCTGATGAATGGTAATTTGTAACTACAACAGAAACTAACAAAGTACTTCCTTCTCTTTTACATGACTGATGATGATGATAATGATGAAGCAACAAGAGGCTGAGGACCCCTGCAAATTATTTCATTATGAATTTAGCTGCAAGTGACTTTCTGATGTCTGCAACTCAAGCTCCAGTCTGCTTTTTCAACAGTATGCACAAGGAGTGGGTACTTGGAGACACAGGTGCTTTCCCAATAGTTTTACATTTTCCAGTTGCATCAAATTTATCCTTGAGGGGATAAATTGGTCTGAATTGGTTAACAGAATCTGTTTGGTTATAAATATACAAACGATAAGCCATATAGAACGTTATAGGTAAAAACCAGCATCTTGAGCTACAGGTCTTCATATCTTAAGAGCTGCATAGTCTTAAAATAATAGGCTAAGTTTATATATCATGATCCGCCTAGGGCATATGTTTGTTGAACTTAACATTCTTGACTAATTTACACAGTGTATGAAATCATACAAACTACTATCCTAAAATCAAAGAGACCATAATATAGCTCAACTTTTAGTCTGGAGTGTTATACTGTATATAGTTGAACTGTGGGACCCACTGAATTACCAGTTCCAAGAGTGTCATATTCTCAAGCCCTTGGCTTTTTTGGAGCATAAAAGTATATGTTTCAGTTGAGCTATGCCCAGGCTGTACAATCTTTCTGAACTCTGGTGTGTTCCTTTGTCCTTTGAGATGTTTTAAGTCCTGACATCTAGCTTCACTCCTTCATTGTGATCTCCTGATGCAAGTCGTCTTTCCAGGGTCATCCATAATTCAGGCCTATGCATTATATATAATACAGTTTTCTAATTCAGCACTTGCATAATAAAAATTCATACATTTCTCAGTGACCTTTTCAACAGCAAAACCCAAAGTTACTAAATTTTGTCCATGGTCATTTCTATACTTTCAAACAGAATTCTTTCAAATGCAGGCACTCCTAACAAACCAATTCACTCTACGTTTTGTACAGGTAGTCCTAGGCTTATGAGCATAATTGAGCCCAAAATTTATGTTGCTAAGTGAGACATTTGTTAAATGAATTTTGCCCCATTTTACAACCTTTCTTGCTACAGTTCTTAAGTGAATCACTGCAGTTATTAAGTTAGTAACATAGTTAAGTGAATCTGGTTTTCCTATGGACTTTGCTTGTCAGAAGGTTATAAAACGTGATCACATGACCCCGGGACACTGCAACCATCATAAATATGAATCAGTTGCCAGGTGTTTGAATTTTGATCACCTAACCATGGAGTTGCGGCAATGGTCATAAGTGTGAAAAATGGTCATGTCACTTTTTTCAATATTGTGATGAGGTTCATAATTATGCTAAATTATGGTTTGCTTACCGAATAAAGTACAAATGACTTTAGTTCATGGATACACTTAAAATATTTGGACTTCTGGAGGTTGCAAAATGGGTAGGGCAATAATATACACATCAACAAGAATTCGTATTTGGAAGTTTTTCTTTTTTAATTATGCTATGCCTATTTTAGGCTTACAATTCATACACACTCAGTTTTAAAATAGCTAGATACAGTATGACCATTTTTTCAGCAGTCATGGCCTCCAAGGATCATAAAAAGGAGACTAAAAGCCTCATAGGAGCTTGTATTTGCCAATCACCATGTTTAATAGATCTTAGTAGGTAGATTCATGCAAATCTATTAAATCAAAATCAGACAAACTACAAAATGAATTAGCAATCTGTGTGACTTCATGGAAGAAATAGAAATGCAGGAAATATAAACTAAAAAAATGTGAAAGAAAGATCACATGGTATAGTTCTAAGAAGTATGCTATCCAAAAAACTCCTTATCATCTGAACTATGAGAAATATTTGTGGATGAGTTTTTCTTGATTTTCCCACTCTCCTCCTTTCCCACTGCGAACTAAGCATTTTGTCTTTTTGTTTGCTTTTTGTTTGCTCCAGGTTGTAACTTTTATGCTTTTTGTGGAGCACTGTTTGGAATAACCTCAATGATGACCTTGTTGGCTATTTCGGTGGATCGCTACTGTGTGATTACAAAGCCTCTCCAGTCATTAAAAAGAAGTTCAAAGAAACGCTCATGTATAATCATTATGTTTGTCTGGCTCTACTCACTGGCTTGGAGTGTTTGTCCATTATTCGGGTGGAGTATGTTATCAGTTTCCTTCCTTCCTTCCTTCCTTCCTTCCTTCCTTCCTTCCTTCCTTCCTTCCTTCTTCCTTCCTTTCTTTTCCTTTCTTTCTTTTAATATATTTCTCTTAATATGTGTGCTAAAAGCAGCTCAAATAATTTTAGTGTGGTAATAAAAATGACTATGAAAGATCCAGATATATCATTTTTAGTAGCTGTGTTGTCCATTCATCTAGATTTAGATATGCTGGGTTAGAAAATTATTGTCCCGATTGGATGTTTTCACCAAATAATATTGCATTCTCCTACCCTCCCACCTTGGTGGAGAGAACATGTTTTGCGAGTACTAATTAATATCTAGTAATATCATTAAAAACTGACTAGGGAAGAATTGATACCAAGGGATTTAATGACTCAAGATTAATTCTAAGCAAATCTCTAATTAGCAGATGCTGAATTTATCAAGAGCCTTTTAAATCTATCTTTTTTTTTCCAGTATGAAAACATCTGGTTCTGGGTTAAATTAACGGATTTACTGCAAAATCCCTGTTTTCTATAAACAGTAGTTAAGGAAGATGTACTTTTCTCTCCATTATAACCTGAAGCAATAGGAAAGCATCACACATTGGCTTTGCAATGTATATATATATATATATATATATGCTGCTCTAAGCATGCACCAGTGAATCTTCTTGGCATTTTTTGAGCTACTTGTAGCTCTGGTGTACTTAGCAGAAGGTCTGCAGATACAGTGTTATGTTAACAATCAGCCTTATAATTAAAACTGTACTGCACTAACTCTGTCCAGATGTTACAGGTTTCAGCTCTCTTAAGCTTAAGTAAGTAACGGCAAGGGTGTATGACAGTCAGGATCCCTATCCCAGAATATTCCAATTCTAAGGATGGCGGGATATTTCTTTATGTTCCATGTAAGACTTAGAAACACTTCTCCATGATCACACTCTTTTGGTTGCACTGCCATCAGAACAAAATCATGAAGGATTTTCACTGAAAGACCATCTTCTCTATATGTAGAATCTAACCGCAAATTACAAGATCTCACTCCTCATATCCTGCTTTTAAGTAGAAGTCCTCTCCTGGGAACTCATAAATTAAAGAATAAAAGAATATAAAAATAGTCTGCAAATAAAACCTCGTTTTAAAAAAAACCCTCAAAGCCAGTTTAAATTAGGCAAAATATTTTCCATACATATATGAAAGTAAAGGTATAAACTAACGCCACCGGGTGTGGAATTGCACAGCTGAAGGATCAGTTGGATCAACTGGCTGGTGATCAAAAGCTCTGTTAGTATTTTTTTAAGTTTAAACATTTATGAACATAGAAGCATTAGAAATGCAATAAAAGTATTCCTTAATTTAGCCAATGCATTCTATGTAGATCATCTACATAGTGAATATACATACCTCTCCTATATTTTTAAAAGATTTAAACCAGTTTGAACATAGAAGAATCTGAAGTGAAGTAAAATAAATCCTGTAGTGTAATCTCTGTGTAGTTTTCTGCAAATATTTTTCTATTTCTAGTGATTCTGGTTTTAGGACTAACGTCTGAAGGAACTTTGAGACAGCTTAATTTTTTGTCTAAAAACTAGCATCTCTTAAATGAGGTTCAGGACCTAGACCCACGTTTCTAAAAAAAACATCTTATTCAAATGGAAAAATCAACACATGTTTCTTTTAGAAACATGGGTCTAGGACTTGAACCTCATCTACGGTATGAATGTTTCTGAATGTTGTAGTCCAAAGTATCTGTAGGAACAAGTCTGGAGATGTCTTTGCTGCAAACTAACCTTTTGAATAAGTTCTTTAATTTATAAGTTCTTATTTCTTACTTTGCAGTAAAGCCATTCCCAAACCTGTTCCTACAACATTCAGAGCCATACTCACTGAAATTGATGGGGATTGTAGCCAATGAAATTAAAAGGCATCCTGTAATGTGAAACGTCATACTGCAATAAATTATTTCATATTTAGGGACTAAGATTTCAAGGTAAGATTAAGATAACTACATCTACTGAACAGTTTTGCTCTTTCCTTCTTAAATAACAAATTCTTACATCTGTTGTTACTTATTTTATGCACTATATAATAATAAAAATTAATTAATACTTAGGTTCCTATATCCCAGAAGGTTTGATGATATCCTGTACATGGGACTATGTAAGCTATTCTCCAGCAAACAGAAGTTACACCATGTTGCTATGTTGGTGTGTGTTCTTCATTCCTCTTATAATAATCTTCCATTGCTATTTATTCATGTTCCTCACCATAAGAAGTACAGGCAGGTAAGTGTATAACTGAAAAAAATATAATTATTAGGAACTCAAGTGCATTCCCATTGATTGTAAGCTGTAATGGTGCATTAAGAACTGGAAAGAGATTTATATTCTTACCAAATAAATATTCCTCCATTATCAGTTAAGACAATAACCTATTATATCCTATCGCACAGGAGCCACAAGTACGTGAATGAGAAAGTCTCTGCCATAGGAACTTAGGAAATAAAATTAAATTCTAAATGGGGAAAACAATCCAGACTCTAAAAGTTGGTCAAACAAAATCTGTTAGCTGAAAGCTTAGGGATGAAAGATCAGCCTGTGATTCTTAGCTTGTCTCGCCTTAATTTGTTATTTAAATGCTGAATGTATGCTTTGTATAAATATGAGTTTTATTAGTTTTGGTACATAAGATCAGCGGCCCCCACTTTTGGGGCACCAGGTACCAGTTTTGTGAAGAGAGGTTTTTCCGCGAACCGGAGAAGGCGTGGTTTCATATGTTGCCTGTATCCCGTGGATGGGGCTTCGCTTGCTTGGGCGGCCCTATGGCCGGCATGCCACAGACTGGTGCTGGTCCATGGGTTGGGGGTTGAGGACCCTTGCATTAGATAAGTACAGAAATGCTTATTATATTGAATCATGACACAGTTGCCTTTTTTTAAAAGTATTTTATTTATTTTCTTTCTCAGTGCTTCTTTATTTTTGTTTTTTTTTAATTTTACAGTTTAGTTTTCTAAACTTTCTCTAGTGTCTTTTGAATAGATTAGATTAAACTATATAATCTTTGTATTCAATTGTTATTACGGGTACTATTTAAATAAAACTCAGTACAAATTATAAATGCAATGTTAAGAAACCAATTATTGTTAGGCTTCATCCAAGCCAGCACATTATTTCATGAAGCCACGAAGGAGCACCCAATGCCTTTCAAATCCCTATGAGTTTATAACCAGTATTGTAAATAATGGGTGACAAAGCTACATTTGCCATCATTTTTCTTATTCTCAAGACATTGTGGCATCACTTCTGAATATCTAAATACAGTCTCCCCAGCAACCTAAGAAAAAAAAAGGTGATTGATCCCCAGCACGGCAGAATGAATTCTTAATTAAAGGCCTGTTGTTTTCTCATTCTTTTACAGAAATGTTCAGAAATTAGGATCCAGTTCTAAACGAAAACAGTCAAGCTCACAGAGCATAAAGAGTGAATGGAAACTGGCAAAAGTTGCCTTGGTAGCCATTGTGGTTTATGTTGTATCCTGGTCTCCGTATGCTTGTGTCACCCTGATTGCATGGGCTGGGTAAGTGGCAAGTCACCATCTCAAGTCAAGAGTAGAAGAAGAGGATAAAAGGAGAAAGTAATCCTGTCCATTTGTTCACTAAACTCTTTGACAATTGTCAAATATGACTTTCACTTAGTTACTTGGTGAGTGAAGCATTAATTATAATAAGGGGTCCTTGGACTCTCTGAGCTTGATTGTTTTCTTGCAGACATTTCATTATGCAAAGTACGTAACCCCATCAGTACACATATGATATTACTTAGTTTGGTGATGAAATATCTGCAAGAAAACAACCAAGCTCGGAGAGTACCAAGGACAATTCATTTCAACCCTGGGCTACAATATTCTCCTTTGTCAGTAACTATAATAAATCTTTGCCAGAGCAAAAAAATCTTGAATATTACTGTTTAAATAAATACCAAGTTAGAGGAAGTATTTCCACCCCCCCCCGAACTATTCTTTTTTGAAAAAACGATGCATCATAGTTGAAAGGAATAATTCATGGTTTATCTTGTTACTTGCTTTTTTCCCCCAAAAAAGCTTCCCCTTCCTTTCCTCTCTTTATATTCTTGAATTGTTTGAAAAACAGTATTGTGAAAACATGTAAAATATTTATGGTATGGAACCTTCTATTTTTAAAATATTTAAAAGCATATAAGGGACACACATGTCATGGAAAGTTTTTCAGTGTCAGTATCTCCCATCTGCCCTTCATATAGATTATAATTTCATATTTCCAATTCCCCCCCCTCAAAACTCCCAAAACTAAATTCAGAAATTCACTGAAGACATTGACATATGTGAAATCACTGCAGCAGATCATCAAATATTCAACCATGTGCTTAGTTAAAGGTCTAGTGATTAATCTAAGTTTTTTTCTTATTTCTAGTTATGCCAGGGTCTTAACTCCGTATTCTAAATCTGTGCCTGCTGTTATTGCCAAAGCTTCAGCAATTCACAATCCTATAATTTATGCTATTATTCACCCAAGTTACAGGTATTGTAAATTCACTCTTAAAGTACTACTTTTATACTCTGATATGTTTGAAGTCAAATTAATCCATTGTTGAATAGTAGGACATCTTTATTTAAATCACTTCATTTCTGCCGGGATTCCTATATTCTTAGCAATTTAACTAGTAACAATATCTCTTCTGTCTGTATTTAAAAGAAACATGAGTTTAAAATGTGAAAGTTCCTTATGAAAAGACAGTAGCTCAAGGCTGAGCTTGTCTGAATTTATAAGCTAAAGCACGACCGACCAGCAAATATTTGAATGTGGGGGCTAAATATCAGAGTTGTAGACTAATCCTGAAAGCTAGAAAAACATCATGGAAAAAGGCTATAACAGTTTCTATACTGCTGTCAAAATCTACCGGATGGACTATGGAATCAAAAGGATTCCAGCTCAACTTTGTTCTTCTCTTTATCAGGACAAGGCCATATTTTTCCAAACTGATGCACTCCAGATGTCTTGGTGCCAATGATAGACATTAATTGGCCTACTGTTTGCCATAACTAGGGGAAGCATTAAATGGCAAGAAGTACGGGGCAGTAAAAGAACTTCTTGGACCCCATTTTGTGAAACGTGTATTCCCCAAAAGTCAGTTTAGCCCAAATTGTTCTTGCATTCCACAAAGTAAAATGATCGTAATTGATATTATAACCATTTGGAATATCATGTTTTTAATTGCCTTTACTGATTATTTAATTTCTGAGGGTGTGCTTGTTGTTCACTACTAAGAATCTGTCTGGACTGAAGTAGGTAGTAAATATTGTTACATAAATACATACATTTACAGAGTAATAATAATTATTTGTATAATTCCTTAATCTGTAAGATTAATATGGATAGCAAAATAGATTTACCTTCCACACATTTTTGAAGAACATAGCAATGTACTATTTTTATTTCATGCCTAATCTTATGTCGTTGTTCCAGAAACATTTTTTTCCTACTTACCAAAGTTTTCTTTGCTATCAGCTAACAGAATTTCATGACAATCCATACACATTCATCTTTCAGTTGTTTTGACTGGTTCTGCTTCTCTAAGTGTCAAGAACTGAACACGTGATGCAGAATTATACAGACATTAAAAAGAAAGATTAAAAGCATCTGCTAATATCAGCTGACAGCTTTTGAGTCCCAAGCTCATTGCTATATGCTGATTATGTTTGAACACTGAAAAAGAACTGTACCATTTTATTAAAAGGCACATCGTTGTCTGTATGGGTTCAAAGAAATCTTAAGACTTCTTTATTCACTTTGATTTTGATTTTTAAAATCTAGACAGATTTTATTAAACATGACAAAAGGATTCATTTCAATTTTAGATCTGTTAAGGTTACTGACAGCTATCAAGCTCATTATGTTTGCAACAAATTTATCTCCAGAACCATAATTAAAATTGTGAAAGCTTAACATAGAATAGACAAGAATGCATATCCTGTTATCCTGGTCTATACTTTTACCTTTAAAAACTTTAAACATTATCGTTATTCATTATGTAATGAATAATTTAATTATAATGAAAAAGGACATTTCAGAATTTAACATCAAATATTCCTTTGAAGTACGCATATCCACAATGTGTATCTCATCCAAGGCTCAATTTCCTATTTCAATTTATTGAAATAATAATAATAATAATAATAATAATAATAATAATAATAATAATAATAATAATAATAATAATAATAATAATAATAATAATAATAATAATAATAATAATAATAATAAAGTTGGAAGGGACCTTGGAGGTCATCTAGTCCAACCCCCTGCTCAGGCAGGAAACCCTATACCATTTCAGACAAATGGCTGTCCAGTCTCTTCTTAAAAACTTCAAGTGTTGGAGCATTCACCGCTTCTGGAGGCAGGTTGTTCCACTGGTTAATTGTTCTAACTGTCAGGAAGTTTCTCCTCAGTTCCAGGAGGAACTGAGGAGAAATAAATAAATGACAAAAATTGAAAACAAGATATTAAATCAGCGATAGACGAAGAACTAACTTTATATGATTAAATACTAGGAATAATATTTTACATGATCTGAAGAATAAGGTAGTATTAAAATACTAAATTTCAAATTGTACTACCAAGCCAGCTGTCTAGCTTGGATCTGAAGGAAGAAAATAAATTTGCTGCAGTTTGGCTAGTAACAGTTAAATCAATTCTTATTTGTTTATAAACAAACAGTTTTGTTAGTTAAGAAAATGTCCCGGATGAACTACATTTGTTTCTTGAGGGCCATTGTATTGTAGCTACAATTGTTAAATAGGATCATACATTTAGCTAATTTAATTTATTAATTTAACAGGCATATAAACTTAATAATAAATAAATTGGCAGACATGAGAAAAATGATAATTAATATGTTTTGAGACCTTGCCATGCATCTAGACCAGAGGTAGGCAACCTTGGCTCTTTTATGACTCGTGGACTTCAACTCCCAGAATTCCTGAGCCAGCATGGCTCAGCTTGGAAACCTCTCCCTTTCCCCTCAGCATGGCTGGCTTAGGAATTCTGGGAGTTGAAGTCCACGAGTCATAAAAGAGCCGAGGTTGCCTACCCCTGATCTAGACCAATCCTCACAAAATAAGATTAGGTGAACATGAACTAGGTATCTGTGAATGTGACCATTCACCCAGTTATATGCTGCTTCATTTTAGAATCTTGTTTCTTTGTTTATTTTCTGCATTTCAGGAAAACCATTCGAAAAGCTATTCCTTGTTTGAGATTTCTCATACGAATATCTGCAAGCGAACTTTCCACAAGTCTTGCAAGTTCTTCCTTCAGGTCTTCTATGTCTAGTCGTGTCTCTTTCGTTTCCAAGAACAAAAGCAGTGACATTTCTTCCATTTCTGCTACAGAAAAAGTTAAGTTTGTCTCATGGAGAAGAGGCTGATGCACCGATTCCTATCATCCATCTCTCTTAATAGAAGAATACCTCTCTCTCTCTCTCTCTCTCTCTCTCTCTCTCTCTCTCTCTCTCTCTCCTTCCCTCCCTCCCTCCCTCCCTCTCTCTGTCTCTGTCTCTGTCTCTCTCTCTCTCTCCTTCCCTCCCTCCCTCCCTCTCTCTCTCTCTCTGTCTCTCTCTGTCTCTGTCTCTGTCTCTCTCTCTCTCTCTCTGTCTCTCTCTGTCTCTCTCTCTCTCTCTTCTATTATCTGTCTTTATATCTTCTAATGGAAACAGGTTCTTCTTTTCAATCACCCCAAACTCTCTGTGAAACATAAGCCCCAATGTTGGGATATCCCTGTGTAATTGAACAATGCTAGCTTTGTCTTGTTCCAATAGATTATGTTATTCTCTTGTCATTCCTTTTAATTCAAATAACGAGTTTTTTCCCACTTAATCCATCATCCAAGAAAAACATAGCTTTCTTTCACTTTCTCTGTCTTGCTCTTACAATACATTTTTTAAAGAGGAATTTTAATGTGACCAATGGCAAATTTCCTGGGGATGGGCCTATAACAGATCATTAACATATCATTAGCTATTGATGAGCCTACCAGCCTTCCATAGAAAATGAAGACGACACTTTTATTAATTCAGATCAGGACTATCTCAGAAATGACTAAGTTATGCTAAATATTTCTATAGAAGAAAATTTTTTATACTTCACCATAACAAATATGTTCATCCAATATTTTCTTTTCTCTTTTCTTTTCTTTCCTAGACTTGGAATGACGTAGAGCTTGATCCTGTGGAGACAGTCCATACAAAATTGCAACTACCTGAAAGTAACTCTTTTTCAACAGATGCAGGAGAAAAAAGTGAATTGCCTACAAATGTCCTGAGCTGCGATGCACCAATTGAAGAAAAGGTTAAAGCAGTATTTTCTTATGTTCCCTTAACTTTTACTAACAAATCTTTTGGGGGGCAAGCCTAAAGGGGAATCCATCCACCCATCACAACCCTATCCCTAACAAGAATGTAAAATCAAATGCCAAGATAAAATACTAACATAATGAGTAGCATCTATAATAAAAGTATAACATGTGTTACCTAATAACAAACATATAACTTAAGCTATTATAATATGTTAATTAACTAGGCAAATATGAATCTAAAATATTACAATTTATGAAGCAAAACACAAGTTACCTAAAACAGGCTAACTACACATAATTAAAAAAATGAAATGATGACTATAATAGAAGATCTGCCCAATATACCCTTTTATATCTGAATTTAGTTTTTATTCATTTTAGTGGTTATTCATCTTTTGGGCAAAACAACTTGCCTAAACTGGATCCTACCCTATATTGAGGATATAGTGCAAACTCCAAGAATTATTTCCTCTCCAATTCTCCTTTTCACTTCTTCACTTCATAACCTCAATAGTTACATCCTTCGGCTTCAAATTTCATACCAGGAATCAAAACAAAATGGCAGAACTTTCCTTTTAGTTTTTGAGGAGGAACATGAAAAAAGAAAGTCCTCTTTCTCGCAGAGAGTGGAAGTCTTTGGCAATTGCTTTATGAAACTAATGAATACAGAAAGTATTTTCTGCTGAATACTGAGCAATTGGCTATAGAATGTTTCCTGAAACATCAGTCAGTGATATTACAGCTGGTGTGTGCAAACATACACTGTAGACCTTGTTTGAAAAAATACTTCATTTTCAGCAGATATTGTACAGTTACATTCAACTGATGTCCCCATAAATTCTTAGAGAAGTAGTTCAGAGCCTATTACAGCCATTATATGCATTCATTGAAAGCAATTGATACATGAAATGGCCAATTTTCTACAAGAAATATGTGATTTCTACAGCCAACCTCATCCTCCACCCCACACACTGTTCTTGTTCTTGTCCTCTTGTAACAATATAAATTGGAAGCAAGTCTCTTGGTGCTCTGATTAGTAATACTTACTAGAAATCAAACTAAAGTTAAAGCACAGAATTCCAGTGAGTACTTTGCCTCCAAATGAATAATCTATATAGAGGCAGTTTACAGAAACAAGATTATGTTTTATGCTTTTTTAACATAAAAGGGAGGGGATTTGGTTTCTTTGGAAAGAAGAACAATCTGTTCCTTGATTTAGAAACTCCTGCTCCTTTTGGAAACACCTACTAGACTTATTATCAATGTGAGAACAGCTCTCCCACTTTTGGTGGAGAAGACTAATATTTTTAATTTCCACTGTTTTTCCACAGCTTTCAGTGTCTCCAGAAGAACCCCTCAAGAGAGCCTTTAAATTAAATGCTCCAGAACTGCTACTCTTAAGCAGCTCCTTGAGAGCATTTGACTTGAATGTTAGCAGCAGAGAGAAGAGTATGGACACTTCTCAAGCAGAAATCCATGAAGACCAAATAAATAATAGCCAGGATTCCTTGGAAAGTCTTCCGCGCATCATTATCATCTCTACCTCAGAAACCACTCTGTCTGAAGAGCAATCTTTGACAGAAAATATAGAGGAAGAAAACATTGATCTGTGCTCTGCTCAAGAAAAGAACCACCTGTTACTCAAAGGAAGGCTTCATTCCTCTACTGGACCAGTTGAGAAGCTTGTGTCATAAGCTTGGCTGCGTCTTTGAATAATGATACCAAAAACAAAATTGCAGAATGGTTTAGATGACACATTTTTCCATGCAATGTTGAGGTCATTTCTGAACTCTATGCACTTTGTAGAAGCCAACTGCAGCAATAGGGGCTGAAGGCCCAAAGCACTCAGAGCTTATATAACTTGCTTGTCAACAAAAACACCTAGTAAATATGTCTTTATATAATTGGAATACATTTCCATGCTTCCATTAATTTAACTGGAATGCTTAACATATGACTGTCCTATCACCAAATTCCAAGAAAAGGTATTAAGAGCATATGTAACTATTAATTTTAGCCTGCACACAATCTGTGACTTAATCCTTCCTCGTTTCAGCTATCAGCTGAAAGATGATGAGTCAGAAGTACATGTTAAGGAACATGCAGCTCCTTACAACCAGTCACCTGTTGACTTTTTAACCTAGTAAAATAGTTAATTTGTCATCTGTCCTGAACTTGAAATAGCAACACAGAACTAAGAAATTGATTTGAAAATGGATGTCTTTAAGGAAAAATGGATGCATTTATGGATTTTTAAAATTTTAAACCATCACCATCTTCTATGTCTCACTGACCTGCAGTTCTCGGTCCTTTTCACAATATCTATTTGTATGAATGTAATTTTTTTTTTTTTAGGTTAAAATCCATTTACCTTTGGATGATACTCGGGCTATATTCATAAAAGTGAAAGGGGCAGGATAAAAATTAAATTTAAATTAAATTATCACAGTTAATACTGTTACTTCCTGTGTATTTAACTACAGAAGAATGGCAACTTTTGTGAAACCGGTGTGTAATCTGGGAGTTCTCCTGGACTCATGACTCAAGGAACAGGTGGCAGTCATGGCCAGGAGGGTCTTTGTGCAACTTTAGGTTGCGTGCCAGTTATTCCCTTTCCTGGACCAACAATCCTTGCTCACAGTCACCCAATCCCTAGTCACCTCATGTCTTGATTATTGCAACATGCTCTACATAGGGCTGCCCTTGAAAAGTACCCAGAAGCTTCAATTAGTTCAAAATGCAGCAGCCTGCATGATTTTGTACAAGTCTTGATGTACACATATGTCATCTCTCCTGCAGAAGCTGCATTGGTTGTCAGTTTGCTTCCAGGTCCAATTCAAGGTGCTGGTTGTCATTTTCAAAGCCCTACATAGTTTGGGACCAGGTTATTTAAAGGACCATCCTTTCCTGGTCACATCTGCCCAGCCCATCAGAATGGGGAGGCAGGGAATGCTACAGGTCTCGTCTCCCAAAAAGGTCCATCTAATACACCTTCTCCCTGGTGGTTCCCTCTCTGTGGAATATCATCCCCACAGAGATAATATTGGCCCCCATTTTAACGCTCTTTTGCAAGGCGCTGAAGATCTCATTTTGCCAACAGGCCTGGGGATCCCAGAGTGGGATGGAACCCCTTCAATGGCTCATCTGATTGTTGTCACTAAGCTGTAGGGGATTATTGGGTTTTTTTTGTTTTTATATTGGGTTTTTATCCTTGTAAGCCAGCCAGAGTCACTGAGAGTGAATTGGACGTCCATATAAATTTTCTTAAATAAATAAATAACCTGGGGCTGCATCCAAAGATTTGGAGAGTGTCAGTTTTTCTTAGAAAATGGACATCACTTATTTGGCCAGAATATAAGAATCGTTTAAGAAACTGTTATGGGCCAACTTCCCAATGAATCTGTATTATTCAACTTAATTTACAAAGTTTTAAGGCTTTGCACAGTGTTTTTATTCATACTTCTTTTCATTTCAAATGTAAAGGTGTCAAGCACATGATCAAACACGTCCCCTTTTCCCATTGGCAGGAACTAGACAAAGATATCATACTACCATCTCTTGTATCTCTCTAGAATTATATCAGTAGGAAAATACCCAAAAAAACCCATAACTGTGTTTCATCATTCTTTGTCAATAGTTATAAACTGTTGAACTCTCAGAGTAGGCTTTACTCAAGAGGGACAATAAAAAACATTTAAGTGCTGTAATATAGTTGTCTCTTTTTGTTGACCGCAAGTGGTTTATGGTTTCTTTCTCATAGACATTTGATTCTGATTGCCAAAACTTTTCACCAGTGATCATACTGGGTTTGGATGGTGACAATGTTTGTAGGGCTGCACTAAAGGGCTACAATATTGTGCACACTTATATGTTAAGACTCTTGGCTAGACGATCAAAAAGCTGCTGACATGCAGTTAATTCAGTATGCATGAATTATCCGTTGATGTAGAAACAAAGTTGTTTGAATCAGGAATGCCCAGCTGTGAGATATGTATGAATGAAAGTGCTGCTCAACATATATTTGACGAATATACTGTAATAGCCACATATTATTTCATAGTTATAGTATTATTCTGTGTGGCTATGATTCATTGAGATCAAACATCTCCAGTCTTTCTAACCCTAAACTGATACATGCAAAAACGTATTTGTTCTATGAGACAGATGGCAAGTAATAAAAAGTGTGTTGTGATGGAAATAACAACAATAACAACAACAACAATAACAACAACAACAACAACAACAATAATAATAATAATAATAATAATAATAATAATAATAATAATAATAATAATAATAATAATAATAATAATAATAATAATAATAATAATAATAATAATAATAATAGAGTTGGAAGGGACCTTGGAGGTCTTCTAGTCCAATGCCCTGCTCAGGCAGGAAACCCTATACCATTTCAGACAAATGGTTGTCCAGTCTCTTCTTAAAAACTTCCAGTGTTGGAGCATTCACAACTTCTGGAGGCAGGTTGTTCCACTGATTAATTGTTCTAACTGTCAGGAACTTGAGATCTCCTTAGTTCTAGGTTGCTTCTTTCCTTGATTAGTTTCCACCCATTGCTTCTTGTCCTGTTCATTACAATTCCATATGAACAAAACCAAAACAAAAAGGGCAGACCTTATATACTGTGATGCCATGACACTCATTTCATCAATTTGGCAACATCAAAGCTAAATGGGCACAACCTGAAATGGAAAGAGAGAGAGAGAGAGAAAATGCAGTCAGATGCCCCCACTGAACATGTTCTGAAATAAATTCAGGCCAGCAATCAGGAGCAAGGAAAAACTAGATATGAACCTCACATTTTGTATCATTTGTAGGAAGAAGTTTAGTTGACCATCACTTTATGACTGAATCATATAGGTATATGTCATATTGGCTGGGGAAGTCTGGGAGTTGAAGTCCACAAGTCCACAACATTTGAACTCTAGAGCCTCATGTATTCAGTGTATTGTAAAACACTTTCCACAATGTATTTCTGTGCAAATGCAGCCTTAGAGAACCTACTGTGAATGCACCACGTTCCAGAGTTCAAATGTTTAAGGATATGTGTCTACTTTTTATGGCTGGCTGTGTGGAATTCAATTTACTATAGCATGGAGCCCAGGTGTGGCTGACAAACAACACTGGCATGCAGTTCAATTAATTCTTTCTTAGGTTGCATAATGCTTTTACATCATTAAGTCCAGAGATGATGGATAACATGAAAACATAGTTCTTAATAACAGTATGAATAAATATTATTATCATTATTATTATCATTAATATCAATGCTGTCAAAATATTGATATATCTCTATGTCCGTGTACAAGTACATATAGGGCTGTTCTAACATACTTGACCCTTCTTTGCTGTATTGGTATCCACTGAAATCAATTTGCATTGATAATTAACAATAGCCCCAAAGTGAACAAGTACAAAAAATGTTCATGGTGCAAAATTAAACATAACTAAATAATTTAAAACCCAACAATAACAAAAGTGACTTGTCAAGTTCATCTATAACTTAAATCGCATAGCCACTAGATGTCATCAGTGAGATTATTTTGAAAATAATCATTTTGGAGTTGGTTATATTTCACTAACAAGACAACCTGTTGCTTTTTACCCTGATTCAAGTCGAGGTATTTAACATAGAGTTGTTCTGCTTCATAGTATGTTAGAAAACCCTGGGACTGAAACATTCAGAGTAAACAATACGTTTGCATGAAAGAGGATACAATATAGAAAAAAGCACCAGCATGGCTCTGATTAAGAATATATTATTAATATACACTTTAATCCAGATCTTAGGGTGGGGTAAGACTTAGGAAAATGAGCTAAAGACTCTCTAAAAACAATGAACCACACCTAGTTTACATATGCAGGTATCATACTTCTTTATCCTGACAGGCAACTGCTGAATAAAGAATGCATTACTCAACTGGAAAGTACTGGAAAGGCTTTTATTTGTAACACTATATGTATAATTACCCACAGACACATGCATGTTCATACTTATATCACTATCATCAAAAATCTGGCCTATGTTTCCCAGGAATGCCAAAATAAATGAAATATTGTTCTCATAAATGAAAAAACATAGTAATTTTAATGGGCATTGTAGATCTACTTCAACCTGTTACATGAAATTGGATGTTTCATCATGATGTTCTGGTATCCAGGGTGGATCTAAAGTTTTAAATGTTAGGGTTCCTTGTTAAATGCTTGCAAATTGCTTTTCTTCTACCAGCAGTCACCATCTCCTTGCAGCTCTCTAAGATGCTTAAAGGGGGGGGGGGGGAACCTAGTTAATACAAAAAAAAGAGCTTTTCTTTTTGTAACACAGAATAAGAGATAGTTTTATAAACTTATTTGTATATGTTGCAAAGAGAACCTGAAGCTTCTTTTTATTTCTTTTTATCTTTTTCTTTTTGCACTTGTGTCTTTTCTCTGTCACTCTTTTCTTTTTTTCCCTGTTTTTTTATATTAGTTTGTGTTAAATTTTACCTTTTTAATACTCTTAGTAAAATTTATGTATATATAAAAGAGAAATCTTCTTCCATCTCTCATAAATTTCCCACTGATGCAAAACTTCCCCTGTAAGTTTTTTTTCAATTAAGTCTGTGTCTGTCTTGAACAGGGCCATAAAAATTCCTTTCCAGCTCCTACTATCTTATCCATTTCAATAAAACTATTCCAAGGGACGATGGTAGTTTAGCTGAAGGTTCTCATGGAATAATCTGCGCTAATTTCAGACCACTATCAATCTTTTTTTTATTTGCACTAGTAACTATTGTGGAGAGAAATTGCTAAAACAGTTCTCATGCCTGGGAAGCTGATGCCTCTTTCGAATGTAGGCATTGCTTGTTCTCCTAAAACAGTTTAATCAGTACATATTTAACATTACTTGGTTTATCTACTGTGATAATTTGTGGACATGGATATCTTAGAAATGCTAAATCATATTTTAATAAGCTTCCAGGTTATTATATGTACTATAGTTGAGGTTTCCACTAAATGTGACTTATAAATTCACCTAAAGCAGAATAGATCTGCCAACATTTTGCTTAGCATTCTCATGTTTAGGCAGGGCATCAGTTTTAGAAGAATCTATTCTGTTCATTTCCAAGATGAATTCAAGATATTGTATAATACTAGTAATTATAGTACAGAATCAATGTTTATAGTCTTTGAGATAGCATACTAAAGATTATAAGACAGTTTCTTCTTCCACAAAGATGTCCTTGACAATTAATTGTCATGGAAAAATTCTAAAGAAATGTGTGGTGGTGAGTGAGACAAAAGCATTTTTTTATCTGCAAAGTTCTATGTAAAAAAAAGGATGGACTACCAATAATTGTGCCACTTCTCATTGCGCGCCAAAACATACATTGTTTTTCTCCTCTTGGAGGAACACTACTTTTAAAAACTGAGTAGACATTATGGTAATGAAAGATATTTTCTTTGCCAACATCACCTCCAAAACTAGACTTTGTTATGACTTCTGATCTTTGATTAATTGAATAATCATTCTCTAAGTCATTTTTCCATTGTATTACTTGTTTTTAGCTTAGGCTATGGTGTATGCTGTATGGAGATGATCAATTGCATAATTTTCCTTTTTCAAAGACCGATGAAAGCCACAACAGAATTAATGGAGACGTCAATAGGATAATCCTCAAAGACATCAAAGATCTACCGGAATGCATAATATTAATATAATGCCTTCCCCCCCCTCTTGTTTGACATCAGCTGTCAACAACAGCTGAGCAAAATAGTGAGAGCAATGTAGTTTTCCTTACTTACAGATCAATATCATTTAGATCTGAATAGAACACCAAATCTAGTGAAAGCCCAGCCAAGCACTTCATGACAGATGAAGATAGCATGGATTATAAAAGACATTAAGCTACTTTGAAAGCCTATTCTCTGTGTAGTCACATGTAGCAGGCTGCTTCAGGCCGTTTGATTTCCTTCTATTTTCTATTTGTATATATTTTATTTCTGGTAGGCCATAACACTTTTACTCACTTATTTTATTCTTTGGCAAGGCATGAGCAATGATTTTGATATCTGTCATGTTAATTAGGGGAGTGTCTGTCTGTTTGTTTGTTTGTTGGACTCACATCACTAGGGACTTCTTTCACCTTGAATTAAAATTATGGGTGTGGGCAGCAGAAGGATCAGACCTTCCTTCTCTTGGTATCACATTGTAGGAAAGGATTACAAGCCTTTGGGATTGAGTGGGCTCAGGTTCCTTATGAGAAAGGGCAGCTGGGAGTGGCACATTCTTAGGTCTTACAGTATGTGCATAAAAGGCATTGATTGCCTGGATGGTACATCTGATACAGTGCAAAGCCAGTGTTTTCATGAAGATTACAGGCTCATGGTCAGCCCAGTCATGGGGTCAAATGAACATCTTGCAGAAGTGGTAAACGTGGGCAGAGCGTAAGAATGTCACATGTCCTCCCAAGATTCTGAAGGAGTCTTAGAGACCTACTTAGATCTAAAACCTGTTCTGGTGGAAGAGCATAGAATTATTGTCTACATTATGTGAACTATATGTTTTTGCTTTGTATTTTTAATATCAGCAGCAGTTTTATTCATAAGAGTAAGCTTCTCTTTTCATTTTCAAACCAAATCAATGTTTCACATGCATGCTAGCCATATGAACCTATTAGTTTAGCCAGATATAATTATGCTTCTGAAATATAATGGCCCTGGTTTGTTTCATACAGATTTTTCCAAACTACAGTAGTACCCTCTCTCAGGATTTTTTGATTTGCTGTCTAAAGAGAAGACTATTCCAACAACTTCATCATGATTGCAAATCTAGTAAGAATACGCAAGCTTTTTGCACACAATGTGTCCATAGATCTTTGGATCATTTTGCTTATTCTCATTTCTACCAGGACCAATTATAATCTCAGCCAAACTCATCTTGGCCAAACTTATATCAAAAAATGCTATCATCTAGTTGTATCCTTGCAGATATTTTACATAGAGCATTAGTACTTTTGAACTAGACCAACGAATAAGCATGCTTTGCCTATGAATAGAATAGAATAGAATAGAATAGAATAGAATAGAATAGAATAGAATAGAATAGAATAGAATAGAATAGAATAGAATAGAATAGAATAGAATAGAATAGAGACATCTTCAATCTGAGTTCCAATTATGAGTTAATTGGAGGTAAGTAAAGTCCGGAAAACAGAAGCCTTGGGATTTACATTAATGCAAATAGGGCAGTGGTGGGATTCAGCCAGTTTGCACCAGTCTGATAGAACCTGTAGCTAATTTTTTGTTGCCCAGACCCAGAATGGACTTCCGGAAGCGGCATCCACACAGAGAACCGGTTGTTCACATATTTGAATTCCACCACTGAAATAGGGTACTATAAAAGAATCTTGAAATCTTGAATAGTGTACTATAAAAGAATCTTGAAATTCTGGCACAGCCCTTGTTGAGTTCAATTTATATTGACAATCAAGACAGAGTTGCTTAGAGGTGTTTTTTTTTTCATGCTTTTGACTTTTCCAGGACTCAGATCTCTTTTCTGTAATGGCTTGGCATTCCCTTCCCTCTTCTCCAAATCAAACCCATATTCCTTCATACATATAGCAGGAGACGTGTATAGACTCCATATTCTTTTTGAAGGCTTAACAAAAAGGCACTTGGCTCCTGTGAAAACATGACCGTAGACTAGACTTGGCCTAATCCTTTTAGTCCTATTATTAATCTTACCCATGCCGAATCAAAGCAAATGATGGAATGTGGCTATTGCAATGATGTTCTATTCAGTTCAGTGGTCAAAACAAGGAATAAACAAAAATATAACGATGGATCTGAATGGATACAAGCAAAGGGAGATTCAGAAGGCAGCATGTAAAAATTCCCTCCAAGTTCACAAAAACTCCATACGTAAGACTACATAAATAATAGCAGACCAATCCGTTTATTCATGTGATGACCTCTCTCTTTCTACACATATTATCTGCTGTTGATAAGGATTGGCTTCCAATGTTTCCAATCTCACAGTGTTGCTACTATTTTTTAATTTTAAACAATCATATTGCATTACATAGAGTGGCGTGTTGGCCTAATGGTGGAGACGCTCACTTTCCACTTGGAAGGTTGAGAGTTCAATTCTAGGCAGAGACAGATGTTTCTCTATCCGAGCACAAAGAAAAAATATCTGCTGCAAACTCCGTGTGGCATCAGGAAGGGCATCCAGCCAGTAAACACTTAGTTCCATCTAGTGTCCCCCGACTCTATCTTGAATTAAGGGATTACAGGGTCATAAAAAGGGAGCTTTTATATTGGGTTAGATAAGGTGATCTGTAGCCTCTCTCCCTGCAACTAATTTTTTTCTGAGGAAAGGTCAGCAGTAAAGAACATTGATCCTGCTTTCTTTGCAGTGATTAACACTCTCTCCATAGGACTTCATGGAGGGGAAATTCTGCAAAACTTTTAATTCACTCTTTCCTTGCCTGACAAGCTGTGGATGTCTTGTGGCTCTAACTCCCCAAGTATTAAAATGTTTTAGTACTCATACTTTCCTTTTTACATATACCTGTATCATGCTTCCATCACTGCCCATAGACTAAAAAAATAATAATAATTAAATAAATAAATTAAGTGACATTCAATGAAAAATAAGGCAAAGATGTTAGTACAAAGAGATTTTAAAGAGGATTATTTTATTGTAAATATTGTAAAGAGAAGTACAATATTCAATCCCAAAATATCCAGAATCGGAAAACAGTTTCATTCAGTCATTTGGGATGGAAACTGCAAAAGTCCGTAGCAAGTATGAAGCTACAAGAGAAATATTTGGTTTGGCATTTCTATCTTAAAGAAGAAGAAAAAACAGTCCACTCTGGTTGAAACCTCATCTATCATTGGATAAATACGAGTCCCTGAAGTATGGCTGGATACCTTGAAAAGCATTTAGGATTCTAGATATGTTTGGGGTTCAATCAATCTTTCTATTAAGGATGATTTTATTCTGCTTTGTTTAGGAAAAATGCATTAGGATCCCTTGGTAAGGATTTAGGAAATTATCGGTTTGGTGGACAAATTGAAGAGATTTTAATCATTTCATAATACCAGCATAGTCTTTCCCAGAACTGTTGAGTTTCCTGGCCTAGATTATGAACCTTCTGAGAAAGTTCTCTCTTTAATATTTTGGCACAGTATATGCACATTCATTTAAGTTGGTAAGGCATTCGCAGACAATATAAATTATATAAACTTCCTTTTAACCTTTGAAATTATTGTGCAGGATTCTCATGAGCATGCACTTTTTTTTTTTTTTGCACGTCTACCTCTCAAAGAAACTCTCTAGCAGGAAGAATAAATATAGCACTTGTAACATTAATATCCATTAATAATCAAGGAAGCAATATTTTTATTACTTTTTCCTATCCTAAGTGCGTAATAAGCAAGGCAGATTTGGCAACAGTGCTTAATGTGAGATTAGACAATGACAAGTAAAAGAAAAGAGACAATAAAAATAAATGCATGGTATTAACATATTTTGTAGTTTGCTCCTCTGAATATTCACAGAAGTTCAAAGCTAAAACTTTGATCTTATGTGATCAGAAATTATCTTCTGCAAGTAGTATTGGAAAAGACGAGTTAGTGGGAGGAAGAATCTGTCTGATATTTGCCTTCAGATTTGTCAGTCTTGATGAGTGGAGTCCATCACTGCTTTCCCTGCACTTCTAGGATAGGAAGTGAGAAAGTATTTAGCTTATAGCAGGGGTGTCCAACCTTGGCAACTTTAAGACTTGTGGTCTTCAATTCCCGGAATTCCTCATGCTGGCTGGAGAATTCTGGGAATTGAAGTCCACAAATCTTAAAGTTACCAAGATTGGACACCCCTGCTTTACATGATCTCATTCTTAAACTGCACTATCTTCTTTTTGTTCACAGCTCATTATGTACTATTGTTCTTCCTTAAGCATTATTTCTCCCAAGAACATAAAAGGAAGTAGATATAGATTTATTACTATCAGCTTAAAAAACATCTGAAGATATAATTCCAAAAGTTTTTGGAAGGAAAAGGACAGTTGGGAAGAAGGCACTTGGTAGTTGTTTAAAGTTGCTCAGCAAATCCTTCAGACCTGAGATGGGAGAAACAGTACCTGGTGAGATTAGGAAACCTTCATTGTGGACTTCCTCAGAACCAACACAAGTAATCACTTTCAAAGGATTGATAAATCAATAAATCAAGCAGTTGCTCCATTGTAAAATTGAACCTCAAACCCAAATTCAGAATAAATAGCAGAAGTACAATGAGGCAACCCTCCCACACTCAAGATATCTAAGAATAAGTGGCTTTTTTAATTAAAAAACCCCCCAAACAATTTCTATTTACTTATATTCCGAACATTCTTGAAAAACTGCTATTAGGTATAAGCACAATGCTGCCCTACAAACCTAAAAGTCTCATGTTAAATTTATTTTTAAAACAGGCTGGTTTCTTTTGCCTGTCTCAGGATCTAAAACCTATCCCTTTTTTCCCTCAGTGTAATGAAAGGAGAAAATAGGACCTCAGCAAAAGAGCCAGTATAGTATGTTCCATGGAACCAAAGTAGAACATATTAATAGCACACATAGCCCTCCTCCATAGGAGCCTGTTAGAATGCCACTCATTCCTGAGATCATTGACCAGCCATTTATCAAACCAGAAAGAATGACATCACTCCTACTATGAGGTTGACTGATTTCATGTTGAAAACAGGTAATGCGCGTAACTCTCATTCTACTTAAATTAGCTACCTAGTTTCAGGGAACAAACAAACAGGCCTTAAAAAGAGGACATAAATTTTAACTAGGCTCATTTGAGCCCTGGATTGTTCCTGTGTAAGCATCCACTGGAAGAGGAAGGGATGACAAATGTCCTCCAGATAGAAGCACATAAATGATTGCTATTGGGGGTATCCAGCTGACAGAGCTGAGGGCAGAATGTGAATGAGTGTGTGCCAGTTTTTAAATTTAGAGCTTAAAAAGAGAGAAAGGGCAGACAAGTTCCAGATTTTCTCACTCAAGAGTATGACTTCTCTGGACATTTTCAGAGGAATAAATCAGGCAGCTTTTCATTTTATTTTGGTGTTGCTGGGTTTTTTTCCTGCTAATAAAACATAGAAGAAACTAGATAGAAGAAACTTAAAATGGCAAGACAGGCCAGATCCAAAATCCTACCATCTACAGTGCTCTCTATAATTTCTAGGTGCATGATAGTCCCAAGTTTTAGTTATATTATGAGATCATCTCATTTTATTTTCCAAATGTTTCTCTGTTGCTGCTAAATCAACAAAGGGCCTTGTCAGCCATTATGGCTTCTTGTGTTTGTTTTGAACTCTGAGATTTGCAGTTCTAACACATCTGGGAATGGCAAATTAATATGAAAAAAATTAATTTGTTTATTTTAGTGCCTTTGAATTATTGTTGACTCCTGGTGACTGCCTGGACTAATCCCTGCAGTTTTATTCAAAATGTTTTTACAAGTGGTTTGCTATTGCTGCCTTCCTAGGGCTGGGAGAAAGTGACTGGGAGAGAGTGATATTGTCATCAGCAGAAAAAAGGTGCCAGAACTCACATCTTATCTTTTATTAAAAAAATTATATATTCAGAACATAAATTTACCTTTCGCACATAGTCAATCACTGTACACACACCCACACACATCAGTTGTGTAACAAAACATAACGGTCACCACCCACAGTAAGCACTCAGCGCAATCACAAGCCAAGCAGTGCCAGAAGCCAAGCAGCGCCATCACAACCACTGCGGACGTAGTACTCATGTATCGGACTCGACACACAAGGAGCCCGCACGCACCATTTTAATGATTTTGCCGCTGACCTGCTATGCTTGACAGGGTGATTCAAGTCCACCTGGACCAACATCAAATTTTCAAAAGTTACTTTTAAAACTTGGGAAATCCATCGAAAAAAGGTGCCGGAACTCCGTTCCAGTGCGTTCTATGACAAAAAAAGCACTGGTCATCAGTATAATCAAGAATGATTTTGCTTTCTTCGATGTAATTTCTCTATGATCCTTTCAGAGTTAGAAGATTTACAAGATGCTCCAAAAGACTTTTTGGGTGGGGATGCCATCAAATCTGCCTGGACTTCTGGTATCTGATGAACTCATGGACAAGCCTATGCTGATTCTTGGCAACATTGCTGATGTCATTTACCATTGTCTTCTTTCATTCAAAAGTTAAATATTGCTCTTTAATAGTGCATATAATAATATATTATATTATATATATGGCTCCAAAACAGTAACTGTGAAAGGGACCTTGGAGTCCTAGTGGATGATCACTTAAATTTAAGCCAGTAGTGTGCGGCAGCTGCCAAAAAAGCTAATACAAGAGAGGCATAGAATCAAAATCACATGAAGTATTAGTACTGCTTTATGAAGCCTTAGTAAAGCCACACCCGGAATACTGCATCCAGTTTTGGTCACTACATTACAAAAAAGATGTTGAGACTTTGGAAAAAGTGCAAAGAAGAGCAAATAAGATGATTAAAGGCCTGGAGACTAAAACATATGAAGAACATTTGCAGGATTTGGGTTTGGCTACTGTAGAGAAAAGAAGGACTAGGGGTGACATGATAACAGTATTCCAGTATTTCAGAGGTCAACTTATTTACCAAAGCACCAGAGGGCAGGACAAGAAACAATGGATGGAAACTAATCAAGGAGAGAAGCAACCTGGAATTAAGGAGGAACTTCCTAACAGTGAGGACAATTAACCAGTGGAACAGCTTGCCTTCAGAAATCGTGGGTGCTCCATCACCGGAGTTTTTAAAGAAAAGACTAGACAATCACTTGTCTGAGATGGTATAGGGTCTCCTGCTTGAGCAGGGGGTTGGACTAGAAAACCTCCAAGGTCCCTTCCAGCTTTATTCTGATTGATACATTACATATGTCATGTTACGTTACGTTACGTTATGTTACGTTATGTTACGTTATTATATCTCATATTATTGACAAAATCATTATCAGTAAATTGCAAAAGGCAGCTTTATTCAGAACTGCTTACATCCTGCGATGATATTTTTAACATCATCAAACTTCCATATCTGCCTATCCCATTGAGAAGGATTTGATAGGTGGATAAAAATGCCACATCCAGTCTAAACATCTGGCTGACTGTGCGATGAAACATACTACACTGTACTGTACTGTACTGTACCGTACTTCCTATATACTATGCTTCCAGTGATCTTTTCACCTTAACTTTTTGCTTCATTGATTAAAAGAGAAAACCTTTCATTTTGAAGTAGTTAAGATTTACAATTAGCCACTACATACATCTTTGCAGATTCATACATCTATCTTTTTAAAATATATGCTCAGGTAGTGATTTTTCATCTAGCTCTTTACAGTTAATTCAAATCAAATAACCAATCTCTTCCAGGTAACCTTGGGTTACACTCTGGAATTACAAATGAATACAGGTAGTCCTCGACTTACGACCTCAATTGAGCCCAAAAGTTTGGTTGTTAAGCGAGACATTTGTTAAGTGAATTTTGCTCCATGTTATGATCTTTCCTGCCCCAGTTGTTAAGTTGATCACTATAGTTGTTAAGTTAGTAATACAGTTTTTAAGTGAATCTGGCTTCCTCATTGACTTTGCTTGTCAGAAGGTCGCAAAAGGTGATCACATGACTCTGGGACACTGTGACTGTCATAAATGTGAGTCAGTTGCCAAGCATCTGAATTTTGACCACATGACCATGGGGATGCCGCAACGGTTGTAAGTGTGAAAAATGGTCATAAGTCACTTTTTTCAGTGTCGTTGTAACTTCAAACGGTCACTAAATGAACTGTTGTTAGTCAAGGACTACCTGTATTCTGTCTTGCTATTCTGTCAGATGATAGACCGTGGAAGTTAAAGAAACTCATTTATATAAATGTATCTGAGAAGCCGAAATGATTGAATGGAAAAAAAGAATTCTATCATATACTATATCCAGAGTGCCTCTGCATTCTTTCATTTGTCATTGAATAGGACTTGGCTAACTGAAATAGCAATAGCACTTAGACTTATATACTGCTTCATAGTACTTTATAGCACTCTCTAAGCAGTTTACAGAGTCAGCCTATTGCCCCCAACAATCTGGGTCCTCATTTTACTGACCTCGAAAGGGTGGAAGACTGAGTCAACCTCAAGCCCATCAAGATCAAACTCCAGCACGTGGGCAGAGTTGAAGTCAAAGTTTAAATTTTAAGCTTAGTTGAAATTAAATATAATTACTATTAACCCCCCCCCCTCTGGGAATGTATTTAACATTTTCCCCTCTTTCATCACATTACAAATTACAATTCTGGGCTTGCAGGCATTCCCTTTAATCCTAGAACGTCTTCCTATGCAGTTGTGCAATCTTGCAATGCTTCATCTACGCTGGCAATCGTCTCCTGATCTTTTCTTTTATTGGTATTAACTGTGTCCTTTCCTTTCCTTCACTTTCTAACTCCATCCTACAGTACATGGGAGACTTTGCCCACCTCCACATCTGACATTAGACAAAAACAGTCTATTCATTTGCTGCTTTTTATCTACACTTCTCCATAGGTTTGCATGCAATCTCTAAGCTTCTCTCCAAGTTTCTTTTTTTTTTAAAAAATAATAATCATGTTTTTCATTTCTCATTTATATATCAAAAGAAACTCCAGCAAGTAAAATCTAGGCCTGCAAAGTTAGTACGACTTTGTTAGGCTTATTTGGTGGGGGGGGGGGGAGAGAATGAAACATGTTTCTCATTATTCAACAATCTCTTTATTATTATTTATATAATTTCTTGTCTCCGGAGGACTTAAATCTACCCCGAAATCTGAAATAAGTCTGAAATGACTTATATGTGATGCCAAAAATGAAAACATGAAAGAAAAAGAAAAAAAAGGGAAATACTTTCGCTTAGGTTTGCAAGCAATCTCTTTGCTTCTTTTTTCCCCTCTACGTTTCTTTCTTAAAAATAAAAGAAAATTCTGTTTTTCATTTCTTATTCATATATTTGAAGAAACTCCAGAAAGTAAAATCTAGACTTCCAGATTACTATGACTTTGTTGGGCTGACCTGGGGCTGAAACATGTTCCTCATTATTCAACAATATCTGTAGTATTATTTCTATAATTGCTTGACTCTAGAGGGTAAGTCTGCTCAGAAATCTGAGATAATTATACTTCTTAGATTTGATGCCAAAAATGAAAACATGAAAGAAAAAGAAAAAAAAAGCTGAATAATGTGAACTTTTTGTCAAGATAAAATCTTCTTTAATGATGCTAGGGCTCATGAAGGACACAGTAGTGGCATTGAGTGACATTTTACCATCTTTTATTCTTATTCTGGCTCAATGTTATATTATTTTTATTCATGAATTGCCCAGAATCATTGTGAAGCAGGAAGTATACAAATTCAATAAACAAATAATAAAATTAGAGATAAATCTCAGTAGCATATACCAAATAGCTTTGTAAAGATCATGTACTTTTACAATAATCAGTGGTGTATTCAGTCTATTAAAATGATTAATCATTGATGCACAACCTCTGGTAAAAATTGCATAAGAACAAAGCCATCTGGCTAACCTCTGGATAGGTAGACTATAATTCCCAAAATTCTTCAACTACTATAGTTGTTGCTGAGAATTTTAAGAATTG
Organism: Azemiops feae; assembly: GCA_023970755.1. Classification (NCBI taxonomy): domain Eukaryota; kingdom Metazoa; phylum Chordata; class Lepidosauria; order Squamata; family Viperidae; genus Azemiops; species Azemiops feae. The sequence continues at coordinate 1,951,142 of JALGBA010003888.1, read as the reverse complement.
AAGTCAACATGTTTGAAGGACATATATGTTTACATAAAGAAAAAGGAGTAGCTAGAAAAAGATAGATTCTATTTAAATCTTGAGGGGGAAATTTACTTCCTAACAGCAAGACCAATTATCCTGAAAAATGATAAGTTTCTCTTCATTGGATGCATTCAAATAGAAGCTATATTGCCATCTCTGTGGATGCTTTCATTTGGTTTCTTGCTGTAAATAGGAGGTAAATTAGATGGTCTGAATGACCCCTTCAAACTCTGTGATTCATTACAGCTTTGGTGTTTTCTGCTCAATATTCTCTAGATGTTCATGTTCCATTTTCTTTCCTTCTATGTAAGAAAAAGAAGAGGCATCTCCACTTCTCTTTCTACCACACTTATTATATTATCATCACATTTGGGGTATTTTTGGTGGTCATGTAATGTTAAATGGGGAGACAATATATGTCTGAACTACAAAACTAAAATAAATATTGCAGGGTAAAATGTCTCCAAATGTATGTTAATGATCGGTTGCATGCGTGTGAGACGGAATGTAAGTAAACATTCCTTCCATGCTATGGTCAAACCCATCAAATTACCTCCTTCTGAACATCTGAATGCAGTTTGCTATCAAATCTCTTCTTATACTTGAATCTCTTGGTGGCATTTGATCAGATGTGAGGCACGCAAGAATCTTCCAGGCTCTTTCCTTAGAGACAAGTTGATTATTTCAAAGGGATTATAACCATCTTCATTGCTTCCCATTAGTCCCAAGCTATAATTTTTGTCATCTCTTTCATGCTGGCCCAGGAGAATAAACTCCCCATTCTGCATTCGGGATTTTCAATTCACCTGGAAGAATCTGCTGGAGCTCTTAGCTGCAGTTAATCAAAACTTGAACTGTTTTAATCATTGCTGCAATCTGGGATGTTATATGCACTGTCTATGAGCCAGAAATATTGGTCTGATGCAGGTTTCATTTTATGCTGACAGTGAACAGATCCATTTTACTGTAAACATGGTATTTATCCACCAAGTTAATGAGTGTTTTGATGAATTGTCTAGCTGGGGAAACTGATCTAATCTTGGTATTTATGTTCTGTTTAAGACTGGGTGTCAGTGCAGCTTAACTATGTTAAACATTTCTCTTCCCAGCTATTCTTGTCAGCTGGACTTTTATTTATTGTGGGAAAGTAGATTTTGGCCCTTCTCGTCTCCTTTCATGTTACTAAGTTCAACAGCCATACGTATTGTAAACCTTACAGAACAGCATACTGTGTGTGTATGTACATTCTTATACCAGACTGCATATGAGCAGAAAAATACCATTAGGCAGTAACTTATTTAGTCTGGCTCAACTGCTCAAAAGGCCTTTATATTGTTCAGGTAGCCTTAACAATTAGTTTCAGCCTTAACCTTCCTGAGATACTTCCTCCGGCTTTTCCCCAGAGCTGATTTCTCATCTGGAGGTTTCAATTCACTTTGCTACGAATAGCTTAATGTCGGAAAATGAATTAGGTTTTTACTTTATGAACTGCATTGCATTCTGCGCAGTGATTGAAGTAGTTTCTGATCTCTACATGAATTGATCACTGCAGAAGAAAAGTAATTGTCTGCTCTAAAGATTTTGCTGGGAAAGTGTAATAATTCTAGTGCAGTACTTTATTTTTACGCTTGTGCAGGCAGACGAACTATATTAGTCCATTCTTTTCTTAATTTTCAGGAAATCTTGTAGAATGGCTTAACGTAGGAGTTGCTTGGTTAAGGAAAACATAAAGTTAACCACGAGCCACTGCACTGCATTCTTCCTTGACAATGCACATTGTCCTAATCAAAGATATGACACAGCCAAAATACTGTATGTGTCTGGATTGCTGGTAAGGGGCAGGAGTGGGAAAAGATATGTGCCATGCATATCATGGGCTTTAGACTGTAGAAAAAGTTTTCTTAAGGATTATGGATTTTCCACCTAACTAATTTGACCTACTATTTACTGTTAAAAAAAAATCAGTTAACAGGTAAAGCCAACAACAATTAACCTTTTTAATGTATCACCTTACCATAAGAAAGGCTGAACGCCAAAGAATTGAGGCCTTTGAACTATGGTGCTGGAGAAGACTCCTGTGAGTCAGATCCTGAAGTTGAAACTCAAATACTTTGGCCACCTAATGAGAAGGAAGGACTCACTGGAGAAGAGCCTGATGCTGGGAAAGATTGAGGGCAATAGAAGAAGGGGACGACAGAGAATGAGGTGGCTGGATGGAGTCACTGAAGCAGTAGGTGTGAGCTTAAATGGACTCCAGAAGATGGTAGAGGACAGGAAGACCTGGAGGAACGTTGTCCATGGGGTCGCGATGGGTCGAACACAACTTCGCAACTAACAACAGCAACAAATGTATCACCTTAAATGTTTTTGCAATATAGCAATAGCACTTAGACATATACTGCTTCATGATGCTTTACAGCCATCTCTAATCAGTTTTCAGAGTTGGCATATTGTCCTCAACAATCTGGGCTCTCATTTTACCAACCTCGGAAGGCTGAGTCAACCTTGAGCAGGTAAGGATCGAACTCCTGGCAATGGGCCAAGTTAGTCTGCAATACTGCCTTCTAACCACTGTGCCATTATTGCTTCTAAGTGGCTAAATGAAATGCAATAAACAGAAACATATCTGTACTAAATAGTAACCCAATGATATATTTCATAAACATCTTTCACAATGTACCTGTGCAAGGTTTGGACTGAACAGTTTGAACTCTAATCATTCTAATGAGTCAGGATGACAGATTGCTTTGTGGCAATGACTTCTTTGAAATGAACATGATATTTTCTCTTACCATATGATTTTGATTCTATGGAAACATGTTATTTAGTTGTCTGGCTACTTTTTTTCATGACCTGATGAAAAAAATCTATCCCTGTGAAGGGTTAAATGTAAGAAGATACAGCCTATTACTTCTTTCACTGATTTTCAATATGTTGGTATTCACAGTAGACATAATCCTTGGGGTTTTTTTTTTTTTATCTTCAACAACATTTTCATTACTTGCAGCCATCAAAGTAATATGATCAGCGTATTGTTGTGGTTGTTGTTTCTCTCAGCAATTTTAATTCCAGCTTCTATTTTTTCTGTTCCACCATTTCTCACGATATGTTCTGCATATAAATTAAATAGATTGGGATACTACATACAACTTTTATGCATTCTTTTCACAACTATGAAGTAATAAATTAGCCGTTTTTGTTTGCTTTCTGATCAGCGTAGAAATATTTTAATATGCAGAGGTGCACTTTAAGACGTATCCGCAATTTGTTGCAGTCTATGCAGTCCAAGACCTTAATTTAAATCCAAAATAAATGTCTTTTGGGAACTACCTTGCATTTTTCATTGTCCATCAGACATTTGTAGTGTAGTGTGCTGTTGCCTATTCTGAAACCAGATTTTAGTTTCGTTAGTTTTCATACGTAGTTGAAGTTGGAATTTTTTAGCATTTATTGAACTATTATGTGAGATAAATGCAATGGTCAAGTAGCTAGAGCAATATTTAGAGCTGCCTGTCTTTGATACTGAAATATACAATATCATGAATTGCAGTTCTGAATTCTTTATTAGAATAGATTATTGTAAAACAAAATGTGGAAGGTAATAAGAATTTGACCATTTGATCTAAGATCATTACTGTGTTGAAGCAAACAACTATCTTTGAGTATGTTCAGAGTTATTGTTTACTAGATAATAACGAATCAAATTAATGGCAATGTTTTGCTAGAATGATCTGTTCATTTACAAACATAATACCAGAATGAACAGGAAGACATTCCATTCCTGACTAGTACTACTGTATGAAAGATGGGCATGGAGATCTTGAGAAATGAGACTAAATGATCAATAGCCAACTGCTCATTTTGATCAATGAAGTTATTGTGAGATCAGTATCTGAAGATAATGTCCTAAGATCAGAAGAGAACAACCTGTCCTAAAATCTCCCTTCCACAAAGAGGTGATTATAATTTTTGTCCAGAATTGCAAATTGGGATGGAACTATTTAATTTCGGATTTTTCTTCTACTGTATGTGTTTGGAACATAGACTTAGATCTCGGCAATATTGAAAAGCATCTTTTGGAAGGCTTTCATTTCAGATAGAGCCTAATCCTGTCACTTGGATAGACTCTATCTGAACACTGACTGTAGCAGTCTTTTGATAATGATGATGGCTAACTCATTTCTTATATGATTTTCTTATCTACAGCCAAAGGTACAATGGTTCTCTGCTGGGTAGTATCCATTCCATTTGATTCCTTTTCAGTTCACCGATTCCTAGCAGTGAATGTCAGTGGTCAGTCTTGACATTTCTGTGTCAAGTTTCCCTGCTTTATGAGTTTGACATGTACCAGTGATAGACATGCTGTTCTAGTGCTGAACTTTTTTGTTTTTCAGCAGAGACTTCCTTTCTGCTTTAATTCAGCCACATCATAAGCACCGTTGCTATTTCTACTTGCCTCTGCTCTTCCCCACCAGCTTGTGACTCTGAAAATCTTTCCACTTCTCACCTCCTGGGACTGTCTTTCTCATTTTGACTTTCAGTGATGACCTCCCACTGTTCCCCCATTCCTTCCTTGCTGTTCTGAGTGATGACTTTTGTGAGCTCCCCGCAGAACAAACTCTTGGTTTGATGTTTCTATTTTCCTCTTGCAACAAAGGCAAACCTGATGAGAATGGAGTATGGGGCTGCTAACTTCCTTGTTTAGCTCTCCACTATTGACCAATTTGGAAACAGCTCTGGCCAATTCAAGGGAGAAGGTAAGGAAACCAAAGGACCATTGAGAGCTGGGGAAAAATGCTGCTGATACTCTAAAGTGTTTCTCAGCATTACTGGCTAGGATATTCTAGGAACTGAAGTCAACATGTCTTCAAATTGCCAAGGTTGAGAAACACTGCTTCAGAGACCAAACCTATGCAGAAGATGCCTTAATCTTTTTTGGAATTAAGTTTTAACATGATTTGTTGTTTTGGTCTAGTGTGTCATGTAGCACTCTTATAGATTGGTGGCGAAAATTACCATAATACAGTACAATAGGAAATAGGGAAAAAAATTATTGTTATACAACCTATTAATTAGTAGTTTAAAGTACCCTTTGAATCATCACTGCAATGTAGTGGTGACCAACCATTCAGACAGGCAGTTTTAAAAGCGGATTAAAGATTTTAGTCAGCTGTGGCTAATCTTGACAATCTAAGTTAGTACTTGTATGGGAGATCACTGTTGTCTAGATCAGAGGTCCATAACCTTTTGGGCACCAGGGACTGGTTTTGTGGAGAGAGGTTTTTCCGTGGACCTGAGAGTGCGTGGTTTTGTGTGCTGCCTGCATCTCGCGGATGGGGCTTTGCTTGTTTGTGCGGACCGGTTGCTGGCATGCTGTAGCCCGGTACTGGTCCACGAACCGGGGGTTGGGGACCCCTGGTCTAGATAATACTATTAAGTAAAAAAAAATCAGAATAAGACAATAGCAAACCTTTTTCATATAATTGCAAAGAAAACTATATGGACACATTCATGACATTATCAAGAGTTGAGCCTGAATCGAAGGAGACTTTACATTATATACAAACATACATATATGCAAAATTACAAATTTCATTACATACAAAATGATTATCAATACTATTAACCTATAACCTATATTACTGCCAGATCTCAACCAAAATGCATTTTCTGTCTCTGTAGGGCATTTATTGTGGCTGAGCTGGCAAGATATAAGATTATACCATTAATTTATATCACTATAAATCATTAGATTCATTAGCTGCCATGCTATAGCATGCTAATATTTTCTTTTCTCTTAGGGGAAAATAGTAATTAGATGAGTGTTTCTCTCTCTCTCTCTTTCTCTTTTTGCATAGCACCAAACCTAACAAACCTATATGTGTGTATTATATTATTGCATGTAGAGATCGATACTGTATTTAAATATTTATTGACTGGTGTCGTGGTATGCAGCAACAGGATATAACAAACAATCACTCCTGAATTGTGATGACTAGTCTTGCCCTTTAGAAGTGAAGCAGAAGATTGTGTACAGCCATCCTTGTTGTCAAGGTGAAACAATTAAAAAGTCATTTGGCTTCAGTTTTGGAAAGTCTGATGGTGAAATAATGCTATTTCTTTCTTGCTGCACATAAATCCACGTTGGGAATCATCATCTAGTTGTGGGTTCAAAATTCACAAACGCTAGATTTATTTTAACCTATTTCCCTGATTGTCATGAATATTGTGCACAAAACACAATAAGTCCACTTAAAAGTAGTTTGGGTGCTTGGCGGCCAACCAAAGTAACTTTTTGTGAGATGGGCAGCTAAATTTGCTAAGCAAACAAACAAAAATTGTGTGGATTGACTTCACACAGTCTGTGAATAATGATGCTAGCTTGAGATTTTTCTCAGTGGACATGCAAAGTGCAGTTTCTCTCTCTTTTCCCCCCCCATTTTCTTTTGAGCTCAGAACAGAACAATATAAGGTTTTGCTCCGAGCTATTGTTATGTAGATGTGTATGACACTACACAGACATAAATATATTGGGAAAGAGAAAAACATGGTAAGCATCCATGGCAATAAGCCATGACTGGTCTATCTATAGTCCAATAATTAAACCATAATGGAATATGGTTAGCCATGAATAATTGCTTAGGCTGAGTTCACACAATCCACTGAGCAAGCAAACCATATTACAGCTTAGTTTACTGTGTGAACAACACTATATCTGGCCTTCATAGATATTTTGTATACAAGGGGTAAAATAATCATAACACTAATAGGGCTGCAACTGGAATATCAACTGGAATATCCTGTAGATAGGAAAAAATAAATGAGCAGTCATAGTAATAAATCAAGACAAAACAAAATTGTAGGTTCTGTTGATCACCAAGTTAGGGTTATTAGAACTGCAAAACTCTAGATGGCAACAAAGAAGTAGGTTTCTCTGACTCTTTATTAGTGGTTGTCCAAATTGCAGCACAGAGTTGACAACCTTAATTAAGCAGATTTTTCACTGTACTCTATGAATCAACTATAGGTCAGGCATGTTCAGACAGACCAGAGTTTTCTGTGAACTCTGGTTTGATCTTCAAGGACATAACTGGGAGGACTAAATGGACATCATAAAACAAGAAGGCAAAGATCTTATTACAAAGGGAGGCCGAGATAGCTTCTGCTCATTCCTGTGTGGCGAGAGACTAATGTCCTTGGAAGCAGAGAGAATAAGGCTTTTTTGTGCTACAGACAAGTGAATTAATTTCATTCAGGCCAGGAGATGATGAATTTGTACGTCACGGTGGGTGGTTAAGCAAGGCAGACGTGACCAAGCATGTTAGGAAGTTATTTTTAAGGCTGGCAATATAATCTGGTTCAAACAAAACTTCTGTCAGCAGATTCAGGACCAGGCTTGCATCTATGGAAGGTTGCATTAAACAGGGAGTATGGACAATTTTTACCTTAACTGATTTGCAGTGATGATTTGTCCTGCCCTGCTGGATCCAGATTCTTGTTCATTCTTCATCTTTGACAATCAATTGTAAATTGAAATTGTGAGCAGAAAGTCTACTTTGAACTCCTGTATCATGTAAAGCTGTAACTTGGTTGGATTTAGTAAGATCTGTTATTGGTAAAGCTCAACACAATATGTAAATCTTGTGACTTATTCATCAAATGACATTTAACCCAAATCATGATTTACTCAATGAGTGAACTCACTCCCAAATTTGGCGATGCTGGTAGTTATAATCTAAAATATTGTATCTGTAATAGCTCTTACTTTGCAAAATCATCCCCAGAGCTGAAGAAGCTTCTTGGATGAGAAGCGAAACGTCTTTAAACAAAAAATAAGACAATCCAGTTACATGTTGAAAAAGCACCTTTGGGACAACCATGATCTGGATGACTGAGAATCTCCATAGATATTTATCATCCCCTTAATGAAGTTTCAGATGAAGTTATTGACCCCCAAAATTTATTATATGAAGATAATAACAAATGCTGGCCTACAAACCAGGAAATGGTAAATTCTAGTCCTGCCTTAGCCATGAAAGCCGGCTGGGTGACCTTGGGCCAGTCACTCTCTCTCAGATCAACCCACCTCACAGGGTTGTTGTGGGGGAAATAGGAAGAGGAAGTAAAAATAGGTTTGCTGCCTTGAGTTACTTATAAAGTAAAAAAGGTGGGATAAAAATCCAATAATAAATACTACTTCAACTAATAGTACTATGCATAATACTAATAATGCATAGTCTTGTCAACCCTTGGAGGTCAATAGAACTCTGCTCTAGAAAGACATTCTGGGAATTGCATAAATCTGCTTCCTTTAAAGGAGATGGTGGCTTCCAAACTGATTGATCAAAGGGATGTAGTTCAATTTTTTCCACTGGACTTTATTTTGTTGTTTTGGCTTGTATTTTTATTACACACAGCCCAGAGTCTTCATATTAAATGTAATAAGCAAATAGTGAAGAATGCATATAGCTTAGGGTCCTATTATTGGTTTGTGTTCTCTCAGCTTGGTTTCATACATGTTCGTCTGATAATGCAATATCTACAAGGGGAAAAAAAAGCTAATAAAAGTTGTGTCTACTGCGGTAACCGCAAGAAAGAAATGCTGCGCCTGAGAAAATCCAGACGACCACTAGATGGCAGCAAAGATGGCAATAGTCCAGAATAACAATGACACGCAGGTCCCCTGTTGCACGTGTGTAGGCAAACACGCATCTACCTAGCTATCTTTCGATCGATCGTGCTGTCATGCACACTTGGAATAAAATAAATTCGAAATCGATTTGACGAGGCGGCTGGAGTTGGCAGACTCTGCTAAATTCACCAAGTTGGAAACTTCAGCCTGTTAAACGTGGTTAACGCACTTGAATTTGGGCAGGGTTTTCAGACCCTTCCCATTAAATGGTGTCTTTATTTCTCCGTCCTCGTTCAAGCCTGCAATTCTGGTCTTAGGGCTCCATTGCGGTCTGAGGCAAAGCTGCGGGCGCCCGAGGCTCCGATGAGAGCGAGGCGCACGCCAGGGCCGGAAGGTAGCCCGCTGCCCCCGCCTCCCTCCTCTCGCTCTCAGCTGGAGCCAACCTCGCCGGCCCTCCTGAGCCGGAGTGGGGAGGAGCCAAGAAAGGGGCGGAAGTGCAAACAAGAGCTCGGGGCGACAGGGCTTCGGCTTGGAGTTTGCCCTCTTTCGCCAGTCGGTCGGAGCGCTTGCGGTCTTGCGCGCCTCTCCAGCCTCCGCCTTGGAAGTGAGTGGTGGACGGGCTTTGCGGAGAAGGGACGGAGGGAGGGGAGCCGCCCGAGGCAGGAGGGAAAGCTTTCCTGTGAGGTGGTCGCGGGAAATAAAGGGCGTGCGGACGGGGCGAGGGCGAAGGAGGCTTTTGCGCGCCTGGGAGGAGCAGCAGCGCGTCCGCAATGGGGACGAGGGAGGCGAGGCGCTTCGGCGGCACCTTGCAGAATGGGAGGGCTGGGTGGAGGCGTTCGTGCTCTCCCGAGGCGCCGGCTAAAGTTTGCACCGCGTTTGGGGACGGAAAGGGAGCCGGGGGAATGGGGTGGGAGTTGCTACTACGACCCCAGCGCCCTGGGCAGAACCAGACAGAGCTAAGAGAGAGACGCTTTTCACCCGGTGGAGTCCCTTCGTAGTCCCGTGGTGAAACGTTTCCCTTTTTGAGCTGGCCCCTCCCGTGGCGTTGCTTTTTAACAGACGTGCCTTTTAAATGCTGCTGTAAGGTGTCGCTTCTTCGATTCCGGCTCCTCCTCTTTCTTTTAATCTTACGAGTTGAGAAGCGGCAACAAGTTAATATTGCTTGGTACCCCGAGATTAATTTGCTCAGGTTGCGGTACTTCTGCTTTTCTTTTTCTTTTTTCCGGATCTCTTTCACTCTCTCTCCTTGCCTTCCTCCCCAGCCCCCAATTCATTTCATCAACAGGACTTTCCTTAAGTGGCCCGACTGCCTGTTAGTAAATCAGTAACTCCGGGCATATTAAAAGACAGTGGAAATAAAATAAAATCAACTGGGCCAATTTTTTTCCCCCGCAGTAGGGCGATGAAGTAAAGCAGACGTGTGAGAAATTTGCTTTATTTGCTTTTTGTGCTCATGACTTTTTGGCAGCTGCCAAATAATCTAGATCTATTCCATCCACCAACTTTGTAGCTAGTGATATGTTGGCCTTCAATGCCTGGCACCAATTAGTAAAATTTCTTGAGATTTCTGTTTACCAAGATTTAACGGAGCTCTGGGATTTCTATTAGTGCCTGCAGATAAATGCTACTTTTGAATATGCTATGTGTGCACATGTTGAAGCTACCAATTTCTTCCATTGCTCTTGTTATTATGAAGAAAATGTAGATTTCATAAAAGGATCCACAGGCAAGCCATTCAAGCAGTTTTGCTTTTTAAAGTAAATTTCTGATCAGTGTTTTTCAGTAATACTTTCAGGTGCTATATTAAGTATGTGCTTGTGAATGGAATGAGAACAAGCATTTGGAAGCTATCACGATGTCCTGGAATAGACAGGATTATGGATTTAACAACCACTAGTGATATTTAATATTTGATTATTTCCAGTCTCCCTGCTTCCCCCCCCCCAGACCTGCATGCTAAAAATCATCAAATGATATCTAAGCCTAGAAGAAAAACATTCCATTTTCCAAGAAACTTTTAAAAGTGTTTCATTGATGCCAAATAACTTTTGCACTGAGGTAGACTGTTTATAATAGTTGTATGCTAGTGTGTTTGTGCTATAAATCCAAACACTTATTACAAGTTATCCAAAATCAGTTAGCCTTAATTAATAAGATGGTGTTTCAATCCATTAATTCAAACAGAGGGAACAGACAGGCTTCTGAAAGACTGTGGCCAAGAATTGATTGAAAGGCCTTGCTATCCCTCTGAAGTTCTGCTTGCATTCCTAGCTATCTGTCAGGTTCACCCAATATTATGATCCTAATTATTGGATGGTCAATTGGTTATGGCTTAACATTTGCAAATACTGTGTAGCAAATGGTTGCTTGTTCAACAGACTAAGACTGGACAAGGTACCACTCAGCAGATGTGTAAACACGCTCTCTCTTGATTCTATGGCTGAGGCATCAAATATCAAACAGCCACTAGAATGTTGCTAGTTCAAATCATTGTTCCCGGAGATTGTATTTTAAAAAAAAAACATTTGTCCAAGTATATTTCTCTTGGAGATACAATACCTTTAGAAATGTATCATACTAAACGATTGTGCAGAGTTGTTACAAGTTGGGTGGCATACAAATTTAACAATAAAATTGGATTTTAAATTGGCATTCTGATCAGTCCTAAACAGGGTTTCCGGTTTTGTTGATTTGCCAACTACTGTACATTCATCTAAAATAAATATTCTTCAAAAAACGATGGTTCACCCACACTACTTAACTGACCTTCCATCTTAGGTATTAAATAACTTTACAACCATTTCTGCTCTGGTTTTATTTTTAGTGTTATAAAATATGCAAAGATATGTAAGAGACACATATTTTCGACCTAGAAAATATTATAGCATTGTAATTTATTTGAGATCTGGGCCAGGAGAAAAGCCAGATCTTTCCATTCTAAAAATTATAGCTTGGCTGCTTGTAAAAAAATATTTCACTTGCTTAATGTCACTATTATGTAAGTCGGGGTCCCCAACGCCCGGTCCGTGGACCAGTACCTGTCCGTGGCATGCCAACAACCGGTCCGCACAAACAAGGAAAGCCCCATCCACAGGATTCAGGTAGCACACAAAACCATGCCCCTTCCAGTCTGTGGAAAAACCTCTCCATGTAACTGGTCCCTGGTGCCCAAAAGGTTGGGAACCTCTGATGTAAGTGACATGCGTCAGTTGCTGCGCTGTATTGCAAGAGGTAGGCCAAATACTTCTTTGAAGGCTTTAATTAATTGAAAAACTTAACAAATTTTATTATTGCTTATCCTTATTCCACTATTGGTAGCAGTTATTAAATCCATAAAGATAAATATATTTTTAAAAGATAAAAATTTCATTTAAGAAAGCATCTCTTTGTTCATATACAGTATATACATTTGATAAACTTAATACAATTGAATATATAATGTTACATTATTAAAAAATCAGAATGGATATAAATGTAATTGTATCTTAAATATTAAGGATTGATGATGACCCATGCCATTCTACCCAATATTATACCTCAACCTCTCTATAGATACTACAGTTTCAGCTTAACATTCATTAATATCCTATTATCATGACTTAGAGCAGGGGTGTCAAACTCGCCGTGTCACGTGACGTCTCGTGACTTTTCTCCCCTTGCCGGAGCTGGGGTGGGCGTGGCTTCCACGTGACGCATCCGGCCTACAGGCTGGCAGTTTGACACCCCTGACTTAGAGCAACAATACAGATAATCCTTGAGTTATAACTGTAATAGAGCCTACCCATTACGGTCGTAATTTGTGATAATTGTAAATGGCTCAGTCACATGACTGACCTGATTTTATAATGTTTTTTTTCCAGTAGTTGTTAAGTGAACCTAGTGGTTGTAAATACAAGCACCATGGTTGTTAAGTACACCCTTTGTTCACTATGGTGGGGAAGTAAGTGCCAGTTTTTGGCAAAACCATTGTAAAATATCATGCTTGCAGGATAGCAACAGCACTTAGACCAGGGGTCTTCAAACTTTTCCCTTTTATGACTTGTGGACTTCAACTCCCAGAATTCCTCAGCCAGGCATGCTGGCTGAGGAATTCTGGGAGTTGAAGTCCACAAGTCATAAAAGGGCCAAGTTTGAAGATCCCTGACTTAGATTTATATACCGCTTCATAGTGCTTTACAGCCCTCTCTAAGCGGTTTACAGAGCCAGCATATTGCCCTCAACAATCTGGCTCCTCATTTTACTGACCTCGGAAGGATGGAAGAACCTAGAACCAGTGAGACTCGAACTGCTGGCCACCAGCAATCAGCAGAAGTAGCCTGCATTACTGCATTCTAACCACTGTGCCACCTCACACTGGTGCAAACTGCCGTAAATGCGGCCATTTTGCAAGCACTTGAAATCTGGTCACGTGACTCTGGGGCGGACCTGGCTGTCAGAATTTTGGATCTGGGTCATAAGTTCCTTTTTCAGGTAGCTTATAACTTTGGTCCCTAAATGACTGACTGTAAGTCGAGGACCACCTGTATTTATAAAATGAAACATGCGATAGAAAGCAAAGAGCATTACTTGTAGAAATCTTTCCAGCCCCTTCATAATAGTTCTACTGTGGTCACATGATCACAAAGGGTCTTAGAATGAGGGTGTCAGAGATACATGGAGAGATTGGATTTTTTTCCCCCTCCAGTGCCTCATCAAATCTGGCCCATTTCCGAACTTAACTCTTTTGCTGGCTTCTTTCCTCACCACAGATTTGGTCTTATTTTATTCTCTTTTCAACAATTATCCTGCTAATATATAGGCAGAATCACGAGAGCCCCTTTCCATAATTTCTTTTTAACATTATATTAAGTTGGAAAGAAAAAACAAGATAGGAAAAAAACATGCAAACCAACCTTCCTTGGAATTACTTCCAACCCTTTTGCCAACAATGGCTATAAAACCTCCTGCATTTTTTGTTGTTGTCATGAAATAACAGGTTGCCTCTGCATAGGCACATTTGGAAGGGAGGCTGCATACGGTCCAAGGTGGGTCATAACTATAGAAAGGAAACTACAAGTGTGTTAATATGGGTGAGTGTGCTTTAGAATGGAACAGCAACATTTGGAGGGGCTGTTCAACGCCTGCTCTGCTAGGTATGCACTGCGAAAGTATTTTATGAGAGGTTCCTTCATAGCCCCTGTAATGTTATTTGGCCTATTTTTGAACTCCAGCTTTCTTTTGCTGGCACTTCCCTCTATACTAAATTTAGGCACTTCGGTTTTTGGACAGTTATTCTGTGATAGCTAGACAGATAGAAACCAACCTCTTTTAATTTATTTCCAACATTCTGTTAGGCTGGAAAGACTAAAAAGCTTATTTGGCATACTGCTTATTATTTAGTCTGCACTGAGAGCCTTCAGCTAAGTTATAGTGTGTTTTGATCATAAATCATGGTTTGTGGCTTAATGCAAGGAAAAAACACAGTCATTCTCCATCACCAAAAGATGCACCAACAGGAAAGAGTTAACTATACCTCTTCCTGATAGAGAGTAGAGCTTTTCTACTTTCGAAAACAGACCTCTCCCCTCAACCTTAATTCTGCTTTCCATAGAGAATGGATTGAAAGGAGATACACTTAACTAGAGATCAGATTACAATGACACTTGCCATCTGTAATTGTGGTGTGTTTAGACTGAGTTTCAGTAAAGAAAAGGCCAAATTACACTCTGTTGAAGTCAATATTTGCATATGAAAAGAGCAGATTTCCTCATGGAGGAGGAAGAAGTCTTAAGCCCTGCCTTCTAGCAGGCAGAGGTGGAGTTAACACTTTCCTATCAGGTTCATTGTTCAATGACCAAAATTGTGTTAGGCCACAGTCCTCAAGCCATGGCTAAATAATTAATCAATCGGAATAGAGCTGGAAGGGACCTTGGAGGTCTTCTAGTCCAGCCCCCTGCTGAAATAGGAGACCCTATATCATTTCAGACAAGTGGCTGTCCAGTCTCTTCCATGACTTAAGCTATAATAATAATAAGCTATGACTTAACCTTATTAAGGCTAGACCTTCATGCCACAATGGAAGCTAACTTCTATTGTTAGAGTTCTCGTTCTGGGTGACATCAGAGTTGCAGAGAGAGAACAAATGATATCTAGAAAATTTTGTCTGTTGGGTTTTCAGCCCATCCTATTTTGGGCAAACATCAGGCATTTTTATAATGCATCCACATGAAGCATTTCCACTTTATAAGAGAATGAAATATCTTTCATAAAGATAAAGAGTGTGGATATTGTTAAATTTAAGTTGTGGATATTTAGAGATTCTAGCTAAGCATGTCTTAAATTTATTCTGCATTTTATTCCTGAAATCTATTTTCAGAACAACTTTGCTCAAGAAGAAGAAAAATGAAAAATAAAAAAGTGGATGGTAATATGCTGATGAAATTACGGCTGGGCATTTTTAAATTCTGAGATGCAAACGTGTTTGAAGGTTTTTTATATCCCCAATTTTCTGCTGTTTAATGGCACAAGCAATGCAACATTAGCACATTTATGTGTGTATGGGGGGGGAGGGGCAATTCATAACCCGCAAAAGGAACTTCAGAGACTTCATATGAGTTGAAAGCTGAGAAGCACTAATTCTGACTAAGATATTATTCATGATTTCACTGGCTACTGTGTTCTTGCTTGCATGGAGACTGTAAAAAAGGAAGCTGTTCTCAAAAAATCAGGGCAAGGTTGAAAATGCCCATTTTTCGTTTGAAAGATCATGGAAAGGGAAGGATCAGTCATTCTGCATCCGAATTGTTTGTATATTCCAGAATAGACAGGAAGAGAGAGATCTCCTTCCTTAGAAGAAAGAAAATAGACTGGCTTGAGTTATACTTTCTGCTAAGTCGACATTTGTGCTTTCTTTGATTCAAGCTAGCTTGATGTATGAATCCAGTCATTATGGCACATTCAACAAATAATTAAAACACATCCCCCTTTTCTCCCCATTCAAGATTCCTGGAAGAAAGTATATGAAAGCTGATTGCATGGTTGTCCATCATACATTTTGAGGGAAGCTTGTGATTTACCTAGATTATATGCCTTGTACTAAGACATAAGGTGGGTTAGCCACTGTGGTTAGTGCAGTGCATGAAGCCAGTCACAACATTAGCATCTGAGCTGCTTATTATGGGCATTGGGTTGTATCTTTAGCATTCAGAATCTTCAAATGTCTCTTACAGATTGTTCCCCTGAGAATTACTGCAGAAGACCATGAATAACTACAGTGTTTCACTGGTGGGTCCAGCTCCTTGGGGGTTCAGGCTCCAAGGTGGGAAGGACTTCAACATGCCTCTCACTATCTCTCGGGTAAGCATGTTTAAAAAGCCTTTTAAGCATCACCTGAAATATCGTGTCAATACAGGTATTCCTCGACTTACGACTACAATGGATCCCCACATTTCTGTTGCTAAGTGAGATAGTTGTTAAGTGAATCACTGCAGATGTTAAGTTAGTAACCCAGTTGTTAAGAGAATCTGGCTTCCCCATTGACTTTGCTTGTCAGAAGATCCCTAAAGGTGGTCACATGATCCCAGGACATTGCAACCGTCATAAATATGAGTCAGTTGCCAAGCGTACGAATTTTGTTCACATGACCACGGGGTTTGCTGTAATGACATAAGTTGAAAAATGGTGATAAGACATTTTTGTTAGTGCCGTTGTAACTTTGAATGGTCACTGAACGAACTGTTGTAAGTTGACCATTTGTAAAACATTTGCAAATAAGTATTTTAATACCAATATTTTTGTTGGTTGCTATGATACCTCCTATGAGGTATGCAGTTTTGGAATTTAGCTGTACTTTAATAGAAGTACTGACTTACTGGATATGCCAGGAGTGGGCACTAAACTAATTTTTCTTATTTAATATTTTATTTCAGTAGCATGCTCATCTCCTGTTGACCTCCATTGAGAGAAAAGAGGCTTGGTTCATATTCTGGGTTTAAGATCTGTTCGATTTGCCTAGTTTTGGTTTGAACTATTAATGGTAAACCGAAGTCTGTGGCCTAGTGACAACTAGTGTGATTAATTCTTTAAAATTAATTCTATAATTAATTCTATAACACACCACGATTTAGTGGAATCTATACATCCAGACACAGACATTGTTAGCTAAATTTGATTTTTCAGTGTACATATATATATGTGTGTGTGTGTGAGGGGTCTTTGTGCTCTCTGAGCTTGGTTCTTTTCTTGCAAATATTTCATTACCCAAACTAGATAATAGCATCTGTGCTAGATGATGAACTAGCTCTGATGAAGCTACCTAGTTTGGGTAATGAAATGTTTGCAAGAAAACAACCAAGCTCAGAGAGCACCAAGGACACCTCATTTCAGCCCTGAGCTCCTTTATCAATACATACGTTTTTGGGAGAGGCTGCTTTCACTGAATATCATATGTCAATCAAGGAGATGGGTGGAGAGTGACTGCTGAGGGAAGAAAACTGTGACCTAATTTGGTCTGGTCTGGTCGCTAACTAGGAAAAATCCTACATTGCTTGGGACAAAAGAAATGTGGTTATTGCTTGGGAAAGGGCAGCTCTGTGCCGCCTTTAGCCAGAAAGCGTTTCCTGTTGCTATTTCAAGCTACTGCATTACTTTTTGCAAAGCCTGATGCTTTCAATAAAAAGGAAGCTTAAGTTACTATATCTATAAAAGGGCCCTTATTGTGTGTGATGATAGTCCAGCCGCAGAGGAAAGCATCCTGACCTTATGAGAGCAAGCAGGTGGCTATCGCAGACAAAGGAAATATGAAAGAAATGCAAAAAGAAAATGTCACAGATTAAAAATGTTTTTTCAGTGAGTCAATACTTTCAAAGAAACTTCAGTAAGATATTTTAAATCCGTCCTAGATTGCCTAGTTTTGTGTGTTTTGTAAGTACTTTCTTTAGAATAGAAGATGCTATATTGTCCTCTTGTTACTAGTTAAAGAAGAAATTTATGAGCTCATTGTTTTATTTAAGGAAATATAGATAACTAGCAACAGATTGAACAAATCTATTGAAATGCATTCACAATTGTGTTATAGCTTTTTTCAGACGTTTACAAAAAAACCCTGCAGTTCAGAACATGCTGTAACTCATGATAAAGTTGTTTAGATCACCAAGAAGGGAATCTAGAACACAAAAGTTTTAAGCAGTTGCAAAAATCATACGTATCACTGGTACTGTCTGTTATCAATAAATATCCATAACTATCTGGTGGATATGCTGAATATGAAAAGTTGGGTAGTTCATGTTTTTTGCCTGTGTCGTGAATAGATCTGGAAAACAGATGAAGTATGTTAGTACCAAACGTAATGTTTGGAATTCATTTCTGAACATATTTAGAATTATATTATTTTAATATTTTTGTTTTTTTTGTCCAAAATAGTTTATTGCTTTAAGAATGTACATTGATTAATGCTTGATTCACTAAACATTTACTATATCTATCTATCTTTGTATCTCTGTCTCTCTATCTATTCACTATTCTATCTATCTATCTATCTATCTATCTATCTATCTATCTATCTATCTATCTATCTATCTATCTATCTATCTATCTATCTATCTATCATCTATCTATCTACATTATCTATCATCATCTATCATCTATCATCATCATCTATCATGTATCTATATATCATCATCATCTGTCTGTCTGTCTGTCTACCTACCTACCTACCTACCTACCTACCTACCTACCTACCTACCTACCTTCTATCATCTATTTCTCCCTCTAGCTAGCTATTGTTAATGTACACATTGACTATATATAAATAGGGAGCAAATCCCACCCTCAATTGCATCGATGATGTTACCTAGTTGGTTAATAATGGAAGATGCTATATTGACCTCTTGTTATCAGTAAAAGAAGTAACTTATAAGTTTGTTGTTTTATTTAAGGAAATATAGTTAAGCAGCTTGAACAAATTTATTGAAATGCATTCACAATTGTGAATGCAAACAACCAACCTTAGAGTGCCAATGACTCCACAGTTTGAACCCTGAGCTAAAGATATTCTATTCTGTTGGAAGCTGTGATCACTTGTAATCTTCTCTTGATGGAGAAGAGTGTGTGTGTTCTAACAACCTTAATACTTGAAATAGACACCTTAGTACTTCTAAGAACAGTTGGACTGCGGTTTATGTTTCAAAACACTGTTCTCAGAGCCTACCTACAGATTTTCAAATTTTGGACAATCAAAAGGGTACATTCTAACTGGCTGATCTGGGGGGGGGGGGACGGGACTAAATAGGCTCAGAAAGTGGTTTTACATCACCAGGAAATCCCAGGACTGTAGGCTTGACTGAGTTTGGAAGCTGACCAAACTATATCCTAAATATGTAATCAGTGTGTCCCTCTCACCATTCTAGATTAAAGTTAACATTTAGTGTTCATGGGCACTTTTTTTAGTCTGAAAATAATATACTTCATTCTGGTATGCCAACCAGTTGCTTCTTTGATAATAGAAGGGAACTAGGTTGTGCTTCAGGTACATCAGAACAGAGTGTTCAACATAGCACTTTCCCTTCCTAATACAGTCAGAAGTGTTAGTAATTAAATGTTGATAAAGAAATGCAAGAACAAAGAAACAGGGCTGTTTATGTTCTCCCGCTGTCTGTTTGGAGTTCTAAAGTTTGGAGCACTCATGCGTGCAGTTCATTCTAATGTGTGAATGCTAGTTATTTTTATGGCCTTTGTCTGGAGTTAGCATCAAAACACTGGTTCAAGCAGAATTATGTTTAAAAACAACAGTAAATTGAAATTAGTTTCTGTTACCCATAAAAGCATCTGCCATCTTAAGTAAACTGCTAAAACCAGTTGACTATGACTAAAATCTATCAATTGGTTTAGCACCTTTAGTAAAATATAGTAGTGACTTGTTTGAAATTGAAAGCATGATCGTAACTTTTGTACTTGGGATTTCCATGAATGGTTGATCAAGTGGGTTTGATGTATGTTAATTGTACATTCATGAAAACGCATAGAAGTATTATGAAATTTTTACCTCCACTTTTGTTACAGCAAATTTCCTATGTTTCTTTATGTGCTTTATGGTACAAGGAAAAGATGGGTTCATTGGATGAAAAAGTCAGATGTACATCTAGAAGACTGATCAAATAAGGTTTAGAATAGGCAAGATTGCTGCATTTAGTAGTAAAGCTTTGTAAAAGCATACGCACAAGGTGAGCGCAGAAGAAAAGATGATTGGATGTAATATAACTGCAATATGATGCAACTAAAATAGAGACAAAGCATAGTTTAGAATACATTGTAATTTTAAACCTGACTAGATGGCCACAATCTATCAAGTCTTTTTAACCAACCTTCCTTACACTTTTCAGATAAGATGGCCTTCATTTCCCAGGATACTGAGCCACTAGCTCCAAGATAGACCGGTTTGGGTAGTGGTTAAGCAGGAGACTGTGAATTCAAGTTCCACCTTAGTCATGAAAGCCAGCTGGGTGACTTTGGGCCAGTCACTCACTCTCTCAGCCCAAAATCTCTCAGATTTTTAAAATATATTTGGGCTATAAAGATAGATGTGTTAAAAAGATATTTAACTAGGTTAAGTGCTATGGAAAGAGCTGGACATTAAAAAAGAATTAGCTTTGGAAAATAATTGCCACTTGTTTTAATTTTTTTTTTTTTTGACATTTTAAAATGATTTAGTAATAATTATATCCCAGTAGGATTGTTCTTGGAAATGAGTGGAAGGTTTTTTTTTTTTTTTTTTAAAGAACCATTATTAATATAACATGAGTAGGCTCCTGGATTTTGCTTAATGTGTCAAAGATTAGCTATGTTCAGTGGTGGGATTCAGCCAGTTCGCACCACTTCGGCAGAACCGGTAGCTAATTTTCAGTTGCCCAGGCCCAAAATAGACTTCTGGAAGCGGCATCCACACAAAGAACCAGTTGTTCACATATTTGAATCCCACCACTGGCTATGTTCATTCTGACACACACATTTTAATGGACAACAGTTTTATTTTCTCACACTTCATTGTTTTGAACAGAATAATGTATAGCTGAAGTATTTTTCCTTAGTCACAGCAGTTGACTTCGACCAACCTTGGAAAGGCTAAGCAGGACTGTGTAAATGGTAACTGCTGGGATGGGAAACCATCAGGAATGCTGTAGGATAGACTTGGATGCTAAAAACTGTTTCTTCCATACTGTTGCCAAGAGCTCCATGCCTGGATACCATTATTTTGCTTTTAGGTCAGCTTTCTGAAGCTCTGGGTTGGATCTATATGCAGTCTTTTGATAGAAGAGCTGTAGAAAAAGTACACACACACACAAACACACACTTCAAACTGTACGCAGTTGGAGATAAGAACAGTGAAATTCAAATTCATGTGCTCTCTTTTTGCTGCATCATGAATGCAACATAAGAAACCACCTTTCTTTGGGCCTGCTTGCAATTCTTATTCCCAAATAACATCTTAAAGTGGCTTAGCAGAAAGCTAGCTGCAAAAAAATTCAAATGAAATCCATTTGAATTCATTGTGTTTAAGGAAAGCTAAGAAGAGTGAGACATTGGTTTTCCACCGTTTGAAGCAGCTATTTTTAGTCATCCTTTTTTTCCCCTCCTCATTATTCATTTGCTGATGGTTATCTTTAAGGGCATTGTGAGAGGCGATGTGGTGCTGAAAAGTTTGTTTGTTTCTCTTGGTGGACAGCCAGGGCATATATGAGTTTCTAACTTCTTTTAGTAGAAAAAAAGAGAGATTCCACTATCCATAAAAGGAAATGCATGATAAAAGCTTAAAAATAGGAAGAATACTGGTATTTCCTTGACCAAATGAAATGTTTTTCATAGTTGGCTTATGAACCTTGGGAATGTAATACGGCAGACCACTGTCAGCTTAGCCTTAAATGCATGTCTGCGATAATTTGCAAATTGTACACTGTGTTTTGGTGTCTGAAAAAACTTTGTTCTAAAGGCTGGTCTGCATTAATTTATTGAATCTAGTAATGAGGCGCCATCCATGCTGACTGTATCCTGCATTTTTTAACAGTAGATTCTTCTTCGTGTGCTCTGTAAATATTTTGGCATACCTATTGTGTCTTTCTTGACCTTTTCATGCAATAGATTAAAATAAAAGGGGGAGGAGGAATGTTTTTCTTTTACATTTCACGTCTCCAGTTCACATAAATGTTTCCTTCACACTTCAATAAAGAGAAGTCTGACTTAAACATGCTAAGACTTCAGTCAGGCTATTCATATTGAAGTTACATTAACCCTGTTTGTTGCCATAAGCTAAGACTGAGTTTCTGATATTGTACTGGATTAGGAGCTGAGGTTTACTTAGCTGCTTGCCTGCCATGGCAGTAACTCAGGGAAGTATATTTGTTATTTCCTCAGTTCTTTTAGTTGCATGGTTACTGTTCTTGGTATTCTTGTATCTATAGTAGCAGTAGATCTGTATGTTATGTAAATGCTGATGTCATAATGAACATTTTTATATGAATAGTTATATGCATGTGATTCTAATTCATTCAAGAGAGAATTTAAAACATAATGTCTTAAGGTGCACCAAAACCCCAGCCACCTACCATTTCTTAAATCATGGTTTGAATGCAGTCTGGGAATCCTGCCATTAAAATGGAATCTAAAATAATTGAAAACTGCTATGAATCTTTCAATTATTTAAGAAATATATTAAAATAAGCATGTCACTTGCATTTCCCTCTAACACACGGGTGTCAAACTCACTGCGTCATATGACGTTTTGTGACATATCATGACTTTTTTGCATTGCCGGAGCTGGGGTGGGTGCGACGCCCCTGCTCTAACACAATATGAGGGCCCTCTTTAAGGGTTGTATGAGGACTTCATGATGATGCTGGATTGTTTCAATGTATTTGGATGACTAAAGAAACTTTAGTAGCTTATTAGTACCCTTTGTAAGTAAGGAGACAATAAACCAAAATGAAGAAAAGGCTATACATGAGAAAGGAAGAGGGAAAGATGTTTGCTTAGATCAGGGCTCTGCAAAGTTGGCAACTTTAAGGCTTGTAAGATTTATGGACTTCAACTCCCAGAATTCCCCAGCCCAGCATGGTTAAAGTCCACAAGTCTTAAACTTGCCAGCTTTGCAGGCCCTAGATTTAGATCGCAAGAAAAATCAACTTTACTGATTGGTAACCCTGAAGACAATTCCACAGTGAATTTCTCAGCTAGATACTTTGTGGTTTTTTTCTATCTTGTTAAAAAAATTGTTTTCAAAGATGTTTCAGTCTTCAATACCTGAGTCTTCTATAGATAAAAGTTTCTCTTTGGACTATCATGTTACAGAAGAGCCTTTCTCAATCGGAGGCTCTTAAGACACAGTTACATTTCCCAGAATTCCTAATGACCATTTGGAAATTCTGGGAATTGCAATCCCAACGCATGGCATTGTTATAGAAAGGCTATTCAATATGTTCCCTGAATGTGAATTTCAGGTCTGCGAGAGCCCATGATGTCTATTACATAACCTTCCACGTATGTTATGGTTAAGTGCTAAAGCAAACACTCTCAGACAACCCAAATATCTTTTAAACATATGCTTTCTTGGCTTGTATAGCTTCTTTGTTCTCTCTCAGTTGCGGATGGGACTTAAGGGAATTAACCTTTCCCATTTTCTATCAACTATTTGACAGCACTTCTGTAATATACCCAAAATTCATTAACAAATCATATAAGCAGTGATCAGGAAATCTTTTGCCTTAGAAAAGTAGTAAGCTTTTAAACAGTCTTCTGTGAATTGCTATAGCCAAGCATATGGTGGCCAAATAAAATTGTAATTTTTTGTGTGAGGTTTTTTTGTTTGTTTGTCATGCTTCTTTATTGTATTATAGTTTAGTTGCAACAATGGCTTAAATAACTAGCAAAAGGCAAGGCATTATTGCAAATTAGAAAAAGTAGTAAAAATTAAAATAACTTCATTTTTTTAAAAATCACTTTTTATCAATGTATTTCCATAATAAAGAAAGCTTATGAAAAAGGGAAAAGTAAACTCAAATATTTTCAGAAAAAGAGACCAACAGAAGCAGAAGATAATCTTTTTTTTTATTTTGTTTATAGGTTTCCCCCCAAGAATATTCCATACTTTTTGATCTGAAATAACAAGATGCATTAAAGTTGTATAGTATGGTTTTTATCAAATTACCCAGTACACATTATTGCACATTCTGTTGAATGAAGAATGGAATAATGTTAAAGATTGTTATTTCTACATATCCTAGCTATAACATTTCTGTAAGTTGTGGAATGGAGCTGCAGTATAAAAGTGCTGTAAGGTAGCTTCTTTATGTCCTTTACTGTAAGAAAAAAGTAACAAAAGATGCCTCATTTGCAAGTAAGGTAATCTAATCTTCCTCCCGAAGGTATTCTATGTTTTTAGTAGACCAAGTGAGATTATCGCTTGAGTATTTTATCTTGATTCTTTGGGCTAATGATGCTATTTTAGTGAGCAAGTCTCAAGCAAGGCAATGACACAATTTTGGCTTTAAAAATACAGATCCATTGGGAGTTGGATATTTGTTCCATGAGTGCTTCTGTTCTGATTGAGAAAGTAATTTGTTACAAAATATGTTCCCTCCACCAGTTCTTCTCATTTGTGGTGGAGTTTTTCCTTTATGAGATCATCTATCATGCTATAATGCATGATTTATTACATAAATCATGTAAATAGCTTTAAATAAGCCAGGGCTTAATATGGGGGTGAAACCAGTGACTGTTTCAGAAATTGCAAGGTACAACAATCAGTTGCATGTCACTTCCTGCCATATGATAGCATCCCCTTAAATTGTATGTTGTTTCTGTGAGAAGTCATTTCTAAGTTACGTATTAAGGTGAGCAAGTTGAAGCATTCTGCATTGCCCTTTCACTTAACCCAGTATTGATTATTTGATGATGGTCTCTTGTCTGTGCTAAAGAAAAAAGTACATGATATAAGGTGAGATTGCAGTAATTATTTCCAGATTTGTCAGTGTGGTGCAGATATCCTGAATGACCTTGGTGTGTTACTTTTCTCTCCTCTGGTATGCATCTGTTCCCAAGCCTCTTTTAAGTGGCAGACTGGTATCTAACTAGAAAACATTGCCTTTTTTGGGAATTTTGTGAAACTGTCAGCTGAATCTGAGAAAGAAAAAGTGGCAGTTTACATTTTTGTACTTTGGAAGAGGAAGAATGACTAAAGAAAAAAAAGCAGTTCACATTTTGATCCTGTTGTAAAATATTGTGTGTGAAGGAAAACAAGATTTTTCTGGTTTTCTGATTTAGCTCCTATATTGATGCAAAATTGCTGAGTGGTAGTTTTAGTTTTAGTATTTTATTTTATTTTATTTTATTTTATTATTTTATTTATTTTATTTTATTTTATTTTATTTTATTATTTTATTTTATTATTTTATTTATTTATTTTATTTTATTTTATTTTATTTTATTTTATTTTATTTTATTTATTATTTTATTTTATTTTATTTTATTTTATTTTATTTTATTTATTTTATTTATTTTATTTATTTTATTTTATTTTATTTTATTATTATTATTTATTATTTTATTTTATTTATTTTATTTATTTTATTTTATTTTATTATTTTATTTTATTATTTATTTTATTTTATTATTTTATTTTATTTTATTTATTATTGTTGTTAATATTATTGATCATTACACAAGCAGATGTTCAGACTGGATTTGGCATTATTATTATTATTATTAGTATTTATTAGTATTATATTTTAGTATTAGCAGTATTAATATTAACTAATCTGATGCTTGCTTACTTTGTGAACATAGTATCAGACTTATTTAATATATTTTATTCCTCATTTTAGATAACTGTTTTCTCTTATTTTCCTTGTTACTTATATGACAAATATGTCTGCAAGTCTGTCATATTTTTTTTTTAATGTTAAAAGCTCTTGAGCAATTTACTTTTTCAATAAGTTTCAGTGGCTGGATTCTGGTATCGCATTAAACCCCAAACTCCTTGTTTGGTTTCAACTGCTTATTTATACTATGGTTTATGGCTTTGTGTGTTGTGCAAATCCAAGTTTGTGCATTTTTCATTTAGCTTCTTCCATTGTGTTTCTTTCATTTAGCTAAAATCAAATCATGACATCTTTCTTGGGGGGGGGGGAGGCAGTGGATATGCATGACCATAACAAAACAACTTAAATAAATTAATTAAGGTGATAGAATTTCACTTTCTCAGGGAGGCTTAATAAGATTAAGCTTCTGCTTATTCACAGAGTTCACTTTCTCAGGGGTGGAGGACAGAAGCAGTTAAATGGAGAAGTTGTGTGGAGGTGAAGGTGTCTTTCTTCTCAAACTAAGCAGGCAGAGATTTCTTTGCCTCAGATAAAGCTATGGCAATAATTTTTGCTCCTGCAAGTTACACCACAACTTTTGTTAATTTTCAGATAACCATCAGGATTCAGCTTTTGTGTTTGTGTGTTGGAAAAAAATCTTCTGAAGTGTAGCCAAAAAGATACATGTATTTCCAAATACTTTGCTTTCTCTTCCTAACCAACTTCTTTCCTTGTAACAGAAGGCTGCTGAGATATCAACCTCTGGATTTTATTGCACAATAACGTTTCTGGATGCACACACATTTGATGATTTTTGTGTCATTAGTTACCTATCACAGATTTCTGAAGTGTATTCTTTAAAAGCATATCTTGAAAAAAGTGTGAAATAGCACTCAACAAACACTGGAGTCCATCTAACCCCTTTAGCCTATTAATGTTGTGTTTTTCATGTAGAAACATACAGATCTTTGGATCCTGTTGTAGATCTGTTAAAACTAGTGGGACAAATTTGTTGTGCCCAGACAAAATCCAGAGTCCATATAACATATTTTTGTAATTATTGGTGATGTGTTATTAGAACTCTTCTAATTTCTCATTGCTCTGGTTGGTTGTATTAAGATAAACTAGTGAGCAGAGGTCATTGTACATCAATTTTGGGGGAGGGAGTTAGGATAAATTGCTTGGTGTGGAATTGAACTTAATCATAATGCCAAACTTGCCTCTGACCTAAAACTTCAAGTTAGTAATTATTCACTTGTATAAGATTGAAATGTTTAAAAAAACTTTTTTAATGCACATCTCTATACATAGTTTGGATTCTTTTTTTTTTTTAAATGTACCAAATATATTTAAACATATTTCTTCTGATATATAAGTTACTGCAATACATTGTGTACATTTATATCATCATGTTGTGGTAATGTATATATAGCAGTTCAGATCTGAAACACGTTGTTTATTGAATTCATTATTGTTTTTTCCTGCAGTGTAAGAACCATTTAATTTTCTTTAGAAGGCACTTATCTTACCACAAATGTTATAAACCTGATAGGAATTAATGAAATAATGAATACCAGAAGTGTCATTTTTGGAAAAATAATCTTGTGATTGGTAAGCCTATTCAACACAAACTGACTTTTCATGAAAAGAAAGATAAATGTTATTTAATGCAGTGTTATAAGCTGGCCTTTATATATAAATAAGCTGAACAGGAAATAAGCTGGATGTTTGAGAGAAGATAACAATCTGTATATGTTGCAACTGGTCTGCCTTATTCAGTTTTTTTAGTATTATGGAGAGTAAGTGGATAGTTTCATAAATGGCTAGAGAATATTGCTATGTGTACTTTTTAGATTAAGGAGATAAAGCTATTCAATTGCAGTTTTTAATAAACATTGTTTATTGAGATTATAAAATACATATACCAGTTGATGTGTTTTTATGATTTGATGACTGTTGTTAGCTCTCAAGTGCAGCAGAGAGACTGGATAATATCCAGGTCTTATGGATGTTCTTAGCTTCCAGTGGGTGTTTGGGGAGTTGTCCTGTCACTGCATGGGCAGCTCTGCGTGATGTCTGGTTGATCTGTGAAAGAGAGTGTTCAGTAGGGTTGATCCTCAATGACTTCTCTTGGGCACCAGCTATAGGGATTCCTTGATTTACTGAGTTATTGAGGGAGATGAACTGCCAAAGAAGTGACAATAGTACAAGACTAGGAATGAAGATTATCAGAGATGGAACAAGGACTTATTTAGGTCTACAACATGATATAGTAAGGATGGTAGATCGTCAACACATCTTTGCACATGATATATTTGCAGCATTATTGAAAGTGTCCCCCTTTCTAGCCTTTGTGGATAGTTAAGAGAACCCAAGCCTTCATACATAGAATTCTCCCACTTTTCCTCAAGCAGCTATCAATGAGGGAGATAGGGAAAAGAGAGAATGACTACTTCTAGACACTCAGTAAGTTTTTGAGTCCAATTTAAGGTGTTTCGACCTTTTCTGCTTTCAGGACTGTCTTTTCCTTGAAGAATCTGCTTGCCCTGTGTGATTTAGCAGGGAAGAAAAGGATCAGGAGCACTGACATCCTTTAGAAAAGTAGTAGAGAGTGTCTTCTTTCCAAAGACATTTAGGCAGGGTTTTTTTTGGCACAGTGAAATACAGAAATTGCAGATTCTGATAAGGTATTGTCTAGTGATGAAACAGGCAGAAGGTTTTTTTTTTTAATGTCCAGCATAAGGTTGCTACTTTAACGTGCACACTGATCTACACTGGAACGCTGTGTCCTCAATTCCAGGAGGGTCCACTTATGATATGAATCATCTCTCTGTACAAAGTGATGGAATCTAAATACCAAAGTCTGTTGAAATGCTGTAATCAGTAGTACTGTATATAGAATCTGAGCATGTTTCTGCCTGGGCTTGTTTTCTAGTAATAAAAAATCTACTTTCTGGTTCATCTAACAAAAGATAAGAATTTGGGGAAGAATTCTGAGAATTCCTCTTTTTTAAAAAAAAATCTGAAGGCAGTTGGATTAATCAGAAGCAATTCTGCCTTCATATACAACTTTCTTATCCTCAAAAATGAGTTGATTATAATAGAGTAATGTATTGGAAGAGGGGTTGGAATTGTATGCAGTTCACTACAAAACTCTTGTGGGTGTTTCAGTGCCATGCAATCTTATTTGTGAATCTGATCATAAAACTCCATATACCTGTGCAAATGTCTCTATATGTGCAGTGAGGTCTGTTGAAGAGCTTGTGAACTTTGAGAATTAAAGCTAAATCTAGAATTTAATTATGTAGCCAAGCTGAAACTTAATCTGTAAGGCAGTGTGTAAAAGTGAGCTGCCAGCGTGCTAGGGCTCAAAATAACTTTTGCACTCTAGCCTCTTTTATAAATTATTGGTGGAAGTAGAACCTATTGATTGGAATGGGCATTTGGGACATTATTTGTTTTTAAACTTTTCATATATATATGAAGAGAGAGTGACAAACAGTTTTGTGTGGTGGTTAAGGCATCAGGCTAGAAACTGCAAGACCTTGAGTTCTATTCTACCTTAGTCACAAAACCAAATTGCCCTAGGAAGGAGGCAATGGCAAGCCACTTCTGAAAAATCTTGCAAAGAAAAATACAGGGAGTTGTCCAGGCAGTCTCTGAGAATCCAACATGATTGAACAGATGTACAGTATTATCATATATCAGAACTTGTGTCAATTTTAAGGATTAATACGTGTTTAATGTAAGCTTCCCTTAACCAAAATCCTCTAATATTAAGAATAGTACAAATCTGAAAGCAATGGATTAATTATTAACGTTTTGACTACTCTAGTATTCTGGGATTTTACCACCCCGTTTGATAGGATTGAGTGCCAATGATAGAGGTTCTTAATATTTTCTGTAATTTTGGAGTAAGGGAGGAAACTCTTAATTTTTTCACAACCACCCCTAAAAATTGACTCTCCAAAGGTTTGGCATGCAAATTTGCTTTAGCTGCTAGGAAAACTTTCCAAGTGCAGAGATTACCTAATATAAACCCTCAAATTGCTGGGTACGACATTTTGAAGAACTAATAGAAAGCAAATGCTTTTTACCTTCCTTCAATCATGCAAATACCCTTTAAAGTTAGAGTTCAGGATGAGAAGGAAATAGGCTTATCTGGATAGTCAAGGGTGATCCTTGAATTCATGATGGCACCCAAGTGCTGTGGATGATTGTAGTTTCCTGTGTTTACATCCTTAGAAAAGAAAAAATGTGCCTCTGCCATGGTCTTGGTGTGGAGAGCAAACTGTTTTCAGCCCCAAATCCATTCCAGCTGTGTCTGAGTAGGCACAGGGTTACATTAGGAAAGTAGCTAGGTTTCCATTGGCTTAGATTTTAAAAGCTGGTCATTCTGCATGTCTCTGGAATTTGTTGTTTTTCCCCCCAAAATATCAGGACTGATGGTAAGCCACTTTTGAAACTCTGATGGTTTGAAAACAGAGATGTGGTATAGCTGTCTGCAGTTGAAAACACCAGATAGGTCTACTAATCCCCTTTTGTGTGCTGAAGGAGCTAATTGCGATACTTATGTCATCTATAATTGCTACTTCAACTTCTCTATATCTCCTGAGGTTATCCTTTGGCTTGCATACTCTGTACAGTGACTGGACTTATAACTGGACTTACAAGTTTGAAGATCAGCTGCAAGCATCATTTAGTGTTTAATGCTCTCAAGGGGATTTCTTATTGGACTTCCTCCAGTTCTTGCAAGTAAAATACTATATAAATCTGTGTACTGCATTGTAGATTAAAAACCACAATTAAAGGATTGTTGAATAGGTATTTGCATACATTGACATGCTTGACATTGGGCAGTTACTGTAATGGAGCACCACAATTTTTGATTATGCAGAATCAGAATAGCCAGGTTATCTATCCCTAGGTTAGTAAGTGGCTTCATGATTCTAAACTATTATATTTTCCACTGTAAATGAAGGCTGATGATTATTCTCATCATTGTCCATATGGTTTTGCATCCTTCCCAAACTTTTCTCCAATCAGTATGAATTGACCTATGCTGGTTGGGATAATTGTTTTGTTTAATGGCAGGTTCCAACTTAAGGATTGCTGTGGATTTTATTCAGATATAAAGCTGTTCCTATTCTTTTTGTTCTAATGTCTTAACATCCTGTTCCTTTGTTCTAGCTTTATTATCTTTTTGAAACTACCCGCTTCTCTTTCACTTTTAAGCTTTTCCTGTACTTAACAACTGTGTAATTTCTTATTGTCAGTTCTGCTGCATTAAATGCACAGTTTTGCTCAGTTTTCCAAGACAGGATTCCTGGTCTTTTAAAAACTTGTACTGAAGTCAACTTACAACTGCCACTCCTTAAGTGTTTAGAACTAACATCTCTATCACTCTTGAAGCTAATTAGTATAGGAAGCTTATATTGTCAACAAGAAATTGAAATTAAGATGCATTGTGTATGCATAAAACATGCTATGAGATGTGAATGCCAGAAACAGCTCCAGGACACATTAGTCATTTGCATGTCAACTGAACGCAAACTTCTAAGCTTCTGTGTTTCATCACAACGTGTCCTGTCCTTTGCCTCTTTGAACTTTTCTTTCAACTAATCTTGTTTTTCAAGTGAACCTTCCCAACTTGTAAAAACTAGTAGTTTTTAATTAAAAGGGTTGAAACCATTTTGTCTACAATTTACCCAATTCTGTAATAGGTAATTGAAGGGTCAAGCTTTGCAACAGCATAGTTTCATTTATCAGTGTGTATCATTAGGTGTAATTAAAAAAAAATCATACTGTGTATAAAATGAAGGAAAAGTCTCTCTCTAGTTGATCTCAACTCTTAGTAACTTCATGGATCCATCCATGTAGTTTTCTTCCCATGCTTCTTCTAGAAAGCTTTTTTCTTCTGATTTTTCAGTGCTAGCTTGCAATCCCAGTGGTCTCTCAAGGAATCTCACTCAAGTACTGATCAGGCCTGACCTTGCTTAACCTCTGAGTGCAAACAACGTTGGTCAGCATAGGCTTAAAATGGAATTGCATATCTTCATTTCACTTTATTGTGGACATCTCGCTGCATGAACCAGGCCTCAATGTTAAGCCCTAAAGCCCTTATTTAGGGAGGCATAGCATGTCAGAACAGAAACTGTACTTATTATGTTTAAAGCAGATTTAGCATATTGTATGAATCCCAATGCTAAAAGTCGTGTTGGAAATCTGGGCTGATGCCAGGAAAAAGGGTCTTTTTGTATTTACATTTTTCTTTTATACAGTATTGAAGATGAAAATGGAATGTTTTCAAAATTGAAATATTACCTTGAAATCAGCCTTACTAAATTAAGTTGGGTTGACATAGGATGAGGAATAGCTTTATTTCTTTGATCTTATAATCTGAATTGAGTTGTTTTAATTTTTCTATTACAGCAAGCAAGAAACTGGAAGATGAATAAGATGACATTGGGACTAAAATGGTATAGGATTGGAATATAACATTAGCAATATCAAGGTTATGCTTCCTTGCTTAATTTTTCTTATTTTAAAGTAAAAGACTTAACATTTTTTTTCTTAACTTGGTAAATTAATTGTATAACAGTGAAGTGATAGGCCAATAATGGTTAAAGTGTCAGGCCAATTCCTGCTAGAAGGTGGCAGTCATATAAATTTGTTTAATACATTTTTTTTCACGATATAGCATCACAGTGATATCATTCTAATACCCATAACTATTTGGTCATTTTTTTGTTCTTGGCAGAACAGACACCAGCCTTGTCAAAACCTGAATCTATTGTCTGTCATTGTTTTATTGTAGTTACTTATTATATTGCTTGAAATATTTTTTTCTTTTTTTGCCTTGTTGCTCAGCATTAAAAATTCCTTATGTTGACAGCTGGTTTAAACTGTTGATATGTTTGGGGGTTTTCCAATGAAAATGCTTTTTTTTTTTTTAAATTTAAGTGCATATTGTAAGCTTTGTATATGCCTAGCATATTCAAGTATGCACATATAAGAGTGTTTTGTATTGCAAACCCTTTTTTAAAATTAATTTATTTATAGCATTTGTCTAGCCGTGTGTTAGCTTATTATCCAACTCTGTATGGCTCCCAATCAAAAGTTAAAACGGCACAAAAGCCATATTAAAATTATAAAAACTAAGCCCATTAGAAACGAAAACCTGGCTCCCAGTTAGACTTCTGATGTGCAGTCTCCTTTTTTTATCCCAACAGTTGGGGAGAAGCCAGCTCTTCAAAGCTTTATGGAAGAAAGACTAAGACCGCAGAGGCCTGCCAAACTTCAGGGGAAGAGTGCTCCCACAGGGCAGGGCTTGCCACTGAAAAAAAAGATGGCAATATTATTTAGGGAAGGGACTATGAATAATTTCATGCACTATTGAGAGTTATCTTTCCCAATATATACACAGTATGTGAGATTGCATAAAAAGAGGATACAGAAATACTTTACATTGATATACAGGTACGATCACAGTTGAGCCCCAAACCCCTGTGGTTAAGCAAGGCAGTTGTTAACTGAGTTGCATCTAAGTTTTTGACCTTTTCTGCCACAGTTGTTCAGCGAATCAGTGCAGTTGTTAAGCGAATCATGCAGTTGTTAAGCGAATCTGGCCTGCTCCATTGACTTTCCTTGTGGGAAGCCAGCCAGGAAGGTTCCAAATGGCGATCACATGACCCCAGGACAGTGCAACTGTCATAAACACAGTTGCCAAGTGCCCAAATTTTGATCGGGTGACTATGTTGATGCTGATGTGGTCATAAGTGTGAAAACCGGTCATAAGACACTTTTTTCAATGCCATTGTGATTTGGAATGGTCACTAAACGAAAGGTTGGAAGTTGAGGACTACCTCTATAAATCCGCCCCTCCCATTAAATAAAAATTGTATAGTACTTTTGGTTGAGAACCAGTGTGATAGTGATTAAGCTATACTCAGTTGACAGTAGGAAACCTAGTGTCTAGTCTTTTCTAAGCTGGGCTTTGAGCCAATTACTCTTTCTTGATAGAGTAGTTGTTAATGGGGAAAAATTGGAAGATGGAGTGCTGTCTAAAAACTAAATAAACCTAAAAACTAAATAAACCTGCCTTTGAAAGTTCCAAATTAAATATACTTAGCTACTTTCAGGCAACATGCAGAACTGTCCACTGTGGTCTTATTCTAGCCTCACGTCCTGTTTTGCACTTGTGAGAAGCATAAACAGCTCTTAAGTGGTCATTGATTTTGGACAATATGATAAATATTAATATCTGGAATTTGATTATTATGGTTATTATGCTGCTCAATAGTGGCTACACTGGATATTTGATGGCTGCCAGTAATCTATTTGTAGTCCCTGACTTACAAATCTGCTGTGGCCAGATTTAAGATCTCTTTGTCCGGCAGAATATTGTCACTAGAATATTTATTTTTGACTTATCAGATAATGATATATGCTAGAACCACTTACTCAGAGCAGTTTATAGCCACGTTTAAATAAAATAACAGTTGAAAAGTGAATTAAAGCAGAAGTTTTATTTTTTTAAGAAGTTAAACTACCTGATCTATCATGCATGGAGGGCTTCAGATTAAGTTCAGTTAATTTAAGTTATAATTTGAGAGAGAGAATAAGAATATGCTGGCGTTCTACTCTGATAAGTACTAAAGGCAGCCTAAAAGAAAAAAGAAATCCAGAGTACAAAATGTTAAAAATACATCAGAAATTGCAAAACATCTGTAAATATTTAACAAAGTTCATAAAAGGTGTGTCTTACAGACTTCCTAAATACTGAGAATGCAATTCCCACAGAATGTTTTCCATTGTCTAAGAGCAATTCACGAAAAGAAGACAGAGAGTCTTTGATAGCAGGGACAACTTTAAAGGGACTTTCCATTGGATCTTAACACCTGGGTGGATTTATAATATGAGACACTCTGGTCTAGCGGTTAAGGCACCAGGGTAGAAGCCAGAAGACCATGAATTCAAATCCTACCTTAGCCATGAAAACCAGCTAGGTGACCTTGAGCCAGTCATTCTCCCTCAGTCCAACCCACCTCACAGGGTGTTTTTTGCGGGGAAAAGAGGAGGAGAAAGAAATATTAGGTATGTTCACTGCCTCGAGTTATTTGTAAAAATGATAAAGGCGGGATACAAATAAATAAATAAATAAATAATGCACGAGACACTTCTTTTAGAGTTTTGGACTTAAAGAACATTATAAATACCTTGAATTTCCCCCTTAAGTAATTGGCCATGGATGCTGATTTTTTTCAGTAAAGAAACCGTACACTGGTTAGCCACCTCACTGTAGGATTTTGCATGAGACACAACTTCTGGACCTGTTTCAAAGGCAGCCCCTTGTAGAAAAGGATCTCTGAGTAGACATCTTCTTCCCAGGGAACTGGAATCACCCTAAGTAAGTTGAATTTCAGTCCATGAAGTCAATCTCCTATTTTGATTGCTATCTCAAAGCTGCTTTTTTTTTTCCCAAAAGGTAACTGGACTTTCTTGTTGTTGTTTTTTTCTTTGAAAACTTTTAGTTTCTCATCCAAGAAGCTTCTTTAGTTCAGTTCACTTCCCCCCTTCAGTTTTTCAGCCTTTTGGAAAAGCACCTTTGGGACAAGCATGACCTGGATGACTGAGAATCTCCGTAGACGTTTTGATTGCTAGGTAGAAGCAGAAGCAAAGTGCTAGGGATATCAGAGACATCTGGAGCCATGGCTTTTCCAGGAAGAAATCCCCAAATATGAAATTAAAAAACAGAACAAAGCTCTTCTAATACTGAGCATCTTAGTAACAAGATCAGATCAAGGGAGAAACAAACCAATTTTTCTTAATAATGCCGACATTAAAGCCTTCTTCAAAACCCTCTAGACAGCAGTTGTGGTTTTTATTTATCTAAACATGCTCCTTTCAAAAATATGCTAAGTAGCCTTTAATGTATTATTTTGATACCCTGTTTAAGATCATTTTATCTTCAAAGGAGCTAAGCGCAAACAGTTGCAAAACCTGCATGTATATCAAGAGCTGCTTTTTCTTTCTTTTTGGACCATTTCTATGTCCTGTATATGTCCCTACTTTTGATAGGATTTATGCCATGTCATTAATTCAGTAGTAATGAGTGCCTGAAGTATCATTACTAAAATCTGTTCCTACTGAGGATTTTTAATTCATCCAGGTATTTTTGAATTTGGTGACTTCTTGCTTCAAAAATATACATCTGGGATGGACAGCGGTATCCACTTTTAGCTTTCAGCAGTCCTGATTAACATGGTGAAAGATAGATTTGATGCGAGTTTGTACTGAAAAAATAAGTTGAAGGTACAATTCATGGACAATTGGACCAATTCATCAACGTTATGGGGGTCAGTTGTCATTAGTCTTGCCGACATTATGACTGCTTCTAAAGGTCATCTACTGGGAGACTAGTAACCTCTTGGTACAGTTGGTCAGCTGATGTGAGAACAGATTGCTGGACTAGATGGATCGAGGTCTGATCCAGCAGGGCACTGCTTATTACTTATGTTCAATTGTAAATCTTTCATACATTGAAAGTAGGTGAATACGAATGCTTTTTTTAAGCCATGTATAGGATTAGTTTTTAAAAATTAGCATGTCCTAGCTTGTCTAATATACCTCCCATTTTTATACAAAAGCTTCATATTATAACCCCGTTTTTCTCCTTCTCTGCAGCCTATTCCACTCAGGTTGCAGGTCACAATAATTTTGTCAGCTTTTTTCAATAGAACTTTCAAAGGCTCATTAGAAAAAACAACTTGACAATATGTTTCCTAGGAAAAGTATATCTTGAATTTTTTTGACAAGTTGCTAGTAGTGTCCTTGTTAGCTACACAACGTGCTTCAGAATGCAGGCATTTGCCAAGAGAAAGTTGGGTTTTTTAGTTGTAGGAAGGCAATGCAGGATTCTTGCAGGAATGATCTACATTTTGAAGCCCAGGGATGCATATAGAAAATTCTTGAATGGTTCTCCATGTCTAGGAACAATAAATAAAAGATCTAGAACAGTAATTCATGTAGAAATTAGATTAGGCTAGAATCTTAGGCAGAGGATTAAATCTGAATTGGACAACCTGAGTTCTCTTAGCTTTGTGGGTCATTTGTATGATCACATTTGCAAAAACTGAAAATAGATTTTTGGCATTTTTGATGGGAAATGGATAAACTAGAGTGTAATTCCTGAAGCAGATATATTGCAGTCAAGCAAGTCCAAATTCTGTCTCCACATGCGGCTGGCTCTCCCCTCTGTCTTCACTGCAGCTCTTGACCATAAAGATTTGCCTCACACAAGGCAGAATATCAGACTGCTAAGTCTGGCATCATTCCCTGAAGAATATATGGGATCTCTATATAGTTTGCCATGAACGAAGTAAAAAAAATTATAAAGCTATAAATGAAATAAATAAAATTATCTCTGTCCAAATTGTGAAATAGTATAAATTTGCTAGACTACACAGAATACACAAAAGTAGATAAAGGTTTTTTCCCCTTTTTATTTGCATACTGAATTACATGGCACAACAAAGAAAATCACTAATGTGACTCCCAGATACATGTTACTTGAAGCTACATTTTCTGGGCAGTGTTACCTGACTATAAATTTATGTTAGGTAGCTTGGCAAGAAGAATGTACGAAGAGTATTTTGGAATCCGTATTATTGTAGACTGACATACTATGGCATGGTATGTATCTAATGACATTTACAGTACTAGCAAATGTCATGTACATTTGGGCTTTGGGCTCAGGCAGTCTTGCCCAACAGTAAATATATTGCAGTGATGCAGTATCGAAGCTATGAAATACCCAAACTGGCAATATCCTATGTCTCCCGTCCATCTGGGAAGCCAAATGCTTTCTCAGCTGATTTGTTCATTAGTGACTCGTTAAGAATCTTTGACGTGTGAAAAGTAGTGCCTTACGACAAATCAGGAAGCTTGAATATCAATAAGCCTTGAATTGTAGTTCTGATTAGCTAACACTCTTTGCCAAAAAAAAAAAAAATGTTGTAGAACTTTCAAATGCTCATAGCTATTAGAGTTGTCCCTTTGAAAAAGATATTTGATAAATGTCAGCAAGTTGCTAAGGAAGAGTAGGGGTCCCAAGAGGCTCTTGGTTGATTTAACTCAGGGGTCTTCAAACTTGGTCCTTTTATGACTTGTGGACTTCAACTCCCAGAATTCCTCAGCCAGTGTGCCTGGCTGACGAATTCTGGGAGTTGAAGTCCACAAGTCATAAAAGGGCCAAGTTTGAAGACCCCTGACTTAACTACATAATCAGGTATATTAATGGGAGAGGAACAGTTTAAGGAACAGTGCTCAAATATTTATGCACACAGGTCTTATATAATCTTATGTAGAATAAAAATGCACATTTCTCTTAGACTTGAAATTAAAATTAAAATGTAAGAAATGTGAATTCCAAGTAAACTCAGCATTTGTTAGGTATGTAAAATACTTGGAATTTACATTTCTTATGACATTTTTATTTTGTTTCTAAGTCTAAGAGATGTGTATTTTAAGAGAGAAGTGAATTTCAATTCAATTCTTAAAATTCACAAGAATGAATAATTTCAGAGCTGTTTGACTGTAGGCACCCAATATTAAAGACAAAATAAATTGTTTTAACACTTGATACAGAAAATACACTTTTTTTGTCTTTCTTAATAACAATTATTAAGATTGGGGTATTGTGTGGCTGATGCTTCTCTACTTGAATTCTAACGTCCCAAAGCACTTTAGTGTCTTGATTTTCTATTACTTTATTACTTTTATCTATTTTGTGGTCCTACCAGTCCTTGCTTGCAGTATTTCTTGCAGGTATTCCAATGCTTCATTCTTGCTATTTTATAATGTCATTGTTTGTATTCAGTCTGCGATATGTTCTTGCAATAGCTAACTAGGTGGTCCACTGTTTCTTCAGCTTTGCTGATGGCATTTGCTGTCCGTTGCCATTTTCTAATACTGGCCTTGAATGCATTTGTTCTTAAGGCTTGGTCTTGTGTAGCCAGAGTTAGCCTCTCTGTCATTTTAATACTACCCAGAGCAGAATTCTGCTTTTATTCTTAATGATATTATTTTAGCATTAGATTGCACCTGGGTTTTTACATGGTTTGATCCTTTTCCGGGTCTTCAATAGTATCATTAACTTCCTTCCCTTCCCACAAAGGAATTGTTTTACACAAAGGTATTGGCAGTGGCAGTCCCAAACTGGAGCTTTGACTCACAAACATATAATTACTAATTGTTCCATTAGCTTCAGTTATGCCCAAAATACCCTCTTGGGGATAATTGCCCCCAGTTCATGAGCCACTGGCTTACAAGAAAAGAGTTGAAAGATTGGTGATGAAATTGAATCCACTGATTTGACTAGCTGTCCCTTTCTTATCAGGTTAGAAGAGGATACATGAGAAATAGAGAGTGGGTTCCCTATAAATAGCATTTGGCCGAGTTTACAGTATCTTCCATAAACTATTCCAAATCAGACATTGAGCATCTACCCTGCCAAAAAGCAGCATGTGCTCACTGAAAGGAACAAACACTGATAGCAGTAAATCTGAATGTGTTGTCACATGAACTTATTAGCCATGTCTTGTATATTTAGTGGTGTGATCGACACAATCATGTGAACGAGTTACTTTAAGTATTCCACAGTTTTCAAATGGATTAAAGTCAGTGTACTTCAAAAGCACAGAATCAGATTCATTTCAGACAGAAGGGGAAAATAACAGTACCTCTTTCAATAAGCAAAGTCCCAGCAGAAAATACTGTTAATCTGCTGCTTGAAGGTACGATTAAATGTAATGAACCTAAGATATATAAACGTAGTGGACCTAGGACAGTGGAATTTCAGGAAAATTGTCTTGAATATCACAGCAGTCCAGCAGTAGAAATAATTATCGAATGATTAGGGCAGTGAACCTTTTAGAGACCGATTGCACAAAAACCACCCCTGTCCCTGCTCCGCCGTGCCCGCTGGACCACCCACCATCTCCACGGCCCGCCACAGATCACCCAGGCAGCCCAGCAGCGCCATGGTGGCCACACCCTCCGCCCGTGCCCTGCAGCAGCATCTGCGCGTGATGGGGTGCAAGGGCGGAGTCTTGTCCCCACTGCCCGGCTACCATGTCCTTGGCTGCGCAGCATTGCATGGGTCGTGCCCGGGGGCAACTCTCCTCCGGAGGGCTTCTGGTGAGGAGGGGGCCATGGGAGGAGGCGGGGCTGGGGCAACGGTGCGTGTGCCCACAGAGAGGGCTCCGAGTGCCGCCTCTGGCACGCGTGCCATGGGTTCGCCACCACTGGATTAGGGCAACCTTTGGTAGAGGTTTTCAGGAACAAGTCAGTTGATGTTTTGACCTTGGACGTCTTGAATTAAATAATGGGAATCCCTTCCCCCCCCTGTTCTATCAATTCCTTTTAAGGTTGATAGCAACTAGACAAAGCTTATCTGCTTAATTAAATACGGGCCACCAAAATATTAACAAATAACACGGAGCATTGGATTAAGGCATACAAATCATTTGCATAATTATGACCATCATTTTCCTCTATTTTCCTATTGTTGACATCTCTTTGAGGCTGAATAAATTGGTGGTATGAATTCAGGTTCACCTTCTTTATGAAAAAACAGCAATAAGCCCTGAATGGCATGGAGAAACTGGATGTGGAAAAGGATTGTCTCACCTTAACAGAATTCAAATGGTGCTAGACTTGGAGGTTTGTGGACACGTACCTATTCTAGGCTGAGTCCTCCCTTGACTTCACCCCCAGGCTCTGTCTGCTCTTCTCCTACAGCTTGGCTATTTTATGTATTTGTGCACCAAAATGGAATGGTAGAAAGACAGCTCAGTTTTTTCTTATATAAAAGAAAGTATTCAGGCATGTGATGCAAACTGATTTAAATCAGCTTGGCAACATATCTTTTCTGATTATGGTTTGATTTTTATTTGGAGTCTGGACCAAGTCTAAAAACACCCTTTTTGGGTAAGTTAATGGATTTGTTAATGCCAAAATATGAACCATTTAGATATTTTATTAGCATGCATTTGGATGTACTAATGTTGTAAGTAAATAAAAAATATTTAAATGTGACTAGACATATGTGACATTCCTGTGGCCCGTATTCTATGTAATTCAGATTAGTTTGCTGTCTGGAGCTTTCTAGTGGCATCATGAATTGGAGCCCAGAAATGCAGAAAGAAGAACTTTAAGAAAAAAATAAACCTAATTTATAATCATGGATAAAGTACAAGTACATTGGCAAATGGAATCCAACATGAATCATTATTACATGAATGGTAGCTAAAACAACAGATATAATTGTTGAGCAATTGAACATCTTTTTTTCAAAACAAAGATAAAAGAGTTTTATTTGAATAGGATACAGTGATTACATTCTCACCAGTAGCTCCTGTGTCTCATTATGGCAGTATAATGTTTTTAAGTAAACAAAAAACACATGAACCGTGCTTGAAATTAGATAGGATAGTAGCCCATGAATGATATAGTAGGAAATAATCCCACATTGGCAATCTGCATGGAAAGGATAATCTGTTTTTTTCAAGTTTTCCTTTCATTTAAACTAGTGGGAAAATACCATTTTTTTCACTCTGTCTGGTTTGAATGAAAAGAATTAAAATAACTTTGTATTTTTTTGTATTGTACACATATAAGAACATGAGAAGATCAACTCAAGATCAAAGGAAAAGTATTTGAAATTGGACATTTAATTTAGATTTATTGTCGAAGAGATTTCGTTTTATACTTAGGATTTTGATACCAACTAAATGAACTGTTAAATGAAATAAAAATTTTATCTGGCTTATATCCTAAGATAAGTAAACTTAAAGGAATTTACAAAGGAATGCTTGCATTCCCTCAGCTATTCTTGTTCTATCTATAAATCTTCTCTTGAAGGTTACCTTTTGGAAGAAATATTGTGTCTGTAAATACCCTTAATAGAGGAGAAGATACATGTCCAAAATCAGACTTGGAAGTTTTATAATTACTTGGCTGAAAAAAATAAGGATGTTTCTGCACTTTTTCTTTCCCCAATACTGCAATCTGGTCCTCCTCAAACGTTAGTTCAGTTCAAGGACCTCCATGGAGAAACCATTACAAGATACAGTAATTATCTTCTGTGAGTTAATTCACATCTTAATAGCCAATTTCTACATGCAAGCTGAAAACATTTGGACTCCTTGAACCTTTTCTTAAACAACTAAGTTTGAATTGTCTAATTGGAATTTTTCCTGAACCCAGTGCAAAATAATAACATGTATTTCTGTTTATTTATTTGACATGCAAGTCCCACAATGTTATGTTGTGCTATACCAAATCTTGTGATAATTATATGATTACTATGATCAAATTGCACTTTATTTTATTCTGTGATATATTTTGTACATCAACTGTAGTTAATAAATATGGGCATTTTTTGTCTCTGGAAATCTACTACTGTGATCCTGATGGCATAGGGTTGACTTTTCTTAGGATATACATGAAGTTGTGAGTACCCACAGTAATAGACCTGCATAAGCTAGATGGTTGGGTTTGCAACAAGTTATATGTTTGTTAATACATTCATTTCCAATTTGACCATTATTGGTAACCCAGTCTCCTAGGTTTACTTACTGTTCTAAGACAAGAATTGTTTACTAAAATATCTTCTATAAATTTGTAATTGAAACTTAGTAACTTGGGTATGGTTTTCATTAGAAAGTTATGCCAAGATTATTAGTCCTTAAAATGTATGGAAATGCATTTTGTATTGAGTGACGTGTGATAGACGAACTGTGGCTTATTTATAACCCATAGTTGATTAGTTTAACATAGTAAATTAAGTAAACCAAGCTATATCATGTTTTATGGAAACTACAGTGGCTGGTTTCACCAAATAACCTTAGCTAGAACTGAATAGATTAGGTTTTGATTTAATACAACATTGGAACCTGGTTGACTTCATTTACTATTCACCCCAACTTAAGAGGATCTTATGCCTTTTCTATAGAGCAGATTCGCTATAAGAATACAGTATTTTTTATCAAAGTTTATTTCACTTTGAAATGTTTGTAATTCTAATGGCTCTAATGACTCCATTCTCAGAATGAAAATGAATAATACTTACATTACTATGATTTTGCAGTTGAGCGATGGAGGCAAAGCAGCTAATGCAAACGTCGGAATAGGTGATGTGGTCCTTAGCATTGATGGGATAAGTGCAGAAGGTATGACTCATCTGGAAGCACAAAACAGAATAAAGACCTGCTCGGGTAATCTGGTTATGAATCTGCAAAGGTAATTATCATGATTGTTGGCATTACCATGACTATTATTGAATAACATTACCTTAGAAGAAAAAAGCATGCATTCTTCTTTCCCGGAATGCTTATGCTTTTTTTCTAACCTTGATTGTATCCTTCGTTTGTAATAATGACAGCTTTATATGGCACCATCAATTTATTATTTAAAAAACAGTCGGACAGTTGTATGGTGCAAAATTGCAAGCACCTATGTTATACCACTTGCATCTATTTCCCAATCCTTCTATGGAGAACTAAAATGTCATCTAACCTAGCTTTATTCATAACAACTCTTTAAAACTTATTTTTTAAATCCTATATCCATTGCTCCCTTTTTAACTTACTATGAAAAATATATTTTTTAACATATTGTAAAAAAATAAGATTGGTAAACATAGACTCTTTTAAAATATTCTGCTTCCAAGTCTACCGGTATGTGTGACAACTATGAGAAAGCCTTCAATTGTACTCTTATTAGTTTCCTTCAAAATTCCTTTCTGTATTTTTAGCCAATGATTTGGTTCTGTCTATTAAGGAGTAGTGGTAGAATGCATTCCTTAAATACAGAATTTAAATTAATACTCTAAATGGAAGATCAATGTTTAATACTGTATGAGATCTCATCCTTAAGACTTGAATAATAGTATGAATAGATGCAATGAAGTGAATTATACATCCCAGTGACACTACAAACTATATCATTGGGAGTGCTTATTCCCAGAGGTTTTCTTTCCACCCCATTGATCATAAAGGATTACACAAAATAAAGTGCACTCAAGAAGGAAATACATCCACTGCAATATTTTTCCAAGAAAATCAAATGGACATTCATAATGAAGAAATGTCAACCTGACACTAGGTAAAGTCTCCCCCATTCAGAAAGTATCCATCAAGTTGCTGGGGAGAACAGTATGTGTCACTCTTAGGCTGTGACTTGATTAAAGTTGAAAGAATATTCATCTTCTGATATGTCAAGAAGCAGAAATAAAGTTTGATGATGTTGCAAAGATACACATATTACTAATATGTAGTACTAGAACTAGTACTAGGTGGAACCATGACCCAGGACAAACCTGATGTTGCCAGAGCAGAAATGTCAAGACAGAGACATTCTGGGAATCAGTAAATTGAAATAAATTTCAAATCCACTGCAGACTAGAAAAATATAGGAGAAATGAGGTAATTATCATTATATATACAAGTGACAGAGTTAGTGCTCAGATATGTTAGAATGATTAAAAAGAACGATAGCATGATCTCAAAAAATTTAGAATGATCTCAAATTTGATTCCAAGGCAAGCCCATCAGGTATCATGCTGATTCAACTCTTGTGTTGCACCTCCAGATGTGAGGAAGTGGAAGTTGAACTGTTCTATAGCAACTTGTCAACACCACACCCACAAAAACCACAGCATGTTCATTATATGAGACTGGATGCTAAAGTTGGAACTAAAGTAGCATCTGAAATAATGGAAACATTATGTTTCTATGTATAAATGAAGCAGGAGACAGGCTAATAGTTGTGCCAAGAAAATTTAATATTTATAGCAAATACTTTCCCCCCAACAACCTAAAGCTTTAATTGATGCACCACATCAACAGATGGAT
The DNA here is from genome assembly GCA_023970755.1 of Azemiops feae. Classification (NCBI taxonomy): domain Eukaryota; kingdom Metazoa; phylum Chordata; class Lepidosauria; order Squamata; family Viperidae; genus Azemiops; species Azemiops feae. The sequence goes on along the minus strand of JALGBA010003888.1, from coordinate 1,906,746 downwards.
GACACTAAAATAAAATTCATTATGTACCCTGCAAGAAAAATGGAAGAGTTTTATTAAGTCAGCAAAAACAAGATTTAGTACTGCCTGTGGTTCAAATCACACCACTAGATCTTATTTTTTTGCTCCTTGAAAAGATATTTTTAAGTTGTAATTTTGCAAGGAGTTTGTGATCTCAGGCTTCTTGAAAAATTACAACTTGAAGAAAATCATCAAACCAACATGATATGATGATTTCCCTATGAAAATGTATTGAAAGTAATAAATTTATAGGCTGAAATTTTAAAATGAAGCAAACCAAAATTCCAATAATAATAATAATAATAATGTTGGAAGGGACCTTGGAAGTCATCTAGTCCAACCTCCTGCTCAAGCAGGAAACCCTATACCATTTTGGACAAATGGCTGTCCAGTCTCTTCTTAAAAACTTCCAGTGTTGGAGCATTCACCGCTTCTGGAGGCAGGTTGTTCCACTGGTTAATTGTTCTAACTGTCAGGAAGTTTCTCCTTAGTTCCAGGTTGCTTCTCTACTTGATTAGTTTCCATCCATTGCTTCTTGTCCTGCCTTCAGGCGCTTTGGAAAATAGCTTGACTCCCTCTTCTTTGTGGCAGCCCCTGAGATATTGGAACACTGCTATCATGTCCCCCCTCGTCCTTCTCTTCGTTAAACTAGACGTACCCAATTCCAGCAACCATTCCTTGTATGTTTTAGCCTCCAGTCCCCTAATCATCTTTGTTGCTCTTCTCTGTACTTCTTATGGAAAGATGGGAACAGTAAAAGACAAATATTTAGGAAGAAGATAGAAAGAAGAGATGGTATGAATATATGAAAGAACTGTAGAAAAAGATGACAGATATAAATGATTACTGATTTAGGGCGGATCATTTTAGAAAATGAAATTAAATGGACCCTAGAAAGTGATGCTAACAATTGCCGTGATTTTATTAAATACTGATCAAATTGTTTAAAGTCTTTCAAAATGGTGCAGTTACAGTGCTTCATCTGATTTGTATGGTGTTCAAACTAGAGCAATGGTCTAGGGATTGGAAAAGAACAATTTAAATGTCAATACCAAGTATGGTCTCTGCTAAAACTATGAAACAATTGTACCTAATCTGGATGTTGTAGGACAGGGCTCGAGTGTACAGTGCAGACAACACATGGATGCAAACTGTCAGATGCTATATTCAGAAAAATACAGAGAAGGGAAATCCAAATAGAAATGTGTTCATTATTTACTGATTATACAAACACTTACATAGACCACAACAGATTGGATAGCCCTTAAAAACCTGGTTTACCAGATCACTTTGTTTGCCTATTGAACAATCTGCATGATGACCAGGAAGCATCAACTGGAATAAAGAACAACTAAATTGTTCAACATAGGGAAACACTGTATACTGTCCCCTTGTTCAATTAACATACATGCAGACTATATGATGAGAAATGCTTGAGTAGAAGAAACAGCAATTGGAATTAAATTGTCAAGAGAACAACTTCAGGTAGGCTGGATACTACTGACACTGGAAGTGAAGGAAGCCTAAGGAATCTCTGGTTGAAGATAAATCAAGAGAGTACAAAAACTGGTCTGATGTTCAATATTTTAAAAAACCTAAGATTCATCAGATAAATAATAGGATCGTTTGATCAAAAGTAATAATTGATCTCTTGAATCTATAGCCAGAGATTGTGTTGATCTGAAGCATGACTAAAACAGAGATTCCATATGGCAGTTCTTTGTATGAATCAATTATACAATCAATTACATATCAATTATTTAACTAGTCAACTACAATTCAGGCTGTCAAATATATACCTCACCAGAGGTATCTTCTGAAGCTAATAGATCATCTTTTGAAGTTAGTATTTTCAAGAAGTATCCTATGAAATTAGCACCTTAGAGATTTTTTTCTCTAGCATCAGGTACTCGATTCCCGAAAAACCCATTATCGCAACAAATAATCTTTATGGAGGAGTTTTAAACACATTCTTTCTGCTTTATTTCAACCATTGTAAGAATCCATTCAGTCTTCAATAATGAAGGATTTGCCAACCCCAAAATAAATGAATTCAACTCCATTCATTACATGTGATGCCCGCTGAGATTTGCAGGAGGAATTGAATTTCTGCTGAAAGCTAACTTCTGGATATCTAAGAAGTGCAGTGGAATAATGTTGATTAATATAGGGACAGAAACAAGTTTTTAGTTTTTATTTGATGACCAGTTTACAAATCCTTGGAGGTTTTCGTTACACTAACTTGATAGAAAATGAGTCAGTGTTTCAGCCCCCGTGCAGGATGTGACTCACTAGTGACTGCCACCTTGCAGCTGGAGCAAAGATTGTACAGGATTAGGCTGGTAAAGATCAAATGAAGAGTCCTTGGAACCAGACATGGCATTTTAGCTTTGTTTAAGAGGGAATGTTGTCTTATGGTCTTATGCCAGTTTCCAATCCTACATTTTCCATCTGTTTTTAATCCTGTTTGCATCTGAGAAACATTTGACAATGTATTTTTGTAGCTGTGCCTATGCAATGGTTTTCTGCCATCACAGATAGATAGTAAATGCTTTGAGCAACTTTTACAAACCCAAGTAATTCAGAGTATGCTGGACTGAGAGGCGGCCTTAAATATTGTTGACTGTTCATAGACTATAATTCATTTCATCAGACGCACATATATTTTTATAGTGCAGTATGGTTTTTTTATCAATTATTTTTTGGAGTGTTCACTAAAATTATTCTACCTGCAAGCCTTGTTTGTTGCCATATTTCATTTTTCACTGACCCTGATTGCATTATTATACATTTATTATAATTATTTATTAAATTTATATGCCAACATAAAGGTTGTACGCCTATTGAGAATTATACCACAAAAGCCTAACTTTTGAACAATATTAAATATAGAGATGGATGTCACCTTATTCTATTTTATTCCAACCTATTCCTATCTTACATTTTAGCTTCATGCTTTAGTTTTAAACAAATAATATTCTGGGGGGAAGGGGGGTTGTCCTAGGGATATAGTTTACAGTGGTAACAATAGTGACAATAATATTCTGTATTCTTTTAGCCTATGTTTAATGTTTTGTCTTTTTTTTTTTACTTTCCAAAGTTTGTTAGTTGTTTTCCCTCTGTACTACTCTTTCACTGTAATAAAATTGACTGACTATAAGCTTTTACCATATCTCAAGGTTTTGTCTGGAATAAGTTATATTATTGATCACAGTCACAGTAAGACTCATTTACTAATTTGCAATTTGTGCTTGCATTAATTTTTTTAAATGCAATGCCCGCAATAAAAAATACATAGGATATACAACTGCACCATCAAATTATTTGCATTTCATTTATTGCTTCTGTTTAATCCAAGATGTGCATTCCTAATTTGTAGCATAGCTGCTCTGTTCGAATTGAGCCAGATTTACAAGAAAAGTATAAAGCACATCGTGGGATGTCAGACTAATGAACAAACTTTAACTTTTGTCATTATACTTTCTGTGGGTTGATCTCATCTGTAACAGCCAATCCAGAATGGCTGCTTTGCCTCAATATCTTTTGGTTAATTGAAAGATGGGTGGCTACTTTAAATAAATAAAATAGTTTTAAGTGATTTTATATGTTTTTTTTTTATTTTTGATTGGGAGCCGCCCAGAGTTGGTTGAAAAATGGATGGTTAAATAAATAGATTTAAGTGATTTTATATGTTTTTCGGGTTTTGCAGCCGCCCAGAATTGGTTGAAAGATGAGCAGCTATATAAATATTCTAAACAAATAAAATAACTTTAAGTGATTTGATATGGTTTTTTAAATTTTCGATAGGAAGCTGCCCAAAGTTGGTTGAAAGATGGGTGGCTATAAGCATGTTTTAAATCACTAAATAAAGGCAAAATCAAAACATAATGGTCCAGCTGAGACAATTTAACAGTAGTTAGGTAGAATTTCTGAATTGAGTTGATTCAAATACAACTGATGCTAAATTTCAAATGATGATTTAAGTGAGTTTGTATTACATTGTGTTGTTTAATTGTTGGTACTGTTTTTCTCACAGTTAGATATTGGAGGAGAAGACCTGAATTCATTTGTAGGCTAAGGTATATTATAAGCATCAGTATAATATTTAAATATTGATAAAATATTGAATTCTGCAAAATGAATTAAATTATTAGGAACCCTCTTTCTCTAATAGTTTACTATTAACCAAGTTTCTCTAAGTTTCTACTTCACTTTTAATTACAACATTCTGTGGCAATTTCTATTTAAAAGATTTATATTTCTAATAACAAAATGCTGCCTGGAAAAAATAAAAGTACACAGTTTCATATAAAACTATACAACTTGAAATCACACAGTTTACTGTAAATGAACTTTTAAATTTTGTATTGAAAGATTTTGAGAAGTAATTAATGTATTTTATCATCACAGAAAAGTACAGAACATTCCTTTAGTCCAGAATGAGTTTGAATTCAAAACAATTTCTATGCTCAAAACTTTCAAGATTGCTTTGCATTCAAAATCATGTGCTTGGTATTTGAAACAGTCTGAATTCAAAACATTTTGTATTATATCTGTGAATGGGCTCATGCTAATTGCTACTTGATAATTTCAAGTAAAACCAATAGTCTTAATCTTCAGACATTTTTAATGTGAATATAGTTACCTGCAAAAGAGAAAATTGCCTATTGTGAGTCTGCTTAAACTGCAGATTTGCACATGACTACAGACCTAAAAAAATTACAAGAAAAATAAAACCTGTATCTAGAAGTTGCGAGTTCATCAGATGAATATATTTTTGTTAACATCCTTAAGCACTTATTGTTGGATAAGTTCTCACTTTCCCATTTTAAATTACAATTTCAGGTATATTGTTTTTTTAAACTTTTGTTCTACGAAATGTGTCTAATAGCATTTTTATTAGCATTAAGATTGTGTCAAGTATTGAGCATAGCACAGCCTAATAAATATTGGCTGGGAAGATGAGAACCATGTTGAAAGTTCCAATATAGTTTGAGTTAAGAATGGCAGCCAGGGTATTCTGCTAAATTTACTTGCAAAACCCGATTTAAATACTCACTTGCAATATTGCATAGCTTGTCTTGTTCATGTATCCTGAAACATATGTACTCTATTTAATGTTGTGAACAGGCCTAAGCATCTTTCATGGCAATCCAGCTTCCCTAGTGGCATTGTAGCATTTTGCTCTCAGGTTTTTGATTTTCCTTTTTCAGTGAAAGTTTGTTGTTTTCTTTTGTTTCACATAAGAACATATGGAAACCAGATGCTCCTTTGGGGGTAAAGTTTCAGTGATTTAACACAACTTAAATAAATTAAGTTGGTAAGCTACTAAGAAAAATATAAGTGGAATGTGGTTTTGGAATCAGTTGAATAAGGATGAATCTCAACCACTTTTTTCCCTGTTCCAGACATTAACCAGAAGGATAGATAATTATTCTTATACAGGTAGTCCTCAACCACAATCACAATTGGGACCAGAATTTCCATTGCTAAGCAAGGCAGTACTTAAGTGAGTCATGCTCAATTTTACAATCTTTTTTTTTTTTTTTTTTGGCCAGGGTTAAACAAATCACTGCAGTTGTTAAGCAAATCCAGCTTCCCCCATTGATATTGCTTTGTCAGAAACCTGCTGGGAAGGTCTCAGATGGTGATCACATGATCCTGGGATACTCAACCATTGTAAATGCATGCCAGTTGCCAAATGCCCAAATATGGATCATGTGACTGGGGATGCTGCAGTGGTGGTAAGTTTGAGGATTTGTTGTAAGTCACCCTTTTCAGAGCCGTTGTAACTTTGAAGAGTCATTAAATGAATGGTTTGTAAGTTGAGGACTACCTGTATTTGTCCTTTTTTTAATTCTGTGTTTACCTTTTTTTGTGGATGTTGAGAAAATGTTACGTTGATTTCGGTTATTTTTAAAATGTTAAATAATGGAAGATAGATGTATGAAATTATGCATGGTTTGTCAGAATTGGATAATGAGCACTTTTCTTTTCTTTTTATAGTGATAGAGGTCAAATGTTGGACGTTTTAGTACAATCAGAACAAAATATATGATACAGCAAAATTATAAGCTGCGGGATATGTTTCCAAAAATGTGGTAACCACTCTACACTGTATGAATGTAGAATAAAAATTGTAAGGGCCAAAAGTCATGCTGGTTAGACTGTGTATATCTTTGTTTGAAATATTGGAAACTTGCTTTCTGTTTTAAGGGGCTCCCCAAACAGTTCAGAATAACAATTACCGGGTTCAGTATAAAAATACATGAGACTAAAAGAAATGGAGAATTGGAGGGTATATAGCCAACAGTTCATCTTCAGAGCAAATGGTTCTTCACTGCTTTTTGTGGCAGAACAGTTGGTTTTGAATTAATCACACATACACATGCGTGTGCACACATACACAACCCATCAGTTGTTACTTTCAGTTGTCCATGCTAAGGAACAACAGTTGGATACAACAGAAGCCTTTGACTTCTTGCCCTGCTTGAACGCTTTTTTAAAGCATCAAATTGGTTCAGGGTTTCCCTATGAGAAATAAGACAAATGGTAGGCCTTTTGGTCTGTTTTTAAGTTTATGTCCCTTTTGTATAACATTTATAAACATTTTCTGTTGAGCTTGGCAAAGAAAACAAGTCAAACAGGATTACTGTACTGTGGGAGCAATTCAGTTGAAGCGATTCCAATGCTTGAGAAACAGAATTTATGGATTAGTTTCTGGAAATACTTTTCCTAGCATAGGATATCTATATCTATATATATCTATATCTGTCTGTATATCTATATCTATATCTATATCTATATCTATATCTATATCTATCTATCTATCTATCTATCTATCTATCTATCTATCTATCTATCTATCTATCTATCTATCTATCTCTATCTATCTATCTATCTTTTCTCTGGTTAGAATAAAAAAAATCTTAATTTGAACAATAATTACATATTGCTGCTATCTCAGTAATAGCTTGTATATTTTCTATTTCATTGAGTATATTTGTATATTTTCACTAAGTGATTTAGGTTTTTTGCATTTTCTCCATTTCATGGAGAAGTAAAGGGGAAAAAAGTCTTACAAGACCCATTTTTAAACTAAACTTGAGAAAGTATTTATTTTTATATTTTCTCTCTATATTTTAAAGTAAAAAGCTAACAGCCAGACCACCACCCATCTTTCAGAATTTCAAAACATATTCTTAAACAGCTTCAAGGGAGCTTTTGCAAAAAATAATTAATCACCTCAGATATTGAGGGATTATTTTCTGTTACAAATGTTCCTTTTTATTTATCCTTATATTTTTTAGATGTTATTTCTTATTAGGGGTATGGAAAACATCTTTGTATTTGAACTGTCTCAAATTCAGAGGTAACTATTTTGAGTTCAGAAAACTGTTTCAAGTTCAGAAGTTGTTCTGCATGAAAGAAAGGCTGTCTTGATCTTCTGTGGAAGTTGATTACTTTGATTTTGAAAAGTTATTTAGCTCTTCAAATGCAGAACAACTGAAACTACCTGCTTAGAAACGGAAGTGTTTGAAATCAAAATATTTTGCAAATCAACATTTCTGGTTTTGAAAAGAAGTTGTCCTTTGGATTACATTGTGAAACTTCCTTGCTTGTACACCCAGTTTTCTAATGAAACAAAGCTCAAATATGAATTGCCATATTTGTCATATAATGGTGGTGTTTTTTTTTTTTATTGTTGTCATTGTTGAGAGATCTCTTTAGGAAATTTTACTTCCGCAATCAGAATTACAATTTAATGAAATGTCTTTCATTTGAGTTGATCTGTAGCCATTGGGCATACAAATTGGATTGTTTTGTGAGAATGTTCACTGATTAGCATGCTCCTGCAGCTCAATGAAAAAATACTTGCGCACAATACACATATAGCACATACATACTGTATTTCATTTTGGTAGAATAGAGAATTGCATAAAAGCTACTTACCAGATAATTGTGTTACTCTAACCCTAACTTTTTCACATATTCTACTAAGGATATCACTTGGAAATTGGATAGCAGAACCTCTGCTAACAAAGACTTTGAATAGAAAATATGTGATAATCATCATTTTCCAATTACTTAAATTTCTTCAGTTTCCAAATGAAGGCATGCTTGATTCTCTTTTTGGAAGCGAGTCCCAATCATATCATAGCTCCTCTGAAGTACTTCCCTTCATGGTAAAATAAATGTAACATTCTCATATTTGTCAGGAATTAAGACTTGCCATTTATCCATTATACAGGTAGTCCTTGACTTACAACAGTTTGTTTAGTGACCGTTCAAAGTTACAATGGCACTGAAAAAATTGACTTTTGATTGTTTTTCACACTTATGAGCATTGCAGCATCCTGTTGATCACATGATCAAAATTCAGATGCTTGACAACTGGTTCATATTTATGACCATTGCAGTGTCCCAAGGTCATTTTTTGTCACCTTCTGACAAGCAAAGTCAATGGGGAAGCCAGATTCACTTAACAACCGGGTTACTAACTTAACACCTGCCGGGATTAGCAGCTGTGGAAGAAAGGTCGTAAAATGGGGCACTTAATAAATGCCTCACTTAGCAACAGAAATTTTGGGCTCAATTGTGGTTGTAAGTCAAGGACTACCCGTATAACAGTAATTTTGCTTGAGGAATATAATTTATATCACATTCTATTCTACTTTTTTTAAAAAAATGATCTGATGAGAGTTAAAAACTGTAACTAACTGGTTATTTTTTATTTTCATGCCAGTGATTCCTCTAGATTATAATTCCTACTATTTTCCTTAGTTCCTATCTTGAGTGCTGTAGAGTTGCCTCACAATAACATTTTGTGATTTGTCCTCTTGTACTTACTACTGTTCTGCTTGGAAAATATAGCCTTAATTTAGAATTATAATTCAATATTTATATGTTTTGCCCAGCCAGGTAGCAGTCAGGTGGTAGCACTGAGCCAACCTTGGTTGATCTCAAAAAGCCAAGTAGGTTGAGCCCAATTACTACTTGGATGAGAGACTGGTTGAGAAATTCTAGGGATGTAAACTTAAATAAAAAGTTGAAAAAACATGATAAGTAAGACAAAGGCAACCTACTTTTGAACTAATTCCAAGAAAACGATATGGAGTCAGCAGGAGTCGCTTTATATTCTCATTATTGACTGTAAATAATTTGGGTTCCATGGGTGATAATATACTGTTGGATAGACATTGAGCCTGTTTACTCTTTCTCCCCCATATGCCAAATTATTATTTGTGTAATTTGGATAAATTCCAGTTGATGTAAATTGGGTAGATTCCAGATGATGAGCTACATTGAATTTGTAAAGTCAGGATAGCACTCCAGATCCTGTTGCTGTTGTTCATATATGAACAGTATTTATTTTGCTGATTTTTAAATCCATTCTCCCATTAAGATTTTGGGCAGATCTGGGACTTTAATACGCCAAGTGACTTTTAATAACACTGCAGTGATGATGTTTGATACCATATTAACTCAGACATATGGCATCCCTGGGCTACATTGACTAATTTTAAAGGAGAGGCAACATTAAGCTTTACCACCTTAGATCAGTGTCTACACAGCCTTAGCTTAAAGCTGGCTTTAATTGGGATATCTAGTGCTACAGCTATGACTTTCGTGTTTGGTTTGGGGTTTTGTTGTAGAATCCTGAACAACAGTAATGAAGATGTGACAGGATGGGAAGTTGGTCACAATCTAGTAATCATCTTCATGAGAGTGTGTCGCACTTGTGTGTATGCATGTTTTGTAGAAGGATTGGATAAAATTTTAATCTTTGCAATTCTTTTGCAAACAAAGTTCATTATTTCTAGTTATGGTAATCTTTTGCTTTATATATTTGCTCCTCTATTAAACAAGAGGTTACTTCGAAACTTAAAAAAAGAAGGAAACTACTTTATACTGAGCAACATACATGCAATACAAAGGGATTTTTATTAGTGCTTCTCATATTGACTAATTAAGTCTTGCCCAAGGTTAATTTACCAAAGTATATTCAGTGATGGCACACAACATTGTTATTTCCAAAGGGCTGGTCCTGAGAAAATCTCTGAGTATGTTATTTCTTTATTAAGTTCTTTGGAAGTGAAACTCCTGACCCATAGCTGGCAGGCAGTTTTACAATCAGGCAAAATTGTTTCCTGTTACAAAGTGAAAGGACCTTTTCCCCCCCAGTAACTCTGGAATGTTGGATTAGCCATTCTGAAGCCAGCCTGTTCCTGCATTTAGGCACCAGACTTGTTGTAATGAGCCAAAGATTAATTCACTTGATGCCTTAATAGATATCTGCTTTTGTTTCTCTAATGTAGTGTTTTTCAACCATGGCAACTTTAAGATGTTTGGACTTCAACTTTCAGAATTCCCCAGCCAGCTGGCTGGGGCATTCTGGGAGTTGAAGTCCATGTACCTTAAAGTTGCCACAGTTGAGAAACGCTGCCCTAATGATAAACATTGATCTGAAATGCACCCTTTAGAAGCATTGTAGGTACCGTTGACATTTATTTTCTCACCTCTTATTCTCTAGTTTGTTGAATTGATACATTCTTGCTAGTCAGTAATAGAAGGAATCTTACACTTCGTGGACCTCTGAAAATGTTCATTTATTTAATGTGTGTGCCATCAAATTAGTAAAACTCCTAGAAGCTACAGATGATCAATTTTAAAAAAAAAAATTGAAATTCAACTCTGCATCTTTTAATTAAGAACCCAAGAATATAGAAATTGAACAAGCAAACGTCTTGTTTAAGTTTTGCATCTACATTTTTTTTAAAGGCTAAACATTTTCGTTCTTCAAAACTAGCCTAATGCTTTCATTGATTTTGTGAACAAGATTTATCGGTGAGTCATTCTGCGTTATCTAATGCTAAAATAGAAACAACATACAATGGCATAACCTTCAACTGCCTCAGTTTAATTAAAAGGAAAAGGGATTTAAATGTTGGTGTCTGGATCAACAACTTTACACAGGAGCACAATCATTGACAAGATTTGCATTTACAGCTTTGTGTCAAATTCCTCTTAGATTACATTCCGAAAGCTGTTGATTACATTAGAATTTATAAAAGGTCAGATAGAAACTGGACATACATAGAATCACTGAGTTGGTTAGACCATCAGATCATCTGCTTGCTCAGTGCAGGTCCCCAAAATGAAACAACAGCAAAATTTGGCTGTCCAGCTTCGGCTTGGAGAGCACATCCAGTAAAGGGAACCTGCCACCACCTTCAGAAATTGGTCCCATTGATGAACCCATTGATCATCTGTAGCTTCTAGGAGTTTTAACAAGTTTATTATTTATTACTATTTAGTTCCAAAGATAAAATATAAAGCAAAGAACATTTTTTAACAAACATCTGATACCAACAACAAAAACAAAAAACGTGTACAATAAAACCCCAGATATCAAATACATCATTGACAACTAACATTAAACATATCAAAAAAATCTACCCCAGCTGAATGCTGACAAATATATAAAAAGATATAATGTATTCTCTTCCCCTTACATCAGTGGCCCCCAACCTTTGGGGCACCAGGGACTGGTTCCATGGAGTGAGGTTTTTCCGTTGACCAGAGGGGATGTGGTTTTGGTACTACTTGCATCCCGCTGATGGGGCGTTGCTTGTTTGTATGGCCCGGCTTCTGGCATACCGCAGCCCGGACCAGGGGTTGGGAACCCCTGCCTTACATAACAGGTCTATAAATAATTATAAATTTTCCCATCTATATTTGACAAAAATAGTATATTACACAAAAAGATGAAAACAATCCTCGCAGTGGTCATCATATAAAGAAATAAAAACTGTTTTTCAATTGGTTTGTCACTGTTAACATTAGTATTTTTTTTAATAATAAGAATTGTCTTCCTCTGATTTGGTACTTCTGTTCCATTTATGCCTGTGTATGATGTCTCCTCGGATACTTAATGCCAAGCAATCTGGTTTTTTCAGCCCATCCTAATGGGAATCAAAGCTCTGCAAGACCATCCCTTGCTTTACATATGTAGGAAATCAGATGGTGAAATTACTTATATCCAGTGCTTTTTTTGTAAAAAAAAAAAAAAAGGTGCCGGAACTCACACATGTCATACAACCCACCTTGCCTACCCTACAAGGTTCCATCCAAAAAATGTGCCGGAACTCCGTTCTGAGCGTTCTATGAGAAAAAAAGCCCTGCTTATATCACCTTTAGGGAACTGATCAGGATAACCATTTCTGCTCATTTCTATAGAAACAGACATGAACAGAAAATAGGTGTTCAGGCTTCTGAGCCACCTAGAATTAACCCTAGGTTTAAGAAGAAAGCCATATTAATTTGTGGTAGCCACTAATCAGGAAGGGTCTGTGTTCTGTTCGCACAGCAGACATTTGAGACGAGGCAGTTCATACAAAAGATGTCTTTTTATTGGATACATTCACTGAACAGAAGCAAGTGAACAATGGCAACAAGTCCTTTTATACTCCCCTTGCAAGGGGATGCTCAACCAATGATTGCAGGCTATTCTCCCGCCTCGCGCATGCGCGCGAGGCTGGAGACAGCCTGTCTGGGTCCTGGGCAGACACGTGGTTTGCCCGGGTCTCTGCAGCCGTTCTGCAGAGTTCCTGAGCCTTGCTGAATGACTCAGCAAGGCCCAGGACATAACAGTCTGGTAGAGTCTTTTGCAACTCAAAACATTTATTAAAAGGCATAAACTTTCATGGATCACAGCTTACTTTACCAGATGCAGTAACTAGTGATTGGGACAACATGTAGACTTAAAAATTAATTTCTGATTCTCAAATATTTGACAATGAAATTGCTTGCCTTACTGAGTATTAGGTTCAGACATGAAAATTTTGAGGATAAGGAGGCTTTGGTGCATTCAGAAACAAATTTCAGGAGTCAATATATTCTAAATAAAGATATTGCTCAGTAGGCCTGAAATATGCCCGCTCGTGTTGTAAAACTAAAGGTCCTGTTATGGCTGTACTCTCAGTGGCAGGATTTAAAAGTATAAACTTCTTGTCAGTTCAGTGGGAAAATGTGTTTACTTTGGTTACAGCCCAGCAAGTACTTTCTTAAATGCAGATATTTCCTAACAGCATAGTCCACAAATAAGGTTTGCAGTTCTCCTCTTCTTAACTTAATATTTATGCATTTCTCCTAATGTCTTTTTTTAAGCTAAAAAGCTTATAAATCCAGGTTATAGTGCTTTGAAAGATATTTACTTCTATGCCATCTGCTTCTAGTCTACCTTGGCTAATGTTGAAGAGCTAAGCAGGGTTGGATGTGGTTAGAACTTGAAGTACCAGGAACGCCAGGAAAACTAGGAAATTAAGAAATAAAATACTGGAAGAAAGCAAACAATTTCTTTATTGTTACTATGGAAAATACATGGATGTGTCCATGGAATCATCTGATCTCAAGCTGATGAGACTTTTCTGCAAGTAGATAATTTTTTGTGTGGGTGGACTAAACGGATATAAATTGTTTCTGCAAATGAACAGAGAATTAAAATGCCCCCAGAGGATGCTGAATTCTCTTTTTCTTTTGCTAATTTTCAGAGACAGCTGAGCTTTTCAAACTGAGTGCATAAACGCATTGTTTTTCTAGCCGTTGTAGCTTTTATCTGTTATCAGAAATTTGTCTGTTTGGCATGTTACAAGATAGGCGTGGATCAAACTGTGGCCAATGATTCATTTTGTAGGTGTGGATTTTATTCAGACACACAATTTTCAGTTGAACAAAATCTTAAAAGCTACAGTTTGAAATGTTCTACTTTATCTAAATTTGTAAGCTCCTCACTTCCACCTTTCAATCAATTGCTACCCCTAAATTCTATATGCCTCTCCTGTTATAGGTCTTCAATAATCCATATGGCCTTATGTCTAGCATTTATTGCTGTTAATCCATGGAAAGCATGAAGAAACAGAAAGAATCCTATTCAGTCTCTGATATTCAGGTAGTGCTCGATTTATAATAGTTTCTTTAGTGACCAGTGGCACTGAAAAAAGTGACTTAGGACTGTTTTTCACAATTATGACCATTGCAGCATCCCCATGATCACATGATCAAAATTTAGATGCTTGGCAACTGACTCGTATTTATGACGGTTGCAGTATCCCAGGATCATGTGATCACCTTTTGCGACCATCTGGCAAGCACAGTCAATGGGGAAGCCAGATTCACTTAACAACCGTGTTACTAACTTAACAGCTGCAGTGATTCACTTAACAACTGTGGCAGAAAAGGTCGTAAAATGGGGTAAAACTCACTTAACAAATGTCTCACTTAGCAACAGAAAAATTGGGCTCAATTGTGGTCATTAATCAAGGACTATCTGTATAGCATTAATTGACTACTATTGTTTGTGAATACTTTAAACTGTACCAAATCAACTTCCACTCCACCCTTTGTCCTTACTTAGTGATGTTCTCACTTAGGAAGAATTTCTACTTAATTCATAGTTTCTGTTAGAGAATGCAGATGATTAGTTGGCTTAGTTGATTTGCTAGACAGCATTCAGAACATGGCACTATTGTCCTTGTACATTTATTTTAAGCTCGGCTTGTTTGGATATGGAGAAGATGACAAAGGGAAACAATGTAAGTTTGGCTAGCATTTATCATAACTTCTTAAAATAATACAGATGACTTGGTGCATGAGCTCTGGTGACATTTAGTCTTGCTGGCTTTCTTTTTCCCCCCTTTTAAATAGTTAGTTGGTATCACAAATAACATTGAAGTTAAATTACATGTTCTTTGAACTAGGAAACAATATACTTTTATCCAGATTGGATATCTTTATCTATGAATGTGTTTAATCCCTAGACGTTGATGGTATGTATGTCAGAGAAGACAATTTACAGTCAAGAATGTCCTACAGTGTCATAAATGGATATAGTTATGGACAGGTTTTACCTATAGCCTTACTGTGAAGCAGCCAGAGGACTTGAGGTATGGAAAGTACAATGAAATAGCAAGATTTTACTATGAATTATAAGTGTAGAAGCAATTCATGAATGAATTAAATTGCTAAGATAGCAGGGGATCAGAAAATTGAATGACCTTATTTTACTAATACAGATAACTGAATTAGAGTAACCTTTTCTTAAACAGATATTTGATGAGTGAGCAACAGTTCCCTACTATGGATTATGATCACTTAGTATCACTTAGTTGATTAGTGCAATTTTTAATTTAAATTTAATGTCATTAAATCAAGTTAAATAAATATTTTTTAATGTTACTCCTTACACATTTCATAGATTCCCATTTCCAGTACATAAAATATGACAGATTCAAAGTTTTAGGGAATTTTCCTGAGACAAAGGCTGCACCCTGCCCTACACATTCTCGTCACCACCCTTAGTCCTCTGAATAACAATTACCTCAAACTGAACTTGACTCTTGGTGATTACAACAACTTGGTTGGTGAATGGTTTTTTCCCCTCCCAAGTTTGTGCTATTGCCTTTTTATCATTTTACTCCTTTGCCTGTAGTGCTGGGATTCCTAAGTGTTTACCATCTCCTAATCGTGTCTGACCCTGCTTAGCCTTTTTGAGTTCAGTCAAGGTTGACTACATGCTGCCACCTGATGAGGCCCTCTAACTAATAACTGGGATCAGTGCCTGCTTCCTTGTCAATTGTGCAAATAAAGAGAAATTGATACTGAAGATAAATTCTTCTAGAGGGGGGTATTTAATATATATTTGCCTTTTATGTTCTCAGTCTAGTGACGACTAAAACAGATTTTTTTTTGTTAGTAGTGGCTAGAGAGCAAGCTTCTGGCAGCAACTTTTCCCCATGATCAAAAGGGAGTCAACTGTAGTCTTCCCCATGATGATATATACTTTAAATATATTAGATAGTACATATGTTTACTAAACACTAAATATATATGAATAAAATTGCACTATTTGCGTGTTCTTTCTTTAAATACCCCACGCCACGATAGTAACAGTTTCTAAAACAAATCACACACAACCCCCAAGAATATTGAAGGAAGGCAATTAAGACTGGTTTTTCTCCAGTATACAGACCAGGGATTCTATTGACAAGTTTCCCATATGATTAAGTAACATAATATTTGCAAGAGATATGGTAACAAATAGGACTTTGGGCTGAACGTAGGAAAGATGTAAAAGAACTTGAGGGTCCTTGAATATAAGACAGCAGTTTTTGATGTGGGGAAATTGTAATCCCTGTCCTCATTGTATATTGCTTTCAAAGCATTCTCAGATCTTCGATTTTTGCATAGTCAGATATATGAGACATTCTTAGGTGGGGGAAGCATTAATATCTATATCAAATCTGGTATGGAGCCAGGATTTTCACAGTGACCTTTTAGTAGCAGTGCTTCATTATAAAGAAATAACCCTTCAGGGAGGCTGTTATTTGTCTGGAAAACTGTAAGGGAAGAAACTGGTTATCCTTAGAAGAAGCAGTCTGTTTTTATTATCTCCTTTTTGTATCACAAAACCTAGGAAGATGTAGAGATCAGAGAAAGTCACTTAATGGATTTTTATTTTTTGTTGTTAAATTTTACCATTCTAATTTAATCAGATGTTTTATTTGTATATAAGTTTGCATTTGCTATTTTGGATACTTTTGTAAACCACCTGAAGTCTATGGAATGAAGCAGAGTAAAAAAACTTAACAATAAATAAATTCTACCTTTTCTATTCTAAAGTTTGTTTTGCGTGTGAAACAAGATTAACTTCATAAACCAGTAGTCATGTTATACCCACTAATTGAACTTCCCTGGGTGTAAATTTTATTCCAGGCTAATTACAGAAACTTGGCTACTTCTAATGTCTTCCATCGGCTAAATGCACCCTATAAATATGCCAGGGGAAAAAAAAAACCTGTGGTGGTTTCTTGGAGTTAAATATGTTTGTAATATCAGTAGACAGCTCAAATGCCTTTTTTAAAGCACTATCCTTCAGGGAAATTGCTTGTTTCTGCCATGTTTGGTTTGCTAGTTATTGTGCTAGCTGGAAATTTTACAAGCTACAGTTTAATTTCCGGAAGTGCTTAGATCTGTAACAAATACTCAGATGTATAGTTTGAAATTTGTGTTACATAATCTGATTTATTTTAAGCTTAAGGTGTTGGATAAATCTTGTCACTGTGATTAATAAGTCATGAGTTGTATCCTAATGTTACAGTTGCACTTTCCAATTAAACATAATTAAGCAAATCATAGCTTGGTATACTTATTAACTTTGTTATTAGTTTCACTTTCTGTTTTGTCACTGGATATTTAGAAGGATGTATTTAGAAATAGAAATTATATTAGTTTCCTGGACACAAGCATTCTTGTGAGCATTAATTAGGAAAATTATTTCCATTTTTATCTCCTATATATAGATGTTTGGGGGTGTATGAGTATTCATCAGGACAAACACACAATATGTAAATTGGTAGAGCTACTAAATATTTCACTCAGAACTGAGAATCTGCCCTTGATAGAAACATAACATAGAATTTGTTTGTGGAAACACCTAATGTTAGAATATTACTGATCCTTTTACAAGAGTTTTTTTCTTTTGCTTAAATTAAAATAGTAGTTCCTACAATAGCCTTCATATTTAGTTTTCAGACAAAATAGTACAAGCCCTCTCTTGTATATGATCACCAAGGATTGCCTGTCAATTAGTTAACGTAGTGCAACTACTCAACAACTCTGCACCAACAGGGTCAGTCAAAAGGCCACAGTGTACTGCCAGTGCTGAGGTTCAGCTTACTAAAAGCAGCACTGAAGACCATGGAATTCAAAGTATAAGGTCTCCAATAACCTTCTGAACACTTCATGTACCTAAACCACCTTTCCTTACTATGGCCGCCAAGTACACCTAGTACAGTGATCAGATCAAGAGGGAGATATGGGAAGAGGTTAGGAACTAAATAGAGATTGCAATTCATCATGAGTTCACCTTTCAGTTTTGAATTACTACTTTTAAGACTTTTTTGCACTTACTTTGCCACTGAGGGAAAGTGGCCACGTTCATAAGCAGCTAAGGAGACATAGCCAATTTTATAACCAGTTAAGCAAATTACTCAGTTGTTAAATGAATCACATAGTCATTAAGTGAATCCAGTTTTCCCCGTTGATTTGCCTTTTGGGAGCTGGCTAGAAAGCTCACAAAGGGTGATCACATGACCTCAGGAGACTGCAATTGTA
Organism: Azemiops feae; assembly: GCA_023970755.1. Lineage (NCBI taxonomy): Eukaryota > Metazoa > Chordata > Lepidosauria > Squamata > Viperidae > Azemiops > Azemiops feae. Next base: position 1,888,554 of record JALGBA010003888.1, on the reverse strand, counting down.
AATATATGCCAGTTACCAAGATCCCAAATTTTGATCATGTGACTGTAGGGATGCAAGGACCAGTCATAGGTCATTGTTTTCAGTGCTGTTGTAACTTCAAATGGTCATTACATGAATGGTTGTAGTTGAGAACTATCTGTAGATAAAAAAAGAAAATCTGGCTTCCATGTAAATAGCTGTGTTTTTTTTCATTGTTTTTTTTTACAATTATTTTTTTTACTATGTGAGGAAAAATACCTGAAATCCAGTGATGAGATTCAGCCGGTTCGCACCACTTCGGCAGAACCGGTAGCTAATTTTTTGTTGGCCAGGCCCAGAATGGACTTCCGGAAGTGGCATCCACAGAGAGAACCGGTTGTTCTCATATTTGAATCCCACCACTGCTGAAATCCAAGCTTTATCTTTCATATATAGATTTTATGTCTAGACACTTTATAAGGTTACTATGGAAGCTCCATGTTTTAGCATGCCATAGTAATACATATGTTTTCCTCAGTAATGTAAAATGTTCCTATTGTCCTTTGAATAATAGTTCATTTGCTAGAATAAGATTTTCATCAGTACATTAATTTTTATATATGTTCTTGTTGCACCATTCTGTGTAACATTTGTAATCTCCAGTTCATTATTTAATAGCGCTTCTTTTTATGTCTCCTGTTTTAATTCCAAGAATAATCTGGCACTCAATAGCTACATTGGATTCCAACTTTCTTGTTTGATTTCATTGTTCAATTATTAAATACTGTCCATTAATTAGTAATGATAAGAAAATAGGTGGTTCTGGACAGAGTTGAGGTTGTTTAATGGTAATATGTAAAGCCTCAAATATAATATTTAACAGAGATACAAAAGTATAACATTCTCATGTGGAAGATGTATAAGTAAAGGAAATAGAGTTTGCCCCATCTTATTTAAAATAGACACAAAACTTTGTAATCTATCAGCACATACCACCAATATGGTAACGATCCCAAAGTGATACTGTTACATTCCCCCCCCCCCCCCCCAATGTCTGGAACATGTGAGAGTTTAGATGGTAGGCTTAACCCTAGCAATATCAAGTGGCTGGAAGCTTTACGGTCCCCTAGATCTTGGAATTTTGGCTCCCAAGTGGCAGAAAAAGATGGCATGCAATTTGCAGATTCGCTTGAACCCATGGCTCCTGCTTGGGAGCAGGTGACAACTGTGGCCAGGAGGATCTTTGCATAAATCTGGTCCCATTCTATGAAACAGTTTCATCTAGCAGGTACCAGAAGAAATGCTTTCTCTATGATAGCAGCTCCGTTATGGGACAGTATCCCTCCAAAGGTTTGGATAGGCCTGAGCTTGTTAGCCTTCTGTAAGCCTTGACTTTTCCCTCAGGTTATGGGCAATGATAGGCTATGGGCAATGATATTCGTTGAGTCCAGAATATAAAGTTGCTTAGTTTCTTTTTCCCCCATTATAAGGGCCCCAATGGCAGTGTATTTTTTATGTCTGTTTATTTATTATATTTGGGGGAGGGTGTATAGATATTTAAGCTCTTGATTCTTCTTTTGCGTTATATTATTGGATTGTTAAAATTCATAGTTTATATGTATTGTTGGTCAACAAGAGCCATTTTGTTGGCATGAGTAAACCATTAAATCATATGAATGAATGAATGAATGAATGAATGAATGAATGAATGAATGAATGAATGAATGAATGAATGATCGATCCAGGTTATCCATCTGAATATCTAGGGAGGAGCTGCTAAAGGTCATGGGTTTAACGGGCTGTGACGGAAAAAGCAGAGCTTCTTGATGGTAACCTCTATATTGTGGAACACAAGGTGTCAGTGGTGCAATTGATCTAATCTTCTGTAGGAGATGATCAGGCTGAACCCGAGGGTGGGGTTTAATGTGTCATTAGTTTAGAGTCACTACGCTGCCACAAGAGATCCAAGTCTAGCCCCCGTGAATTTCATTGACCCCTAGCTAGCTCCAATTTGCCTTAACTATGTAGTCCAGATTCTTGTGTATGGGTAGCATGTAATAAACGTTTAGTGCTTTGAACACAACTGTTGTTCCTGATTATTTGTGCCTGACATCTTCCTATCAATCAGGAAGGTTGTTAAATCATTTTGTTTCAGTGGGCCATCAAACCCAGCAACCCAACGGCAGCTAGTAGGCAATTTTTATTACTGTCATTCTGAAAGTAAATTGTGATTTGTGTCTGGGATCTTTTCTGTGCCCTGCCCAGAACCAGTTTGTGAACTGGAGGAATATAGACATATTTTAATATAAAAATAAACATTACCAGACCCAGTAGTTGCAGAGATTTCTTAGGGTGTTGATACTCTGAGCTATGCCCGATAATACTGTGAGAAAATTCCCTTGCTGGGTTTCCCAGGGACAGGGCTGGAAATCTGGCAGTAGGATTGAATTAAATGGAGAGGTGTCATATTTTAATATAAAAATAAACATTACCAGACCCAGTAGTTGCAGAGATTTCTTAGGGTGTTGATACTCTGAGCTATGCCCGATAATACTGTGAGAAAATTCCCTTGCTGGGTTTCCCAGGGACAGGGCTGGAAATCTGGCAGTAGGATTGAATTAAATGGAGAGGTGTCAGTAGGACTTTCACCCTTGATTGTCAGCAATTTCAGCAGAACTGAATTGTAGGTCATAGAACAGTTTTACGAGACATGCATACTCTCTTGGCTTCATGCAGCCTTTGACGCTAAAAAGAGTACTCCTCCATAATATAATTGTAAAATCTCTGAATTTCCCTTTAATATTAAAAATAAATTAATATTTTGGCTGGTAGGCTGTCTTAATAACAAACAATTGGCAGTACTAATATTAATATTAATACTACTAAGCTCTGCTTCATTTCACCTAACCCTCTTATCTTTTACTACTTTTTAATAGCTTTTGTTTTAAAAGATACTGATTAATCTTAAGTTGTTAAATTTATTTGCTAATTGTTTCTACAGGTAGTCCTCAACTTATGACCACAACTGAGCCCAAAATTTCTGTTGCCAAGTGAGACATTTGTTAAGTGAGCTTTCCCCCATTTTACGACCTTTCTTGCCGCAGTTGTAAAGTGAATTGCTGTAGTTGTTAAGTTAGTAACATGGTTGTTAAGTGAATCTGACTTTCCCATTGACTTTGCTTATCAGAAGGTCGCAAAAGGGGATCACGCGACTCCGGGACACTGCAACCGTCATAAATATGAGTCAGTTGCCAAGCATCTGAATTTTGATCACGTGACCATGGGGATGCCGTAATGGTTGTAAGTGTGAAAACAGTCATAAGTCACTTTTTTCAGTGCCGTTGTAACTTTGAATGGTCACTAAATGAACTGTTGTAAGTCAAGGACTACCTGTATTTAAACTGCACAACCAAAAAAAACATTAGTTTGCATCATTTTTAAAGTGGTGTACCTTCTTTTAGGAATTGTGACAATGGAGAGAGTTCAGTTCAGGGAAAGCCTGGTGGTGCCCGCTAAGAAGATGGAGATCAATTCTTTTAAGGAAGCCACCATTTTAAGCTCCTGAAGAAGACCTTGTTGGTCAAAATGCATTTGACAGTTTTGGACATTTTGGCTTTCAATTTTAATTTCTAATAGTACCATCTACTCTTGAATGTGATGTCTGTTTTAGTACCATCTACTCTTGAATGTGATGTCTGTTTTGTAGCAAGACTGTTAATAACACATGTTTTAAATGTGCTGGAATTGCAGTAATCTTATTCATCTATAGTTTACATAAAAGTGCTTTTTTTTCCCCTCTCTCCCTAACGACTGCTTGTATTATTCAGGCTAGCTGCCATATTAGCGATTTTATTTATGCTTGATTTTATCTAAAGTAGTATCTTTTGAAGATGGAAAAATAAATCAGAAAAAATGAAACATAAACTCAGTTATTTTGTACATGTTATGAAGTGCTAGTAATGTACAATTGCATTCAGAATACTCAGGACTAAGGGAGCTTTTGTTTTGATTTGTCTCTCTATTATGCTGAAGTAGAAATTAATGTTACTCCCACACTCCAGTGTGTCTTATTTATTATGCTTCACTGATTCAGCTCAAGGCATATCTTCTATCCAACTCAAAATATATTTGTAGAAACTGGCCGTCTGCTAAAGCCCCATTAGGTCATGTGTCTTGTCTTAGTTACACTAATAATTATGCAAAACAAAATTGCACCCTATTTTGTGCTCATTTTTCCAGCCCCGAGAAGATTGGCATAATTTTTACATTTTATGGATATGTTCCAGCATGCAGCCATAGCAACCTATGTCTGCTCCTTACTCGTGCCTACCATTGTAGATCAACTTCTTTCTATACTTAACTCAACCCTTTTTTCTTTCCACTTTTCTTTCCACTTCTTTTTAGTGTTTTAGCCACCTCCAGATTCTACTTCTTGATAGCACTTCTATTTTCTTATTAGAATTTCAGCACTGTATTTCCTGTTTGCTAATATTAGTTCTTCCACTGATCCTGACAATAATGTCTAGATATTCTTGGCTTGTATTTCACCTGACCGGCCTTGTTTAGTCTTGAAAATTAAAGAGGAGCAGGTCAGGATTGGAGACTACCAGGAAACTCCAAAATTATGAAGTAATTGGAGAAATTTTTAAAAATCCCAATACAGATAATCCTCAACTTACAACCACAATAGGCCAAAAATGTTTGTTGCTAATTGAAATATTTGTTAAGTGAATTTTACGGCCTTTCTTGCCACACTTGTTAAGTGAATCACTTCAACTGTTAAGTTAGTAACACAGTTGTAAAATGAATCTGGCTTCCCCATTGACTTTGCTTGTCAGAACGTTGCAAAAGGTGACACCACAATTGTCATAATAACGAGCCATTTGCCAAGCGTCCGAATTTTGATGCTGCAAAAGTCACTTTTTTTAGTGCAATCGTAACTTCGAACAGTCACTAAACAAACTGTCGTAAGTCAAGGACTACCTATATAAGGTAATGGTAAACCTCTTCCATATTGTTGCTAAGAACACTAAAGGGCTATGTCCATGAGTTTAATTCAGAGGAGGCTTTATATGTTATCAATGGCTTCCCTACATTGCACCATTAACAGTTTTATTTTCTCCATCTCTTCCTCCTTCAGATTCTTACTTTTTCAATCCAGTGCTTTTTCTACTTGGTTCTACAACCCTATCTGTTCAATCTTTAATTTTCTATCCTTTATTTTGCTACTTGTTATACTAGAGTTTGGTCTGAAGACAATGATTTCTGGTCCTGAGTCTTGTCTGACGATCTGGTTTTGCTCACTATCTGACAGAGTTCCATGCTAACATAGAAAATAAAACAAACAACCATGGGAACAAAATCTCTCCAATAAAACGAGAAATCTGTTGCAATATTACTAAAATAGCTTTTTGGAGTTAGGAGTTATAACCATAAAATGTCAACATAGAGAATTATGTACCCACGTGCCTTACTATTAATTGGCAGTATGTAATATGCTATGTGGAAGAATTCAATCTAAAAAAATATTCCTACAAAGTAAATCAAAGTGTGTGTGTGTATGTGTATGTATGTATGTATGTATCTCATTCAAAAAAATCTTGTCTTCAAACTGTGTGTACAAACATAGTAGGTTGTAATGACAAAAAATGCAAAAGCTTTATTGGAGTAATCTCTTAAAATGAACACAAAAGTCAGAATGTGATATTTTTCAATATCTTTTTGATCTGTTCCTGTTAAAAAAGAACGTTGAGGGAGGAAAGAGAAAATTAATAATGAAATGAAATGAAATTAGCTTAGTTTTATGATAGAATATGGTAATATTCCATGATAAAATAATGCTAATATTGATAAAAAATGCACTTAATACTGTAATTGTAATTACAACCAGGATAATCATTGTGGTTGCCAGAATGATATATTAACTCTCAGGTTTTCCATTTTTCCTCTCCCTACCTTTATAGAGGTAGTTAATGTAACACTGCTTACTGTATTAATCCATTTTCTGTATTTCATAATATATAAAGTCAAGCTAACCATGAGCTTCTGAGGGCAGGGGTGTTAACATCTAGCTTGAGTATCCAAATTAAACTCCAGGTTCCTTCCATTTCCTAAAATCTTATTGTTTATTGAATACACAGTATGGTAATGTCAAAGCAAAACTAATTCTGAGGTTCCCAGATACCAGTTAATAGAATTCAACAATAATTTCTCCAGCCAAACCCCCACCCTCTCACGTAGTCTTTGTAAACAATTTCACTTTGTTATGGGAACTGTCTGCTTCCTCTCCACACCTGCTGCATTGTCCTTGGAAAGGTTTCAGGCTCTCACAGTCTTCAGTGGAATCGTAGAGGTTTCGTTTCTCCATCTAACCTGTTCTAAAGCAACACCTCTCCCACTTTACTCTAATGGCAGGTTGAAACGAAGAGGTACGGAGCTGCCCAAGTTTAATTCTTGATAGGGGGTTGATTTAATTTGTCAAGATGTCTTTGTGCAAATAACATGTAAATTGAATCATTTGCATGGTGGTGCCATAGCATCTTTGTGACTTATACGAGATACCTGTGCATTGTGGCTAAGCCTTAATATACTTAAACTAATATATTGTCATAGTTGCAGGGTTTTACTTGACTTGGTAGAAGCATGTTGAATGAAACCAGCCTCTAAAAATAGAACAATTTCAGATTATTTGCGTGTCTTGCAATTATTGAAATGCTGGCATTGTCTGTGAGATTGTGGAATATAATGCCTGCAACAAAATTGTATGGTAAAATAGCCAAGTCTCTACCCCGATGTTGTTTAGCTTTTTGCTTGAGTGTGATTGTTAACTTCTGTCTTCTTCAGCCAAGTACTCAAAACTATTGTGTTATGATGTGCTCCTCCTTTTCCATTCCCTCTTGCATTTCAGCTTTTTTTTTTTTTAAAGTAAGTTGTGGCTTTGACTTGAAACAAAGCAGTTTTGTCTTGAAGCAAACATTTCCAGATTGCTGGATGACTTGGCAGAGTTCTCAATATTCTTTTTTTAAAGTCTGAAATAAGTAGGAAAAGATGAACCAAGGAGGAAAAGGTGAACAAAACAAGAATGCAAGGAATGAAGAGTTTGTTGGCTCATATTTCCTGTAGAGAAATATGAAGCATTATATTCCACAATCTCACAGACAATGCCAGCATTTCAATAATTATATGAAATGGCTAATATAGTGCTCAAAAAGGTTGAAGTGGATTTATTGCTTTGCTTTTTCTATATATATGATATCCACATTAAAAGGGAAGAGGATATTTAGGAATAACTGTTGCAGCAGGAGTAAATGTGGTTGCATCAGTACTTCAAAGACTTACTGAACTGTTGACTATTTTTGCTTAAAATATACCTGACTAATTAAGCAGGCTGCAATCTGAAGGCACAAAAAACAGCTTATTCTTTAAATTAAATAGATTTACTATGGAGTGGTTGAAAAGCCAGTAAGCTGTCTATTAACTCTATTAAATAGAGTTAGGACACCCATATAATAAATGGATTATTTTAATAAACATCTGAAAGAGTTTGTTCTTATGTTTATTGTGGTTTTCTTTTCTAGGAATTCATAAAATCTGAGTTGGTTCTGATGCAGATATAACATTTCCAATTAGTTAATTGACACTGAAGGAACACAGAGCAACTGCTTCCAATTCTTATTCTGTATTCTGCTTATTTTTCCATTCTTGCAAGAAAGAATTGTTCCCACTTTTCCACTGGTATAGAATGGAAATATATAATAATAATAATAATAAAGTTGGAAGGGACCTTGGAGGTCATCGAGTCCAACCCCCTGCTCAGGCAGGAAACCCTATACCATTTCAGACAAATGGCTGTCCAGTCTCTTCTTAAAAACTTCCAGTGTTGGAGCATTCACACGCTTCTGGAGGCAGGTTGTTCCACTGGTTAATTGTTCTAACTGTCAGGAAGTTTCTCCTCAGTTCCAGGTTGCTTCTTTCCTTGACTAGTTTCCATCCATTACTTCTTGTCCTGCCCTCAGGCGCCTTGGAGAATAGCTTGACTCCCTCTTCTTTGTGGCAACCCCTGAGATATTGGAATACTGCTATCATGTCACCCCTAGTCCTTCTTTTCATTAAACTAGACATACCCAATTCCAGCAAACGTTCCTGATATATTATATAATGTATTATGCTCTTTATATAATATAATGCTCTTTGGGCATGAATAATGCTCTTAATATTAATATAAATTACTGTAAATTATAGTGATAGGCAAACTCTTTTGCACATAAAAAGTTAATTGTAATTGTGAACGGGGCTTAGTTAATGGATAAATTCAGCCACATTTCAATCTGCCCAATCTTGATCTATGAGGACCCAGTACATCAGAGCTGCCATTTCTGCAGGGCAGGGCTGCCTGGTCCTGTTCATTAACTTTTGTTTTCACAGCCACATCAGTGTCTTATGTGTGTGCAAGCAAGAATGTTCAGCGTTATTCAATCCTGAGTAATAATCAGTAGACTATTTCAGGAATCTAGCCGCAAAATGCATTTAAAAATATGCTTTTGTTTGGAAGTAATTGAATCAGCCCATAATATGTAAGAAAACTGCTTTCAGTCTTGGTTTTTCAGTACTGTTTTTGCCAGCATAAGTTCTTTTATTTTTCTTTACTGGAGCCGTAGCAATCTTGCTTCCATTTTTTTTTAAAAAAGGATTGGATGAAGTTAAGAGTTATAACTTGAAGGGGGGGGGGAAGGGGAGACAACTAAGGTATAAACAAATTTCTCAAGTGTTCTTAAGAAATTATTTCATATCAGATTAACTGAGCATCAATTTTGTGACTTAAATGCAATAGTCAAGCTCAGAGCACAATTAAATTTTAGTCAAAAATGAAGATCATGCTCAGGATCTCTAAAATAATTTAATATACTATGGCTGAATACATTTTATGGCATCTTTTCCACAAATCAGTACTGCATCTTGGGGGTCCCAGACCTGTATTTCGCAAGTCATTTCAAGAAATTTACATGCACTTTAGAACTGAAAGAACACATGTATTGTAAAGAGAAATTACTGTAGAAATTTTATATATTTTAATATATATAAATATATAATATGTGAACATTATCCAACAAATTATGATAGCTAGTTTAAAAGTAGATAATAATTATTTAAAAAATTCAAGAGTCTTCACAGATATGGTGTAGAAGGAACTGAAATGTAAATGCATGGGAAGAAGGCTGTCGTTTTAAGCTTTTATTTATGTAGCAATCTCTAAAATTCTCCTTCAGTTTATTTTAGAAGTAATTCATTGGCAGTCTATGCGTGCAGTAGGAAGCAAAACCAATTGAATAAATGAGATGATGCCATATACGTTGTCACTATTGTATAAACTGCAAGCAATGTGATTTTTGTTAGTATGTTGGAGTGTTTTATCATTTATGCATGGGCCAGTTGAGTTACAAATCCATTCAATATACAAAGCCATTCTTGTTTAATTTTGGAATGCAGATGGTTTGCTCTTCAGTTTTGCTTTGCTGGGTGTAGATGCTTTGCTGTTCAATCTACATCTTTGGATGTTTGAAATAAGATTTTGATTAACAGCTGATGTAAGTTTGACTATACTGACAAGTCCCACTGATTAGCACTGATGAATTATTAAGCATGAATTAAGTCAATGGGACCTTAAAAAGTGTTTAATTTTATCTGCATTATGATTTAGAAGCTAAATTGTAATGGACCATATGGGATTGTGGGATAAATTGCTTTAGAAGCCATGTAATTTGTTTCCTTTTCTCTTTCAGAGCACCTGCAGCTCCAAAGCCAGATCCAATTCCTGTACAGCAGGTAAGGGGGTTCTTCCCCAGTTCCTAAGTACAGGGGAATCCTATTGTGGTCAATTTACTCTTTCACATCTCTCAATGTGTTGATCTGAAAAGCTCTTCCAATGCAACATGGTTCTATTGTATGCCCATTTCATTCATTTGGACATACTTGAAACATGCTATTTTGAAATCCTTGAAATATGCTATTTTCTTTATCTAAAAATTTGGTAATAAGGTGTAATTTTTGGCTTTGAAAGTCCTCCTTACTGCAGCTGTTTTGGAATTGGCCAAATTTATATTGGGTGATAAGCGACCAATATTTAAAAAAGCTGTGGTTAGCTTTCAAAAACAAGGACTAACATAGGAAATATCTGTTGTAGTTCTTACGGACTTTTCTTTGAGTTGAATTCAACTCCTGGGGATTTCATGGTCACCCTCCCACAGCTTTTTTGGGTAACAGCAAAGAAGTGATTTGTACAACCTTCCCATTCCAGTGTATTTTCCCCTCCTTTCTAATCCAGTCTACTGTCCTGGACTTTCCTAATCATTCTCCATCCAAGTTTGATACTAATCCAATCCAGTTTAGCTTCCAAGCCTAGATAAAGTTAACAAAATACTGCTACATGTAGAGATCAACCATGTTCTTAAAAGGCCTGTCCATTTCCTAAAATTCTAAGAGTTACTGATTACAAGCATCTTTATTGGTAGCTTTATGAAATTAGAAAAATAGGTACTTCTGTGGGAAGGTAATAGCACTCCTTGCACTTCAGCATATAGTCATGCTGGCCACATGACCACGGAAGGACCACACTGGCTCCTTCAGCTAAGAAACAGAGATGAGCACCATCCCTAGAGTTGGACTCAACTGGACAGAAAATCCTTACGTTTACCTTTACTTTACCTTTTTTAAAAAGGTACCTTAATGTAAGACTTTTCCTGCCAGATCTCGAAAGGTATAATACAATTACTAAGAGGAGTCTGTAAAGATGCAGAAAGATTTGCTTTCCTTAGTAGAACACGATCTCTAATAGATGTCTGTTGATTTGCTTAGCTACATTACAGATAAAATTCATGTACAGCAAGTCTGATGGCTATTGTAGCACAATGAACTGAGTAAAAGAAGGCACACGTGTCATATTATTTTGCAGCAAAGATATCCCTTTTCAAACAAAATATGTGAGTTTGCCTTTAAGTTAAGCTAAGATAGGAAGGTAAGATTAGGAACTCCCAAAGTCTGGTCATGTGCAATAGAACTTGTACATTATTTTTTTCTCTGGTGTGAGAGTTCTACATGACCTCAAACTACTTTTGAAACTAACTTCTAAAAAAAACCCCGGTCATTTGTCACTGGAAAGGAGGGGCATTGTTCCAATATAGACCTGTCCGAGACACATAATCCTTTAGTAAGTAAAATCTTACTATGAGGATTCTGTCTTTCACTGATTACCTGTAACCCTTGCACTGGAGGACTGCACTTGTGTCCTAACTGTTGGACCCAGTTTATAGTGAAGTTTTTGCCTAAAATAAATCTAAGGCTACCAGCTCACGCATGTTTTGTTTTTTTTGTTCTCAATGACGCATGCTGTGTGATATTGACAGTCAGTGCTTTACAGCACAAAGTTGTCTACTTGCAACCAGTCAGTCATCAATGGATGTTTCACAATAAAACCGCTGCAGATGTCATGGATATATATTTTGCATGTGTGTGTGTGTGTGCACGTGTGTGGCTTTCTTGTGTATTTTTCTGTTTTTATTTCACCTAGGTAGAGCCTAAGGACCTAGTTAAGCCTGTGCCCATTGCATCTCCAGCTGTGCCCAAAGTTTCATCCACAACCAGCATGGCCTTCAATAAGGCCCCCAGGCCCTTTGGAGCTGTGTCCTCCTCCAAGGTCACTTCCATCCCATCACCGTCATCTGCCTTCACGCCAGCCAGTCCCAGTCTTCCATTACATGCTTCCCCTACACCTCTGGCCACTGTCACACCTCCCCCATTCACTGCCTCAGGAACGCATGCTAATGTCAAAGCTAATGCTGACCAGCGTTGCCCTGTGTTGAGTGCTGCAAAGCCTACTGTTAATACCCCATGGCAATCTCCACACAATGCACCGTTCAACGAAAGGGCTCCAGAGGTGACAGAGGGGCAGCGAAGTGGATCCAGAGAGAACCAGGGTGACAGTAAACAGCAAAATGGGTAGGTAGTTTTAGGGCAGTTTTTTTTTCTTCCTGTTTTAAAGGTCTCAAAAAGTACTTCCTCAGTAATTCATTGATTGCTCTTTCTACCTGAAATTATAAGTGTAAAAAAAGTCAGGTTAGTTTATAAAGTGCGATCTGGGCAGATCTATATACAAGGAACTTATTTGCTTTTATAAATCAGATTTATAAATTGATGAGAGTGTTCTCTGCTGGAGATGGTAAATGCCAAATTAAAATTTTTGAGGATTCACAGCAAAATAAGAATGACTATTGAATATTTAAACGCACAGCAAAGCTGCAGGCTATTGTGTTACTTTGATTTTACAAGAGAAAAAAGAGGTTCACCTGTTGTGGAAAATGTTCCTTTTCACCTTTCCAACCAAGCATTTTCTGTCTATATTCCACACAGTTTTCTTCTTTTCATCCTTTATATTAATTCAAGGCTTTTTCTCTACTTAATGACTTTCCCCTAAAGCTTTTTTTCTTATTCTTCTGCAATTTTCATTTTCTTTTTAAATTTGCAATTATATTATGGTTCTTGACTTACATCACCAACAATATGGACTTGTAAACATAGGTATAGTACATATATAAGTATATATTTATATTATATAATAATTATATTATACTTACAATATAAGTATAAACATGAGCTGTGGTGCCGCAGTGGTTAGAATGCAGTATTGCATAATTTTGCTGGCTGCTGGCAGTTCGATTCTCACCGGCTCAAGGTTGACTTAGTCTTCCATCCTCGCCAGGTTAGTAAAATGAGGGCCCAGATTGTTGGGGGCAATATATGCTGACTCTGTGAACCACTTAGAGAAGGCTGTAAAGCATTGTGAAGAGGTATTTAAGTCTTAAGTAATATTGCTATTGCTAAGTATAGAGAAAATAATTAGGTAGTTTTTTTCGCTAAACCTATATAAATGCATGATGTATTGCAACAAGAATACCACAGGAATGCTGATGGTATTGCTAAATGCTATTGCTACTTCCAATTTCTGGCAAAAACTTAATGACTCTGTATTCACTTAATTATGGTGATTCACTTAACAATCACCACAAAAATATTGTAAAATCAGATTGGTCACATGATGACCTGCTTAACAACTGTCATGGTTTACAATAGTAATTCCAGGCTCAATTACAGTCAAGACTACTTGTAACATTTTGTCAAAGTCATTTGTAATTGTGAGAAGCCATTAAACCAGGAATGGGAATCTGAAGAGACAGTTACAGTATGTACTGAGAATAATCATATTTCATTTTGAGGAAAGCAAGATCATAGGATAAAAGCTCAATCTCTCAATTCATGTTTTAGTTTCCACAGTTTTATTTCCCCCCCCCTCTCTCTCTCGCTTAGTACATTCTACTAAAAAAAGACAAGTTCATGATTCCGTAATTTATATAGCTGATTGTCAAGTATGAATCCCCAAGGACTGTAGCTCTGTCTATTGGAAGAGATACAGCAAATCAAAGATCTAAGAGTATGAGCTTGCGAAACCCTTGTCAGTTTTAGTAACTATTATAAGAGTGGATCAGAATCAGGCTTAACCACATCTAATACTGTGGCTCTATTCCATGACTATAAAAGATCAGCACTGGTAATATAAGATAGGCACAAATCAAAACAAAAAACAAAAAATGGTGTGGGAAACCAAGGCTAAAAAAATGTTTTCAAAGTTACTTAGGCATAGATCTAAAAGAAAGTGATTCACCAAAAGGACTATCAAATAATCCATCATGTTCCAATTTGCTTATTCATATTGGTTCCCCTAAGCAATGTGTACAGGTCTTAAGTTCTAGATTGTTGAAGCAATTGACCTTTGTGTGTTCAATTTTTTTTCTTCCGACAGCACATTTCTTTCAGTAAAATACCTACTATGTAAAAATGGCACACATATTGTTTTACGTAGAGGGCATAGCTATTGTTATTAGCCTTAAGGGCATAATGTTGTATGCAGCCACGCTATCTAAAATAGAGAGGATGAATTCCTGACAAATCTCTCAGTACATATAAATATATCTTGGCAATGCTTCGGGCACCCTGGCACAAGGGCTTTTGCAAATCTAAAGCATAGCCCTGCCATTCAGCTGCATTCATTAGCATTCAAAAATAATTTATAACAACTAAAATAATTTTGTACTAAGAAGACAAGCAAACTCTCCCCCCAGGCAAGATCCAGTCACCCACTGTAATTACAAACAATTTTCTCTACAGTTAATGTATGCAATTGTTCTCATTACTTTATGAAATCCTGCTATGAAAGAGCTTTTTGCCAAGTATCTGTCTATAAAGGAGTCCTACATAAGCCCAGACATTTAGATCTGTAATCCTATTTCCATTTTATAAGTTTGTTGGTTTATCAGTGTTTGAATTGAAGCCTTTTTTGAACCAAGTTGTTGAACTATATGATGTTGTTTTTTTAAAAAAGCTTTTAAGTTTCATAATAAATGAAACTGGTAGGATCAACCCAAGTGTTAGCTCTGTTGTTTAAAACTGACTGAGGTGTCTTGACAAGATGCAAAATCTGAAAATATGGTTTCAAATGATGCTTGTGCAGTTATTTGTGTAAGAAGAATTTGCTTACACATGAAACATCTAGTGCTGATTAAACAGTAAGATGTTGCACTGCCCTTTTTTACAAATATATTTAGAGCTTAGTAATACAATCTGTTTACTGAAACAGGCATAGATGGTAGCACTATATCTATTCAAGCAATGTAGTTTGAGATTAAACCTTAGCAATTAAAAAGGCCTTACTTTTGTGTCTTAAGGAATTACTTGCACAGATTAGAAATTAATTCAGAGAAAGGAGTAGTTCATTTGTCAGCATATAAAATGGAAAGACTAGTGGCCTTTGCATCCTTGAATGAAATATTCTCATAAGCTTAACATGAAATTCAATGCTAAATAAAGATTTGTATTATAAGGAGAATGCAGACTTTTAAAACAATATGCATATTGAACATAGTATAATTATATGCAATTATTAAGCCCTGCACAATTTTTTATGCACAGAGGTACAAGCCTATTGAAAAATCAAAGGACTTGCCTTAGGGTAAATATACAGAGAGTTATAAAGAATTGGGCTATGTTTGTGTTTAATAATTCTAGTTTTTTTAAAAATATATTCTCTGTTTTATAGTTACTTTTCCAGTCTTTTTGACCCAAGCATTGCTGTTACCCAATATATCTGATAGCAATCATCTAGGGAAACTCATGGTTGAATTGGCACTTTAAGTGCATCTACTTAAACATTATGCTACATCAGCTTTGAACAAAAGTGTATTATAATGATTCAGCAGTCCTGAAAGTCTGGAATACTTGCCTTGAATCCAGTTGATTTAAATTTTAGCAAAATACAGATGATGTTGTAGCCTTTGTCCAATATTGTTGAGTTTGCATGTTTATGCAATGCAATGCAATGCAATGCAATGCTTTGTCTAGTTTTTCCAGAAAAGATACCAGTAGCCATTTGTCACAGAGTCTGAAGCTGATTGAGACTGAGGTGTAACTTGACCAAAATCACTTAGTAAGTTTCTGTAGCTAAGGAAGAGATAGAACCACCTTAACACCATCTTGGTCCAATCACCAACTTAAGCATGTACAACATGCTTTCTCCATATTTCTGAAAATACAGTGGTTTTTGCAGAGCAATATGTATGATTACTAATGCTTTATTTTTTACCAAAGATAATATTAATTTCTAAGTGCGTGACTGCATCTCTTAATCAAGAATTATATTTAAAGTCGGCAGATGAATATAATTAATCATATTAGGATTTGTCATGTTTGCGTATAGAGATAGAAACAGCTATTTCTACTTCATTGATATCAAAAGTAATTGAGTAGTAGCAGCATACGACACCTAGTGGATGGATTAACACTCTTAGGCCAAAATGGAGAAGCAAATGTTTTAGTATCTTGTGCAAATCAGCCACTGTGTAATCAATAAATGAAGTAAAATGTCTAATCTATCCTACTTCCTATAAATCTGTCTTAAAATAGAGTGCTCCTTGAATTTTGGCAGTTTATAAATTTAAAATTGACATACATGTCCAACTGAAGAAGAATAGATACTCCAAGAGGGAGCTAGCTAGATAATGATGTAAAGTCACATCTTGAAAGGAGTTTCTGCTATGGGGCAGTGAATCGCTAATCCAGTGTTTCTGAAAGTTGGCAACTTTAAGATGTGTGAACTTCAACTCTTGGCTGCTGACTGGGGAATTCTGGGAGGTAAGAGTCCACACATCTTAAGGTTGCCAAATTTCAGAAATGGTTTGTTTTTTAAGTGCCTGCATGTGATTTTGTTTTGAATTGTGTTCTTAGTTCATGCATGGTAATTAATTTTTTGCATTAGATGGATCCCTTGGGCTAGTCAAGGGATAAAATAGATGATTTATATTGGTTTGAAATGTATGAAAACACGTGAACGTACATGGTTTGGGTATGATAAAGTAGAACAGTAGGGAAGTTGCTATAATAAACATATTGATTTTTTCACTCCCTTTACAGATTACAACAGTGATAAAGTTAGTATTCGTTCCACTAGAATGGAGTTGTGCTTTGTGCTTTGGCATGTGTGGCTGTCCCAGAATTAAATTTCTGCAAAATAGAGCCTTGGCTTTTGAAGTTAAAGCAACATAAATTGTTTGCATTTTCACTGGTGTGTGGTTTTATTTACAATATTAAATTTTGTCTTGAGTAACTGGCAAACAGTAGAGATAATAGCGAATGAGTCTCTTTTTAATGTCTGCGATTAGACATTAAAATGGGCGATTTTTTTCTATCAAGATAGTCAAATGTTGCTTTAAAATGAAGACATTTATTGGAATTAAATTTAATTCAAGGATTTTTCAGCCTCTTTCTTGCCTCTTCCCTATTCTCCCATTGACTTAGAGAAGAAATAAATTTGCCATGACTTTACCTTAACTTGTGCCACCACCTTGTGGCATGGTGGGGTAGCTGCTGGTAAAAGTCAGCAAGAAATTATTCTAGAAATCAGTTGGAAATTCTGTTAGCTTTATCTCATATTCGTGATTAAATGAAACTATTTTTCCCATCTGGCTTTAATATTACAATTAACTTTTATTAACTCTTTTTTTGCTCCCATTTTCTATGTTATTCCTTATCTGTACTTGAACATCCTGGAATCGAATCCATTGTTTGTGTCTTTTCTGTCTCTCATTCCTTCAGTAACCCTGATGAGGTGTAAGTACTTTACTAATCACTCTCTCAATGTTTGAGCTACAGTTTATATAAAATAATTGCTGTATCCTGTAGGCAGCCTTTTTGAATTAACTTCCATTTTCTCTAAGCTTGGGAATGTTACAATACTTTTTGTTTTGGTGAAAAAATTAAAAAAACTATGCAGTAAATTAACTTCCTCCAGTTGTTGTTCTCTTGATGTCTTGAACTACAATGGCCATCATTCCTCTTTGGGGTGTATTCCTAGGAATGATCAGAATAGTTGACATTGTAGTACAGTAGTAGAATTGAGAAAGATATTACATTGGGAAAGGTTGAATCTGAAAAGTATATCCTTTCTCCTTCATTCTGTCCAGTATTTTATATGGAGAATTTTAGTCTATATTCAGTACAGTGGTACCTCGGTACTCATCATTAATTGGTACCAGGAAGTGCAATGAGTACCAAAAATGATGAGTACCAAAAAATTTTCCCCATAAGGAATAATGTAGTGAGTCATAAGGCAGTCAACACTGATAAGTTGTAGCTTGTGCATTGAATACCCAACAAAGAATGAATACTGGAACAAAATTTTCACATCAAAATGTGTTGAGTACCAAATTTGATGAGCTTCAAAGCAGTTGAGTACCAAAGTACCACTGTAATTACTTTTTTAGCGTATGATGAAAACATGACAAAGAGAAGTAAATGTATACACTGAATTACTGAATTCACTCTTAAAATAGAAGTACAGTATCAGAAAGTTTAGGAAGTAGTTTGATGCTAAATGTCAGACGAAAGATCTGAATAGCAAGAGGTGCTCCAGGGTGAACATGATGAGTTTCTGTGTGATAGAAATTATTCAGCAGAGATGGAAAAGTCACCTGGATTTTTAGATCACCTTTGTGATCTTCTTATACGAGATTCTATAATCCTGTTCAGGTATTGCAAAAAAGGGCCAGTTACAGTGTGGGTTGCAATAAGTAGCCTTATCTCCTCAGTAAAGTTGAGTTAATGATGTCTGTGAAGTTGCCCAGGAAGACTGTAGTTTATAGCAGAGAACCTTTGCTTATTCAAAAGTAACTGCATAGGATCCCACATTTGGAAGAAAAAAAAATACCAATATGCCCAATAGTATCAAACAGAATGGGGTGCTTTTGCTTCAGGAGAAATTGGCTAGATGCGTATGATTGTTTTTATTAGCTGTATAAGCTCACCTGGCAGGTTGGGAGTTTGCCCGTTCTTCTAAATAGAAAGCAGCCCCTCAGCTTTATGCCAAGCTTAAATGGGGAAATTGAGAGGGTAAAATGAGGCTCAAATAAGCCAATACGGTTTCTTCCTTGGGAGAATTAAATTATTATTAAATTATTTTATTTGGTGACTTGTCAATAGTAACAGCAGTTAAACTTAATACTTCTAATTCTTTTGTCTTTCTGTTCTTTCTTCTCCTTATGCTGGACTGTCTTGTATTCTGTTCCCTTGCTCTTTCCAATATGATAAAAGGAAAAACCCACCTAAACGGTAATAACCACGTGCCTTTTTGATGTTCAATATTATGTGCAGTTTTTAACTATGGTCTGTATTTTTGATCAGGGTGGGTGTGGAGAGAGGGAGCAAGTTGTGATAGTTTACAGTTTGCCTGAAATTGTTCTGCACATCCATAACTAATTTTTGTACCATTCCAATTCTACTTAGGTTATCCTTTCTACCAATTTAACTATTGCCTTTCTCTCCTTATTCTTCTATACTAAACAGTGGCAATAGGATTTCCTTCCTTCCTTCCTTCCTTCCTTCCTTCCTTCCTTCCTTCGTTTGTTTTTTTTCGTTGTCTTGTTTTGTATTTAAGAAATTTCCACCCAAATTCATACATGTAGGATCGCGTAATCTCAGTACTATTCAACAATGCAAGTTAGCCATTTTAACAGTTGATCGACTTCATAATATTTTAAAAATTTATCATTCAATTAATGTAGTAAACTATATTTTAGAATAGATATAGCAAGGGAGTAAAAAAAGAGAAGAACATTGCTGTATAATATTTTTCTGTGGAAAATGTTTTGTTTTTCCTAGAGCCCAATACAAGGAGATGCAGCCATGTGCTATCTTATTAAGAACTGTTCACTGAATTAAATGAAGGGTTCTATGAATTATTAGCTTCTATTCATGCAGGTTCTGATATAGATATTGATTGCAGCATGTTTCTTTAAAAAGGAACAGCTGAAACCTGGATGCCATGCACTTTAATTTTTTTATCTAACCTGAAGGAAGCAATAACTTACTCCAGCAAGATCTATATTAAATACATATACTTAGCATCTTGGCCTTGATCAATGTAACTCATCAAGTTTTATTGCCCTTATTCATTGTATTAGTCCACCACGGAAACACGTCGTGTACAGAAATACAGATTTTTTCCATCCACCGGTTCATAGCAACAACAGCAAGAAGAGACTGATTGAAGATACTGAGGACTGGCACCCAAGGACTGGAACTACTCAGTCACGTTCTTTCCGGATCCTTCAACAGATCACAGGCACTGAACGTAGTAAGTATCTAAAGAAGAGAATATCTATAGCTCAGGGTTAAACTATGTAGTCCTTGGTGCTCTTTTAACTTGTCATTTGCTTGCAGATGTTTCATTACCCAACTAAGTAATGTTACACAAGTGTGCTTTCAGGTTCAGCTTATGATCACTCACTCACACACTCACAGGCCTGGAAAACTGCCACACTCAATCCCAGATCAACTGAACACTGAGGCTCAAATACACCCAGTGAATTTAAAATAACAGCAAACTTTTACTGATATATTTTTGCTCTTACACATTTTTGCTCTCTCTCATCCACCCTTACCCAGCATCCACTATTAGGCTGCACTACCCAGAGGGATGGAAGCCACCAAGACTGGGATCCAAAAAACGACTCAAGTAGACTGGGCAGGTTTCAGGACCTCTTTTTATTCCCTAGAGTTTATAGGGAGGGGCTTTCCATGCAGGTCCAACTCCTTTGTTGGCGAGACTTGGGGAGGGGCTTGCCATGTGCTCAAACCCAACTTTTGTCCTTTTGTTCCTTAATGACTTGGTTCCAGTAGTGGGATTCAGCCGGTTCACACCACGTCGGCAGAACCAGTAGCTAATTTTTTGTTGCCCAGGCCTAGAATGGACTTCCGGATGCAGCATCCACACAGAGAACCAGTTGTTCACATATTTGAATCCCACCACTGCTTGGTTCCTTTCCCTGAGGGAGCTTTTCCTAACTTTTGTCCACCCTGGTTACATGCCGTTGCCACGTTTAGGAATGGTGGCTTTGGCCTAGTCTCACAGTAACATCATCATCATGTTATCTAGTTGAATAATGAAACATCTGCAAGCAAATAACCAAGCTCAAAGAGCACCAAGGACTACAGAGTAATAACTAGTCAGTACAATAATATAGAACTGACGACTCATACATATACTACATATCTATATATTTACGCATTTTACTTTGTTTTTTTTCCCCAGTAACAATTAAATATCTAGGTGAATTTTTTGCCAGGGTTAGACAAATCTGTTGATTTCTTCAGTTTCTTATTTTTCTCACTTTAAAATTTAATTCAGCCTATTTCCACATGATTTAAGATTTTTTTTTTAAAAAAATGCATGAAGAGTAGTAGTTCAGCTTTGAGAATCCTCCAGGAAAAAAAAACATTAACTCATTCATATTCTCACCCTTTATCATTAATGCTGTATAAATATAATAATCTAAAAGTGGTATTTTTACTTTTTAATTGAAAGGAATTAGTAATGAAATATAGCAGCATTGTATATTTGGCCAAGTTTGAATGGTAAAGAACAAAACAGTAATAAATATGTGAGAAATTAATTCTGTGACCCTGGTAGGTCTTTGAACTTAAGTTCTTTTCATGAACTACAGAGCCGATACTTTGAAAGTGGGAAAGTTTTTAACAGCACTTTGCAATATGTTTACTAAGTGGTTTGCTGAATGCAATAAATACTGATGGATTATAAAAATTCACAGAATTTTTAAGTAGCAATTTAAACTGTGGGCAGTCTACATATGTACCTTTTAGAGCAGCAATGGTGAACCCTTTGGGCCCAGTGTATCAAAAATTCAAAAAATGCCCAACTTTGGTGTGTCACATACAGACTAAAGAGAAACAATTCATAACAAAGATTCGCTTTGGATAGTGAGATGGGTGGCACATAAAATAAATAAATAAACAAATAAATACATAATTGTAAATATTTTTCAGTTTGTCTCTCAGAAAAAAATCCCTAGCTGTGGCAGTTCCGGGTCACATGAGGCTTGGAAACTTCGGAGAATTGTCTTGTGTCTCAGAAAAGAGTGGGAAAGCATGCCCCATTCTTGCATGCTTTTGGGTGGCTCCAGATCCCACGTGAGAGGGAGACCCTCCCGTGCAATATCCAGAGATCAAGAGACCACATGACAGTACACCACATGTGCCAAAAATGACATAGCATGTGTCATAGGTTCGCCATCGCTGTTTAAGACCATCATAAGGCATTCGTAACAATAGGATGTTTAGATATTAGTCTTGTCATAAATTAAGGATAAAAGTTTCATGGATCAATGAAGAAATGGCAACTTCCTGGAAACTGAATGGATGGCTTATTTTGTTGCAGTGAAAGAACCAGAATCAGACAATCTAAAGAAGACAAAGTAAGATAATTATTTTATTTTTTAAAAAAAAATATTGCATGGATTTGTTTTGATGTATTAAAAGAAGTCTTTAAGATGTCACAAGATTCTTTAGTTTTCCAAAAATCATGGACATTTTAAAGTTCTGGTTCTTGTTTGTATGGCATTTATTTTTAAAATAAATTGGGATAGGTCTAAAATTGCCGATTTAACATTGGTTATTTTAAAAAGGAATTTGCATAAAATTGAATGCTTATGTAGGCATCTAAACTTATTAATAATACTTACATAAAAATGGAATGGTGTCATCAGTAGAAAGCAATAGTTTTTTTAAAAAAATTAGAACTAGTAATCAGAAATTTAGAGGTAATTCTTTAATCTTTTTAAATGTTTTAGAAGTTTGATCTTTTTTGTTATACTAAGCAGATTTAGAATTATATGTTTCACTACTGAAATATAGGCCAAATGTCAATTTTAAAATAGGTTTTTATGACAAAACTAACAAGAATTGCAATGCTACTGAATCTTTATTTAAAAATAACATTACCAATGAGGCAGGTCACTGCAATTCCTAACATGTCCTGATTCCTTTAGCTTGTGAATATTTGAAATGTTATTGTGTCTTCTATCTGTCTTGGACTGAGAATGGTCCTATTGACTGCAAGGTGGAAAGTCTTTAAAAGCATAAGAGTCTGTATCCTTGTTTTATTATTTTCCTTTAGAAGATTTTATTATTAAAAATTGTATTTTGCTCATCATTACTGAGTTTTCCTAGGATAGCTTACACTGATCACAATATTAAAAAAGCTGAAATCAAAACAATAATTAAATGTAAAATATATGCAAAATAGCAGAATCACAAAGCTTCAGAGAAACACAAAATATCAATATTTAAAATATAAACCTTTTGTCTGCTGCCAGAAAGACAACAAAGAAGGGGCTAGGTGTGCCTCTCTGGGTAGAGTGTTTTGCTATTGCCTGGTAGCTTTTTATCACATTACAACATGAGGTTACATCTGGAACAGAACCTCTGAAGATAACCATAGAGGAAACATATAATCATATAGGACAGGCATGCCAAACTCGCGACGTCACGTGACATATCGTGACTTTTTCCCCATTGCCGGCATTGGGCTGGGCACGGTTTCGGCGTGACGCATCCGGCCCGCGGGCTGGCAGTTTGACATGCCTGATATAGGAAGAGGCAGTGTGATCTTGATTCAAGTTAATCGGTATTTAAATCTTGAGTACTATACAGAGTTATAAACCTATATTCTATGGAAGTTCTCTCAGTCAGAGTAAGTTCCTTCAGTTATAACTGGCTGGTGTTTGAGCAGTTCTGTAACATGCTGTAGAATTAAGTGCTTAGGATTTGTGGACTATGCAGTATTTTGCATCTGCACTTTTACTTGTAATTATACACAATTGTTCTAGCACCAAGGTTTATTGGCAGTATTAGAAATAGCATATACTTTTTTTTCAGTAAAAAGTTAGATTCTGCATTGAGATAAATTAACCTCATTAACATTACCCAACTTACCTTGCATAACTGTGACTTTATTAATAATGGAAGGACAGCAGCTTCTGTTCTAGCCTTTGAAAACCAGCAGATATTGGCTGCTTGTTTCAAGTGTCAGTTCACAACCAGAAGCAATAGAAATTGGCTTACTCATAAATGTCGACAGTTGGCTCAGATTACTAATTCTGATTCTGAATTCTGCATGCTTTGGTTTGTCGTGTGGAATGGTTTGAGATGCAGACCTCCTTCCTCTTATCTGTCTTCTTCTGTCACTTCTCTCTGCAGGGAAAAGATCCCCCTCCACATCATAGGCCCTAGATACACAAAATTACGTGACTGGCACCATGGCGTTTCAGCACGTGTCCTTAACGTCCAATGATTCGCCAAGTCCTAGAATTTGAATGAGTCCTTTTCTTCCTCTTTCTCTTCCAAATGCTTTGCCAAGAAAGAAATGACAAACAAACAAACAAACAAACACAGCTTTGAGAAAGTCTAGCCTTTTATCTATCATTTTTTTCTTTAAAAAATTTCCTGTCAGTGTATTAAGAATGAGATGAACCTGTTCTGCTTCTGCAAAGCCAGCATCCTCTGTAAAAATCACCATGCAGATACAGGTGGCATAGAAAATTCATAATGACTTGGAAAAGGCAAAAGTAGGGTGCCTTTTCTGGCAGGGAACCTGGCTCTTATTTGAAAAAGGTGCTATGTGCTAAGATATGGAGAAAGTTACAGAAATTCCTGCGTTGGAAAAACATGCATAACAAACTATTTAAGCATCATTATGTACTTCCGATACAGCTCTTGGTTCGATTCAGTAATATCAACGTTTGTTTCTTGTGTTAGATATATTTTATGGCAGAATGTAAATGTTTTCAAAGAGGTAATGGAAGAAGAGGGTTTTTTATGTTAGTTAATGGGTCTTAGCAATAATTGTGTTATACAGCTCATGTTCTACTTGTGGAAAATGTTGTGTGTACATCTGAAGCCACGTGAAGTCTTCTGGACACAGATCAAAGTAAAAATTACATTGTAGAAGAGCCATGTAAAACAGCAAAAGAAAATAGTATGACTTAAATGAATATAGGTTTTATTTATTATGAAGTGGATTGTTTGGAGCTTCTTATCAATTTTGATCATGCATATTACTTTGTAATATAATGTATTATAGCAGATGCCTACTCATCTAATTTATGCTATGTGGAGCTCAAAACTACTGAATAAATATTGCATTTCATTTGCTTTCTCTTTTTTCTTTATATTCTTTCAAAGTTTGCAAACGTAGGTGCCATACATAAATTTACTTGAAAACATTACTGGAGAAGGAAGGGATAAGAAGGGGCTGCTGGACAGTGAACTTAAAGAAACCATACATTTCCTCAGATCATTTTTATTTATTTTAACATTTAAATGGAGCTCCGATCATGTTTTCACAAGAAGTCCAAGGACAAATGATTTGTTTACATTCATACGTATAACAAACTCCGATACAAGCTTTGAGGGGAAATGCTCCAAACATGAACGTAGAAGTTTCTTGTGATGTTTATTTTGTCTTTTATGACAATGGTTGTCACTTTCTATTTGCTGTCACTTTAGGGAAAGTCAAACAGAGAACGGAGATCTAAGGTAACTTAGTTCTTTGACATTAACAACACATGTGCACAAAAATTACCAAATACAATGACAGATACTGAGTGGTGCTCATCATGTGGTTGAATTCCGAACACCCAATGCCTGATACCGTCTTCTTAATATCTGTATTTTACCTGCTCTTTATGAGAGAGTTAATTAGTTAACTGATGCTTCATTCTTTAAATCACGGAATTGCTAAACTTAAATGAGTGTAATAAAAAGTCACTTCTCTTTGCAGTGCATGTGCACCAGATTATTCTTCAGTGAGTACACAAAATAGTGCAGTGTGACACTGATCTGTATTCTAATTGTCCCACCTGCTTGTGAAACTGTTGTGTAAATGCTGTTGTGGCTTTTATTTAACAATTGTGGTGATTTCAGATTTTTACTCATGCTAAGAGTGCATTTCTGTAGTTGTATGTTTAATTATAGGCTGCATATAATTAAACCTGTATCTTTACTCAAGCTTAGCTTTAGTTGTATGTTAGTGTTCTGCAGTAACATTGGGTCAAAAACAAAGTAAGTCCATTACATTATGATAAAAATAAGTCCAGTACATATACATTAAAAAGCTTCGAGTTGGTATCTTATTTATCTCTTAATTGACTGTATAGTTTTACATAGATCTCCCCATCTGCATTATGGGAGTGATAATACTGACTTTCAGGAGTAGTGTAAAGGAATGTCCTAATGCACACTGAACACTTGAAAATGTGTTATTATATCATTGTACACTATGAATGAATCCTAGATAATTGAAGAATCTATAATTGAAATCTTGCTTTTGGAGTTATTAGGAGCTCCTAATATGAAAACATGTTAGGGATTCTGTAGGTATACATGGGAGATATTTGGGAACACTTAATCTTTAATTTCTAGGCACTGTTAACATTTCTGCTGACTATTTAGTGGAATTGAAGATGGAATTCATGGCAGATGTGGAAATTACTTTAAATCAAATTTCCCAAACCTATGCCATTTTTCTTTCCAGCATTTTTTTTTTGCAGGCCCAAGATGTAAACATACATGTATACCAAATGATGGGTAAACTTTTGTGCATGAGTAAGTTTTAAAGACTTAGGTTGCCCAATACTCTGTGATGGCTTCGGAGAATTAGTCACTCTTTTTCCTCTTTCCCTTTCAGTAAATGCTATATTCTGAGTAAAAGTGAAAGAGAAAAATTATTTGTGTATTTTCTAAAGACTAGGCATTTTTTATCTCAAGGACCAGTACCAGGCTGCACACTGCAATATGGAAATGCTTTTCAATGGGTACTTAGTTACTTTGCTATCATTATTTTGAGGCTTCAGTCTACTGTTTATGTTGCGTTTTTCAATGTTTAATCTTGTACTTGAGCCATGTTAACCGAAGGCAATAAATAGGCTTTATGAATTAATCTTCAGAGTAATCTGTAATTTTTTTTTAGCCCTCTCTTTTAAATCTGTCTAATTTCCATTTTAGAGTTGCAAACCACCTTAAGGATTGCATGTGGCATGATTTCTACTCTGAATAATGCAATGTGATATTATATCCAGGATTATTTTAGTTCTTACTCAGTACTATTTGATCAACAGTGCCAGATTGGGTTATTGCAAATTGGTGGAAATGGCTAAACATCTGTCTTTACTGATATGGTGCTTTCCAGATGTTTTAGAACTACAGTTCTCAGTTCCAAGACAGCGTGATTGGATTCTGGGAACTGAATGCTTTGTATCTTCCATTCAGTATTTGGAATGAATAGAATTTGTACAAAAAATTTATACAACAGCAGAAGCACAGACTGAATTCTCGTTTGTTTACCATATGCTACTGTCATTATTGTAACAGAACATTTGATCTCTGGCAATATTTACCTGAATATTTACCAGAAAAAATGTGTCAGATACTTTCAGTTATCCTTCTGGTGGTGGTCTTTCATTTTTGTAGCTTTGTAGGGTCAGGAAAATAGTATGCAAATCAGTCCTTGCTAGGCTTTTCTTTGCTCAGAAAAAAGCATTGCTTTTGCCAAAAATGGGGAAATACTGTTTAATAAATATATATTTTCTGTAATTATTTCTATGTTTGTCACCTATTTTTCAGTATTTACATTCTTGTTTCTTTCCTTAGTGCTTTTTTAGGTCTATCTGTCTTTGTCATTATATGTCTTTTCTTCATAGCACAAAACTGTTTCCACCTCAACATCATTGCAGTTCTTCCTCGTTGTAATCAAACCTTGTGGCTTAATGTAACCAAGTCACCAACTTGTTATCAATATTCCTTAAGCAAAAATAGTGATATTCATCAAAAGACCTGCCAGTCATGCTTCTCACTGATAAATAGTACCATCATTGAACAAACAAAGGCATTTAAATACCTAAGGATGACTTTTCAGTCCTTCACTGCTAGGAGAGATCAATCCAAACCTGTCACTAATTGAGCTAGGCCTAAATTTAGGATTGTATTTTTAGAGTCAGTGGAGGTGGTAGCCAATTGTGTGTCCACTACCATAAATATTTTTTAGAGCTAAACTGATCACTCTTTTCCTGGATGGTTCCCATGCTGGATTCTTTAAAGATCTAAGATATATTTTAATGGTACAGTGAAAAGCTTTAAAGTCCACCCTCCATGGGTCCTAGAAGGGTCCTAATTCATTTTTCATAATTAGAATCAGCATTTGTTTTTATGGGAGCTTGCATTAGAGATTCACAGGAGGTTTTGTAGCCCTCTCAAGTCTTCCGGTTGATATTTTTTTTTACCAAGAAAAAAAGTTTTGATTAATATATTATTTATAGGCTATTGCATCTAGTGACTTTACCCACCCACTCACCCTCCACTATGATTAAAACAGGAGACATTGATTCACCCTTGGCCATGTACCTTCTACTGTTTCTCAGCCTGGGAAAAGATATTGATTTTGATCCTATACAACATAGCTTCTGAGTTCAATACCTAATTTTATTAGGGTCTGAAGGATCCATCACAGAATTAAACATATTCTTGATATCACTGCATTACCATTTGAAAGACTTGAGAACCATTCGGTTGTTTCCAGTTTTGATTAGGGCTATATATTTATTTATATTGATATATTCATTCATTTTCTTGCCACAATGAAACCTGGATGCTTGCTTCTTATGTTGGAAGACATAAGTATTATAAAGAGCCATTGGATTCTGATTGGAGTCAGTCCCTTCTCAGAGATCCCATGCCTCTCCCTTATGCTATTATCAGTTTTAATGCAAGCACTTTTAATTTAATCCCTATTCTTGTTGTTCTTAATCTCCAAAACCATAAGTCTTCCTATAACCCAATTCCCCTAGATCTTTATGTCCCATTGCTATGTCTAATTGCCATGGTGGCACAGTGGTTAGAATGCAGTATTGCAGTCTGATTCTGCCACTGCCAGGAGTTTGATGCTGACCAGCTCAAAGTTGACTCAGCCTTCCATCCTTCCGAGGTTGGTAAAATGAGGACCCAGATTGTTGGGGGCAATATGCTGACTCTATAAACCACTTAGAAGTGCTGTCATTATTATAACTGTATAACTGTCACTATTGATGGCTGCTGCACTAGACTATGAGAACAACCCCCCCAAAACCATTTATATATCCTGGCTTTGTAGGGCAGAACATACATTAAATTTGTTTCTCTCTGAAGCTAAGATTTTTTTTAACAAACTGTAATGTATTTGATTGCCTTATATTGTTATTTCTATTGTCAGAAGTTGTATTTTCTACAGTAGCTAGACTTGAAAATACAAGCATTCTATTATTATTACATATAAATCATATCTAGAAATATAATGAATGGACTAGAAGCTCAGCACTCCCATTCTGAAGCTACTCAGATCTGCGAAATACCTGAGGAATTTCAACAATCAGCAACAGCACCACCACCACCACCACCACTACCACAGCCTCAAAGGTTGGCTCCTCTTTTGTGATTCCATCAACTCACAGGTCACAGTCATGACTACGTTTTGTTATGAAAACTCATCTGTACCATGTAATAATATAACCATTAATAATATCTTAAGAAATGAGGGGTATTCTTGATTAGGTAATTATCACATTTGAAAGTCAAAGCACTATGTTTACTGTCACTTTACTACCAATTACTATTAGATCCCAGGCTTTGGGGGAAACTACAGTTGATTCCTTTTTGCATAAAGGGCATGTTTACACATAATAACTTCATATGTCATGTGCTTATTGCAAGGAAGGTTGCTAAGTGATAAAGAAGACCAAGGGAAAATTACTTTGATCTCAACTGCTGTGAAAAAAAGAGTTTTTGTTATTGATACTCTTCTATTGTGAGGTTAAACTGGGGACACAAAGTAGTACTAATGTGTCAAAGGGCATGGCATATGCTGTTTTCAGTGTCTGATTGGCAAAGATGAAACAATTTCTATTGTACATCTGATTAGGTTTGCATGCTGCATTTTTATTGAAACTTCCAGTATTTTTAGGATGTCTTCAGAACATTAAAATATAAGCTAAATCTGGGCATCATGAGGATCTCTTGTTATTTTATCAAACTTAATTATTGAATTGCTCCAGCGATCTGAATTGTATGTATCTACTCAGTTTTGACTGTTTTAGAAGAATGGTAGGAACACTCTAAAATGCAGCAAACTTCAAAGTTAGCATGGATACTAATCAAGTCTTTCACCTTCAACCTAAACAATTGTGCAGTATAGCCAAAGAAATGTGTAGATGTAGACTTAGAAAAATTTGTCCTGAACATTTGACTTATTCTCTTACTGGGGTGGAATGGAAACAAACTCCCATGAAACAGGGCAGAAGCAAATTCAACTAGTTCTGTGACCATAGAACCAGCTCTTACTACCATTTCTTCTACCACACTATCTGGACCTAATCTCTCTCCATCTTTCAGGAGGTAAATACTTCATGATTTCTTCAATATATAATATGTTCTTCATTCACCTTGTTTTTCTATTACAATATGTATTTCCTGTATTTGAACAACAGTTTTATTGGTAGAATTCCATAATCTATTTGGAAATATTATCTCATAATATTATTAATGATCATAACATCTGAAGGAAGATTGTATTATTCTGAATTTGTTCAGGGATATCAATAGGTATTCCATCACTTCTAATAGAGACATATACAGTGATTAGAAAATTAAATGTCAGTGGTGGAACCAAATGTAAGATTAGTCTTTTAAATCAGCAGTACTTTGTTAGGCATAACTTAATTTTCATTTGTTCCAATAAAGCTAATCTAAATATGGAGTCTCCATAGGTGGCAGTGCCTTCTCCAACTTGACTTAATTCAAAAAGAGTCAGCTTTAGTAGTACTTGTACCACCTGAGAATTCCAAGGAATTTGGCTGAACTAGGAAAATAAAAAAAAATACCTTGGAAGAAGGCAAACTCTTTCTGGTATTGCCAAAAAAAATGTTTGAATGGATGCCATCAATATCTGAATTTTTACCTTTTTAATATTGACTAAATCTGGAAATAATCCATTGTAAGGAATAAAGAGCTGTAAGGTAAATGCTGTAAATGCACAACGTAGTCTATACAAATATTAAGATTTAAGATCAAACCAATTTGTAGGTCCATAGCTAATTTTAGAAAATTTTATGTTCTAAATTTGTATTATATATTTTCTTCTTCAGAGAACTTTTTCTCAATGATCCTCTGGAAGCCTTACCCAAGTGTGCACCTCATCCACCTGTGACCATCCATATTCTGAGTATTAACAGTCAAGTAGCCACTGTGTCTAAAACAACATCAGTTATTGCTAGGTAGTTTTAAATATATCAATTGAATACTGTTCGTAAAATCATAGATGTGTTGGAAAGGATTTATAGATTAGCCAGTCTAATCCCAGCTGGGTGCAGGAATTCTTTACATAATTCTTAACCAGCACCAGTTTTAAAATCCATAAGAACTACTGAGATAGTAAAGTGTTTGTCACCTTGTAAAACTAAGGGAAAAGGCAGATAAAATCATTTTCTTTCTAATAGTATATTATTTGACTGCTTTTTTTTCTTGTGACACATTCAGATTTGCACACTTCCCTTGCAGAGAGGGGATTCTCTGTATCTTTTCTGTGCCCGCAAGAGAATTTTGTGTTATAAGATGGAGAAAGGAGTATTAAAAGGCTAGAGGTTTAGTAACGTTGCTTTCTTTTTGACTTGATAAAAAGATTAATTTCTAAAGCAATATACAGACATAGCTAAAGCAAACTATTTAAAAGTAGATCTGAGTGTATGTACTGTCAAATTATGCTGACTTATTCAAGATGACTGTATATACATTTAGGTCAAAAGCAAATGCTTACTTGAGGATGATAACTTGAATATTCATCCTGTTAAAGGTGTTTTGTTCCACCAGATGGCAGCAGTTTATTGAGTTAAAAAAAACCTCAATAAAGTAGAGTATTAGGGTAGTCCTTGAGATCATATGTTTGTAGTTCTTTGTAGGTAAAATAAAGATGCCAACACCTTCGTACAGATATAATGTTCTTTGATGGATTCATAAATTGCTATTAAAAATCCTAAGTTACTATTTTATAAGAATCAATTCCTGTGTAAAGAAAAAAGTTGCATATCATGTATATTTAGCCTTCAATAAAAAAAAAATATATCCCTCCTAGAAACAAATAGTTCAGTTCTTCTTCAGAAATATCTGGGTGACCTTTTTGTGGCATTTCAACCAACTTTGATTCAGTGTAATTTATAATGCTCCCATCTACCAATCCTCCTATTTATCTTGTGAAAGGATTGTAACGTCTAGTTTTAGGCAAGGAAATTGGGCCTATATGTCTTGGACAGTCAGAAGCTGGAAGAAGATCTGGGAAAGACAACCATGATTATATTTCCTTTTATTTCCTAAAAAGTGGACTATTTTCAGAGAAAGAAAGAACATTTGATAATGTGAAATTCGTATATACTATCCCCGTCCATCTGCATGAGGTCCAGATTTGTGGACTTCAATTTTTAGAATCCCTACTTGTAGGACCATTGCTAAGAGAATTTTGGGAATCCTTAGAGTCCAGAAAGTGCTTAGGTTGGGAAAGATGGTTCTAGATCACAAGCCCTTCAATATATATGTTAGTTCTCCAGTGCTTTAATTATTTTCTATTATTTATTGAGCAATTAATATAGTGTCTGTTTAAACCTAACTCTTAATTAATTAAGGTCAAGAAGACTAAAAACTGGGTCTTATGAATTGATTGCCCCAGTTCCAAAATTGGGGACAAATGAAGCTGATCATAAAAAGAACGTACCCATGATGAGTACTGTGGGAACTCAGACCTTTGAACCACTAGTACTTTCTCTTGCTTCTGTGGAATCTACTTCAACAGCCCAGCCTGAGAAATCTACATTGGAGCCTCCATTTACTGGCAGGTATTCATATGATGACATTATTGAGAGTGGCTTAAAAGACTTGGAAACTCCTTGTTCATCTTATGGTTATGTGCAACAGTTATGACAAAGCAGGAAACTAGCTGCTATCTTCCTATCTTAGTTTTCTACTAAGGCAGAGATTGAAAACCAGTATTTACCTTCCAGAGTATCAGCATGCTCACATACAAGTATCTCCAGTGAAGATAAAATATTAGTAAATAATAAATATGAATGACTATTATTTCAATAGCAATAAGTCCTTCACCAAACAAACTGAATATAACATTTCTTTGAAACTTAATACTAAGCAGTATCAACCTCACCTATATTGATTTTTCCTGGGAGGGCAGCATCTTGAAATTATATTTACTCCAAGAACTTCTTAAGAGAGAGTTGCTCAGCATAGCTTTATACATTTTTCTTCATTACTACCTTTTTTCTGTGAGAGATCAGCTACATTTTTAAACACCTGAAGTGAATTATTCTTTAAACATTATTAACTATTGATCCAAATCATCTGAAATAAAATGTGCTATGTTAAACTCAGAGGAAGCGATCAGAGATTGTATGCTTTCCCCCCCCTTTTTTTAAAAGGAAATACTTTTAATAATAATAATAATAATAATAATAATAATAATAATAATAATAATAATAATAATAATAATAATAAAGTTGGAAGGGACCTTGGAGGTCATCAAGTCCAACCCCCTGCTCAGGCAGGTAACCCTATACCATTTAGGACAAATGGCTGTCCAGTTTCTTCTTAAAAACTTCCAGTGTTGGAGCATTCACCGCTTCTGGAGGCAGGTTGTTCCACTGGTTAATTGTTCTAACTGTCAGGAAGTTTCTCCTTAGTTCTAGGTTGCTTTTCTCTTTGGTTAGTTTCCATCCGTTGCTTCTTGTCCTGCCTTCAGGTGCTTTGGAGAATAGCTTGACTCCCTCTTCTCTGTGGCAGCCCTGAGATATTGGAACACTGCTATCATGTCCCCCCTCGTCCTTCTCTTCATTAAACTAGACATACCCAATTCCAGCAACCGTTCCTTATATGCTTTAGCCTCCAGTCCCCTAATCATCTTTGTTGCTCTTTCTCTGTACTCTTTCTAGAGTCTCAGCATCTTTTTTACATCGTGGTGACCAAAACTGGATGCAGTATTCCAAGTGTGGCCTTACCAAGGCATTGTAGAGTGGTATTAATACTTTCGCGTGATCTTGATTCTATCCCTCTGTTAATGCAGCCTAGCACTGTGTTGGCTTTTTTGGCAGCTGCAGCACACTGCTGGCTCATATTTAAATGATTGTCCACTAGGACTCCGAGATCCCTCTCACAGTTTTGACAAAACCTCTGTGCTGCCTTTAAGCTGCAATTTAAGAAGGCAAATATGTAGCTTAGATGTTGTTGTTCTTTCGAGAATGATAAAAAGCTGCCACACTTTAGTAAGATGAAAGAGCCTTTTTCTCCTCTATGAAAGCTTCATAAAGCATCCAGACTAATCAGTTGGTCCCTGACATCTGGCAGTATAGGTACAATCAAAGTGAAAGGAGTAGGATCGTATCCATATCTTCCTTTTTGTTTCCCCACGCTGTTTTTCTGTTCAAATTCTTCTTCCTTCATCAGCTAGCTTCCAGACGGCAGTTATTCTTCTAAATATTTGAATTGATAATTTTATAGAAGATTTCTGAAATTAAGCTGGGGACTGTGTAAACTTAGACAAAGATCTGTATTCACTATGGAATTGAAGACTTCTTATACTGTTATACTGGCTTAGTGCAGGTTCCAGTCATATGTCTACTTTATATAAATAACTGACGCTTCAACAGCTTAATGAGAAGGCTTTCGATAAGTAGGTATGTAACACCAGTCAGTTCCCCAGGCTGATATTTGGGTCATGTATTTTAATCATAATCTGATGCACTTTTTTTAATTAAAAAGAGATTACATTATTAAGACCAGTGCTTAATAATGCGCTTCCAAGCAATACTGTTCAGGCTGCAAAACAAAGGCCATTACACATTAACTGGACATAGGTCCCACTGAACAAATTAGGAAAATATAAAGTTCTGTTTCTAATGCTAGCCATTTGGAAGACTTCAGGCAACCTAAATGAAATTTTCCAAAACTGTCAAAGTTTGAAAAGACCAGATTATAAGGCTCTGACTTATACATTTGCTAACAAAGGCACACATCAAAGTAATGTTTCCATTAAGGAACAATTTGTCAACGTTTCTGAAAAAGTTGATGCGCTGGTATGCTGCTCTACCTTTCAGATTATTTTTGAAACTGTATGCATAACCTATGCTTATCTACAATTATCTCAGACTCAATTTTGTTTTCTTCCCTTGGATTGAATCTTGTATCATAGGAAATTGATATTGGAAAATCCGTTGGGAAGTTATTTAACATGTCCTCAAATGCCCTTCACTTCAGTTCCAGTGGAGGCAACAAGGCATGTTAGGAGTAGTGCCGCTGCCGCTGTGTCTGCCGCTGTGTCAATGCGTTCCAGGTAGACATTACATTGGAAAAGAATATGAAAGAAGTACAAATAGCATAGAAGCACAGAAATATGTGAGATGTAGTTCTGAGTGCTTTTAAGATAAGAAATAAGTGCTGGTACTTTTAATATAGTTAATTCAGTATTGGATCATGTGGCTGAGTCTCAATTTACCCCCTTTTTTCTTGGTATGTATCAGTTAATTGGATTTACAACTGAGAAAATTGTCTCCAGTAATATGATCTGTATGTACATATATGTGCATGTATGTATTTATGAATATAATTAACCTCTATCCCAATGAGTCGGACTTTATAGTAATTCTGATTATATCTTAAATTGATTGCTCTGAACAAAAACTCAGTCTCTCACCTTTAGATTGTGTAAAGGAGTTATAATCAGGATGTAAGGGGGATCATTCTAATTATTTAAATGAATTCATAGAAGGTAATTGAGCAGCTTCTGTGTTTGAAATTTAAATAACTGTTTGACCTAACTTTCTAATTTTGACATAACAGTATTGCTGAAATCTGAATTATCCTGTTGGCATAGAATTCTAGTTAGGCAGTCTCTGAAGCTAAATGGGGTTGGTCCCAATTAGTGCTTTGTCAAAGGACTGGCTGGTAGCTTACCTAGGAAATTGGAAGAGATCCTGGATTGAATCAGTATAAATTGAACTTAAAGATTTCTTTATGTATTTTAGTAATAGTACAGTATGTTCTGTCCCAGCCTATGCAAGTACTTGCTCAACTGCTTTACTCACGAGGAAAAACCCCTCTTCATGGAACCAGGCAGGGTCCACAAGAAAAACAAACCCCTTTTTATTTTTACACACCTGACTCAATGTCCAAGACTTTGGAGGCAAACAACCCAATCAACAAAACACAAAGCCGCAGCGTGAACGGTTGCCTTCGGCAACCAGCACCTCCCACACCTCCCCCTTTTGTAGTCCAGCCAGGGTGTGGCTTCTTAATGACTTTTCTTTTGCCTCTGGAGCCGCCCCATTCCCTTCCTCTGTCTTGCTCGCCTCTCATCTGGGATTGGTCCCAGCTGTTCCTCATCATCGCCCAACTCAGGCTCCCAAAACTGCTATGTCTCTGCCCGAGCGTGAGTAGACGGGCCGGGCTCCTCGTCTAACTGTGAGTCTTGGTGCTCCTCGGGGCTTTTCTCAGACTCCAATGTCACTCCAGGCCCCTCCTTCTCATCTGAGTCCTCAGACTCGGCTACCGGATCCACTGGGTGGTGAGGAATCACAACACAGTAATTCATGAAGTCATTAGGTCATCATATACAATTTCCAAGTTCATATGTATCATAAACAGTAATATGTTTTGCCAAGATATATTTAGATTGAACATTTCTTCACTGATGCACTTAATATGTCATGAAGAAACAGGATGAGGAGACTTTTGCAGATGCTTTAGATTTTAGTAAGATCTGAGCTACAGATTCTTTTATCTAAGATCTGAGAGCATTACTTGGTAACATATATTGATTGATTGAATAGCAATGCATGTTGCTTTAAAGCAGAGATCCCCAACCTTTCCGGATTTGCGGACTAGCGAGGGGTGGAGGGAGAGGGAATAATTATGTGCGAGTGGTGGGTGAGCGCATGCGCAGCTCCATTTGTGCAAGTGGCAGCCACATGTGCTCACCACTCACACAAATGGACCTTTGTGCACTCACACTCCCCTGCTGCTTCCACAGCCCGGTTCCGAATGGGCCACGATCCGGGTATTGGGGATCCCTGCTTTAAAGTATCCAGGTACTAGAAAATGAAAGAGGCTACTTCCCTCCTCTGTTTTAGAATGGATAACTTTCTATTTATTTTATTATGATAATTGGTTTCCTTCTATTTTCTCTTTAAATACTTACTAGACTCCCAGATCGTAGTAGCTATCGTTCTCTCTTGGATGCTCTTCTCATTACTCCTATTATTAAGCCCCCACTTCTGGAAAGCACAAGGCCATCAAGGAAATCTACAAGTGTTCTGGAGATGCAAAGGAAGTGGAGGTAGTAAAAGTATAATAGAAATTGTCCTGGCACTTCATCCTCATCCTTAGTTGATCTTCTAACTCACTCACTGTTTGGATTGCTTTTATTTAAATCCTTCTCACACTATTGTAGTAGAAGTTATACTTTTCTTTTTGCTTAAGCTCTTCGTTTTAAAAATGAAGGTATGTCACTGCTTTATTTACACAAAAACTTTTGTGCATGAGTAGCAGTCACTCACTACTAGCATAGTATCTGTATCAGACTAATGGAGAGAAAAGTCATATTTTAATGTTAGGCTGTGCTAAAACATTTCAATCATTATAGCAAAATGTTTTATAAATGGCTCGTATCCATTATTGGTACCAGTCATGTTATTCAAATCAGGTTAATTTAAGATATTTTAGGTTGGTGGTGGTCCTCCAATTCATTTTGAATTTATGATGTGATTCATGGCACAGAACCATTTTCCTTTATTTGAAAAGTATGACCTTCAGTTAACTCCAAGGTGGGAAAATATTACTAGAGTGGAATCAATAGGTCTGGATTGAGGTACTGGCAGAATTCCTCCAGTGTGGAAACCACATGTTGTTCTAAAGAAGTATTCTTAGAACAGAGAGGCTTTTTTTCTCCTATTCCCCTGATATTTACTGACTTAGTCTGGCTGCAATAGTTGGGAAATGGGACAGCAAATAAAAGATTATTCACACATTTGCCACCTACTCCATAAAGGCTTCACGTTTCCTGATGGGGTGGTGCATTTTGCTTTGTGTCATACTTTCTGACCGCAGCTATGATAACATGAGAACCAACTTTTCTGGCAACCAACTTTATTTTAATCAACAAAGCAGAGGTTTTGATGATTTAAATGCAGCTTGCTCATTTATTGTGTCTAATAAACTATTTCCTTTGGGACACTTGGATGATTTCATTGTTAAAATGCTTCATAAGTGCACATTATTCAGATTATCCAAATGTTAACATATGAAAGCTTATGTTGTGAAGATTCTAAAAACCTTCAAATCTTTTCCATGATCAGTGGAAAGTCACTTTTTGTGATCTTCCTTCCTTCCTTCCTTCCTTCCTTCCTTCCTTCCTTCCTTCCTTCCTTCCTTCCTTCCTTCCTTCCTTCCTTCCTTCCTTTCTCAGCATAAACCTCTGTATATGATCCTCCCCAAGT
Source organism: Azemiops feae (assembly GCA_023970755.1). Lineage (NCBI taxonomy): Eukaryota > Metazoa > Chordata > Lepidosauria > Squamata > Viperidae > Azemiops > Azemiops feae. The sequence continues at coordinate 1,850,578 of JALGBA010003888.1, read as the reverse complement.
CTGAGTTTATGTTACCTTTGAGTTAACCTCATCATGTATGAAAATGCTACTACTCTCTGTATTTAACAATAGCCATATATAGAAAACTTTGGAAGAATAAAAAAAACCTTTTCTAATTGTGAATGAATGAGAAAATAGTGCAACTATTTTCAACTATAAAGTGCAACTTTAGCCAAACATAAAATTTATGACCTCTGCCTTTTCACTAACAGTGATATCTGCCATGTTCTGACAGCACATATAATATGCTTCTGACCACTACGGTATCTTCTGTAGTTTTGTATTCCTTGTTGATGGTTACTTTGAACTGAGTGTATCTTTGAAGACTCTCAGAAGCAATTCTTCACTTGTTCTTCCTTGAATTTTACTGCAGACACATCCAGAAAACATCAAGAGTTATGGATTAGGCATGCCTTTTAGATGACTGTTGCATATAAAGTTTGGGCACCCATGTCCCTACTCTGTGTTTCAAGAAAATCCTAGGTGGATAAAAAACTGATACGTCATACAGAATTAATCACATGTTGCTACAGTTTTGAATGTAGAATCAAGATCAGAAAACAGTGCAGACGTTTGGATAAATTTTCAATTTGTGCTATGTAATGTACTTTCTGCAATCAACTTAAGAGGTTTCCCCCTCCCCCATTCTTGTTTTTTTGGGGTTTTTTCTTCTACTATTCCTTTCACAATTTTTGTAGCTCAGAAATATTCTTAAACCTTTTTGCCTGGGCTGCATGATTGAGATCGCCCCAAAGATTTTTGATAATTCTGGAAATTTTCAATAATAGTCCTGGAAACTTTTCAGGCTATTCCAAAACCCTTGTTTTTCCCCATAGGTGTTTCATTTCATTTCATTTGTTTATTAACAGCCCGCCTTTATTATTTTTACAAATAACGCAAGGCAGTGAACATACCTAATACTCCTTCCATTTCCTATTTTCTTCAAACAACAACCCTGTGAGGTGGATTGGGCTGAGGGAGAATGATTGGCGCAAAGACACTCAGCTGGATTTCATGGCTAAGGTGGGACTTGAATTTACGGTGTCAGGGTTTCTAACTTGATGCCTTAACCACTAGAACAAACTGGCTCTCCTTTTTCAGGGTTGGTTTAGAGTGCAAACATATTTTGCAGCCCACAAAAAGAACCATATGCTTATAAATAATGTAGGAACCATCCCAAACCATCATGTCTTGGCCTTCAAACCAATGTCTTATAAAATTCTGGCTAAGCTGTCTTTGTGAACCAGCCAAAATGCTTTAGAATTATGGGAGAAGGATTGTTCTGAGAAAAACGATATTACTCAGGTTCTCCACAAACTACTGAACAATGCATATTTTTCAGCCTCCTCTTTTCGTATGACATTGCTAAATATTGCTTTAACTAAGATCAATGTTCCACAAGCAAAGCAAGGGAGAGGAATTTACCCTAGGGGGAATTGAAATTAGAGGTTTCTAACACGCAGATTAAAGTTAGGGCCAGCACTGCTTTTGCATGAAAAGCATGCAAAATTATCTGTAATTATCAGGCAGTTGTTATTGTATTAGAGGGGAATCCACTTTAAAGGAATTTGCTTTCCTCTAAAGTAGTGTTTCTTGATCTTCGCAACTTTAAGATGTTTGGAGTTCAATTCCTAGAAATCCCTAGGCAGTATGAGCAAATTATGATGGGCAAATATTAAGACTGAGGAAGGGATGGGAATCTTATTCAGTTTCAGAATTTCCACATTATATTTCATTCTGAAAATATTTTTGGACATCTTTCTCTTGTCAAACCTTATTGATGGCTCACAATCCACAATGATAAAAAAAAATACAAGGAAATAACAAATGATACAACACAAATAAAATACCTCTACCAGCCGGCAATGTAATCTGGAAGCCAAGTTGTCATAATTTAGATTTAGAACAATAGGAGTAGAGCATAATATGCAGAAAGGAATAATTTTGACTAAATAGGTCTGTTGAGCTTGAGACATTCCTGGATACAAGCAGTCTTCAATTTATGACCACAATTGAACGTTTTGGTCCTAAGTGGTAAGTCAAGGTGCCCACATGACCACTTTGCTACTTTCCCAGTTGATGTAGGTTGTTAATTGTAACGCAGGGGTGCTTCGGGATGAGGGAGGCCTGACACAGGCCATGTGGGAGGACAGGGTATGCTAGAGGGTGGCGCAAAGCCCCAGCTGCTCCAGCCAAGCCTTGCATTGCAATACCCATCACTGCCACCCACCAATGCTGAGGATGCAATTGCTCCTTCCACTCAGTGCTTGAGGTGCTTTCTTTCTGTGGAGAGCTTCAAATGACCCATCTGAAGCAGCTACCAGTTGCATCAGGCTTTCTTTTCTGGAATCTAAAATTCTGGTGCAACTTCAGAACACTTTAAAAGCCCAGCATGACTTTGAAAGACTTCAGAGACTCCACAAGAGTTCACACAGAGCTTCCAAATGTTTCCCAAGTTGTGTAGGGCTCTCTAAGGCCTCAGAAGGTGAGTGCGACTTTGGAAGGCTTTGAAATCCTGGTGTGACTGAGTCCAAAGACTTCTCAACTTTCATGAGGCTTCCAAAGACTTCTGAAGTTGTGAGATTTCCAAAGCCATCCAAAGTTGCTTCACGATTCTGAAATTTTCGGAAGCTTCATGCAAATTTTGTTTGTTTACACAAACAGGCTCCAAGAAAGAAGGCCTGATGTGACTGAGAGCCGCCTTGGAGGGGTTGTAGACACTTCTCCACAGCAGCAGAAAAACAGCCGAAAATAAGTGGCACATGGCAGATCCTTAAGAGTACTGAGCAGTGAGGCAATTGTAGCATTCCTGAATTCTTGTGTACCTTAGAGAGCGGTGCAAGGCAGTATTTGTGAGGGGCAGTGGCAGAACGAGGGTTGAAGCGAGGCCTGGGCCTTAGACAACTGAAAGCTACTATAGGCTCAGTGCTATGGTTAAGTAACACCTTATAGAGCAGCCTAGCTGGAGATGAAAATAGGTAAGGGATTTGCAGCAGCCCTGCAGTGATAATGGTGGGCCTGCTGCCAATGCTCAAATTTTGATCATATGACTGTTGGGTGCTACAGTGGCTGTAACTTTGGGCAGCAGTCATAGCTCCTTTCATTCAGCACCATTATAATTTCAAGTGGTTGCTGAACGAAGCTGAGGACTGCATGTGATCCTATTGGCATCTTCATAAAATTTAATTTCATACAAAAATATATGTTTATTGTTTGGAATGATGTTGAACAGCTGCTTTTCCAAAATATTCTGTATCTGAGAAAAAGACATAAGAGCTTTGGATGATTTGGATTTTCAGATTTTTGCATATTCTTTATCAGCACAGGAAGCGAAAAAAATATTGAGTCATTTTGCCTTATTTATCTTCCCCACTTCTATTTTTTCGTATGCCTAGCTGTTCTTTCTTTTTTCTTAAATTCTACTAGAACAGTGTTGCCTTTAGCAATATAAACATTTATCTTTATAATTTTACAGTGGAGGGTTATTTAAAAGGAGAGAAATATGAATCTCTTCTGTAGAATTTCTTTGTGTTTTTTGTGAGTCTGGCGCTAAGTATTTTTTATGTTGCCATATCCAAGTAGTTTTTCCAAATATTTTTCTCATAGCCGCAAACATTGTGAAATGATTATTATATTTTAAGAATAGTTTCCTTTGTTTAAAATTCCACCAATTGCAAAACAGAGGATATTTTTAAAATTTATTAAAGCAAGTCTTTCAAAAAATAACAATTTTAGGTGTATTTAAATAAAACTATTCCTTAATTTTTAGTTCAAAACTTGGTTGCACATTAACTCTTAACATTGAAGGAATCTGGATAGCTTCAGTCAATGGCCATTTAGAAGTGACCCTTCATGAAAGTTTGACAACTTATGACCGATGATCATAACCTCACATTTGGTAAATCAGGGTTCCCAGTCCAGTGGTTTTCTTATGATATTGAGTAATAGAATGGCATGGATTTCATCATTTCAAGTTTATCCTGCTCGCTCCCAGAATTATATTAAGTGTTCCTTAGCAATTAAAATTGGAGTTCTATAAAAGAACTAAAATAGGTTGAAAAGATTTTTTGCTATCAGCAGTTGAAGATGAAGTCATCTCTTCTGTAACTCAGATGCTTTTTAGATTGAATATCAGAATCTGATTTAAAATTCTCATCCGTCATGGGCTTAAAGATACTAACTTCATCCTTCTTGTCCTTATAAATTTATCCTAAGCGTAGGTGAGATTGTGCTATGTTTAGAATATTTAAATTTCTATGTGTGTTGAAATGATTATCTTAGCCTGGGTGTTCTGTAAATTGTGGTGCATTAGTTCTAGGGATTGGACAAGTTACACAGCAGTTTTCTTATACGGGTTATTGATTTTGTTCAATTTGGCAGTTATTATTAAAAAAGAGAAGAAGTCACTGCTTGGAGTATTATTTGTAAGGCTTATGGGAAAATACCAATATATGATATTCTAGGACATTTTCTGGCTACACAATGCATTATACAATCTGACATTTCTTTATTTGGTCCAATTTTGAGGCAGCCCAATGCCTAGATGACTCTGAGTGGCTCTGGTACAAATAAAAGGGGGGGGATGCCCATAAACATATATAAAAGGAGAACCTGGCTGACTTTGAATGGGCCAAGTGAACCAAGGGAGAAGTTAAATGGATTAAAAATAATAATAAAACCAAAAGAATTTTAAAAAGACTGATTAGAAAGCACAAATCATATTAAGTAACTGCTTTGTGTGTGTCTTTAGCTCGCAGAGGTCATTGAATAAGGTTTTCATTTTAAGTATTTTGCTTTTATGTCAGCTTATTTATTTCTGGAAATTTTCTAATTTGGGAAACATTCACTTGGAAAAAATACAGCAAAATGGCCAGTGCCATGCCAGACTGTTTATGGGGAAGCCAATTCTTCTTGGAAGAGGGCCTAACGTAAAAGAATTATGACATATAAAAACTAAAGTGGTGGTCCTGCTGAAATGTTGGCACTTTCTTTGATTGTATACCTCTAGCAAATCTCTTGACTATTTTCTGAAAATAGCTTTTGAAAATAGCTTTTGATAGTTTGCAGGGAAGAGGTGCCTATCATATTAAATATCCCACAATTGGAATCTACAGTAAGTCACTCTTCAGCCTAAATTTCTCCATCTTAAAATGTCTTTCTTCCCTAAAAAGCAATATTGTCTTGCATTGTATTACATCTTAATTCCTGAATTTGATTCATAAAGAAAGTGACTTGGGAAGTGACAAAATGTCTCTTTGTTCACTTTTAAAAGGCCTGTTCTTTAGAAAGAAGATTATAATTTAGGACAATGGGAAAGGAACAAAAATTATTATTTGGAAAACTGTATCTGCTTGATAAATTTAATTCTACCTGGGGGAGATACAACAAATGGAAAAGTAGCTAGGATAGGGTTCACTTCTCATGTATCTCATTAACTTTGACTTACACATCTCTGTTGCTCTAATTTATTAGTCACTGTAGCTAAGTTAAAATTAACTAAATGTCATTAATGATATTTTGCGTATTCCAATGCCAGACTGATACACTTAATTCTAATTTGATTTCTTGATAACTTAAAGCAAGTTTCTTTACCTTGGAACCATGAATACAGTGACTTCAAATATAACTTCAGGTACAAGTGCTATGTATTGAAATTCAGGTAGTTTGTTCACACATGGGTTTCTGCTATAAAGTTAGGTAAGAAATGGAGACCATTGTAGTGAGGATCCATAGCCCGTGCATCAAGGGGGCCTGGGACCCCAAATTAATTCAGATTTAATAACCTTTTGACCACATTCACATTTTGTCCTCTGTCTGCCCACTTTTGGAGTTGGCCATTCAGAGCAGAGCACTTCCTTTACACCTTCAATTCAAATTGGTAATTTAGGAATGCAAAGAAGGAATCCTTATCAAGAGAGTAGTCAGGGTGCCCTGCCTCTCTCTTCTCCTTTTCCTATATCTGGTGTAGCTAACCAGAGAGTTTTCATTTCTGTCTTTTCCCATGCTGTCCAAGGGTTGCAAGATGTAGTATGCAATATGGAAAATGGGAAGAATGCCATTGTTCTGGCTGATGAGTGCCATAGTGGATCTGATTCATAGAAACCGCTGGAATGGCATGGATGCTCATTCCTTTACTTATCATGCATTTCCTCTCTATCCAGTTGTAAAGGTGTCTATGCAGAGGAAGGGAGAAAGAGAATGTGATAGCATATTGCAGAGGCAGATTGGTGTGCTGGTTTATTTAGCATAGCTTTGTAAGCTTTGTTCATTTAAATAAATGAACAGATAGTCCATCTGTTATGGATAGCAAAATTGCAATTAGATTGAAATACAGTAATTAATATACTCTAAATGCTTGATGGAGGCCTTGAAGTTGCAGATAGGAATTTAAATAAAAATCCTGTTGAGTTCCAAGGGATTTTACATGCAGAAGAAAAGACAATTTCCTTCCTTCCTTCCTTCCTTCCTTCCTTCCTTCCTTCCTTCCTTCCTTCCTTCCTTCCTTCCTTCCTTCCTTCCTTCCTTCCTTCTTTCCTTCCTTCCTTCCCTCCCTCCCTCCCTCCCTCCCTTCCTTCCTTCCTTCCCCTGAACTCTTTCATAGTGATGAAAATAGATTTACTTGAAAAATATATCCAGTTGCCCTCATGTGTGTTCAGGTATCCTTTTGGATATGGTAACTTGACAGATGCCAAATTCTTGTGTTCTTTCTCTTCCTTAAACCAGGATCCATTAATCAATCTCCAATGCACAGAACTATATTAGAAAGCAATCTGCTATGGAAATTAGCATTTTTTTCAAAATCAGGATGTTGCATATTGATAACATTTCCATGAGCATAACTATAAGCATAATATAAAGATTAACTCTGGAAGGAAACCCAGAGGGAATGCAGCCACAGGAACTCAAAATGTTCTCTGTTTTGGTTATGAATGTCTTACAAAACTAGTTCCAATGTTATTGGTGTGTGAGGTCTGCTGCAGATGTTGACAGAAAGACTTCTGCCAACCACAAGAGGCAGAGCGTGTGCCATAAATCAAAAGTTTCATGTGAAGCCAATTGTTCGGCTAGACTTCAGCCTTTCCTCCTTTTAAAATGCCCACAGTTTCTAGTTTCATGCTTACGAGTTAGCTTTCCTAGCATGGCTCATCCCAGTTTTCGCATATCTTTTCAATATAAATTTACATGTTTAAATGCTTTTGGCAATACAGATAGTTCTCAACTTAGAACCATTCATTTAGCGTCTGTTCAAAGTTACAACGGCTCTGGAAAAAGTGACTTATGACTTTTTTTTCACAGTTACATCCACTGCAGCATTCCCAGGATCATATGATCAAAATTCTGACGCTTGGAAACTGACTCGCATTTATGATGTTTTCAGAGTCTTGGGGTCATGTGATCACCTCTTGCGAGCTTAAAACAAACAAACTCGATGGGAAAACCAGATTCACTTAACAACCGTGTTACTAACTTAACAACTGCAGGGATTAAGTTGACAACTGTGGCAAGAAAGGTTGTAAAATGGGGCAAAATTCACTTAACAAATGTTTCACTCAGCAACAGAAATTTTTGCCCTATTGTGGTTGTACGTCGAGGATTACCTGTACTGGGATTTTTTAAAATTTCCCCAATACCTGTAATGTCATAATTCCATTAAATTTGTGTACTGTTCAGTAGGTTTTGTGCCTGATATATCTGGGGTAAGATAAAGCAATTTAACCCAGATATAGCAGGCACAAAACCTACTGAACAGTACACAAATTTGAACGAGGGGACAAAGAATCAGCTGCAGTCTTTATGTTAATATATTCTTCAGCAGAACCATATGTGAAGTCAGTTTCATCTTTGTTAGTCCATAGACTTACTGCAGTCTTCATTGATTATCAGGGGTTCCAAAGCAATGCAAATGTGAAAAGAGCATGGCTTTTTTTGGTACTTTTAAAAAATCATATATGTATAGAGTGGATCTTGAAAGATATATAAAAGACTTTAATAACTATACTATTCTACTAATACTTTTGTGAAAACTGCCACCATCAGCCATAAGCAGAATTTAAAGTCTACATAGCTTTACTATTTAGAAAAGATTCGAAGAAGGCAAGCCAAATGCTGTAATTATTATAATGTATAGGTTTGAGAATGCTTCCATACAGTTATTTCCTTTGGAATATTTTCAAACAGATTTACTAAATCAGACCAATGTTTTAATAGTGAAAATATAGAATTTCCAAAGTGACTTAACCTGCATGCAAACTTAGAACTAAATCCAAGAGAAACTTGTCCTTTCCCAAAATGTAAACTCCCCCCCCCCTTAAATTGCTTCAGTCTTCACTATTTCTCAACCAGCAGATCTTACCAGTTATGTATATGATACACATAGTATTTTCTCGCTTTAAGGCATGTTAACTTTCATATTTGCTGAATTGAAATTTTCATCAAATAAATGATGGATACTAAATTCAATCTGTAAAATATATTCTGGCTGTATTAACAGCCAGAACCATTCTTTGAAGTAGAATAAATGAACAGGAAGGTCCTCAAATGTTATAGATCAGTGATGGCAAACCTTTTAGAGACTGAGTGCTCAAACTGCAACCCAAAACCCACTTATGCATCGTTGAGTGCTGGGTGGGTGTGGCCCATTGGGTGGGCGTGGCTGCAGTGGTAATGGCAGATTGGGTGGGACTAAAAAAGTTCAATCAATTCCAACTTTGCAAGATCTTTTTTTCCCCCGCGAAAAGCTGAAATTGACTGATTGAACCTTTTTTTTTTTTTTGCACACGGCGGCGGAGGCCTAAAGCGAAAAGGTTTTATAAAACCCAGCTGAAGGCCTAGGACTGGGGCGACGGCGCGCGTGCCCACAGAGAGGGCTCTGAGTGCCGCCTCTGGCACCCGTGCCATAGGTTCGCCACCACTGTTATAGATCATTATATTCATAATTTAAACTCTAAACTTGTTTGACCACATCTTGTTAAGTCATCTTTTCTAGTTGGGTTGAATTGTGAAAGACAGTTCCTCTTTCTTGGATGCTTACTTAATTGCCTGAAATTCTGTTCATGGTAACGAGAAAATCTTTGTTTTATATACTGTGAAAATGAATCCTTCTGGACTTTGAAGAAATGCCTCTATATTTATTGTCAAAATCAGAATGTGTTTCACATGAGCATGTCTTTGTATTAAATCTAAGATCAAAATTGTGGGTCTTATTAGTACAAGTGGAAAGGCACCAACTATGTCATAAGAAGCAGTTAAAATGAGATCCTTATAAACTGCAGTTAATGATACAGCTATCTGAAACCTAGTTCACATATGGATGACATGCAAAGTAACATGGATTAGGGTGTCCCATGAAATTTGCAGCAATGTGTGCAAAATTGAGAATAAACAGTGAAGGAGCAGTTTTTCTGCTAATACTTAAAACTAACTTTCTTTGTATTTATATAAAGGAACATTTTCATTGAATTCTTGTGCTTGTTTGGGGATTGTGCTAAACTAACATTTTTTTCTTCGAACAGCGATTCTTTGGAACCCACACAGTTTACTACTTGTGCAGCTGCTGCTGTAAGAAACATGCCTGAAAACCCAGAAAATGGCGCCAGTAGGCCTATTTCAACTGCGTCTGGGGCAGGATTCAAGCCCTCAGGACCTCAATATGCTGAGAAAACCTCAGGCTGGGAGTCTTCTAAGCAACCAGGTAAATTACTGAAGTGTTTGTTTGGTTGCTGATTTTGAAATCAAATATTTTATATACAAATGTTGATACCTGATAAAATTTGATATCGAGTCCAGATTTGTGCTTTACTTTGGTTGAAAATTTAATTTTAAAATGCCATACAAAGCTATAGAAAACAGAAAAGCATATCAAAATTAATAAAATGCATTTTCACAACTGGATCCACTGTAAGTAGAATTGTTCTGAAGAATGAAGACTGCCCTTTTAAGACAAGAAGCGTGGGGGTTGGTTTTGCTTAACATGGAATTTATTCATATATTGATTTGGCGTGTTGGTATTTTGTACCATATGATACAGAAATATACATCCCACTGCACATATATTTGTAGTTAGGACAAAGCAGAGATTCAGGGCTGTCTTCATGTGTGTAATACCATGACCAAGATAGTGCATGTCCATAAGTTTAGTACAACTATGTGTTGGGTCAATTTATGTAGACATTAGAATATGATACTTTTGTGTTTAATAATGGAAGAAAAGTGACTCTCTTATGCAAGGAAAATGGGCTAGAGTCTCAGTAAATAATAATATATAGAACAAGAAGAACGGGGAACAAATCAGTTGCCTATGCCTACTTTATGGCATGGATATGATACATTGGCCTAGACTGTATATTGAATGGCTCTTAATCTTGATATGTTTTAAATAATTGTTTTCCATATAGGGGTCTTTCCCCCTAGGAAATGTTTTTCAAGGGAGAGCTGTTTTTTTTTTTTTTTTTGGAGAAAGAAGTTAGGATAGAAGAATTTCCTTCTCTCTCCATAGTTTTAGATCTTTTTTATTTTATTTGTTTTAGCTCTGTTGAACAAAGGAAAGCTGAAGTGAGACCATAAGCCCGGTCACAGTTTCACTGAACAACCACTTCACTTAACAACTAAATTGACAGTCCCAACTGTGGTTTCTAAACAAGGACTACCTGTACAGTATGTTGTACTCACTCAGAAATATGCAGAATTGAGTAGGGGGTACATATAGTTTTATCATTGTTATCAGGGGCCCAAATGAGCATGTTAGCCAGGAGTGTCTTGTCACCAGCTTGATTGCTATGCCATAATTATTACACTTTTGCTAAAGCATTCACCATGGTTCCCATTAGCTACAGAGCCATTTTCAAATAAGGTAACCAGTCTGCTATATAGGACAACCAGTATTGTGTTAAAAAAAAACTTGCTAGACTTTTTTTAAGACACTAATCATCACAATAGTCTTGCTGCTTTACTGTCACCTGTAAAGCAATATCTAGGAATAACTCCTAAGTTTGATTTTTTTTGGCAGTATGATCATTCTCTCCTTTGGTGTTTGTGAGGCTGCTGTTTCAAAATGTTAGGTATGAATTTATTCCCCCCCCCTCACTTTCATTCAGTACAGTCTATATTGAAGATTTTAAGCAACAGTAATTTCATGCTGTTGTGTTTTAATCATTTTTTTTCTCATTCAGTTGAGCTCCATGAACTTTACGATGCTTCAACATAAGACTGCAGTCTAGAATTATGTTAATTAATTAATTAAATAAGGCATCAGTACACTAGAAATCAAGCTTGTAATTATTGTTTTTTTTCCTTATGATCATTTGTAGGTAGATCATACACTTATGCACATAGCAATTTGGTAATTCTAAAACGAGCATATTAGCAGTTTTCAGATTCTCCTTTTGTTTTTCCTTAGGCTGCAATAACACAGCAACAAAGCAAACTTATTAAAAGGTTGACTTCATTAACTCAGTGGGAAATTTCTGAGTTAAAAACAGATTGTGGTGCTGAAATCTAATAAAGAAAGAAAACTATAGGTCAGGAGTCTTCAAACTTGGCCCTTTTATGACTTGTGGACTTCAACTCCCAGAATTCCTCAGCCAGTGTGCCTGGCTAAGGAATTCTGGGAGTTGAAGTCCACAAGTCATAAAAGGGCCACGTTTGAAGACCACTGCTATAGGCTGTTAACCTGAGTAGGTGGTCCTTGACTTTCAACCACAATTCGGACCAGAATTTCCATAGTGAACTGGTGCAGTCATAAAGTGAGGCATCACATAACTGGACCTGATTTTATGACCATTTTTATTGCATTTGTTAAGTGAATTATTTGTGGTGGTTAAGTGAATCCAGCTTCTCCAATTGACATTACTACTGAAAAAGTTACAAATCGAAATTATGTTTGCTCAGGATGCTGTAACCAGTCATAAATGTGGGCTGGTTGGGAAGTGCCCAAATTGTGATCATGTGACTGGATAGTGAAGGTCAAAAGTGTGACGAAAGTCATAAAATACTTTTTCCAAGACCATTATAACTTTGAACCATTATTAAACAAACTGTTGTAAGCTGAAGATTACCTCTATAGCTTAATTTTTTTTTCAAATACTTTAGTAAATATATTTCCAATTGAAGATTTCAATTCATTTGCATAGTAAAATCATAAATGTACTTAACTGATTTTTGGGGTGCTTATGTTTGACTTTTGTTTTAAGTACTTTCAGCTAATATAAACTGAATATGATACATGTGGTTCTTTAAAGTTTCTAAATTTAGCTCAGAGTCATTTATTTCAGAATAATGTGTTTTTTTTGTGTGGGAAAATTCATCATTGTGGATAAAGTTTATTTATGTGGAATTCAGTCTTCACTCTTATAAAAATTGTCAGCCCTGAATAAACTGCAGTTTAGTTTTCCTGATGGGCTTCTCATCTAGAGAATATTTTCACCCATAATTTTACATATTCATATGGACTGATGGCAGAACTAAGGAAGCAATAAAGACAAGGAAAAGCAGATTTCTCTAGAAACTTGACAACATCTTCATGCCTGTTTGGCTATTCTCTGGCTGTTTTCACATAGAGGACTTTTTGTAAATCTTCTGGGATGGCTCTGTGGTTGCTCAATGTGGACTCACTATCTGATCATTATGGGAAGGTCTATAGGCTTGTTTTGAACTTATGCTGAAGAGGTATTTTCAGTATAAAATACCTCTCTGCCACCACACATTTGTAGAATAGATACAATCTCTTTTGTTTTCTCCACTGTGATTTTTAAAATATTTTTTACTATGTGGGAGAAAGATTAAATCAACACCCCCATCCTTGCCCCTCAAAAATCCTCTTTTGTAGTGGGAAGAGTTTGGCAGAGAACTGTTCTGAACTCTCTGTGTTTCATACTAAAAGAAGAAAAAAAAGTGCACTTGCTTATTTGGACTTCTGCATTCAGTTTTTCTTAATTATCTTTCTTCATTCAGTCCAATCAATTCATCCAATCTTTCTTTTGGGAACCTTTTCTTTTACTGAGATTTGCCAACTGAAATTGACCACTTATCAAGTTATGTCCTTGACCCTCCGAGTTACTTAAAAAAAAACTAATTTACTCTTTCAGGGTACTTTTAATCTATTTAGAACTGTTCTAGTTTTAAAGAGAGTCAATTGGCATACTGGTTAAGGTTTTGAATTGGCATAGGCGAAACCCAAGTTATAGTTTACCTCAGACATTAAAGCTCACTAGGTATTCTTTGGACCAGTCAATATCTGTCAAATCAACCAACCTGACAGAGTGACAGTTGAAGGGAAAAATAGAAGGTGGAATACTACGTATGCCACATGCAGAAAAGAGAGGTTCCAAGTCAATCCGTCAATCAATCAATCTAATAAAGCAATTAGATTCAACCACACTTGTGAATGGATGCATTTCTTTTTTAAAAAAAATGTCATTACATATTGTTAGGGAAAGGATTCACAATTATTCCTAATTACCAAAAATGTATGTTTAATGTGGTAGGTAGTTTTAATTATGTTTTTAATTGTGTGGCCTGGTTGGCTTATGTATTGGAGGGGAATTGGAGGTGGGATACCTCAACATACCTTGAGGTGGCGATAAATCACTGCATTTGTACTTTCTTGAATTGATTTTTTTTTCTTTTTCTTTTTCTCTTTCTAATGGGAGATGAAATGGGGGTTAACTTTTAGAGGACAACTTATATTTGAGTGCACAGTGTTCTTTCGTTTATGGTACATTTAACAGAAATGATCTTTAATGTTTAACCTGCAAAGTATTCTGCCTGGTGGTAGAAGTAAGTGTGTAACTCCTATATTTTATAACACAAGCAGGGTAATATTTTGAATGTTTTTTTTTTAAGTTTCTCATGAATCTCATTGCTTGTAATTTATATTTATCTGCTGAAGTTCTTTCATTTGTTTTACTACTTTATTTAATGGAATTAAACCATTTCCAAGCAATGAGATTTGTTTTGGAGAGCTTGTCTTTTAAACTGAAAAGGACTAATACAGGAGTGAAAAAATATAAGAATGTTTGGGGCAGACAAATCTGTGTTTGGGTGAAGATTAAGAGTACAATATAGGCATGTGATTCTGCTTGCTTTCCTTTCCATCATTAGTTATTCATTTTATTGCTTTAAAAAATGTTTTGGCTACAGTGATGCTAAGTGATAACCATGCTTCTCCTCAAATTTATCAGAATTTGAGAATCTGATTATAACCGGAATTAAGTTTGACCTCTATAGCAGGGCTGAAGTGATATGCATTTCTTCTTGACAAGCTTTAGAAAAATGAAAATATTATTTATTTATGTATTTATTTTATGTAACTACCCATCTCACAATGTAAGCACCTTCAGTTCAGTTCAGTCCTAAGCTACAGATATTCTCCTCTATCGGCAAGCACCTTCTTACTTTGTCTCCCAGGCACAAGATCTGCTGTAACAACCCGCGAAACACATATATTTATAAAGTGGAATTAAAAGTTTCCCCTCTCTTGAGAAGCAACCACCTTTCCATGCCACTGCAAACACAGCACAGTGGATCAATGCAAACCAAGTATTTCAAAACTAAATAAAGAACCACAGTGCTTTTGCAAGTCACAGCATTTTGTCATTGCCTTCCTATTCCATTCACCGGATCTTAGGCTTCAGTCTCTTAGTTCAGCACACCCCCCCCAAACCTTTTTTGTTCTAGGGCCCAGTTTCAGGGAAAACAATTTTCCCACGGATCAGTGGCAGCGGGGGGGGGGGATGGTTTTGCGCACTGTCATGGATCAGGACTGGGCTGCAGCATGCCAGCAACCGGTCCGTACAAACAAGCAAACCCCCATCCGCAGGTTGCAGACAGCACACAAAACCACGCACTCTCCGGCCCACGGAAAAACCTCTCTCCACAGAACCGGTCCCTGGTGCCCAAAAGGCTGGGGACCTCTGATCTATATCCCACACATTCGCAGAGAAAGCTTGACTTGCTTGCGTAGCCCGATTCCTAACTAGACCATGGCTGGAGGGTTGGGGACCCCTGTCTTAGTTCACTGTTTTCCCAGTGTTTGAAAATCTTACAAATTGACATTTATAATTAACTCCCAAGCTTGTGACTTACTTTATGTAAAGAAAAAAGCAGAAAAAATAAAAAGGAGGAAAGGAAGCAACAAACACATAGACATATTGTATATTTATACTATTCAGACCAATCTTAAATTCACTATTAAACCTTAACTATTCAGAATAAATACTGATCATAATATTTATAGAGAGCCAGTGTATAAAGAGTATGTGAAGAGATACTGGTAAGTTTGTGAATTTGAATTTTTGATATGGTAATAACCACATTGGTATGCAATTCAAGAGAAGCTTAATTTCTAAACCATACCAGTCTTTGAAATGCCAATTTAAAACTGATGGAAATTAAATAAAATGGGGCAGTATTAGGACAAGGCTATGTGATATGAGTAAGTATCTCCTCCTCATCTTAAACTTTCAATATACAGTCCTTGCCTTACAACCATTTGTTTAGAGACTGTTCAAAATTACAATGGCACTGAAAAAAGTGATATGACCGATTTTCACACTTATGATTGTTGCAATCAAAATTTGGACACTTGGCAATTGGCATGTGTTTATGACCACTGCAGTGTCCTGGGATCTTATGATTACCTTTTGGGACTTTCTGAAAAGCAAAGTCAATGGGGAAGTCAGATTCAGTTAATAACCATGTTACTAACTTAACAACTGCAGTGATTTACTTATCAACTGTGATTTAAAAAAAGGTTGTATGATGGGGCAAAACTCATTTAACAACTTTCTTGCTTAGCAACAGAAATTTTGAGCTCTTTTGTGGTCATAAGTTGAGGACTACCTGTATTGAAGTTGATACCATCCCCGTAAAACACTTTCTGGGCTTTCCAGGAATCATAACACGTGTGGAATTAGTCTCACCTTAAGATTGCAAGAAGCATTCTTTTAAAGTTGTAAATGTTTTAGTTGAGTTCTGCCTTTGATCATCAAAGAAATCCATCATGTAGGATGTGTCCTCTTCCTCTTCAATAAATTCAGTAGATTCAATAGATTGTAAATGTATTCCATCCATCTCATTAAGTTGTAGATCTGATTGTGTATCATAGTCAATCAAAGGTTGAGCTTCATTTTTTAATTCTGAGTCCTCCTTGAAACTAAGCGATCTAATATGTTCTTTAAGTTCCAGTCTCGCTTCCAAGATTTTTTCTAATATAAGTCCATAATTAATCTGTGAGTAGGATTCCATCTTCTTTCTTTTTTTTTTAAAGAAGTTCAGCTTAAAAAATAGATTGCAGCGTTATAAAATATAAAATGCAGACAGAAATATATTTCCAAAGAAAGATAGAGAAAAAAAAAAAACCAATAGTCAAGTCCAGCACAGAGATAAAAACTGGCAGTCAGTTGTTATGTTGTAATCCAGTCTGGGCATCACGCCAAAATCAGGAAGTGGGAGTTCAAATGGAGCAAGTTACATTGTATCAGCCAAAGTTTCTGGGCTTCATGCCAAGTCCCAGGATGCATTGTATCCAAAAAAATCTACATAAGTCCGCCCAGAGAGCAAAAAGTTTTTTAGGCAGTACTGTTCAGGAGGGGGGGGAGAAAAAAAGAACATCCCACCCCCTCCCTAAGGATTTTCACCTAAACTGAAGATAAACGAGCCAAAAGAGAAAGTCACAATAACCCGGATGCTCGAGTTCCAACTGCTTATGTAGACAAAATAAAATAGTAAAAAAAAAACAATAATTGTTTTTCCAAAGCCTGTTTTCCCCAGTAATCAAACACTGCTTTCTCAAAATAGGGAAATAGTTTTTAAAGCTGTTAGCAGGGAAAAAGGTAAATTAACAAGAGGGAAGGAAAGGTCTCACCCGGATCTTCCACGGTGGTTCTTTTCGCTTAGATGTTGCTGTGACTTTCGGCTGGAGCAGCTGAGTGATCGGCCATGTTACTGGCCGATCTTTTCCCCGTCGGCCCAAAGGTGGTTTTCTCGGACCGCAGAGGGAGCTACCGCTCCCTCCCCGATAAACGAGTGCCCTCCTCTACGGTGGTCGCCCCTACAGGGCGACTTTCGACCCTATCCAGGGTCTACCGGCGGGGGGAAACCGGACGGCCAAGAGAACGAGTTCTCTGCACGTCCGCGGGCGCTGCGACCGGAACCGGAAGCCCTTTAAAAGCAACAGGATTGGACTTCCAAATACGAGGCACAAAAAACGTTGACAACATGACAGTACAGACAACACTGGATAAAAGAGAAAAAGAATATGATTGGACTCAATGGTGGGAAAAGGCCTTTAGCCAGTTACTAAGATGGGAGGATTTAGAGGCCCTGTTGTGGAAACCTACCTGGCACAAAAAGAAAGCTAGAATTAGATTTAAAAATAAGAGTTAAAATTTTATTTGATGGGTAAAAAGGGCTTCTGGATGTTGATTGAACTAATATTTTTGAGATCTTTAAGGTTACTTTGGTATGAGTCAACACTAGATTTAAATTATGGATTTGATTATTATTTGGAATGGCAATAAGAAAAATTGGAAAATTTATAATTAAAGGAGTTAGATTGAGATTGAGACTGGTGAAATATTATTGATATTTTTATTTATAAGAATTGAATGGTAATCAGTGAGGTATTAAATGGATTAAACTGAAAAAATTGAGGAATCTTTTAGGGACGTGGACTGATCTATGAAAATATTGGATAGAATATATGGAATAGAATATAGTTGAGAAATATTAAGATATAATAGTTATATTACTTGTTTATGATAAAATAATTATTGTCCTATTATTATTATTATAATGTTATTATATTACTATGTCTAATGCAATAGTTTTAAAATATATAAATTCATGTTTATTTACATAATATGTATGTGAAATAGAATAAGAGATATAATTTGATTGAGAAGCATAAATTGAAATTGGAATAATAGATAAGAGGTGAGAAACAATTTATATTTTAGGAATGCTCGAATTGTATACCATAAGAGGGAACTTTTAAAGTAGTAGTTTAAATTGTATATGTATGACTGTATTTTTTGTTGTGTTCTATGGAGTGCCCTATCTCCACGATGTGTTACAAGCACTTGGCTGTAAAACAAACAAAAACTAATAAAACTTGTTAGGGGGGAAAAAAAAGATTGCAAGAAGCATTCTTAATATGTTTTAAGACCTTTAGTCTTATGTTTGTTTATGTGGGATCTTTCAATCCTAGAGTTCTTGCAAACTATCAATATCCAACTTGGCAGAACTTTAAACTGCTTATAAAAAAAAATACTGTAGACTATCCAAAACACATTCTAATAATGTGGGAATTCTAGATGCTGCTTATATGTCTGAACCAATTAGTGCAATTGGAACAATGATTAGACTTAACAAGTTGCTGCTTTGTAGTGTCAGTCGATGCAGGACTAAATGTGCTGCAGAGAAGTGAAGAGGGTGTTATTTGACACGAGGGTGGGCAACATCTTTGGACCTCCATTTCAAAAGACTGGATGTTGGTCATTTATCACAGGACTGCCAGCATAATATAGCCCAAAATGTAACATCTATTTATCTGAAGGCAAATGGATATGCTTTTTTCCTCTAGCTCATCCAATGTGCTTTCTGTGATTCTGCTTATCTTTATTCTTTTAATGAAAAAACGGGAACATTTCCAAATAAAGCAATGAACTATCTCCCTTTTTTAATTTCCAAAATGCTTATAATTGATATGAGGCTGAGCAACATTTTTTTTTTAATTGGGATGGCACTGTGGGGCTGGCTGAGGAATTCTGGGAGTTGAAGTCCACAAGTCATAAAAGGGCCAGGTTTGAAGACCCCTGATCTAATTCATTCAATAAACCTTTAAGGAGTGGACAGTTGAGAAGACTGCAAGTGCCAAGGGTGGCAAACTAGAGCTGTTCGGATATAATTCTGTACTTCATGAAGTTGGATTCCTGGGATTAAAACCCAGGATTTAATCCTGGGTGGATTAAATCCATTGGTGGATTTGATTTTTACTTGGTTTTTACAAAGTTTCTTTGCTGTCTTTCATCATCTTCATCAAATCTTTATTTGGTCATAGACCAGCAGCATGTATTTGCTGTATTTTGAAACTGAGCAGGACATAATTTAAATAAAAGTGTCCTGAAACGGTTGAGTACAGTTAAAAGTTCAATAGCAACATCAGAGGAGTTTGTTCCTGACAAATAGACAGCCCAGTATTAATAATACTAAATTGTTTTGGCATACCACAGGGTGTGACAGGTTAATGAATGTGAATTCCAGTGTAGCCAAGCAAAGTGTTCTGAAACCACACCAAAGGTCTTCGTAAACATTACCTGTTAAAGCTGGGGCATTTCCTTGTGATGTGAGATGCTAACCTGTTGCAAGCATTATGGAACAGAATAGATGTATCTTTGGGGTTTTTTTTTCCTTTTCTTTTACCTATGTAAAATATGATGATTATGCAACTCACTTTCCACCAGAAAAACCAGCTGATAGAATTTTCATAGGTGGCCCTTGATATTTGCAATGGTTTTGTTTCAACTTGCAGATAACAAAACCATGGATAAGAAGACCTTTAAAAACCTACTTTACTCATGTACAAAATCCACCTGCCATTTTGCACATGGAAAGAAAGAGAGAGAAAGAACTGCAAATATATGAAAGCCTTACCTGCTGCTAATGAGGCCTGGTCTGTTTTTATTAACTGTAGGCTAAATCATGAGTAGTGGAGCCCCGGATAACAAAGGCACCTGTATGTTGTGGTTAAATGGATTTTAAAGCTGTGTATTATTCATATCTAGTATCTTGCAGAGACAATTTCAGAATTTTTTATTTGGAATAAGAGTTTTGAAATGCTCTTCTTTCTCATAACCTTCATCTCCTCCCACATCAGATGCAAATGGACTGGGTTAATATGCTCCAACTCATTTTCCTCCTACTAACAATGAGCCATCCTCCCGCCACAGCCTCTCTCCATCTTGTTCTCAAGGAAACCACAGCTTCATTTCTTTATTAACTTTTTAAATAAGTCTCCCTATTCATTGTCTCATTTACAGTCTGCCGCTTTTGGCAGCCAGAGGGAGTCAGCATTCTCCATGTCAGCCCAAATACTGCAATTTGAAATTAATTTGCTTTGGAGGATTATTTTACATATGGCATAAGCAGTCCTCATTATAACTATGTCATTGTTTTTCAACATGGATAACTTTCAGATGGATGAACTTCAATTCCTAGAATTCTCAGAAATGTCCAGTCCACATATTGGTAGGATCCTCAGGTTGGGAAAAATTACCATAACTTAAAATCTCCAATGTGTGACTTCCTTCAGTTCATTTAATTACTGACTGTATAGTCAACAATTCCCCCCTCCCCATTTATGTGCATGTGTGTGTACACCTTAGAGCCAGTGTTGACTCCGGGCAACTGCCCGGACCAGTCCCTGCAGTGTTCTTGGTAAGATTTCAGAAGTGGTTTGCCATTGCTGGGTTCATAGGGCTGAGAGAGAACAGCTGGCACGAGGTTGCCCAACTGGCTTTGTGCCTAAGGCAGGATTAGAAATCATGGTCTTCCAGTTTCTAGTGGATTATGCAATTCTGGTTTAAAAGTTAAACTGAAAAGATGTTGGAAGTGCACTGGCCGGTCTTGAGTCACTGCAACCACAGTTATGGTGGCTGTTTTACAAGTATCCCTTATTATAAAATCTCAGAGATTTTCCCAGAAATCTTTATGATATAAAGCTGTATAAATAATCTAAAACAGAATCAGAAGATTGCAGTCAGTTTTCCTTACTTACTCACCTGGTAGAAAGGATTGGTGACCAAAACTGTTATAGATTTGATTAGCTAATTATTGTGATGTCCTGCAGTAACATACACTTTTTCAAAAAGATTTGTTGTCAGATCAAAATGAAACTGTCACTACATAGGGTTTTTACACAGCCAAAGGTGTTGGCACGGGGGGGGGGGGAGAAGAGAGCAGCTGAAGATACAGAGATCATCGTATCACCATAGAAATGCCGTGATTTACCTGATTGTGTTAGGTACAATGGAATATGGGCGACTTCATCCATATCTCATCATTTGATATACAATAACTATAGTTTGGATTACAACTGGATACTTTAGTTACACTGGATACACAAGCAGTTCAAAATGAGAATATGAGTACATAAAGAAATAAGATGCCAATTTTTCCCTCAGTTCTTTGGTTCCCCTCATCATCTACCAAAGCTGTCTCTTTCCTCAAAAGGTTGGTAAAATTAGTTCTATCCCTCTCCCAGTCAACTCTGTGATTCTTCCTTATCGTCTCAAACTTAAACCCATTGATATTGTGTCTTAATTTGTCGTGAAATTGTTATCAGGCTAATTGTTCTATTTCAGTACTAATGTGTTCCATGGTGGCTTCCAGAAAAATAGCAAACTTTACTAATGCAATTCTTCAGTCATTTATTTCATGTAAAATATTTGTAGCCCTCCCACAAATAAAAATATTGTATTATGTTTACAATATTGTGGAGGTAAGGTAGGATACATGTCTAAAAATATATTATTCAACTTCCATGCCATAAAGACATCCCCATACATTGAATTCAATGCAGAATGATGATGCTGTACAATATTTGATCTCAACAGTTTTAAAAGTTAAGTTCCTCCTTTGGCTCCAGTGTTAATTATGTGGCTTATTGCAAGTAATACTACAAGATGTAAACCATATGCATACAAAGGCAAGTATGTAGGCATTAGGGATATGCATCGCTTCAGACTGAAAGGCAAAAAAGTTCTCCAGGGCTTGTGGAGGGCAATCATGACACTTATATATAAATTCTTAAACTAGTATATGTTATCCCTGGAAAAGGTGTGGCAGTTTTAAGATACTACATTCCCACTCCATGCTATTCCAGAACACACTTTTTGCCCTCCTGACTGTTGCAAGCATGAACTTAATGGGACAATACTCCAATTTTCTTCTTTGTGAAACTGACTTTGGAAGGAACAAAGCAAACCCCTCAAATTTTGCTGAATTTTGACTGACCCATAAATGCTGCAGATGAGAAAATGATCTGACCAAGCCAGTCCAGAATGTTCATTTTAATTAAGAAACTTTACAGTCCATTTAATCTGAGCTCTTTAGAGATGAAAGACTAGCTGCTACAGCAGGAAACTAACCTTCTGAAATTGTAACCCGGCCTCTAGTGCACCTGTTGTGATTTTTCATGGTGCACATTCTAGCTTTCCCAGACATTTTAAGAAATGATAACAGTATAATCCTTCCTGTTTTGCCTTTCATCGTAGGAGGATTTAAAGCTTTAATTATATTCCACAAATCTAGTAAAAAAAAAAAAAGTGGCTGTTGAAGGCTGTGCTTTTTCTCCTTGCCTAAGCCCACGCCTTTTAGGGAAATGTTCAGAGACTGAAAGTTAGTTGGTGGAGTTTTTTTGTGGGAAGGAGGGAATATTAATAGCATTTAAAACTCATCAATATCCATTTGGCCTAGAAATAAGAGCCAAGGAGTTATAGTCTATTAAGTAATAGGAACATCTATTTTCTCCCAACTGTTGTACAGTAGTATGGTTGTGGTTATATAAACCACTGGATGACAGCACTTTATAATGAAATTCTGGCACTTGTGTGCAGAGAAGTATCTTTATTATTATTTATAGACTTCATATGATGCCTGATCTTACGTTTAAGTGAGTGTTAAATTGTTCAGTCTTAGTTGTTGCTATGGTCAAAAGAACATCTGTCAGAGAAAGGTTGGTTCAAGTAGTGGACTTTACTCTTGTCTTAAATAAGGTTTTAATTCATTATTAATGTTTAGCATTAGACTGTGCTATGAATAACACCTAGTCTGTTCTGAATATTCTCATGTTTCTCTAGAAAACAGAAGTATTTCCAGAAAAAACACTGTTCTTACAGAAGAATAATTACTCCATTTCAGTCCTCTGAAATAGAGTATTTTATTCCATTCTGGATGACAGCCATTATTAAAAACCTTAACAAATTAAAGTGTACCCAGAAAAAAATCCCCTAGAATAACAAGGGGTCTGTTCCAAGTTTTACAAAGAATAGAAGAGAATTAAAAATGGGAGACCTTCATTATCTAAACAGCTTCCAATTGGTGGAAGATAGAGAACATTTCTCTAATATTACTGCAAGAAAGTAAGTCAAGAACTAGGAGATGAAAAATGCAGAGTTACATATTTTGGCTAAACCTTAGAACAGAGCTCCCCAACGTTTCCGGCTTTGCAGACTGGCAAGGGGGGGAGGGGATGGTTCTGTGCAAGTGTGCACATATGCAGTTACATTTGCACAAGCGGCATGCACGCGCTCCTGCTGCTCACACAAATGGAGTGCATGCAAGTGAGGATGTGCACACACGTTTTCCGCGCCCCGGTTGCAATCTCCTCATAGCCCACTAGTGGGCTGCGACCTACAGGTTGGAGTCCCCTGCCTTAGAAGATACCTCTTATGAGAGCCAATTGCATGGTGTATTGGTTAAGGTGCTGCACCATGAGCAGGGTGACTTGGGTTCTAGTTCTCTTCTAGGAACAGAAGACAGTTGGGAGACTTTGGGCCAGTTGGTCCCTTTCAATCCTGATCATGCCTTGGAACAAGCCAGCTGAAAAATACAAGCCAGTTTTTGGATCATTGATTACACGATAAGCACTAAGAACATTAGGAGGAGTCAGCTGGATGACCATGGCCCAGCCAGTCCTGCTCAACCCAATCTACCTCGCAGGTTTGTTGTTGTGAGGAAAATAGGAGGCAGGAGTATTAAGTATTTTTTTCTGCTTTTAGTCTAATAAATAGTGTGTTATGGCTGTCATCAAAGATAGATCTAGACAGCTATGGGTGTTGAAGATTAGCTGTTGGTTTTAGAAAAGCACTTGGGTGGCTAATAATCCTAAAATGGATGGGCAATTTTACCTTGCTGTAGCTTTGTTGTGTTTGTTGGTTTGACAGAAGACAAAGAGAAAGACCCACTGTGGAAAAAAATCTATCCTGTGCAGTTCATCTGCCAGAGATCGAAGCACTGGAAGATAAGTGGTTTACCAGCCAGAGAAAAACAGCTGCCAGCCTAGACTAACAAACAAACTGCCAACCAGAATGCTTAAGCTCTTTCTGAAAATGTTAGTTTATTTTATGTTCTACAGTGAAGCTGGTATTTTCTACAGACATCTTTATCTTTTATATCCCAAACAACAGGTGGTGTTTTGTGTTTGTCTCGGCATAAGCTGTCCTTGAGATTCAAAAGTATTTATGGAGTTGTACTATTCAAACAAAACCCCTTACATGCACACAACGGACACAAATAGAATCAAAGTATTTACTATCTAATCGAAACATATATCTTGGTGTATTTTGCAAAGAACGTTTTAGTTAACAGAGACAACACTCTGTGCCCAACAGTTGGACAAATTGTACGGTTGTCTCCATATGTATTAAATAAAATAAGTTGTTGCGAAGAGTAGCATATATGGGTAGGAATTATAACCGAGGGACAAGGGTTCTATGATTAGTTTTGGGTTAATTGACTTACAGTATCCTGGTGTAAAATTGTAAAGCTAGAATAGGTTCTAAGGTTCATCTTCCTATGAAGTACATACGGGATTGCATGTACAGTGCATTCAGAAAGTATTCAGACCCCCTTCACTTTTGTCAGTTTTGTTAATGCTGCAACCTGAATCTACAGTTGTTGAAATTCATTTTTTCTCTCATTAATCTACATTCAGTACCCCATAATTTTAGCATAACAAAATTGACAAAATTGACTAAAGGGAAGGGGGTCTGAATACTTTCTGAACGCACTGTATTTCTGCTTGCATACATTTCAAATATTGCCCTCTTCAGTTTGTCGGTAATCTACCACAACAGTGATAATTTTTTTTCAACACTGTTGCAATATTCATTTTTCACACCTATGACCATTGTAGCATCCCTGTGGTCATGTGATCAAAATTTGGACACTTGGCAACTGTATTTATGATGGTTGCAGTGTCCCAGGATCATGTGATCACCTTTTGCGACCTTATGACAAGCAAAGGGGGAACCAGATTCACTTAACAGTCGTGTTACTAACTTAACAACTGCAGTGATTCACTTGACAAGAAAGGTTATAAAATGGGGGCAAAACTCACTTAACAACCGTCTTGCTTTGCAATGGAAATTTTGGGCTCAATTGTGGTTGTAAGTCAAGGACTACCTGTACTAGTAACTTTCCACTCTTTGCATGGTAATGATAAAGACAAGGACATTTTTTTCCTTTAGAACAAGTGACAAAATATTTGACACCAGCTGTAATACATTATGAATTCAGATTTTTATTTAATGTTCCACTTCCCAAGTGCAGTTCAGAATTCATTATTGACTTTCGTGCAAATGATGTGCAATAACATGTTTTTATTTCTAACCTAATTGGGGGAACAAAATCACAACAGAGAAAGTGTGACTTTTGTGGGCTATTAATGAGTCTCATGCATCCCAAATCCAAAGTCTTGTCTTTCTCTGTCCATTGCCTCAGAGTTGCTCATAATTCCAGATGCTGCAACAATCCAGCAATTGAACAGTGCTAATTAGTTTTCTATATTAACAAAATTTGTATATTTTAATTGCCAGCATTGGGCCAGTAACAAGACAAAGAAGTTTTAAAAGGGATTGGAGAAATGCTGAAGGGGTGCAGCTCACCAAAGTTTCAGTGTCACCATCTGTAATCATTTCCAGGGTTTTACCTGGAATATATAAAGGAAATGAGGTCCCATGGGTTCTTCTAAGTGTTTGAAGTTACCCAGGCAGCAACACTGTGCTCCTACAAAAATGTAACTTGGATAAGTGCAACCTTTTAAAAGAGAACTTTTCAAACACAATGAAAATCCTCAGCAAATGCATTAGATTGCTACCTGGGGTGTTATAACCAGGAAGAATCCATAATTACATAGTTGCTTCATCAATCTCAAGAATATGCTCTGACAATTTTCCTGTTTGCTGATTGTTGAAAATAAAGCAGTAAACTCAAAGGTACTGCTCAAAAGTGCAATTTGTCACAAAAAACAGCACCACCCTCAACCCTTCAACTTTCTTCTTCCCCTCTTGTGTTTATTTGTAGACTTGAAGAGCATTTATAGTTCAAAATAAAATACTGTGATCACTGGGTCATAATGGAATGCTTCAGAGACAGAAGAGTGCCAATTTCAAAGAATACAGTGTTTCTTGATAATGAAAAGCTGACCAATTACTTATTTATTGTACCCATTTCTCTGGAAACCTTTCCTATTTCCTTTACTATCATTTATTTATCAGGAGAGGGTTATCCTGATACTGCATCATAAATAACTACAGGTGTTTATCACACTTTAGTGAAAGGTGGGGGGGAAGCATTGATTGTTGTCACTTTAGGACTGAAAACATTTCAGAAGGTGCCAGCCTTATCTCTTAACTTCAACAGTTTGTCAGACTTTGAAGTTTAATCAGGCAGAAAAGGTGTGTGACTAAACTGCCTTTTCAGTACAATTGGCAAAGCATGAACAGATAAATACACTTTAATGAATTTGACTATAGGCAGAGTTAAAAGCATGCAAGATATTATGGCAGAATATCTGTTTTTGCATTATTTCTAAAGGAAAAGATGCAAAATAGGAGCCGTAGGACAAAAAACAAGGACTGGTCTGGTAGATAAGATAGGTGCTACTTGTGTTGAACCTCTTTTCAGATATGGTAATATAGTTAATGCTACTTACTGCAAGGGCCTGTCAGAAAAATTGAAAAGCAAATACACACTTAAGAATTTAGGACACCTAATTAGGGTTATCTATTTCTTTGGACTTGGATGGCGCTGAATGGCTCAGTGATTAAGATGCTGGGCTTGTTGGCTGGAAAGCTGGTAGTCCAGGTTCAAGACCTGAGTGCCACATGATGGGGTGAGCTCCCATCCTCGCCCCAGTTCCTGCCCACCTAGCAGGTCGAAAGCATGCAAATGTGAATACTTTGGTGGGAAGTTAACAACACTTGGTGGCGTAATGCTGGCCACATGATTGCGGAAATGTCTTTGGACAGTGCTGGCTCAGTAGCACTACCATGTTTCCCTGAAAGGAAGACTTACCCCCAAAATAAGTCCTAGCTTGATTTTTGAGGGTGGGCCTAATATAAGCCCTACCCCAAAAATAAGTCTCCTAGTTTTGGAGCGAGGCACATGCCTAAAAATCAAGCTAGGCCAGGGGTGAGGGGGATTGGAGCTGCCCCACGGACCCTGCACCTGCTTACCGTTGCAGACAGGCTTCCCATGAATCAACACCTGCCTCGCCTCGCCAGCCCACTTCTTCTGCGGCCGAAGGAAATGCCTCTGCAGCTGAGAATGGGGCTCCGGCCTGCATTTCACCATAGCTCGGTTCTCGGCTGCAGAGGCCTTTCATGAAGGCCTCTGACAGCGAAATGCAGGCCGGAGCTCCATTCTCAGCTGCAGAGACATTTCCTTCGTCTGCAGAAGAAGTGGGCCGGCTGGGCAGGCTGTTGGTGCCGCCGCGAGGTAAGACCGTGGAAAAGACACCTCCCAAAAATAAGACCTGGTGCCTCTTTTGGAGGCAAAAATGAAAAATAAGACCAGGTCTTATTTTGGGGAAAACATGGTAGCAATAGCACTTAGACTTATATACCGCTTCACAGTGCTTTACAGCCCTCTAAGCGGTTTACAGAGTCAGCATATTGACCCCAACAATTTGGGTCCTCATTTTACCGACCTCAGAAAGATGGAAGGCTGAGTCAACCTTGAGCCAGTGAGGTTCGAACTGCAGCCAGGAGTCAGCAGAAGTAGCCTGCAGTGCTGCATTCTAACCACTGTGCCACCACGGCTCATGGCCTTGAAACGGAAATAAGCCCCGCCCCCTAGAGTCGGCGATGACTAGCGGAATAAAATCCACAGGGACCCCTTCACCTTCGCTTTGCCTTATTTCTTTGGAGTAGCAGTAGCTCCGTAGTGTTTCCAACAAGATATTTTTCCAGATCCTGTGTAGAGATGAGAAAGTTTACACTGGACTTCTTTTGCACACAAAAGCATTTCTACTTCTACTGATGTCCTTTATTTCGGAATATTTGGTATTATGTTCACTTATTAACCCCTTGTATGTTATGTTTATCTGCCAATAATTCAGCATTTCAGACGTGGTTGATTTTTCACCCTGCTTTTTTGTTGAAATCCTTTGTTGCTTGTTCTTTAATTTCCCTTTTAGCTGCGGATTTTAAAAAATGGACTGGGATGTTCCCGAGGGTAGGAATACTACTTTCAAAGCACGCCATCCTTATGTGAAGATCCTCTGTGAAGGAATTTATTTTCGATGCATATTTCCGATATTTCACTCCACTTGGGTTTCCTTTTAGTGTACTGTAAAGGGCAAAGTGTGATTAGTTCTTTGCCTGCTAATGGGTACATTTTATTATTTGCTTCATGTAATTGTGCAGCTGGAAATAGAGTAAAGTTTATTTAATAAACCTTTCTTTATAGGAATTGGATAATTCTAGGTAAATTGTTTTAATGGGAGCTAGCCTTTAAAGTCAAAGTAATACAGACTTGCTAGAATACTATAATATACTAGAAATATCTTACCATTTGCAATTAACAATGAATTCAATTCCTCTGTCCAGTTCAAAGGACATTTTTGCAATAGAACTAGACTCTAAACTCCATTCAGAAACACAATCTTTTTAAAAAAGTTGAAGTTGAGTTACATTCCAAGCATTTAGGTTTAAATCTTAGATTAGAAATTTCTTATTCCATTTTTTTTCTGATGGTTAATTTCACTTGTACCCCTTGGACGTGACATTCTGGAGATTTATCTAGAGAGTCAAGAATGAAAGTGTAAAATATGTTAATGATAAAATACAGACGGCCTTGGAGGATACAGATAACCTGGATTCATAAAGTCTCAAGTCCAGGTATGGGTGAGAACCCTCAGAGGAAATAAGGAATTCCTGTCAAGGAATAATTTGTATCACAGTCATGAAAATATGTTTTTCAGCATTATCTCTCTGCAAAGGATTTGAGATGCTTTAGCAGAATAACAGAGTTGGAAGGGACCTTGGAGGTCTTCTAGTTCAACCCCCTGCTCAGGCAGGAAACCCTATACCATTTCAGACAGATGGTTGTCCAGTCTCTTCTTAAAAATTTCTAGTGTTGGAGCACCCACAACTTCTGGAGGCAAGTCATTCTCTCCTTGATTAGTTTCCACCCATTGCTTCTTGTCCTGCTTTCAGGTGCTTTGCAGAATAGGTTGACCTCCCCCCCTTCTTTTTGGCAGCCCCTTAAATATTGTAATCTTTTTAACCTGAGACAATGTGAATCAAGCACCTTCCCAGTTTATTTGCATCACCATATCTTCCACTTGGTTTGCCCAGTTCTGAAAGCATCTCTGTTCATAAAGGGCATTCATGCACATGCAGAGGTAACCAGAAACGGTTTTAAAAAGGGTTGCATGAGATTTGCAAAAGATGTGCTTGCATTCATGATTCAAAGAGGCTTATATTTGCTGAGTGAAGCAAATCATTTGAATGCTAGATACATACCTAATTATCACATATTTATTTCTATCAAGAAATTTCTTTTTAATAATTGTGCATTTATGTACTAAAACGTTGGAATTGCTGGCATTTCTCCTTGCAAGCTCAATGTTCGGTTTTCTCCCATTTCAATTCATGGCAGCTGGAAGTGGATGGATTTCCAACAATAATACAACATCTGGTGAGAAAACTACAGCCGCCCTTCTGCAAGCTAATGAAGGTACTTTGGTTCAGAGAGCAGAGCATATTCCAGCAGGCAAGCGGACTCCAATGTGTGCTCATTGCAATCAAGTCATCAGGTTGGTATCATTGTCTGTATACATGGTTGCTTTATGTGAGATGCAGGACTGTACTTCTTATTCTACAAGGAACTTATGTTTGAATAATTTAAACCCATTGAATTGAAACTTCTTCAGCGCTGTTCTCAGTTTAATCTTGAGCGCACTGACTCATAACACCTCAAATAAATGCTAATTAATTAGGTTCATACAACATGGCCAGCAAGATTAATGCATGCTTCCATCTGGAACTTGACATAAAGCTGAGAAAGTTTCCACTTCCGTCCTGTGAAAATTGCGTAAGCGTGTGAGTTCTTACATAGTTGAAATACTGTGCGAGTATTTTACTGGTTCTCATAATTGTCTCAATCATAGAATCCAGGAATTTGTATTGATTGGTATAATATCAGCTTGTGGCTTATATGAGCATATTGTTAGAAGTGGATAGTCACATAGGTTTGGAAAGTAAAAGGAAAGACAAGTGAGAAGGTAATATAGTAGAATCACCTGGCATTCTTATAAAGATTGTATCATGTTGTTTCTTTACTCTTGCAGCACAATACTTTGGGAAGCTTATGATAGCCTTCAGCTTTTGGGGTTGAGGTTTTAGCATAATTACAGTTCATGCCCTTTGAGGCCGTATTACCTGCGAAAAGATAAGAGCTGGATCAAGTGACATTCCACAGCACATCTGTGTTGCAGCCAAATGCATTGTACACCTGGTTACTTTACACTAATGCATAAAATAACCATGATGTGCAAGTCTCCCAAATTTAAGAGTGGTATCTCATAACCTTTTAATTGATATCCTTAATTATTGATAAGTTTATCATCTAAAAGTTATCACATTTTTTGCAGTCTTATTACAGGGTCTCATTCTATCTTGCAATATCAACATGCTAAACTACCTGCTTTTTCTCATGTACAATGTGAAATATTTGTAGTAAAATTCTAATAGGTTGCTAATGTGCAACAGCTGAGGACTCTCAGAATATCATTGAATAAAATAATTAAATTTGTTGTCAATTTAAAATCTTGGTATTAATATATTTCTGTATCCCTTACATGGAAGGGAATTTTTTTTTTTAAAAAAAAGTATGAGTTTCTTTAAATTCTTTTTCTCCCTAAGTAATCATGGCGTTACCATTACCGACAAAGAAAAATTTTCTGCAAGATAAATGAGAAACTAAAGTACAATTTAACTGTCACAAGAAGTGAAAAAGCCTGTGTTGATGGGAAAAAGTACTTGAGATAAAGTTTGCATTTTTATCAAGCCTTCATGAACCTTTAAAAATCAGGACAACCTCTGGTGATAGATCAGCTACTTGGTGCTTACTTAATAGTATGAAAATACTAACTTTCTCTCTTCCAAAGAATATGGATTTTCTATCTATATCTTTTCACTCATTGTCTTGCATAAATATTAACAGTTCAAGCAAATGATCTCTACAGAAGCATTTTTTTCACAGCTATGGGAGTACATCCATGACTTAACTTAACTCAATATTTTACTTTCCATTGACATAGTCATAGTTGGCTACCTCAGAATACAAAACAGCTGTGCATTTATGCATTTCATCCAAATTATCTTCATTCGTGTAACAGGACGTTGACTGATTTACATAAATTTTGTATTTAAAAGGATTACTGCTGATGCTGTCCATCTCTGTTTGGAATATAAATCCAACTGATGCTTTTCTGTCAACCATATTATGTTTTTTTTGCCTGCATGTGATTCCTACTAAGTCATGCATAGTATAAATAATAAAATTATTGAATAAAATTCTACGTTACCTCCTCAGTGACATTAGATGTGCTAATCTTAGCTGCAGAGTTAATTGATTCATTCAGAATATGAAATACTGGAAATAATAATTTTCTTTTTCCACACACTGGAGCTTTATTCCTCTTTAGGCTTCAAAATATGAAAATTCTCAAATGGCTGAAGAAAACTAAAGCAGACCAAGTCTAAATATTCTCTGCTAAATGGTAGTATCAAAATACTTAGCCGTCCTTCCCAGTTCCTATTATGCTTTCTTCCAAGACTGTACTTTTAGTGCAGACAATTGGAAACTTGATCCTAAGCAGGGCCAAAAGTCTTCCTCAGACTTGGTTTTTTCTAATGAGCCTCGTAAATTAGCCTGTGCTGTGAGAACAGAACAGTTTGTTATACATAAGGTTTTAAATTGGATCCCTACATAGCTGAAAGAGCATCAGTGTTAAAAGGTGCTTGTACAGAGGTTAGAGGGTATCGGCTTAGGACAATTGTTCAGATAGCCACATGGCAGCAAGGTTACCTGTAGAGATTCAAATGTTTGTATTTTTCAAATGATTTATTTTTTTCCTTTTAATACATTTTTATTAGTTTATCAAAATATAAAATACAAAGAGAATTTTTTAAAAAGTAATAGAAAACTAGGAGGGGGAAGAAAAAAAAAGAGAAAGTATGGTGCAAAGAGGTTAAAGCAGGGGTGTCAAACTGCCGGTCCGCGGGCCGGATGCATCATGCCGAAACTGCGCCCACCCCATTGCCGGCAATGGAAAAAAACTTGCGATACGTTGCGACATGTCACGTGACGTTGTGAGTTTGACACCCCTGGGTTAAAAGAAAGAAAAAAGTACCGACTTCCAACTCTCTTTAGCACAGTAGAAGATAACAACATTACAATCTCAACTTTTTACTCTTACACAGTAGTATATAATAGCCATTTCTATAGCAACCAACCTATCTAATCAGCAAAAACAAAGTCAAAATCTCTTTTTTTTTTTCATTGCAAGCACAAAATCCGGAAGCAATTTCCAAATAGAAACAAAATTTAATATATTCTCTTCTTTGGATAAAAGAGTCAGTTTGACTATCTCTGCTTCTCCTTGCTGTGGGGAATAGTATATGGTTCTGTTTACTCATTAATCTTTATAAACTGTCATAATTTATATTAAAAGAATTCTCTATATTATTTCAAATTTTTAAATGATTTCTTAAAGGTGCAAACATAGGGAAAATACTGCTTTGTATATTTTGAGAAATATTTATCTTCTCTTATATATAGGCAGAAAATAGTTCTACTGATGAAATGGCATGCATTCTTTTTTTCTTTTATATGAAACTTTTTTCACTTTGGTTGATTTAATTCTGGTTTTTGATTTGGAGGCACTAAATAAAAACAATACATTCAATCCTTATGGTGAACACATCAGAGTATAAGAAATTTCTATCACATGTCTATCACCTCGTGTAGAATCAGAAAGTTCTACCTTGATCTAAAACCATTTTTTGGAAATAAAATGTTTCAGTTTAATTGTATTAAAGCATAAGCATTTGTTCCAGAGTGAAGCACATTGTGAAACCTGTATTTATTCCACTTTTGGATAACATATAGTGTACTTCTAATATCTCTTACATCACTTTTAGGTGTTCAGTACCTTATGTTCCAAAACTGGGTTTGTTTTTAGCTGTCATAGTTTTTTCAGAATTTGTCTTTGAGGAGATGAAAATATCCATTAAATGCTGACTTTGACCAGTGCTTGTTAATGGAGTTAGATATAACTACTGATACCTCAATATATAAAAAAAAATCCAGTAGAATTGTCTTCTCTCATTATCAATAAATTTTGCTTTCTGTCTCCTGAAAGAAGATAGAAAGTAGATGTTTGACTGCATTTCATCAAACATGGAGTTTAAAATTAATATTTATTTTTATTTGAAACAGAGGGCCCTTCCTTGTAGCATTGGGAAAATCCTGGCACCCCGAAGAGTTCAATTGTGCTCATTGCAAAACTTCCATGGCTTATATTGGTTTTGTGGAAGAGAAGGGAGAACTCTACTGCGAGGGTTGCTATGAGAAGTTCTTTGCCCCAGATTGTGCCCGATGCCAGAGGAAGATACTTGGAGTAAGTAAAATGTCAATATGTAATTAACATTACGGATTAGATAACTCACTCAAACCAGTTGTTTCTGTAACTAGTATTTATTGATTAAGGAACAATACAATAATTTCTTAATCTCAATTTCAAAATTACAATCAATCTGCAAAATTGTGCATTGCCTTCCTTTAGTTCTTCTCATTCCAGAATTATCCCATTGTACCTTAATCCCAGTCTCAGCACCTGTCCAGTGTTCTCTGGGATTGGAAGCAACCTGGATCTGGTTTTTACTTAAATGGGAAACACCAGGAATTCCAGAGCAATGGATAAGCCTGGGATATAGAAAAACATCCCAGTAAGAGAAAATCACAAAACTACTGTGATATTACTCTCAGGAAAACTGCATAGATGTATCTGTAGAGTCACAAGGAGTTGAGTTTGAGAGTAACTTTATCATGTGAAATTATGTAGAGGAGCCGTGATGGCACAGAATGCAGTATTGCAGGCTAATTCTGCACACTGCAAGGAGTTTGATCCTGACCAGCTCAAGGTTGACTCAGCCTTCCATCCTTCTGAGGTCGGTAAAATGAGGAGCCAGATTGATGGGGGCAATACACTGACATTGTAAACCACCCAGAGAGTGCTATAAAATAGTGTGGGACAGTGTATAAATCTAAGTGCTATTGCTAGTGCTATGTAGTTTGGGAAATGCTAAACTGGATGTGAAAGCCAAAGTTTTAGCATCAGCTCTTTAAGTAGAGTTCAGAGAGGTGAGTGGACTTATACAGAACATGTATGCTTACATAACAGCCAGTTTCTTGCTTGATAATGGTAATTGAAAATCCAAACTAGTTATTCAAAATAGTAACCAATGAAACTGCTGTCAGTAATTAATCCTGAATTATGATTAAACCCAGAAGCTGGAAAAAAAATAATTTTGAAAAGAATCTTCCAATGTCAAGTGGAAAGACTTTCCAGCATTTAAAAATGTTTCCAATTCTAAAATATCATCACTGAATTTTGTGATATTTAGAGCACAAGGTGTCTAGAATTCATCCAAGTCCTTCTACCAGATTTACAGTCCTTAGCATTTCGTTGAACAGAAGCTGTAGGGTTGATAACATCAATGCTCAAGACAAGCAGTTTCCAGTTTTTATGCTTTAATGCTATTCCAAAAATATAGAGAAAATGTAAGCTATCCGATTCAAATATTAAAGTACTCACGCATAAATCCTGTTTGTGTTTTGGTTTGCTTTGCTTTGGTTTCTACGCTAGGAAGTAATAAATGCTTTGAAACAAACCTGGCATGTCTCCTGCTTTGTGTGTGTGGCCTGTCACAAGCCCATTCGCAACAATATTTTCCATTTGGAAGATGGTGACCCTTACTGTGAGACAGGTGAGCATTACCCATAGCAACTCAAATAAGGGAAATAAAGGGATGAGAAGACATTTCAAAAAATACTGGGCTATTCTTTCCTTGCTGGTGGAAATCTATCAGTTCAGCTGATAATGTTTCTATTTTTTAAATAAAAATTGAAAATAAATCAATTTCATGCTGTTAGCAGCATCTAAAGTGGAGCAGAATGTCCCCCAGTTAAGACAATAATTGTTTCACAAACAAAATAGATGCCACAAAGTTGGTAAATTAAAAAAAAAATTATAACCAAGATAAAGAAGAATATTTGTAGTTCAGGGTTACCTACAGACATTTCATTACCCAAACTAGGTAACCTGATCAGTGGTAGTAGAAAGTGGAGTTTAATCCAGCTTCACAACCTGAATGGAGGTAACAAAGTAATAACAAAAATAATTGAAGCATTGATCTTGCAATCAGCGAGTTTTCATAGGAGATTTCTCTTCAGTTGGAGTTTCAGGTGACATGACAGAGTCAGAGATACAAATTCAATGTCCACATTTGCAAATCATACATCTCTGACCTGCCCCTTTGTGGACTTTCCTTGCACAGATTATTTTAGGCTGCTGTTACCATGGTTAATGTAACAGAAGAAAAATCTTAGACTACCGGTATGTGCCTGGGGTTGAAAAGGAAAGAAAACAGAAGCTCTTCAGTCTGTTCTGGCTACTGTTCCGTAGAAAGCTTGTAAACCTCTTAAAAGTCTAAGCAGGAGCCAAGTTAAACAGGTCTACATTCGTTTTCAGTGCGATATTGTGAAATAAGAGATGAAAGAACTTGTCAGATTTAAAATAAATATATTTGAATAATGTGTCACATCAAAGATAGCACACAAATTTGGCAAGCTCCTTGAGTTGACAAAGTAGTTCTCATTTAACTTCAAGCATTGAGTTGGTAGCTGGAGAAATGGGTGTACTTGATTGTTTATATAAATCACCACCTATCTTAAATAAATTGTATTTGGGCCCCTTCGCCTCTACAATAAATAGGTTATTGGAAGTACATGCGTACGGTATGTACAGAATATGAAAAGAATTGTATAAAAATAGTCACATAGCTTGTTAAAATTTCTAGATAAATTCTGCTTTGCATGTGATTCTTTTATTATATCCATTACCATATGAATGGAATTTTATCTTGGTCCTTCTAACAGAATCAAATTATTTGATACAAAATGTTTATTTGGAAAATTACAGTGATTCTAATAATTCCCATATTGCTACTTAGCTTTGATTTTTTTTTATGCATCGTACCAATTCATTAACTCTCAGCATGAGCCTCCAATATCTGGGCTGCAAAAATCAGGGCAGACGTTGGAGAGCAGTAAAGAATTCTCTGTATGTTTTTTGCTGCCATCTGGTGGTGATAACTAATTTTTTATCCTTAGATTAATCAGATTGCCAAATAGCAAAATATTTAATCCTTTTACAAACAACAATTGTTAAACTACAAAGAGAGAAAGTCTTCAAGAATTTTGTCCACTGTTGTAGGCATTTATTCTCTTGTGGATTTTGCTGAAATTGCTGGTATTCTTTTAAGTGTCCATATTATTGTATTCTACAGATTATTATGCATTATTTGGTTCCATGTGCCATGGATGTGAATTCCCTATTGAAGCTGGAGACAGGTTTCTGGAAGCCTTGGCCCATACTTGGCATGATACCTGTTTTGTGTGCTCAGTAAGTATAAAAACCATATTATGAGTCATGTATGGAGGAATGTGCAGGAGGTGGAGAGGAGTGAAAAGTTAAGAACAAGCCAAGTGGGCAGAGCAAAATGTCCAGCATCAAGTCCAGCATTCTGTTCTCCACAGATTCTAATGAAAAGCCCACAAGCAGACCATGAATGTAACTGCAGCTTCTCATTAACAAGAGTATGAAGAAGTTCAAATGTGCAAGCAATAGTTATTTAACATAGAATTCCATCATTTAGCTCATCAGGCATTATGGTTATTGCTAGTCAGTTACTCATGCTTTGATCCTGTCTAGGCTACATGCATTAGATGTTGGGCTGCTATTACAAGAGGGCTTAAAATTTCAGCTGCTTATGAAAGCTTAGTATTTAGTATTTGGTCATTCCCATATTGCGTTCAACATTAGAAACAATTATTATCTTATTTCCAAGCCTATTCATGGTGCTAGTGTTGATTTGCAAAGACTAAAAAAAATACAATGTAAAACCTAGTGTTAAAATTGTGCTCTTGGTATTTGATTTTTATTGTAAAATTTTGGATAGATTTTTGTTTTACATGATTGTAATTGTAAAACACAGTTTAGAAATGTTTAATAGCAACCATCAGGAAAATAGAGTTGGGGAAAACTATGCAGAAGTCAACAATATATTTAAGAAGAATTTCTTAAAGCTGGAGCGGAATTCTCAATAGCCCATAGAAAATGAAAAATTGTGAGTGGCCATGGAATGCTGGTTGATTCTCATGCAGAAAAAAAGCAAGGAAACTCAAAAAAGAGGGTAAATGGATTACAGAACGTGGAAGTCAATATGATCATCTGAACCAGGACATTTTGCACCACTTTCTTGTAGATCCCACTTTTATATAATAATTCACCATGACAAACGCAAAGAAATTTAGTTAGTTCAATAAGGCATTGAGTACTGAAAGGATCTGTATTTTATGTATGTGTATAAAGTTTTAGAACACTTGACTTTAATTTTATGCTATTTCAGGTATGCTGTGAAAGTTTGGAGGGCCAGACTTTCTTCTCCAAGAAGGACAAGCCTCTATGCAAGAAACATGCTCACTCAGTGAACATCTGAAAAATTAAAAATTACTCAAATAGAGAACAAGAAAAGAAGATGGTTGGGTATTGGTCTTCAAGATGTATTTATATAAACTTTAAATTTGTAGAAGCAATGACATGGGAAGGAATAGGGTTTATGACTTCACACGAAACAGAAAGGGGCATAACTAATTAGCTTTGGCCTGAGAGCTTTTGGTTGTGTTTCAGTTGTGAAACTGAAATTTTCAATTCAGAATTAATTTGGAAGGCATCAGGTTGGAAATAACTAAATTAAAGTATATAATAAAATATTGAAGCTAAATGTTTGTTGTTAATGAGAGTAAATCTAAAAGAAAAGTGGATGTTGCTGATTGGTTTTTATAATCAAGTAATACTTTGCCTTAATCCAATATTTTGTGGTAAATTTTGCATTATTATTTAAATACCATAAGTGATACGCAGCTTCTTGGATATTGCACGAAAGTAAAGAGGGTGATGCGAGAACCCTGGTGCCTAACAAATCTAGAATTGGGTTTGTAGCTGCTTTGCAGGTAGGGACAAACATATTGTTTAATTGATCAGTTCAGGTAGAATCAAGCTCTTTATCAAAGAAACATTTGTCAGTGAACTGAAAAGAAAAGTCTTCATTAGCTTTCCTCTGGCTTTAAACATATTTGCATGTCCAATTCTGCTAGTAGGTTTTCCAAGCCCTTTTGAAGGCAGAACTCTTATAATTGTATTCTGCCGAAAGAACTGTTAGATATTTAGATTTTCCAAAATAAAGCTAACAAATACAACTGTTGGCACAAAAGGGAGCATTAATGTTTTTTAGAGAATTTGAAACAGTTATGTGTCCACATAGTTCCTTTAATTCCCATGGGGAATACAATTTGTTTTTTGCCTTCATAAAAAAGTTAAATAAACTTTATCCATCAAGTATTGAAATACTCACTGTGATGAAAAGTTCTGTAAGTGTTCAAGAAGAATATGCGCATTATCTTGAAAAACAGCAGATATTAAAAGAAGTCTAAGCAGTACACATAGATAGGACTGAGTCAAGCTCTTGATTACATAAAATAAGTCCTTATCATTTACATTGTGTGCACATAGCACTTATTTTGTTGTTGTAAAAAGGTAGGGGATTTTAATTCCAGCTTTCGTAGGCATAGTAAGTACTGAGGTTTTTCTTTTCTTTTATGGTTTTGTCATCAGCTGCTTTTATCATATGTATGTAAAATACATACTGAATTATGTTGAATTTCCATGCTTGTTTGCTTCTATACATGTGTGTGCATGTGTGTGTGTAAGTATATTAACTAATTCTTCATCCTGTATATCTCAGCTCCTCTTTTGATAACAGTAGGAAGAAGAGAGAAAAAGGAAAGACAATTGATAATGTAATGTATTCTTCAATACAAAGGTTTAAAGGAATACTTTGATAGATTCCCAAATGGGCAAAGAATTTAAATAAACTGCAAGTGTTCTGAGAAGGCTGTGTCAAGGATCTTTATGAGAGATGGGGAAAGGTCAAAATTTGCAAGATGGTGAGCTTAGTGTGATGATTCACGCCTCCCACCTTTGTGTGACACTGACAATTTACACAAATGGGATGGGGCTTGCTTTGCTGTACCTGCCATTTATACCTTGGGAATCCAGAAGGACATTGGCTCCTACTACCTTTTGGAAACTCTAACCTTAAGAAATTAAAAATTACGATACCTGAGAACAAAACTGAAGCATTGAAACAAAGAAAGGCATAATTTGAATACTTTAACATTTACAACTTGAAGCCCTCTTGTAGTCAAGTAGCCCTCATAATATGTTTTCAGAATGGCCATGAGACTCACATGGATGCTTTTTATGTGTACTATGGATCAGTGAAAGCTGAACTATGATAATTTTGCATATTAAACTATAGTATTTCCATATTGGAACCAATTTAGAGTTCCCGAGTATTTACTAAAGAAAGGAGGATTATATTGAATTTTGTGTAAGTTGTGTCATGCGATGACATCACAAGTTAAAGAGAGTTGATATTAAATCTTCAATAGTATTCATTCCGATGTTATAAATATTCCAGCATTTTCACTTGAGAAGCATGGAATAAAGAGACTGGATCAGAGTTAGCCAAAATAGTCTATTATAATCAAACAAATTTAAATTAATCATATTTAATTTAGATTGTATTGTTTTTTATCGATCTGTTCTAAATCTGTATCTAGCCCATAGATATGAGGTTTATTCTCTATTCCTTAGCCTTAGATATATATTTTTTTCATTCATTAATAAATATGATTCATTCATATATAAATACCATATTTATGTATTATAGGAGAAATATAATTACCAATCAGCATTTCACAGGGCAAATTACAATTTGCAGAATAAGGTGACTTTGATTTTAGTGGCAAATGTCCAGCATTTGAGAAGTTATTTTGCCCTGCATTCTGTAAATACATAGCCTTCCCTTGACTTAGAACTTGGAGAATTGTAATTTCAGTCTCTGGAGAGTGCCAGATTGAATAAGATTGAACTAACTGCTGTTATTAAAAATGTAAAATAGGACACAGAAGGAGAGAAGGATAGTGAGTGGGTAGGTTATGAACACTTTTCATAAATAACAGGCCACTTGTTTTATAAGACAGAATTGAAATTCACCTTATTTATGAAAGCCTAGATGAAGAGCAAGCTGTTGCATATTGTAATTAGTACACCATTCTTTGTAAATAGACTAATGTCCCTCTGATACAAGAGCTAAGGTAAAAATTAAAGATGGTTGCACTTTGGTCTTCATATCCTACTAAGCAAGAGTAGTGGGTGATTTTCAAAAAGCAAGATGAATGAAGATGGATTTGGTTATTCTATATCTTTTGTGAACTTACTTTTGTTTCAGTCAGTTTATATTCTAATGATCTTGATATCTCATCTTATTTTATTGCTCTGTTTTAAAACAAGTGTTTTTTTTTAATCTTTGCCTAAACACATAACTGCTTCTGTTGTCATTTGTCTATCAGTTCAGTTGTTGTAAAAAGCCTAGTCATTAACTTGACTTGATGTACACCTCAATAAACATATCTGTGGAATTATATTTTTAATGTTTTGTTTTAATGCCTCTGAGTTTAATACCATCACAGCAAAGTGGACATATATCTTTACCTGTAACAAATTATTTGGTTTTATTGCTTTTTTCTTTCATCAGCTGGCAGAAAACCCAATAGCTGACAAAATTGTATACAAAGATTGCCTGATGCTCTTTCCAAACTAGAGACCATCAATAGGAACTGCAATTCTATCTCCTCCAGCGAGGTTTATCTGATTCTGTATTTAGCCTTAGCACAAAGCATTCTCTGATTTCAGTTTACGATACTTAACCATCTATAGTAACATGGTCAATTACTTCATGATAACAGTAGCTCATGGGATTCTAATGAGCTTGGTATTTTTTTCTCTAGGAGAATGTACTGTTTCTTTCAACCTTGTTTGTACAACGAAAAAGAACACTGCATATGACTATAAAAAGCTAGAGGTAACTTTACAGGAATCTGGCCTCTGTTGCAAGTGTTTAGGCTACTATGATGATGATGAATGCAAGTCTATTTAAACAGCATATAAACTCCAAAAGTAAAATTATTAAAGGCATCGAGACTATGCTCAAAGCTTTGACAGCAGGGAGTATATTTTTCTATCCTTTTAGCAACAAGAAACAAAAAATATTCATTTATCCATCAGGAAATTGTAATGTAGAATAATATATATACCCTTGTTCAACACAAGAAAAAAAATCAGCTGACTAGTTGAACTGTATTATATTAAGCGTCTTCGAAGCTTTTCTTACAGAACTTGGGATAAATTTCTTTATTCGATAAAACCTTAGTTTAGGGCAAAGTTTAACTTTTCTGGGAATATTAATATCCTGTTTCAGACAACGTGTTGCTAATATTAGAAATTCATAGAGATTTTATTATTAATTGACCAGTGTTAATTAGAAGGGAGTTACCAGAAATAGCATGATGAAAAAATATTACAAAATTACACTTTACTAATAGCAAAGGAGAAGTCACAGAAAGATCTTAGCTTTCACTGAAACCACTTAATAGGATATTACAATTCCTCTAAGAAACTGTTTGTTATCATGGGACCTCTCAATAAAAAGTATCCTTTGTGCTATTTAAATTTTTTTTTAAAAGCCACTTCCTATCAAAGCTTCTAAAATGACTTCATTCTGAGAAATCTTTGTCTTACACTTGGCCCAGAAGTCTTGATTTTACAGTCAAAAATCAGCATGTAAAAAGTGTCCTGACTATTTAGTTTTTTTAGTTCATGCAGAGAAATTATTATAATACCTATTTGTTTCACTGATCATGCATCATAGTGAAGTTTTATTAATCCTTATTTGAATTTCAAAATCTTAATTTTCTTTTAAAAATGCATGTAACATTTTTAGAAAATGGTTAGTTGGGTTAAATACATTTTATTCATTTAAATATCTGTTTTCATAGTTCTTCAACAACTGAAACTGTGGAATTGTGTGATTTGTTTAAGAGAGATAAAACGATGTGCTAATTTTTCATTAAACATGAATAGCACGGAGGAATGTGTAATCAAAACAACATTTTAGTTTTGCTGGCCATAAAGTATCAGGATGTGCAGTGTATTCCCTATCATTGTTATTGTTCCTATTCTTCCACAGCTAAACTTTTGATTCTTCATGCTTATATTAAAACAATAAAATAAGCCACTTTAAAAATAATTGGTCTCCTCTGTATGATTATTCTAGAATTGATCATGTTTTACAGAGATGTAGCTATTAAAATAATGCAGTACTGTCCTATTCCTTTCTGTTTGGCCATTTGGTTGTTTCACGTGCATTATAAGAAATTTAAAATGCCAGGTTAGTTTGGAGCAAAGCCTGAAAATTCCCAGAGATGTAAAATATAATGTATGCATTAGTTGAATAATGCCATGCCAATCGGGCCTGGATTTGGTCCATAGTTTCCAGTAGTTTCTTTTGCTAATTTAGCTTCTCAAACAGAGGTTCTCTCACTGAGATGGTGGGTACTTACAATACAGGAATATGAAGGAAGCTCACATGATAATCATTGTCTCACATGGGAAAGCTATTTAGGGAGAAAGTGTAAAGTCCATTAAACATTTCACAGTTTTAGTTACATGCCAACTGATATTCTACTCATGGAACAAAGCTAAGCAAGCCGTTGGAATTGACCAAGTGCCTGTTTATAGAAAGTGAATGTTGAGCTGTACTTACTGAACTCAATATCATTTAGAAAATAATAACTAGGACTGCAAAGCATTCAGCTGGAACTTCATAAAGCCCATTGGCGTGAGTGAAGTTCCCCTCCTTGAAGTATTAAAGCAGCTGTTTGCTCTGGAAGGTCAGCCCAGCTGCTTTGAAGATGCTTCGTGTTATCTGTACACATAGGCACTAGGAAAACCTGTTCACAGTCTACTGAGAGTCCAGTAGAGAGAGTGGTTTGTGCCTTTGTGCATGTGCACGCAGTGAAGGAAGGTTTTTAAAGCAGCTGAGCCAGCCCGTTGTAGCTCCTTTAGCATTTTTGAGAAAGGTTTTCACTCCAAAAGCTTTGATATTTAGCAATAATGATATATGTGACATCTGGATTTTTTTTATACACTATATTGATAATGATGGAGCTAGTCTACTGCAGTATATTTACCTGCAGCTGTTTTTTACCTGGAAAATCAGGACACTTAAACTGACTGACACATTCAGAATTGCTTCTGCAGCTCAGGTTCTCAGTTTAATTAAGTAGCAACATCAGGGCTGATAACTAATTGGAAGGAAATAAGGGATGCCAAAACATCATGGCTGATAACTAATTGGAAGGAAATAAACAAGAGATGCCAAAACAATAAATGTAGTACAACAAGCAGTTCAATTTTTGTTATACGTATAATCCTTCAGCAAAATTTCAGAGGACCTCAGTTAAAATGAAAAATGGGATTCATTTTTTACCGTGTAATCTGCCAAACACTGTATTATATATTTTTTTAAATGTGAACATTCTTAACAGCGGGTTCTTGTGGATTATCTAAAAAATAACATCTTAGTAGTCTATGACAATTTTTTTTATAATACACCCACTCCTCATTTAGTAACTTCCTCAGGTAGTGACTTTAAGCAAGTATGACAGTAAGAAAAAAATCAATTTTCTAATCAATGCACACATTGATGACCAAATAATAATTTGTACACCTGACTACAACATACATCAGAGAGTAACACTGATGTAGGTGTATAAGAAACACTTCTCTCTCTCTCTCTCTCTCTCTCTCTCTCTCTCACACACACACACACACACACACACACACACACCAATCATTTTGCTTAACATGATTCATGGTGGACATGTAAAACAGCCAGAACATTTTGATTACAAATACATGTGTTAATTCAGAAGATTTTAAAAGTTCAACTACAACCGAAAATACAGACTTTTCTTTTGGGACTAATTGTCAGGCAACTAGAAAAAAGTCACAGAACTTTGATATGTGTTTTCATATGTGGCAAGTGCACCAAGACTATTATATGTTCAAAAAAGGAATAGCTCAAGACTACCTACCGCAGAGGAATGATTGTAACCGCTTTGATTAAAGAAAAAAATAACATTTACATTTTTATGGTCGACTGAAAATCCCTTTTGCATGAAATAGAAAAATTGCACTCATCATTTGTGGTTTCCATCATTAGGGAAAGAAATGGATAATAAAAAAATAAGGTTTTTTTTGTAATTGTGGAGTTAAGAGAGAATTTTGTAAATGTAATTGTATTTGCCACAAAGGAAAATGGGAGCTTCTGTTTTTTTTCTTTTGAGTTC
Organism: Azemiops feae; assembly: GCA_023970755.1. Lineage (NCBI taxonomy): Eukaryota > Metazoa > Chordata > Lepidosauria > Squamata > Viperidae > Azemiops > Azemiops feae. Next base: position 1,805,908 of record JALGBA010003888.1, on the reverse strand, counting down.
TTTCTATACTTTTGCTTTTCTTTTTTCTTTCTTTACTGCTTTTGCATTTTATTAGTCTGTGTTAGACTTTGTGTGTTTTGTAAAACTTTTATGAAAAAAAATCACTGTAATAATTTTGCTTAACATCCCGGTCATTGGAATGGAACTCGATCACTAAATAAGGAGTGGGTGTATCGCATAACAAAAATTACAACCAGACTTAGAATGTACAATGGAATGAAGGATACAAATGAAAGTTAGCATAACAGAAAAACACTCTGGTACTACAAAGCTTCAGGGATGATAGCTTTAGGTTTCATCCCAGCCTCCTTGAACAAACAATGGTCTTCAAAATGTAAGGGACTCCTGAATACGTCTTCTGGAGCAAAAAGATGTTGGGGTTAAGATACAAAGCTTCACAGACTAAACTCTCCCACTTTCTAGGACTGTGGTGTTATTTCATTTCTTTTTTGAATGAAATATGAAGAAAAATCAATACGGTGTTAAAATAAATGCTAACCTATTTTTTTTCAGGGCACCTTATAAAAACAGCTTTGTGATGGAGCATATCTGAAAAATACAAGACTGCTTTTATAGAATTTCGTTCATTTCCAATTTATCTTACTGCATAAATGGAAAGCTCGCATCATTCTGGATGATGGCTTAAAGCCTCTGGGAGCTTGCGGACCATGAAGAAATGCTTCCCTAATTAGAATAATAACCATAAACAATCAAGCTGGCATATATATATATATAAAATATACATTGTGGATGAAAAAATAACATATGCTTTCCAGCAGTGATGGTTTTATATCTGAGCTGAGATGATAACAACTGAGCATAGGTTTTTCTGTCATATGCAAGCTGAAATATTCTACAAAAAGCATTTTAGAATATAAGAAATGTATTGCTATAGATTTCCCCCCATAAAACAACATTTTAAATGTTTTTCATATAGAAAACTATGTATATGTGTAAAATAATATCATGGAATAAATGTTAGAATAACCATTTCCTAATTTAATAATGACAGATTATTCAAGGTATATCACATATTGGAATGTTTGGTATTAATTTTCTCAGTGGCAAATTCATTGCCAAATTAAATTGTTTTTAATATTGTTTTATCTTTAAGTCATAAGCTCCTTTGTGTCTTTTTTTTCCAGTTTCTAGCAATTGATGAATTGGGTTATATATGATTAAGTTGATGTTAATTCTTAATGGCCACATTGGTAAGCTTTAATGATGATGGTGTCTTCACTAGCCTTAGATCTTCCAATGATGCACCCATGACACTCTTAATATATATACAGTTTTTAACTTGGTTACATATTTATATGCAGGTAGTACTCAACTTGCAACAATTTGTTTAGTGACCATTCAAAGTTACAACAGCAGTGAAAACATTTTTCATTTTTCACACTTATGACCATTGCAACATCCCTATGATCACCTGATCAAAATTCAGACTTGGCAATATTTATGACAGTTGCCATGTCCCGGGGTCATGTGATCATCCCCTTTTGTGACCTGACAAGCAAAGTCAATGGAGAAGCCAGGTTCACTTATCAACCCTGTTACTAACTTCACAACTGCAGTTATTCACTTAACAGCTGTGGCCAATAAGATCGTAAAATGAGGCAAAACTCACTGAACAAATGTCTCACTTGGCAACAAAAATTGTAGGCTCAATTGTGGTCATACGTTGAGGACTATCTATACACAGATGTACAATATATGCGCCTATAATATGCACACATATATAAGATATAACATGCTAACAGTTTATTTACTGGTTCATATTAGCAATTTTAATCATTTTTATCTGTTAAAAATTTAATTGTATTAATTGCAACTGAAAATTTAAAATGCTTTAATAAAAGTTTCCTACAGAAGAGTGATGAAAGAATTTGAGCTATAATGGTCCAGAATTCTACAATAGGATAGTTCTTGATGTTAAGTTATTGTAAAGTCTTGAAGCACTGCAAAACTCCTTTTAAGTTTCTGCTGGGGGGGGGGGAACCAATATGTCTGTTTTAGATTGTTCAGATGTTTGCACAAGGACTGCAAAAAGATTTTTAAAGCAAATAGGAAACTTGTTAAGTAGAATTTATGTTATCTTCTACCATGTCAAGTTCTGAAACTACTATAATTTTTCATTTTGTTTTATTCACCATCTCTGCTAATATAAAAATCACATTGCTGCATGCAGAATATAAGCATATCAGTAAACTTTCAAAGCTCCATGTCAGTGGTGCAGCTGCTGTGGAAGATTAAATAATCCTAAAGGTTAGTTGTCATGGTTCACTGTATTAAACAATCCCCACTGTGTGTTTATGGTATGGAGATTATGTGCTTCATCTGGGGATACTTCGCTGTGAACATTTGGTTGATTACTTTCCAGCATTCCCCAAGGAATCAATGCTCCAGGATCCCTCAAACTCTGATATCTGGCTTGATATACTGCTGTGTCATTTGACAGAAGATTGGAACTCCTTTGGAACTGTTCTCCATCTGGAATAGTCCTCAGCTGTAAAATGGAAGGCAGCCAAAATATTCGGCTGCATTATCTCTATCTCTGTCCCCCATGATGATGTTAACCTCTTCCGGTGGGCATTTAGCTTTTGACAGCAGTTGAATTAAACCTCAAGGAAAAGCACATTTATGTCTGACTTGAAGATATTCACTGGGCTTTTGTTTCATGCCCTGCATAGTGCAATTCCAAGAGGGAGGAAGATAATAGCCATTAAAAGGAGTTTATATCACTGAGAATAAACCGTGAGAAATTTTTTTCCCAATGAGTCAGAATAAATATATATCAAAATCAGCAGACAAATACTTTGCTTTAGGAAGAATGGCTGTTTTGGGAGTTAATTCTTTAATATTTCTAGACCATTGTGTGTTGAGCTTAATTCAGAAAAAAACAATTTATGGAGAATATATAAACTGAACACATTTATTCTGGAATAAGCATTTGCAGGATATATACTAATGAGATAAGTATGTCTGTAGTTGTTGGACTACAGGCGCCACAAATGCTTTATTGGAAAAATCCTTTACAAGGGTATAATATGTTCAAGGACTGATTTTACAAAACAGCCATATGACATATTATTAGCCAAACACTTCATATTACATATTTATTTAATACAATTCAAGGCTTCAGATTGGCATACTGTGTGCAGTCTATATTTTCAAAGCAGAACTCTTCTGAATGGGAAGAATGAAATCTAAAAGCATTTGGAAATTTGAGTTAGATTCTCCAACATAACATGAAAGGCACCAGGTTTAGAAAAGCTGCCTTATCAATGTTTTTTTACTTTATTCAAAATATATTTTCAACAGTACTCTAGGAACTATTCTACAGTACTGCTAAAATGTATTTTGAATACATTTTCATATACATACGGAATAAAGTAAACATAACCTTCAATTAAATGAAATCAAATATCTATGTTTCAAATTAAAACAATAACCGGATGTTGATTTGTGATCTAGCAACCAACTGCTATCAGTTTCCTATTAAACTCTTAGTGGGCAAGATGAAAGAACAGTGGAGGCGGAAGGCCAAATAACTTAAGTGACACTTAGTTCTCCAAGGCAAGGCTGTCAATGATAAACACAAATAGAATCTAGTGATAAATCCAAGAAGAAGAAGAAATAATACTATTCAGGCTGAGTTTCAAAATTATAGTGTGGCATTACAACTCTCCGTAGGACAAACAATGATTTCCTGCTTTATCCAGCTGGGTAATCTTAGGCCAGTCACTCTCTCTCAGTCCAACTCGCCTCACAGTGTTGTTGTGGGGAAAATAAGAAGGAGGAAGGTGTGTTGGATATCTTTGCCATCTTGAGTTATTTATAAATATAATAAAAGGTGAGATATAAGTAAACAATCAGAGATGCTTGTTTGCAAACCCAAATTCAACCCTAGTTTATAAGCAAACAGCACTTGAAGACCATCAAAGCTTAGACCTGGACCAAACTTGTAATGTGTCCAGCAACAGTTCTTCAGGACTTCAGCCTGAGTTATTTCCAATCATTTAATTCCTAATCCTGTGCATTGAAAATGGAAAGTATTAAGTGTGAAATATGGGGGAAATCCAAATAATAGAACATCAAACTATACCTTCTTGGAAATAAGAATCAGCTATTTCTGATTGTAAAAGAAGAAGAGAAGTTCAAGTACCAACAGTTCTCGGCATTCCCCTTCCAGCACCAAACCATTATTATTGAACGAAGTGCTGAATGCAAGTTCAAAACTGTGTCTCTATAGTAGGTGCAGGCACTCATTTCCTACAGGTGTTTCAGTATTTGCAGATATTTTCATTGAAGTGTCTTCTATTGAAGATTTACTGCATAACGCAAAAAACCCAAACTTTTGCAGCATCTATTTACAGGAATCCCTTGAACCTAGCTTAGATATTTTTAGGAACTTTACTTTAGTAGAGTTAACTCAAACCTAATGCGTTACTGCAAGTTTCCCATATGACTAGAAGGAAGACAAAGAGCTGAGATGTTAAAGAACAACTGAGAGTTTAAGAGGCAGTATCCTCTGGAGAAGAGGATTGAAACAGGAAAAATGGTAGATGTTCTATTTGTGTGGGACCTCGAAGTTTATACAAAAAAGGAAGACCTTCAATTGGGTTGTTCTGACCCAGAACAGCCTGCCTGTTTTGACTCCGTGTCTCTTTTCTGCAAATGCCACTCTAGATAGACGAGGAACATCTCGTTCTGCCTTCTGTGAAATGTATGTTTTGTGGCTAGATGTGATTACAATGGCATCCATCTGATAAAGGAGCAAGTTGAATACCAACCATTTTATGAGCATACCTCTTTGTTTGTTTATATCCTGCCTTTATTATTTCTTCCAAATGATATGCTTTCCCTTATCCATTGGCAGGAAAAAGTTAGCCTATCTTCTTGTAGGGTTGGGAATTAATAGGAAAATCCTTGGGATCGTTCTGGGCTATAGTTGAACTGCTAGTTGCTATCTGTGGAACTTTTTCAATCAAAATAGACAGATCCTGTTACAGGGCATGTCAAATCATTAACTTACTGAGTGAAAGGACTTGCAGCTGCCTGACTGCTTTCATGTGGGACATCTGATGATTAATTTTAAATACAAATTGTGAAGAATCATGCTGCTAAAGTTTCCTGTAGTTTTACCACAGTTTTTTTTTGTACACAGTAACAAAGGGAATATTAACCCTCCAAACTGTATTTAGATGAAGAGTATTTTATCAAGTTTTAACATCTTGAGACTGCTGTCTATGGGACTAAAATGTCTAAAAGAATGAAGATACAGTTAATCATGTAATCACTGGGGAAAGCAGCCTAGCCCTTTCCAGATGTTATGTTCTGCAACTCCCATAGTCTTATCCCATTGGTTATGCAATTACAACTGAAGGGAGTTGTAGACTAAGGTGTATGGAAAAACAGTAGCTTGCCTTTCCTCAACTTAATTTCATCATTGGGATTTTGCTCTATGAGGTATGTTTTAAAAATACACATGATGGAAAATGGAAAAGTCTCTTTATTGTTGTACTTTTCTGCAACAATTTGGTAAGATTTCATAGGTGCAATCATATTTGTTTTCTTCTAGTTATTTAGAAGAAAAATATTTTTCTTAAAATATGAACTAGCTAAATTACTGATTTAATTAAATCAAAAGATATATTAAATGCCCCCCCCTCTCTCTCTGTCACACACACACACACACACACACACACACACATTATCTCTTAAGCAAGGGGTAAGCCCATCCACTCATCTATAATGATTTTTTTGTAGGGTGAAGTGGGGTGAGCATGGAAGGATTGTACACAGACAGGACTTTAATGACCACATAGATAGATCTTCCCTATGAGATCTCCCTAACTTGTTCTTTCAAGTCTCCTTATGCTACATTCATTGTCATTGTATCCTCCTTGATGCTCATCATTCTTTTCCAGACTTTTCTTTCCATCTATCTTTAGAACCTTTCCCAGAAAGCTGGGTCTTTACATAATCAACTACTTTTTTTTTCTTTAATTGAAATTGCTTTCAAATTCAAACTGAGATCATTCTATCATTTTAGACTGTATCACCAACCTTGTTAATAATGAAGGTCTTCCATTTTTTTCAATGATTCGCCTGTCTTTAGTAGGAGATCTGGTGTCCTCTGTTATAAAGTGACCCATTGCAATCCATTTCACTTGCAATCCCTAAAATATCAATGTTCAGTCTTAACATTTTGGTGCTGACATCAGGCTTGCTTGAACCTCTAACATTCTACATACCAAATGTAAAGATGCTTTTGCACTGTTGAGCTTTCTTTCACCTCTAGACATCCTTTGATTTAAGACCACCCACATCATAATCACCAGTGCCACATGTATTTGGCCACTGATCCTCCCCAGTGGCTCATTGGATATTTTCCAGCTTGGGAAAAGGGAAAGTTAATTTCCAAGCATAATGCTAATACTGTCCCATTTTTGTAAATCCATATTGCTTTTCTTGGCGAAATACTACAGTGGATTGTCATTTTCTTTTCCAGTAGACCCTATTTATTCTGATCTCTTGTCTATCAGCTGCCCATCATGTGGGATTTTCCTGAGAATGCACACACTCCCAACAACGTAGTTCCTAGCATCACTAGAACACACAGGCCCCTACAGAAACCATAAGATAGGATTAAGCATTCCTATTGTTAGAAACATTTGAATAATCTTGGAACTTACTATATTCATCTCTTATTCTATAATAAGAGCCGTAGTGGCAGGGTGGTTAGAATGCAGTATTGCAGGCTAATTCTGCTGACTGCTGGCTACCAGCAATTCGGCAATTCGATTCTCACCGGCTCAAGGTTGACTCAGCCTTCCATCCTTCTGAGGTTGGTCAAAATGAGGACCCAGATTGCTGGGGGCAATATGCTGACTCTGTAAACCACTTAGAGAGGACTGTAAAGCACTGTGAAGTGGTATATAAGTCTAAATGATATTGCTAAGTGCTATTTGGTAAATGAGAATGATTTCTGTTTGGACTGGCCTAATTCACACATTAAAACACAAATGTATTTCAGTTTTTTTTTTTACATTTTCTTATTTGTTTGCATTTTTTTCTTGCATTTTATATATAAAATAAGAAAAAAATTAACACCGTTAACCAGATCTAACTTCACCACAAACCCATTTCTGTGAACATTTCTGTAACCATAGGGTTATGGAAATTTTTGGAAAGATATGTTTTCAAACCTGCTAGAACACTTAAAATAACCTCTTTTCCAATTATTAAACCAGCTGCATTTTTTTTTTCAGGTTCCCAGGACTGTTTAAGCAGCTACTCCTAACTAACTCTGCCTATATGTGCATTACATTCCATACATGTGAAGACATTCAGGAATAACTGGGCAGACAACTTCAAAATTGCACTTTATATGTTTTCCTTTTTATCCATAGCCTTATTGGGTTTTCTGATTTGGTGACAGGCCTTCCCGACTGTCAAAGTAAGTGATTGTGAAAGAAAAGAATGGCAGTTACTGCTTCCAATGCTAAGTAGGAATGTTAGGATTCGCAGTACCAACCCGCAGAGAGCATGAAGTTGGAAAAGCCTAATTAATAATATTCTTAAGAGAAGAGTGACAGTTCCCTCCAAACCAGTATTGTAATCTACAATTGCTAATTGCCTTTTACCTCTCTAGATTGCACTTTCTTTAGTATTCTGAGCACTTAATAAGTTTTCCAGAAAAAAAAAACATGAAGCTTAAAGCAACACATAGGCAGTCATATTAGGGTGGATCCAAACAAATGCTGCCTGAGACAAAGCATTAAATGTCATATAAAGGGACAACATTCTTTCCTGCATAAAGATAGGAGGCTACCTTAAAGGACAAAAGGAAGGCGATTAACACTATTTTATTGAAGGAAAGGCCAGGAAGCTCAAAAGGAAAAGGTTTATAATGCCTTGGTAAGACCACACTTGGAATATTGCATCTGGTTTTGGTAGCCATGATATAAAAAAGATATTGAGATGCAAGAAAGAGTGCAAAGAAGAGCAACAAAGATGATGAGGGGACTGGAGGCTAAAACATATGAAAAATGGTTGCAGGAATTGGGTATGTCTAGTTTAATGAAAAGAAGGACTAGGGGGTGATATGATAGCATCAATATCTAAGAGGTTGTCATAAAGAAGAGCGGTTCAAACTATTCTCCAAAGCACCTGAAGGCAGGACAAGAAGCAATGGATGGAAACTAATCAAGGAGAGAACCAACCTAGAACTGAGGAGAAATTTCCTGACAAATAGAACAATTATTGCCTCCAGAAGTTATGGGTGCTCCAACATTGGAGATTTTTAAGAAGAGATTAGACAGGATTTGTCTGAAATGGTATAGGGCATGGATCCCCAACCTCTGGGCCACAGCCCACTAGTGGGCTGTGAGCTGTTTGCAACTGGGCGGTGGAAATGGTGGATGAGTGCGCATGCATCTCCACTTGCATGAGCAGCAGGAAAGAGTGTGCATGCACGCTCCATTTTCATGAGCAGCATGCATGCATGCACGTCGCTCGCTCAAATGGAGCTGCGCACACGTGTGTACTTGTGAGCTATGCATGCGTAAAACAATCCCCTCTCCTCCCCGGTGCACAAAACAGGGGGTTGGACTAGAATATTTCCAAGGTCTTTCCAACTCTGTTACTCAGTTATAGGTTGTTATTGCTACATCCTTTTCTTAGCCAATACCTGTGTCCAACAGCCAGAAGTCTGCCTAATGAAAACCTGCCCCCGACTCAGAATATATAATTTCTGTTGATTGATCTTGCTGGAATCATCTTGAGCATCAATGGTCCACATGTTCTATTCAATGGAAAAGACAAGCTTTATCTCTGAGTAACTTTTTATACCATCTTCTTCAGAACATCTTGGGTGCCACAAGGTGTACCACAAAGACTGGATCAGAAGTGTGAGGGAAGACATCAGTGTCTATCCAGGGCCCATTATTCCTCTAAATTCTTAGCTGTGATCAAACTCCTCACTGAATGTTTTCTTAAATGCATTGGACCACATCTCTAAGAATTGTTAACCATCCAGTAATTGCAGAGGCATTTGCCGCCCTCCTTAACCCCTAATTAATGGATTTTACTATACAAAGACTGATTCAAAGAAGGATTTTGGTGACAGGAACTCTTGGGACCCAACAGTTGTGAAGGTGCCTTGATCCCAAACTATCTAGGGTTTCAAAAATAACCACAATGAATTGTGCTTAGAATTTTTTAGGAAGCAGGAGAAAACGGGGAATATGTTTTCCCCAAATATTGGCTTAACCTTCCTGCCATATTAAAGCTCACTATTGTATATATTGGCTCCTATCTATAAGCTAGTCTCCAAACTAGTCCATTTGTTTAGTCTACAGGAGCAGGACTTAAGCAAACAACTTTTTAACATTTTTAATTAAATCCACCACCTTAAGGATCAAAGCTACAAAATATGAAAGGTATCAGTTGTGCACAAATGTGAACATTTATTGCTTTCCTTAGGATATCTTTGTTAGCAGCATTTGAAAATAGGGTGTTGGTATGTTACAAACAAGACTTTTATCTACAAGCCTGCCCAAAATATTCAAAGACAAGACACTGAATGGCCTATCTGTTTTGTTATAAGTATCTTGTTATAGATACATTTTTGCCCACATAAATTGGAAATTCTACTAATCTATTTTAAAATAAAGATCTAAAATAACAATGTAACATGCTTTTCAGAAATGATCAGAGTTATTTATATATTAGGTTTGTACCACTGTTTAATTAATCATGCTTTTACTGAGTAAAACCACACTAAGTAACAAATTATGGTGTATAAAACTTAATGGCTGGTTCATACAAGCCAGTTGGATTCACACATCAAATCAAGCTTATATTCTGCTATATTTTTACCTGGGCTCAGCAGTAAATTGGATAAATTAGCTTCATAATTCATACAGGATATCTCTTATACTTTTGACTTTATAGCTACTTGGTAGATTGTCTGGTGACTTTGAAAGATGGTGGAAATAGGTTCATATAATGGATTTACCTGGCATGGGAATCCATGGCTCCTGCATTACCAATTTCAGCCCTTACATCACCCCTTCTCCATTTCGTCCTTTTCCTCTGCTTTTGGGCCTGGAACTGTAGGTACATCTCCCTCTTCCTCATCCTAGTTGTGGTCAGCCAAAGGTTGTTGTGATCCTCCTTCCACCTCCATTTTTTCTTTGACTGAAGGTGATGGGAGATTCTCCTTTTAAGGTCTGTTTACTCTTCCTTCTGGCTTAGGATAGCATGAAGGAGGAAATATTTGAATGGAACAATCTCTGTCTCTCTTGCATATTAGTCACACAATTGTTCCCTTTCTATCAGTTAGAACATCTGGCAAGTTAATGAACCTGGCATCTAGTTTCTTAAATAACTCTATGGATGTTCACTGGTTCCTGCCTTGCTGGGTTCCCACCGGTACTTATATGTTAGCTTAGCATGTTATGTAAAACCATTCATTATGGTATTTAAGTTATCATTAATAGCTTACATTGTTGGTGTAGGGAGATGATCATGGGAAACATAATCAGAAGCTGTTACAAAAAGAAAATGTGCAGAAGCATGTCTTGAGCCTCAGAAAAGGAAAAATTATTAGGAAGTGACTCAAACTGAATCCATAACTGATTCAGGAAAGGGAAAATACAATCAGACTTTCAAGATTCTATTAGTGTAGCCCAGCTCAATAAAGTATAATTCTAGTCTTCTGATGGAATCTGTTTCCTAACCTGGACAACATTGAAGGGTTGGACTTTAAGTCTTTGGAGATTCTCAGTCATCCAGGTCATGGTTGTCTCAAAGGTGCTTTTTCAAGAGGCAACTGGACTTTCTTGTTTTTCTCTGAAGGTATTTCGCTTTTAATCCAAGACGCTTCTTCAGCTCTAACTGGATGGTGGGGAATGGAAGGATTTATATTCCTTGCAGACAGCTGGTCATTTGCCTTCTTTTAGAAAGTTTTGAGGACACTTGGAAGTTTGTCTGTGTCCTCAGGGTCACCTGAGTAGTGCAATTGGGTGTGGAGCCTTCTTCCAACTGTTGAAAGGACTGTGATGTGGAGCTGTGCTTTCTGCAGGATGTTTTCTGCCCTGTGTCCCTTCACTGTTGTACACAGGCACAGGCTGTTGGGAATGAGTTTGTGTTATCTGCTTCTCAAACTGAAGCACAAATGGTTCCTGTAGTCTGCAATTTTTGGAAATCTGTTCATACTCCAGCACCATTCAAAGGGTGTTCATCCCAAAGTGCATAGCTAAATGTCTATGGAGATTCTTAGTTATCCAGAAGCTTCTTGGATGAGAAGTGAAATGTTTTCAAAGAAAAACAAGAAAGTCCAGCTGCCTCTTGAAAAAGCACTTTGGGACAGTTGGACTTTACTAATCCAGCCAACTGTTCATTGCTCAACAAATTTGGGTTCATATAATTATGTGAATCCAGATTGTAGATTTGAAATATTTATTGATTAGTTGATTCATTTCTATAGCCACCCCTCTGAGCAAATGATGCATAAGTCCTATATTTCAAGAGGCTACATATTGTGCTACGAGAACTATCAATGAAATTAGCCAGTGGCAGCTTCAGAAAGTACATAATTTAAGTTGCAAGGCAAATATGTTATATTCAATTGCCATATATCTATGGGTGTCCATGGGATAAAAAAAGGGGGGGAGTGATATAATGTGCCATAACATGACAAAACTTTGCCTTTGCATCTGATGTTATGACACATGTATGAAACTGCATCAGGATTTCACAATATATGTTTTATAATTTTGGTGCCATCATAGTTAGGAGCAGATACGTATCAACATCTGGCAGATGTTATATACCCAGCAGGATACATTTATGGGCTGATGCCCTCTATCTCAGAGTTACAATTTTCCACTACAGTTCAGAGTGGGATGTAATAGGAAATGACATTGATTGCTCTACATTGCTGAGCAAAACCACAATTGTGGGTAGTAAAGTTGAGCCACTTGAAACAGGAGAGACTCCATGGAAGACATTTGTTCACAGTGGTTCCCTACCCCAAAGACTGTACTTTTTAAGTCCATCTATCCCCAATATGTGTTAAACCAGTATTATGTTATTATCCAAAGACACTTATGCTGTTCTACCAGTGTAATTCAGCAGGGCAGGTTCTTCTCTAAGAGATGTTATATTCTTTTTAGAAGAAAAGGGGATATAAATGTAATTTCTGTACCATGAAAGGCCCCGAGCCCAAAATAGGGCATCTCCGTTTGCCAAAACTTTAACTTTGGCATTTGGCAAGATATGTGTGCAAGTCTGGAAATTGGCAAAGAAAAACTGACCTGTGGCCAACCCAATCTTAAATTGCTTTCAGAATAAGCTTTCGGTTGTCAGTCAGCCTGTTAAATGTGACCTTTTTGATAATATTTGGCAACTCTTTTTATATTCACACAATAGTAGCAGGTTTTAGCCTTTGAAAACCTGAGCAGAATGTATGTTTCTGCTTTTGCTTTCTATTTTTACTTATTTTTATTACAACTTTACCTCCATAGCGCTGGATTTTATGAGTTTGGTACTCTCAAGAGAACCCTGCGATTAAGGTTGTTTCAAAATGTCCATTATAAATTCTTGTTACTAGTTTCTATGTTATGGGCATACAAGTGGGCCCTACCTATATCCTGCTATTGTTGCTGTTGTTTTATTATTATATGGAAAAATGATATTTATAGGGAACTAATGTGGCTACTTTAAAGTGACATCTGTTTTAAATACCTTTCGGCACTGTTATAATAATGATTAAATAGCATGGGTCCAAACTCATAAAACTGGCAGATGCTAACAAACAATGTAATTTCATTGCCATTAAGATCTTGTAAAAAAAAATTTAAACAGACAATTAAACAATGAAAAGTGACTGTAATTGCTTTTAGGTGTAATTTTATGTGGCTATTTATTCCATGTTCTGATCTGTTTGGTAGTCAAAATCCTTAATGGAAGAAGTTTCCCTTGTTACTGAATAATGAGCAAACTTGTTGGCTAAAATTAAATGGAGACAACTAATGGAGATGCACTGACTAGTTAATTTTTATCTGGTTGATTGTTCAGATGCTATTGAGGAGTGCTCATGTAACCCAAATTAAGATACAGTTCAACAGTTTCTGAAAAAATGTTACATGAACATGACTGATTTCCTTCATAGCAGGACTGCAATCTCACCTTGTGAAACACATACAATAAAAATAAGACGTAATTTATTTTAGTGTAATTTATTTTCTTTTAGAGTATCATATTTCAACTAAACCAATTCCATACACATAGATTCACTATCTCACTAAACCTTTATTTTTGCAACAGGAAATTGTCCCTTTCTTCTCTCCTTGCTTTTAACTGTGCAACATATTCCTTTAAACATTTTGTGTTTTGCTAATTTTTCACAATATTTAATACCAAGGCTTTAAATCACACTATTGTCTGAAGCTGTGTTCAGGTGAAAGTAGTATCCTCAGCATTTCTACATTCATCTTTACATTGCTCAAACCTGGTTATATAATAACTATTAAATAAAAATAATAAATACTGAATTGCTTACTAACCATAAAAAATCATAAACCACAAACAACTATCAATCAGGATCTGCATACCTGTACTAGTTAACACAAGGCAAGAGCCCCCCCCCCCCACTAGGGTGGTTCTCATAATTGATCATATTGATTGTGGCTGCTGGGAATCAACGTTCAATGGATTTTGGAGCTCTGTAGATTACCCAGACTTGTCATAAGACTTATCTTAAATTAGTCCCTGGAGTTCTTCTGAAGCAAACCTTTTGCTTCAGGTCTCTCACATTCACATTCACATTCACAACATCTGCTTTTTTTCTTTTTCTCATGTTTAATTGACCTCCTAACATAAATATCTAGGTGTATCTTAAATGCAGACTCTTAAAACAACTGCTTGTTGGCAGAAACAAAGGCTATATGACAGGGGTCTTCCAACTTGGCAACTTTAAGACTTGTGGACTTCAACTTCCAGAATTCCTCAGCCAGCCGTGGCTGGCTGGCTGCCTGAGGAATTCTGGGAGTTGAAGTCCACAAGTCTTAAAGTTGCCAAGTTGGAAGACCCTTGCTATATGATGTCTCCTTAAATAAACTCAACCCCCCCCTTATTTCTGCTCAGTGCCCATTCATTTGCTCTCTACTGATGCATCTACAAGGTTATTATCCCTATTTTGTTGATCCCTAAACTCATAGGTAGTTGAAACACTAGGAAGGACCTCATTCCAGGATTTGCACTGACCAAAAGAAAGGTCCAAATAATATTCCTAACTATCCGTCCTCTTGGATCTCAGGGTAAGTTCATGACATATTTGCTCAAAGTCAAGCAAAAGAACAGAAGCCAAAAGATAAGGGACAAGATCAGCATAGTGACAGTGCCAGTAGAATTATGTATTGTGTTATTACATTGAACATGATTGAATGGACCAGTCATATTTCACTTGAAGAAAGAAGAAAAGTGAAAGTGTTGTTTTGTAAGCAGACATCTGTGACGTGCTTGAGTTGAGGGATCAAACCATAGATGATGAAGCAGGACATTCTGATTCAGGGAAACTGCTTTTGGTCAAAGCAAATAATTCAGATCTAGATCCAGATTATTGGCACTCACACAATAATACTATATGGGCGCCTTCAGCGAGGGACAATTTGGAATATACTAATCTAGTCTACTCTAGTCTTCTCTGAAGCCATAGTATGGAACTGAGAATTATTGTAACTAGATTTGCAAATGTTGGAACAAATTGCAAAAGACTGGCAACTGGGTAAACTCACATGGTCTTGCAGCTTCCAAACTATGCCGTAAATTTTCTAACCAAACAATATATATCGTTGTGCCTTGAGTGTTTAAAAAAAGATTCTTGTTGGCTAGGAATTAAAAGTCTGGAATACAGAAATGTTATTCTAATTGCATTTGGACCACAGCAAAGCCATGGAAACACAAAAATAAGTATCAGGATTTCCCAGGCTTTTAAAGAACTATAGAGAGTGATTCTGCAAGATACCCAAGCAAGCTTAGATTAAAAAAAAATGGCAGAGCTAGATTCATTAATATATATTAAGAAATTAGCTGGAAACAAAATTCAACAAAACAAAATACTGCAGTCTGTTTTCTTTACTTTTTTATATGTTATTGATTTTATTGTTTCTTTGCTTGTTGTGGACAGCCCAGAGTTGTTGAGAGTCAAGCAGTGTACAAGTTTAATAAAAGAAGAATTCTGAAACAAAAAGGAGTAAAAAATATGCAAATATATTAGGTATACAAATAAGAGTTGCCTTACAGGGGAGATGGGTGGCATACAAATTTAATAAAAAAATATTAACAATTCAGTTACAACAAATGTCAAATGGTGGGCCCTAGGCTTTTCAAGACTGTGAGAAAAATGTATATTAAATCTGCCCCGTTCCAGTCCTCAGAATTAGTGATGTTGCCTCAAAGAATCTGAGCGATTGGAAAAATCTGAACTATGTAATAAACTTTGAGCAAGATCTTCAAAAGTCAAATAAAATCCTTTTTTGCTCAGTGCAATGTCTAAACTCAGAATAATTGTATAAAATAGAAATATTTACTTCTGGTATTTCAACATTGTTGGCTGGAGTTTAAAAGGGCAGAAACAACATAATGCAGATGTATTTGGAGGAAGGGCCATAGTTTACTGGGCAAAATGAAAAAGAAACTTAGAGCAAACTTTTCTAAGTGGAAAAGTTACAGCTTTCTTCTGTTTGCGGTTAGAGAAAATGAAAACAAAAAGGATATTCATTTTCTTTTTGCGAATAGTAAAAGCACAGAAATAAGTAGGGAAACCTAGATGGCAAATCATGGTACATCCATTGTGACACCATGACACAAATTACATTATTTACATTTCTTCTTCTCGTTGTGCCATATCCGTTATCGGACATTGGCGATCATGTTGGCGATCCTGTTTTTATCAGCAGCCGCACGAAAAAGTGCTGCTGAGTTTTGTCCAAACCAGTCCCTTAGATTTTGAAGCCATGATGTTCTTCTTCTGCCTGGACCTCGTTTGCCTTCAATCTTTCCCTGGAGGATTAAATGGAGTATGCTGTATTTTTCTGGATGTCGCATCACATGTCCGAAATATTCTAACTTTCGTTTTTTAATTGTTTTGATGATTTCCCTTGGCTTTCCCAGGCAGCTTATCACCTCCTCATTTCTAATCTTGTCAACCCAGCTTATACGTAACAGCCACCTGTAAATCCACATTTCAAATGCTTCTAGTCTCTTCAGGTGGCCTTCTGTCAGAGACCAACTCTCTACTCCATAGAGCAGGATAGAAAAAATATAACACCTGACAAGCCTGATTTTCAATGTTAGGCTTATGTCGTGACTGCAGAAGACCTTTTTCATTTTGAAGAATGCTGTTCGAGTTTTCTCTATCCTTGTCTTTACTTCAGTGGTCATGTCCCAGCTTTCATGTAAATTAGAACCGAGGTGCGTGATCCTTTCAACTTTTTCTAATGATATTCCTTCTGAGTTTATTGGTGGTAAATTTACATTTACAGACGTGTAATGCATATTTATAATGCATGAATGATTGTGCTGCATAAACTAATTTCCACCCTTTGCAAAATGTCATAATGATGTCTCATGTTGATGTCATTGTGGATTGTTACAATTAGTCCTGTGCGTAATGTCTATTGTATAGTCTGCTATCTTTTAATTGTGGAATTTAGGTAAGACCTTTTGAAATAGACACCCAAGAGTGATGAACACATGAAGCTGGCGTCTAGTTAAATTATGGTATTTTCTTCCAAAACTGGCCATCAACTTGGGCACTTCTAAAAGGAATTGATTAGATTCATGAATGGTTGAAACTATTAACCAAGATGGCTGATTTATGCCACATGTAAGAAGTCAGGAACCAGGATAGAGTTCAAAAGTACAAGTTTATTTTACCTATACACAAGAATATGAAGTACTGACAGTCAAGGCAAATTGGCGCCAGATAAGAGTCAATGGGGATCTGGACTTAGGTCTCTTAAGGAGGTGTAGTGACTCAAAACTGATGATGAGTTTGACCCCACTCTTGGGCTCAGCCCAGTCACTTCCTCTTTTTATTTACTTATAAATCCTATATAGCTTCCCATCTCACAGCTGCAACTGTGGATGATCAACACAGATGAAAGCTAAAATACAACCACAAAAAAGAAAACTCATTTAAAAAAACCCATTGAACCATTAGAAACATAATCTGTGAAAGGAGCCATTCATTTTTTTAGAAGTATAGTCATTTAACAGGCTGTTCCATAGCACCAGTGGATCCCCATGTGCAACAACAAAGCCATATCTTCTGGTTCTTAATTGTTACTTCCATTAGAAGCAATACATTACCTGCCATGGATCATCAGAACAGTGTCCTGTGGGTGGGTGTCATCCCTGTGGACCTCCTAAACATATCTGGCCACTGAGAGAAGAGATTAAGAAAATGGGCAGCCTTTGTTTTTATCCTGTAGCACTATTGTTACATGCTTGGATACAAAGGGGCCTTGGTTTAAATTGTGTTAATTCAAAGAACTCAGAAAACAGGATTGCCTACCTACAAGATTAAAAAAATTCTGAAATCGATGCACCTATCTTCATATTGTATATTAGCTTTCCTATATTGGTCTGAACTGAGGCAGAAAAAAGATTTATGAGCATGGTGTAAAAGATATTTATTTTATTCATATTTTGCATCAGATCTGGCAGTTTGGGTTTGGATTTGTAGATTTGATGGTTCAAAAATTCATGAAGACATCAATGGAGATGTTGTGGTGAAACAATTCTTATTCTTGAGCATGCAAGTAATCCATAAGCAGCCTAAGCGATTTGCTCATTTTTTAAAAAATAATATTTTACTTCTGGAACAAAATAATAACTGCAGTAGGGGGTTCATAAATAATGAAAGGGCAACGCTTTTGTTTTTGGAAGATTTGAAACAGGAATATATCGCACCATCACCTTTTCAGAGCTTGAGGAAGCCCATGTTAGATTGGTAGGTTGAAAGCACCGATGATATTTTGGAAATAAGATGGGTGAGAATGATAGAATTGGAAAACAAGCACACCATTAGCCTAGAATAGCTTTTTTTTTTTTAAAAAAAAGAATAGAATGTACTGTAGAGACTCTCATAAATATTTTTGCACAGTTTTATTATAAAAGACAGATCTCAAGAGGTGAATTAAAGCGGGTGCAAAATCCAGGTTCCAGATCTGTGTCTTATCAAACTGCTTTTCACAACGAAAAAAGGGAAAAGGCTGGAAAGGAATCTTTGGCTGCGAGCTTATGAATGTCAAGTACTGTACATTTTTTAAAAAACATTTTTCTCCCTCTTGTTCGGAGACCTCATCATAAAAGAGTATCCAATTACTTCCTAAATTGATTGATTACTAGGAAATATGGAATAGTTCTTGAGATTCTACTGTTTATTGCCGGAAGTTGGAAAAAGAAGTTTATATACATAATCCTTAAATAATCCGTGATTGTCATTCCAAGAACTGATGTTTCCTGCTGATGATTTGCATTCCAGTACTAACGTGGCTTGGACTTGTGGTCATTGGTCAATTGTCTGAGCAACCTCACTTGGCTCTTCATAGGATATGCTGAGAAGCTTAGCAAAAAGTTCCAAGCTGTATTTTAACTATGCTTTGTGGCTTGCTGTGTCATGCAAATCAGGGAATAGGGATATGTACTGTATCTGCGGAGGGGAATTTTTTTTGAAAGGTTTTCATTCTTTTTTTTAAAAAATATACTTTTTATTTAGAATTTTAATTAAAATAGTAAAAACTAATACAAGCTAAATTTAGAGAAAGAGAAGAGAAAGGAAAGAATAAACATTACAGGAGAAAAGAAAAACTCCATTCACTCTTTAAGGAGGCAATGGGAAGACTGACCGGAAAATGAAAGATGGATTAAGAGTCTGAAGCAATAAAAGAAATATAACAATTTAGCACTAGATGTTCCTTTTTGGGGTCTTCTTGCTTGCATTTCTCTGGCTTAATAGGAACCCGGCATACCTATATTATCCATTATGCACAATAGTCATGGTTCCTATTTTTTTTTTACAAAACTTTGGCGGCCATATGAAAATATTTTACCTTTTTAAAAAGTCATAAAATATGAAACATCAAAATCAAAATATGAATTTATTATTATATTATATTATATTATATTATATTATTATATTATATTATATTATATTATATTATATTATATTATATTATATTATATTAATTATATTAATTATATTAATTATATTAATTATGTTAATTATATTAATTATGTTATATTATATTATATTATATTATATTATATTATATTAATTATATTATATTATATTATATTATATTATATTATATTATATTATATTATATTAATTATATTATATTGTATTAATTATATTATATTAATTATATTATATTATATTATATTATAAAGTATTACTACTTTATTATGCATATTTATTTATATATTTATTTATATTTCATATTTCTTAATCGCCCATCTCCCTCAGAGAGGGCTCTGGTTTGTGTACACTATGCTAACTGTAACTTATTTCCTGCAATTCATTGAAGAATATAGGCCCCAGGAATAGTTTTCTAACCCTAAGGATCTGAATTATGATGCAATACAGGTTTACAAAGATAAATATGCCTAGGACCTGGTAGTTCAGAGCAGGGGGAAACACAAAAACAAATCTGAACTACACCAAGATTTTGCGTCCGGCTATGACAAGCCTCACACTTAAATAAGACATAGTTTACAATCTCTTGTTTTAAATTAGCTTAGAAGCAGCAGGTCATTTTTTAAAAAGTTGGAGACAATATTTACTTGCAAAAATGCTAGTCCGAGAGAACTTCACAATCTTGCTTCAACTGTTAGCTCACAGTTCACTAATCTGGCAATAGATTTTTGCAGTTTCCAGTCTCCTGATCCTTATTTTAAAAAGGAAGAAATCTTGGATGTACTGCATGCAACGTATCTGCCCTTCCACAACACAGGGGCTTCTCCTATCATATCATATGCGGAAGGCATGAATATTGAATGTATTATAGGAGCAGTGAAAAGTCTTCTATTTCTGGGATGTTCCATCTTCTATGATAGTCCTATACATTGCTAATATGGGCTTTCCACTGAGTTCTCACTTCATGCAACTTATTGAGGTAACAGTAACAGCAAACAATGATAAAACAGAAGGTAGTTTCAGATTTTTCTAGCTTTCTTAATCTGGACTTGGGGGCCGTCCATCAGTATACTAGTACATTATGTTATTTTGAGTAAGTACATTTTCTGATCCAGGATGATTCTATATGAAAAATGCCCTGGAATTTATCGGGAAAGGTCATAAATGAGTCATCTGTGCTTTAAGATATTCATTGTTAATCTGCCTGTTGAAAAGCAACATCTCTGATACAACGCTGATTTAACCCTTCTGCTCTAGGCGGGAGAAGCTGTAAAATCTTGGGATTAACATTTATTAATTTAAGGTTCCTAGAGCACAGATGGCAAAACAGAGCTGAGAGCCAAAAGGAGAGGAAATTAAGAGGCATAGCATTGGCTGAACAGAGTCCCTTCTAGAACTTCATTCACTGTTTTATTGCTTTCACTTACAATAGTCCATCATGCTCTAACACAATTAGAAAATGGAACACACTTAAGCCTATGAAGATTAGGATGACATCAGGCCCACTTCAAGCCCCAAACACTTACAAAGACAGATCCATGTAATTTTCTTGTAATGATCTTTCTTTCTTTCTTTCTTTCTTTCTTTCTTTCTTTCTTTCTTTCTTTCTTTCTTTCTTTCTTTCTTTCTTTCTTTCTTTCTTTCTTTCTTTCTTTCTTTCTCTCTCTCTCTCTTTCTTTCTTCTCTCTCTGTCTCTCTCTTTCTTTCTTCTCTCTCTCTCTTTCTTTCTTTTTCTTTCTTTCCTTTTTCTTTCTTTCTCTCTTTCTTTCTCTCTTTCTTTCTTCTCTCTCTCTTTCTTTCTTTCTTTCTTCTTTCTTTCTTTCTTTCCTTTTTCTTTCTTTCTTTCTTTCTTTCTTTCTTTCGCAATTTATAAAATTTGTTGGCTGCCCATCTTATCATAGGGTAACTCTGGGTGGCTTACCATCATAAAAATATATATCTATACATGTGCAGTTAAAACATAAGTGATTAAAATAAACATTAAAACCTAACGACATGTGGGGAAGGGTGGGGGTGGAGCGGGGAGGAGGTGGGATCAGTTGTTACTCAATCAACCACCTCCACTGTGCAGTTCCCTCACTAGGGCCCCAAGCCAGCTGGCAGAGCCACATCTTATGAAAGGATAGGAGGGTTGGGACAACATCACATCGGGGGGCAAGATGTTCCAGAGGGCAAGAGCCACAGCAAAGAAGGCCCTCCTCCTGGACCCCACCAGCTGGAATAATCGAGCTGATGGGACCTGCAGCATGTCTCCTCTGCTGGCACGAGTGGGACGGGCCAATCCCAGTAAGGTGAGATGGTCCCTCAAGTAACCTGGACCCATGCCATAAAGGGCTTTAAAGGTGATCACCAACACCTTGAATTATATCTGGAAGCAGACCGGTAACCAACACATTGGTATGAAAGTGATTTGCCATTTTGTATTTGCCAGTATACTCTCTGCCCTGAAATTCCCAGATGGTCTGCCATTCAAGCAGATGAATTGCAGATGAAAATCCTTATTGTTCCTGACAAAGACACCCTCCCCCAGCCTCTGCTTAAGTCAACCCAAGTCAGATGTTCCTTGTGAGGAGGAGAGGGTCGACCTTCTCATGAGCAACCTCATAGACCTCCTTTGAGCTTGCCTTCACTCCACTCTCCCTGCCCTTGGATCAAGTGGGGGAGGCAGCTGTTCCTCATCAGAGGGAATCTGCTGCCTCTCATCACCATTCCCCATCTGCAGCTGATCGTCTTCTGTGTTTGCGAGGACAGACAGCTCCCCATCCAGTTGACCCCCCCTCCAATGCCTGAGGGGCCTGGGACAGCATCATTTTCAGTCCCTGGCCTCTTCAAACATCCCAGAGGAGATGTTCCATCCCCATTGTACGGTCCGAGTTCCAAATCGTTTTCGTCCAGTATCTGATGCGGCCATGACAGTTCAGTTTTGAGTGAAAAAATAGAAAAAAATGTATTGATATCTATACAAATATAACATTACTTTCATAATTCTGTTTAAATAGCTATTTTCTCTTGTTTAAGATTTCATAAGCATTTGACTACCTAGGAAATTTCTCTTTAATCAAGAGATCAACCGACAAGCACTGTGATTTATAAATAATGGTTTATTGTTTTATATGTTGTACAACCAATTATAGTTTACTCAATAAATCACCCTTAAATATAAATAATGGCCTAGTGCAATGTGCCTATAAATTCTTTCTAGAGTGTTTCTATTTCTGTCAGATTCATTGATTCTGTGGAGGTTTCCAGAAGATCATGACATCTTTGAGAAATATATACTTCTCCAAATTTATTTCAGCATATTGGATAATAGTTCAATATTTTGGGAGACAATCAGGGAAATGGAAGGAGAGAAATCACTTCTTTCTTTTTATTGATGGAAGCCTTCATCAAACAGAATGCATGCAAAACAGAAACATTCTCTGCATTTTTTTACTAGCTTGTGTGCAATTTTATAAAAGATAATTTTCAGGTCACTTGCATTAATTTATTTGTAGTGGCCACAACACTTTTCTGTAAGAATTGTGGTGGCACAGTGGATAGAATGCAGTCTTGCAGGCTAACTCTGCCAGTGCCAGGATTTTGATTCTGACCCATTCATGGTTGACTCAGCCTTCCATCCTTCCGAGGTTGGCAAAATGACGATCCAAATTGTTGGGAGCAATATGCTGACTCTGTAAATCACTTAAAGAATGCTGTAAAGCACTATGAAGTGGTATATAAGTCTAAGTGTTATTGCTATTTCTTGTACAACCATCTCTATGTCAATTATAAGTTTTCTTAGCTTTCCTATTTTCAGTTCATCCCAACTATTTTGGAGGATATTATTTGTAATGTAGTTCTATGATTTTAAAATCTGATCATCAATTAACACATGTTTCCTTCTGTCATGCCAATATGTTGCTTTTTGCAGTCATTCTAAACATCCAGATTTTATGAAAAATGTCTAACTGCAATTGCTAAGGGCTTCATAAGTCAGAGAGCAGGACTCTGGAGACAATTCCTGAAGATGTGTCATTCTTTGAAAAAGAATGTCCTCAAAATAATTCATTTTCCATCATGAAAGAAGATTGATTTCCCAGACTTCAAAAAGAATTATGTTAATGTGGCTAGAGTTAAATAGTCATGGAAAAATCCCCTTTTTGGAAAATAACAGTTGGACTTAAACGTGAAGTGAAATATCAACCACATATTACCTTATTGAAAAAGAATGAGACAGTTTGTAATCAAAGGGTAATTATAAAGTTGATAATTTGGCCTTTAAGATCCACTGAGAATTACTTAAATTGGATTCCACATCAGAATATTTTTTTTAAACAGAATACAAAGCAAAGCTTTTTGTGTGTGTAATCTGAATTTCAGGGAGTTCTTTCCACCACAAAGTATTTTGGATACAAAAACTCACATCTCTATGATGTGTCTCATTTTTGAAGGAATCCCTTTAAAAGTTCCTATGGTTTACAGTCATAAATTTTGGCAGAATTATGATTAAAAAATAAAGCTTTTAAAAAGAAAGATATTCCTTTTTTGGACATTTTTCCCCATGCCTGGGTGTAAACGCACTCAATAATGTTGGCTAGACAGATTACACATAGTAGAATTTTCTTAAAAACTAAACATACTTATATCCTTCCTAGAATACGGACAGATTTATGTCAGTGAGGATGAGAAAAATAAAATTCCAGTATTTCATTTTTTTAAAGCAATGACAAAATTATTTGCTTCTTTTCCTTTACTAGGACCACTTTACATATAGAAGGAAAAAATAAATTCTTGACTCTTTGGACTTTTCACCACGCAATGTCATTTTTGAGTATCTAATGCTTTGCCTCGAAGAAAGGAAGAATGCAATCTACAGGAAAATAGTTTGCTTTAAAAGAAACTACTGTGAAATTGGTCATTAATGCTGATGAATGAAATCAATACCTATGAAGGGTTCTCATCTGTTTAAGTCCTGAATGAACATTATAGTCCAAAACTGCTGGATCAGTTCTTTAAGGTTACCTTTTCAAACTAATCTGGATAAGGTTCTTTGTTCAATAATGATACCTGGACTTGTGGTTCAAATCTACTAGTTTCCTGTTTCCTGTAACATTTTAAACAAGAATGCAGTATAACAAAATCTCCACTGAGCAAGCAAAATCAGAAGTTCGTGGTTTTATGAGAGATTAGCCATGAAAATAATCAGTCAATTTATATTCTATCTTCCTATCCAGAGAACATTCAAAGTTATGTTATCAGTTTACTAATTTTTTTGCACGTTACATAGGGCCATCCTGAAGAAATATATATTCCATACCATTTTTTCCTCCATACACACCAAATTGGTTAAAATGGCATTTTTCTACATTTATCTCACCTGTAAAAAAATAACAGTGGAATAGGTGTAGAAATAGGAGTTGGGCAGCTATAATAAATTTAAATAAGTGCATGAATAAATAACCTCTAGTGTAGTTTATTAAAAGGTAGGAACATAACTTTTGTTTATATTTTCTGTTTATTTTTATTTGTTAGCTTCATGTTCCTAGCATTTCGACATCAAACAGTCCCCCAGAAAATTTTCTCCCTGGTGCCAAGTCACCCACACTGCCAAAAAGGGATGATGCTGGCAAATTTACAAATTTATCATATAAATAGGGCTTCAGTTGGAATCAGGGCAATACTGAGAAATCACCACTTTATTGTTGTAATAGAAGAGAAACGTAGCCAACAGGACTCACTCAGAGATACTTAAGGTCCTTCCTCCTGCTTTGTTCATTGTCAAGGTATCTACTTTGTCCATCTTGCCTGCATTCCTTCATTTCTTTCTTATGCATGGTTATGAAACAATAATATAAAGTGGCCAAAATATATAATGCTTATTTTCATATAAATCAAAGGGTGCAAATTTTCAGGCTGAAAAATGTAGACTAGTTTCTGCTAGATAAAGATGATGACACCCTCAGGTCAGTCCTGCAGTTTTCTTGGCAACATTTTTGAAAGGATTTATCATTGCTAATTTCCTTGGGCTGAGAAAGAGAGAATGATTGGGCCAGCTAGCTTTGTCTTTAAAACATATGAGTTGCAGGGATTGGGTATGTCTAGTTTAATGAAAAGAAGGACTAGGGGTGATGTGATAACAGTGTTCTAATATCTAAGGGGCTGCCACAAAGAAGAGGGAGTCAAGCTATTCTCCAAAGCGCCTGAAGGCAGGACAAGAAGCAATGGATGGAAACTAGAGAGAAGCAACCTAGAACTAAGGACAAATTTCCTGACAGTGAGAACAGTGAATCAGTGGAATGGCTTGCCTCCAAAAGTTGTGGGTGCTCTAACATTGGATGATTTTAAAACAAGATTAGACAACCATTTGTCTGAGATGGTATAGAGACTCGTGCTTGAGCAGAGGATTGGACTAGAAGACCTCCAAAGTCCCTTCCAACTCTGTTATTCCCTTATTCTAAGGCAGGACTAGAATTCAGGGTTTTACGGCTTTTTGCCTGTTGTTTTTAACAACTACACAAAAGTGCTCTCATTGGAAACTTGGGGAAAATGTAATTTATTAATGTATATAGGTAAAATATAATACATTATGAATACGCACACACAAAACCCGGTCATAAATTGTAGCCATATGATGTATATATAACAATAGCTAAAATTAGGAGCAAAAGGGGAATACCAACTACC
Source organism: Azemiops feae (assembly GCA_023970755.1). NCBI lineage: Eukaryota > Metazoa > Chordata > Lepidosauria > Squamata > Viperidae > Azemiops > Azemiops feae. Next base: position 1,780,023 of record JALGBA010003888.1, on the reverse strand, counting down.
ATGGTACAGATCAGTGTTTTTTAAATTTGTCAACTTTAAGATGTGTGAACTTCAACTTCCAGAATTCCCCAACCACCAGTGGAGTTGAAATCCCCAAATCTTAAAGTTGCCAAATTTGAAAAATACTATTATCGATTGAGCTAGAAATAACTGATTTTTGTTCAGCACACCAACTGTTCTGCCCTTCCCCTGGTGTCATTCTACCAATGGCGAATGCATTCTTTTATTTATATAGATGTTTCTTTTAAAACAAATGTTTTAAACATTTGTGTCTACACTGGGAGGACTGTTGGGCTGGCCTTGAAAATAGCTGTCAACATGTACATGAACCATCGTTTAAAATTGTATTAAAGTTCTATGCCAAGTCTTTCTCAAGAGAGACATCTATGTAGGCCTCAATGTAAGCAATAGCAATTGTTTATTTTCCTTAAGACTTAGTCAGCAGAAAATGAACACTCTGTTCTTTAATCTAAAGAAGATATATTCTTTTTCCCCTGTTCACCTGTCAGGTAGAGATTTGAGGGATTTAAAAGGTTGTCATAATACATGATATCATGAGCTTTTTCTAATGGTTTAATCTCTAACCTGAACAAATGGTGCCTGAAGCTTGTTGGGGATCACTGCATCCTGTCTTAGAAGCTATGTTTATTGTGATTACTCACTGGTGAAAGAAGGGCCACTCCCATATATGAGTAAGCTAACAGGTCTACATTCTAATTTTTTCATGTTGTGTATGTTCTCTAGTTTCTTAACAGAGGTATATTCAACTTTCTGGCAGAACTCTCTGTAAATGGATCATCTGTTCTTTAATAATGATGATTGTAACAATAGTCTGGGTAGGGGATATGAAAGTACCTGGAGACAGCAGAATAGAAGAGAAAGAACTGGAAAAGATAACAAAATACAAAGACCTGCAAATAGAAGTAGAATGACTGGAGTATAATGACTTCTCCCAAGAGAACTGGAGCACTAGCTGAACATCATCACCATTGACAAATCAGTCAGTTGCAAAAGGCAGCTTTACTTAGATCACCTTACATCCTGCAACAATACCTCTAACACCACAAAACATCAACATCTGCTTACCATATCCCAGGTCCTTGGGAAGACCTTGATAGGTGGATAAAAATGCAATATCCAGTCTAAACATCTGGCTAACTGGGCAATGAATAATAATAAGTGCCTATGTTTAACCAATGTACAGAGTCTTCTAAATGTGTATGCACTATAGATCAGCATAATTTGGTGATTTGGATTTTTAATTGTCTTTATTAATGAGCCTGACTCATCTTTTTCTTCCTAGATGATTCTACCTTTTTCACAGTAGTAGCGATATAGTGGGTCAAAACAGGAATCAATCACCATTGATTCAAGGTTTTATTCTGAGTCTTCCAGCTCATATCCTCAGTGAAATTGGAATCATGATGACTACCGGTATATAACTATTCTGGCTTTATTTAACTTTAATCCACATAATCATAGTATATGCATGTTGTGTGAAATGCAAATATTTATATACCATTTGTCTTACCAATGCAGGGCATTCTTTCATTGTGAGTCTAGTAGAAAAAGTACCTAAATGTAATATTGGAGCTGCTTTTCCTGTAGCTTTTTTATGTGGTTTGGTAACAAAGTGGCAGACTATTGTTTCCTCATTGTTTTAAAGGCATTTTGCTTTTTCTGCAGAATAATCACATATTTATTGGTTCTAATCCCGAGACAAAATTCAGGCGATCTACCATATCCAAGCTGTTTGGAATTCATGATGCAAGAGCACAGTTAATCCGCCACAAAATTCATGTGTTTACTTGAATGATGTGAAATATGCAGACTAGAGCGAAGGTGAGTTTTTATGTAATCCCTATTTCAGTAGGCTGTTCTATGACTAATGGATTTTGCTTCCCAGTAAAGATTCCCAACTGACTTTGTTTCCCTTTTTCCAGAGGAGAAAAGATCGGCTGTGTACCATAAACTTTTCCTTGAGCCTAGCCAATGGACAGCCTGATTTATTAGTTGCTTTCTCAATAAGAGGAATCTTTTGGAACTTAATTAGATTAAAATGCATCATGCTTAATGATGAAATATTGTTCTGACTCTCCAGGATCCAACAAACTACATAACATAGCAATACAGGTAGCCCTCAACTTACAACAGTTCATTTAGTGACCATTCAAAGTTACAATGGCACTGAAAAAAGTGACTTATGACCATTTTTCACACTGATAACAATAACAACAATAATAAAGTTGGAAGGGACCTTGGAGGTCATCTAGTCCAACACCCTGCTCAGGCAGGAAACCCTATACCATTTCAGACAAATGGCTGTCCAGTCTCTTCTTAAAAACTTCCAGTGTTGGAGCATTCATCGCTTCTGGAGGCAGGTTGTTCCACTGGTTAATTGTTCTAACTGTCAGGAAGTTTCTCCTCAGTTCCAGGTTGCTTCTCTCCTTGATTAGTTTCCATCTGTTGCTTCTTGTCCTGCCCTCAGGCGCCTTGGAGAATAGCTTGACTCCCTCTTCTTTGTGGCAACCCCTGAGATATTGGAACACTGCTATCATGTCACCCCTTGTCCTTCTCTTCATTAAACTAGACATACCCAATTCCAGCAATCGTTCCTTTTATATGTTTTAGCCTCCAGTCCCCTAATCATCTTTGTTGCTCTTCTCTGTACTCTTTCTAGAGTCTCAACATCTTTTTTACATCGTGGTGACCAAAACTGGATGCAATAATCCAAGTCTGGCCTTACCAAGGCATTGTAAAGTGGTATTAACACTTCACGTGATCTTGATTCTATCCCTCTGTTAATGCAATGAGGAAGCCAGATTCACTTAACAACCGTGTTACTAACTCAACAGCTGCAGGGATTCACTTAAAAGGCAGGAAAGGTTGTGAAATGGGGCAAAATTCACTTAACAACTGTCTCGCTTATCAATGGAAATTTTGGGCTGCGTTGTGGTCCTGTGGTCAAGGACTACCTGTACTTCTTAAGGACAGACATTAAAATATATAGACGAGGATTCCATAAACACGGTGCCTTGAGCTGTTATTTTTAGAACTAATCAGCTACAGTAATGGATAATAACAGTGCAAAGATATTGTGCAATGGGGGATAATAGGCAAATCATTAGATATTTCATGCTATTTTACGAAGTGTATTTTATGCAAATGCTTTCTCTGTTGTTCTTTTTTATGTGACTATTTCTTTTCTAGAAAGAAGGAGTTCAAGAGGGATGATTTGTGGCTCATCTGAAATGTTATTCACTTTATGAAGTCTAAAGGTTGTATTGAGAGGTGAATGTCTAGCCCTCAAGAAGACAAAGATATTCCCTGGCTATAGATGTAAGGCATTTTGTTATTACTTCTAAGTAAAAATACAGAAGGATTGGGCTGTCATTCTTTTTTTAAGGTGAAAAATGTAAGTTTTTTCCCCCATTTTATTTCTTTCCAGCATGATCACATGACTTCAAATATCTGTCTGAGTATGCAGGATGGGGTGGGGGGAAGAGTAAAGTATACTGGTGACATAGGCTAAAATTCTAAAGAAACAATAAATTCCTGCATTAATGTGCCAGTGGAAATAAAATACAACTGACATGTTTTTCTAAGTCCATAGCCATAGATACTTAAAAATTTGCCTAAATTTCTGGATGAAAATGCAAATCAAAAGGGAAATAAACATATGCTGCCAAAATCAAGAATTCTGCTGAGTGCGGGGCTTAATTGCCCATGAAAATTCCATGTTCTTGATTCATCTGGATGCCTAAAATCTGGGGAGTTGCTTCTCATTAAAAAAAAGAGTTGTTGTTTTTTACTTCAGAGGTTTTCCAGGGATTCAACACATGCAAATATATTTTAAAAATGTAGAGATACATGCTCTGAGCTTGCCCTCTTTGCTTTTGACTTCCTTGTGTTAATGAGGATGGTCTGCAGATTATTGTATTGTTGCAGTCTGCTCAATTTTGCTTACAGCATCCCACTAAAATAAAAGCAAAGCCATTTCCCATGTTATCAGAGTATAGGGAAGGCAGATAAATATTTTCATCTATGGCAGTGTTTATCAACCTTAAGATCTGTGGACTTCAATTTCCAGAACTGCATTGGTGGCTGGGGAATTCTGGGAGTTAAAGTCCAGACATCTTAAAGCTACCAAGATTGATAAACACTGACCTAGGGCATTGACCACAGGGGGATTGGCCACCACTAAGGACAAGATGGTATCATTCCCCTAAGTGAACTGATTGATTGACTGATTTTATTTCAAGGTTGTCCCTCTTGATGATATTTTTCCTTGCATCAGAAAGTTAGAAGCCTAGGTGGGATGCCATTATCCTCTCCAGCAACACATTGTTGCCTCCTGTGAGAAACGACTGAAGCTGCCATAAACTAGAGGTGAAGAAAACACAGAGAAGATAAAAAGCCAGGAATCTTGATTAAAACATCATTTTAGGGAAGTACATAAGAAGGAAACAAGTGGTTGAAGAAACAAGCATGAACCAGACAAAGGAACCCCTCAATCACAGCTAATTTATAAAGTGAGAACTTGGGGGGGAATAAAAGGGGACCTGAAACTACCCATTCCTTGATTCATCTTTGGATCTAGATTTTTTCAGTTTCTGTCCTTCTAGGTCACAGGTCCCCAATCTTTTGGGCACCAGGGACCGGTTCTGTGGAGAAAAGTTTTTCCGCGGACCGGAGGGTGCATGGTTTTGTGTGCTGCCTGTATCCCATGGATGGGGCTTTGTTTGTTTGTGCGGACCGGTTGCTGGCATGCCATGGCCCGGTACCAGTCCACCTGCTCTAGTTGATGCCTTGTTGGGCAGATAGTGGATAACTGTGGGTGTGTGAATATATGTGGGTAAGAGACAGAGAAAGAGCAAATGTACCCTAACCCTAACCCTAGCCAGTAAATAGCAAACCAGTTTGCTGTTACTTTAAATTCACTGGGTCTCCATGTATGCCAAAGAACCTGTTTTGCCTTAGTGTTCACTTGAAAGTGATGTGTATGTGTCCATAATTATTTCTCAGCTGTTGACTGTATGTTTTGTCTTCTCTAGCTGCACATATCTGGAAAACCCAAGTAGAAAGCAAGCGGGATTTACAAGATCCACATTCTTCACAAAATGTGAGTGTGTGAGTGAGTGACCATACGTCAAACCTGGGAGTGCATGTAACATTCCCGGCATCCTCCATCTCAGGCCGTTGTTTCATTCTGTAAGAGTAGGGCTGACTTTAGACCTAGCCATGAAGAGTCAGCACATGACACAAAACCAGCCCATACATCTCTGCAGCATTCTCTACATACACAAGAAAGAACATTGTCTACTGTGTACTCTTTAAAAATGTATCATACCCTATTAGTAATCTATCCTCTTACATAATAAAGGAAATAAAAAGAAATGACATGCCTTAGATAATTCACATACAATAAATAGTAAAGTTACTAGTTTAGTTGCTTTTCAGTCTTCTCTTAAAATTGGTTCTGTTCTAGATAGGCATTTTCTTCCATTAAAAAAATACAATACTTTCATGAGTCAGTTCAAAACTCATCTTAACAGGAGATTCTTGCCTTGGACACAAATGGGTATAAAATATACATTAACATACATTTTATGCATTAAGATATAGTATTGATATACTAACCCCACCTTCAAATACTTAATTTTTGCCTTTTCCCTGTCCCAATTTTGGAATAATCATACTAGAAGATGAGAAACCAAGTAAATGCTTGCACTGAAGATAGCATCAGATCCAATGATGAAGTCTTATGTTCTCTCTGTTGCAGAAAATCCATTGAATTCACCTCTATTAGGATGTTGTGAAAAGAATTAGGATAATATATTTCAACACCCCCAAATGTTAGAACAGGAGGGGCCTATCTATTAAATTAAATATGGCTTTTTAATTAATCCTATGTAAATCAACCGGACTTCATTCTGATGAGGTGCTTCTTGTAATTGCCATTTTAAAAAAATCCATAGCACACTCTGGTAAATACATACAATAAATTAGAAATATTAAAATTGTGATTGTCCTGATGCTGTTTTAAGGCCTTGCACAACCATGCTAGGATTTTGCAAATACTTTTCAGATGGACAGAAGCCTCCTCTGCCTGTTGTGATGTTGGAACACAACAAGTTCATTTCACTTCTGAAAGTGGAGATTCTACATTACTTGCTGGATATCTCTGGTGTCTTTGCAACATCATCAAAGCTAAATTCCTTTTTTAATTTAATGACAAGTCTGTTTCAAATGGAGCGAATAGACAAAAAAACCAAAAGGGGCATATATATACATGTAATAGTTGCTTAATTATTTAGTGACTGTTGAAATTTACAAAAAAGTTATTTTTACCACCCAGACTCAAAGTTCTAATGTCGGCCCCCCCGGTCACATGATTGTATTTTGGGCACCTGGCAACTGGTCCCCATTTACAGCTGTTTACAGCTGTCCCGTGATCACATGATGGTGATTTACAACTTTTTGCTGGAAACTGGCATTTGCTTCTGGTTTCTGGAAAAAAATACCCATTCTGAATAATGTGTTTGCTTAGTAACCATGGCATTTGCTTTATGACTACCACATTCACTTAACAACTGCTGAAAAACTGTTGTAAAATTGTGATGACCTCTTTTAATGACTGGCACAAATTAAGTCCATAATTCTGGGCTCATATGGTCATAAGTGGAGGACTACCTTTAAATCCACATTCTGGATTGGATCAGATTTAGATGTTAAAAATAAATCTAAATAAATTATTTAGGACTATCTTAGTATTGTAAATAAATCGACTAACCACTCAGCTCTGCTGAATATCTGTTATTGGCTTAGACTAATTAAAACCACAGAATAGGACAATAGAAATGGAGATTGATCTAATTATCGGACTAATAAATGGGGCAGAAAGGTGAAATAAAGCATAGCCTCAGGATTAAAAGATCATCAAATCCTTTATGATTTGTTAGCAACTTATTAATGGGAATGTTACTAGGCACAAGTGTGCTGGTCTGTTAGCAAATCTGTGTGTAAGCCTACATCTTTGGCCTTAATGGTTGGATACTTGCTTGTCTAATGAGAGATTGAGACCATTAGGACACTATTTTTATCCTGAGGCATTTTGTTTGTGTGGACGTTTATTGCCATGGATGCAGTCACTCTTCCTTTGTATTTTATATTATTTTGAACCTGAAAGAAGGCTTCTGTAATGTAGAATCCAAAGGTTTTCACTCTGTCTTTTAAAGTTAGAGGCTGTGAAATTGAAGATCTATGGCGTCAGGTCAATGAAGAAATATAGATCATATTCTGGCTTGTTGGACTGATGAGATTTAAGAGATGGCATAGAAAAGAACGCCATGTCATCATCCACATATTTATTCTGATGGATGTATAGAGATATAAATAATTAAAAGGTTCAAAACTGCATTAACTCTATTACAGAGATCCAGTATAAAACTGCTGGAAGGTGGTATTCTAGGCTAGCTTGTGCACAGATCCAGGAGATCTAGGTCCTTAGCAACCTTAGGGAATCATGGAGTAGATCTAGAATTAGCCATACAAACATTAGACCAGGGTGTTTTTGCAGAAACTCTCCAACTCTTTTGTGGGTGCTGTGAAAAAAATTGTGTGTGAAACTGGCTTTGCACCATTTTGAAAGAGTGCACTAATGTTTAATGAGATTTATTACAATTCAAGAACAGGAATTCAAGCATCCTCCTCAAAAAGAAGGAATGCCCAATCTAACTATAAAGGTTTGCACTCTTAGCTTCATCTCTCTCTCCAATGGGGCTCCTGGATTCCAAAACACTGCCCACCTTTAAAACTGACAGACAGAACTCATTTGAAGAAAATTAATCACGACTAACTGTGGGTCTTATGAATAATCAAAAAATCTGGAACTAAGCTGTATTATTAGATAGGAACACATTCTATTATTAGAATGGAACAAGAGTAGGATTGTTGTAGGACTTGGGGACAGTTGGTGCAAATCTAAAAACTGTTCAGTTAAGTTAGAGATTTAAAATCTGCAATAGCCTTATATGCAATGTGTAATAATATTTTGCTATATGGACCTTGCCCTTCAGATTATATCCACTCAGTTCAGATTTCTCTTCTGCTTTTACGGTTTTCCTCTCCAATGGTTGTCACTCCGGAGCGGTGAAGATACACAGTCTTCAATATTTTTGGTTTTTCTCTTTTTCCTTTTTTATTGTTGTTGTTGTTGTTGCTCGTCTATCAACTTTTGAATTATTTCAGATATGTGGACACTCTGTTTTGGCTGTAAGTGTTGGATTCTTAAGATAAATTAAAATTGGAAATTAAAGGATGGATTAACGGTAATATACCTTTCCTTTAGCACTGGGCAAAGCTAAAACTAGCACTATTTCTTGCCTATTGAGAAATACTGTACAATAGGGATACAAAATTTGTTTCTTCATAATTACCTGTGAGAAGTGGACAAAAGACCATAGAGCATACAATCTTCCAAAGAAATGGGTCACATAATTGTAATTCTAACATATGGTTATAGTATATTACAATTGACTATATAAACAATAACAGCTATTTTGTAAACGTGTCTGTAAAATTCCAAATATGGCATTTTCCAGAAAATAATGTTTGTTTGCTTATTTATTTATATATCAAACTTCTTAACAGCCCATTTCTTTCATAGAGGGTCTCCTTATTCTTGTTCTTGGCTATCTCACATAATAATTTTGGGCACATATATAGATCAATCTAAGCTTCTACGTTTTTATCTAGTGATAAATATAAATATAATATATAAATATAAATATAAATAGATGACTAAGTAGGGTTTTAGCTGGTTCAAAAAAAAGTGCCGTAGGTCAGGGGTCCCCAACCCCTGGTCCGTGGACTAGTACTGGGCCCCGGCTTGCCAGCAACTGATCTGCACAAGCAAGGAAAGCCTCACCCACAGGATGCAGGCAGCACACAAAACCACGCCCCCTCCGTCCACGGAAAAACCTGTCTCCACGTAATTCATCCCTGGTGCCCAAAAGGTTGGGGATCTCTGCCGTAGGTGATATAAACATGGCGTGATATTGTCCAAGAAAAATGTGTAAAATTCAACTCTGTGTTCTCTTTTTCTCAGATGTTTTATGGCTGGACCTGGAAAACAGGACCCTTTCTGTTTTGGCTTTTCTCCATCTCTCAAGGCACTCGGTTCAAGAGTCATCCAGCTTGTTTAAAAAATACTGCCTCACATAATTGATCACTGTAAGATGTGTTCATGATCACTAAGTTGGATAGCTTTAAAACAGGATTGGATAAATTCATAGAGGACAGATTTACCAAGGGTTCAAAGACTAACAGGTACCTCTGGCTTGCTGGCATCAGGACTTTAAATACAAGTTTCCGAGAGAAAAAAAAACACTGGGAAGGCTCTCCATCTCCTGTATAGCAGCATTCTAGAAGCTTCTGGTTGGTCACTGTGAGAAACCAACTGCTGGATTAAGCTGCTTACCCTGATCAAAACAGGGCTATTCTTAGGCTCTAATGTGATGGCATCTAGATTTGTGAACATCTTTCCAGGCTTGCTTGTTGCAGGACATTTAAGACCTATTACTTTCTCCAGGCATTTTGTTGCAGATTTAACTACAATCTCTTGAGACTTCTGGTGTTCCTTTTTTAAACACACGCTGCTCTGTGAAAGTTGTATATAGAGAAGCAAGTAAACAACAGCATAAAAAGTACTATGAAGGGAGAGACAGGGACAAAATGCCTTTTCTTATTTTCTGCTCTGGTTTAATATAGAACTGAGTAATTCTTTGGTTTCAGCACATTGAATTCTTCCAATTATACAATAATATTAATTGTGGGAAGATTATTATCTCATTTTTACTTTGCTAGGAAATGAGGCTATTATAAAACGTCAATACATTTTGGAAAAATGGTGGTAATGGTAGTATGCATTTAGTTTTAATACTTACACAGTGGTTTTCAATAAGCAAAAGTGACACATGGTGGAGTAATAGCAGAGATTGATACAATCTAATACTGGCATCTTAACGAAGTTGGATGAGAATAATACCCTAAAACAATAATCAGAATAAATTAGCTCTGAAGAAATAAAATCTGTCTGAACAAACGAAGGTTAACGTTTAACATCATTTTGTGGAAGATGAAACATACAACTTAGATCTCTTTGTATTTTTTTTTTCTAAAAATCTCTGGACCAGGGGATACTTAAGTGCTTATTTCTACCAATACAGGTTTATCAATCCTCAGATGTTAATAGAATAGTATTTTTTAAAAGTGTTAATGCATCTTGTAATCTTTAGAAAGAGGTAACATCTCAACTTTCTGGAGCTGTGGGTGTTTGTGTCAGCAAGTGCTGATATATTTTTTATTTAGTTTTGACGGCTCCAGATAGGAGCCTTGGCTTAATAGGATATCTGAAGGAGGCTCAGAATACTTCTCAACACTTTGAGATCATGGAGGTGAAATCACTAAAAAAAACACCCTCTTGAGAGCTTGAGTGTTTTTGCTGCTTTTGTCTGATTGCTTTGGAAATCATTTTAGATTTAGATAATTCTTTACTACTTTTGCAGCTGACAACCCCAGCGGCAGTAAATGAAGTAGTCCTTCCAGAAAACAAAGCAATCATAAGCCTCTAATCTGTGCACAAGCAATTTCTTTGATTCAGAATCTTGTGTGGACAGAGTTTTCCCAAGGGATAATAAAAGTGTAGGCATGGACTTTATGTGTGCATATATGGAACTTTTCACTGTCACAGATGTGCCTTCTGCTGCTCTTACATTTGTGCCACTATAAGTAGGAAGTGTGGTATAACTTGATGATCTTTAAATGTAGAGGCACAGTATACACATGTTTTGTGGTGCTTCACTGCACACTCTCTCCATGCTTTATTCTACAAGAGAGATGGGAAATCAGTATTTGGAAAATAAATGCTTCCCATTAGTAATCCCAAAGGCAACTGGACTTTACTGTTTTTCCTTGAAGATGTTTTGCTTCCAATCCAAGAAGTAGTTTTGAAGAAGCTTCTTGGATGAGAAGTGAAACTTCTTCAAGGAAAAACAAAGAAAGTCCAGTTGCCTTTTGAAAAAGCACCTGTGGGACAACCATGACCTGGATGACTTTCTCTCTTTCTCAGCAGATCATCTTGTGGTAAGAAAGATACACAATTATACTGGAAGAAACATTTCCACAAGAGAGATGAAAAGATACGCTAAGTAGCAGGAATTAATATTGATCCATGCTAGGCACAGAAAACCTGCTTGGATATACCAGAGAACGCATGAGGATAATGTCAGAACTCAGATTTTGCCAACAAAAGATTCACAAATCAAACAAGAGCAAACTTTCTTGTCATACTTCCAGTATTTCCTCTTCTAGGTTCAGTCAATTTTAAACTTTCTTTGCACACTTTGAACAGTCCTGGCTTGGATCCCAGCAGGTAAAGCCTACAAGCTCAAAGGCGCATGAAAGGAGAAGGCAAACAAGATTTCACTGAACATGTCAAGGACTTAATCAAAGGCTTAGTCCTCAAAGTGGGTGACAGGTCAGGTGGAGGCACTTTTTGTTTCTCTGTGTTTGCTTTTGAACTGGTTTGCACGCTCCTTGGTCTGTTTCAGTATCCTAAAATCTTGAGACACCTTCTTTGTTCCTTTCTCAAATTTCCTTCATCACAGGGAAAGAAAGAAAGAAAATGATTCGTGTGACTCGGACACGTATCAATAATGTTTTAAGACTAGGTGGGTTAGAATACGAAATCTCCAATGAGTCTTCAATACCCAATCTTTTGAGAAAATTTCCTTTCCAGATAGCTTTTACACTGAGAACTAATTGAGACACTAAGGAAAAGCATGAATGGAAATTTATGACACAAGGTAAGGGGGTCCTTGGAGAAAAAGCAGGTTGGAACAACCTGCCTCCAGAAGCGGTGAATGCTCCAACACTGGAAGTTTTTAAGAAGAGACTGGACAGCCATTTGTCTGAAATGGTTTCCTGCCTGAGCAGGGGTTGGACTAGATGACCTCCAAAGTCCCTTCCAACATTATTATTATTATTATTATTATTATTATTAATAATAATAATAATAATAATTATTATTATTATTAATAATAATTATTATTATTAATTATTATTATTATTATTATTTATTATCCAATGCACCACTTGGATGGGACTGTGACCCTGCTTAGTTAGGAAGAGACGCTTTCTTGTAAAGTGAGCATTGCTCCAAGGAAAACCTGAAAAGACTTATGAATGCAAAACTGGAAGGTTCTTCTGCCATTAGTTATCCTTGGCGCATTAGTATTCTTTTCTCCATGCAAATATGTACAAAGAGTTGCCCCAAAGACATATCCATTGCATTATGTACTCACAAACAAAAATAGTTCCAAGTTTGCAATGCTGTAGTGCAGGGTGAACATAACAGTGTCAGAGGGAACAAGGAGAAGTGGAAGAGATGAAAATTGACAATATTATCATCTTGCAGTGATTAATTGACAGGAATTTCAGACAAGAGTGATATCAGTCTTTCAGTCACAAATATCTGTTTTCTACAATTTCACTTAAAAAGAAAAGTCCAGCTGGAAAAAGAGGCTAGTCTAATTTGGAAACATACCTGATTCTTTTTTATGTTTGTGGGGGTGATTGTAATAAAAGTGCTGTTTGATTGAAAATACTCTTTGACTAAATAACGAGTAGGAAATGTTGTCATATAAGTCAGATGAGGATATATAATATTTTTGTAAGATGGGTGGCCATATAAATGTGATTAATAAAGTAAAATATTGTTCAGACTTCTGGTGTCCAGATCTTTCCAAACACAGCTAAGGCTTTGGCAAAAAGGACCTCAAACTGCTTTATCAAGGGATCCTTGATCATTAAGGGATCCTGTTTGCTATTGGACACAGCTTTATCATCAGCTTCTGCTATAGGACAGATATTTAACTGAACCCTCCATCTTCCTAGCTTTCCTAAAGCTTAAGACAGTGAAATCAAGGAAGATCTGCTCTTATGCTATTTTAGCTAAAATTGAAAAGTATTCTTTCAAGTAGCGTAGCTTATTTAAGATTACTTTTTTTAACTGCAATATTTCGGCAGCCCTATTAAGAGTTGATCAACTGGACAGCCACCTGTCCAAAACGGTATATAGGGTCTCCTGCTTGAGCAGGGGGTTGGACTAGAAGACCTCTTGAGGTTCCTTCCAGCTCTATTCTGATTAAACGATCAGCAGCTGAAATTGGGGTGCTACTGTTTCCGGTTGCACAGTATTTATGGCAAGTATCGACTACATTCATGCCAACCAAACCATGATTTATTTCGTCGTGGTTTATTAGCAAGAGTGGGTTGAACCTGCAAAAACACAAGCCCGGTCGAGCAGATTCTGGCTTTTAACCTCAGCCAGGAGAGGAACCCCAGTCAGGGTGTCTACAACTCAGCTGACGCCCCCCCCACCCCACCCCCGCTTGTGCGCTCTGCTCTACTTTTTGCACCCGCCTTCCTCGAAGCGTCCACAGTCTAAATTAGCCACAGAGCAGAACGCGGAGCATCAGAAGTGCGCCACCCCAACGAGTCGCTGGCAAGCGGACGCGCCGCTTCTCACGGCCGAGGCGGATTCCGTAACACGTGCACCACCAGCTCCTAAACGAAGGTAGCCGCCTGTTCTCAACGGGGAAGGGAGGGAGGGGGGGTTAGAAGAAGGCGAGCCCGGCCGTAGAGAGACTCTCCCTTTGGAAAGCGTCTGGCTCCAAGCATTCACTAGTGGGAGCTGGAGAGGGCAGGGAAAGCGAAATCCAGCAGCGCTCTCGCTCCCTCTCTCTGCGCCGGAGTCCGGGAGCAGCTGCGAGAGCCGGGCGGGGAGAGGGGAGAAGCCAGAAGCGGCGCAGAGAAAGAGGTGTCGAGGCGAGCTCCAGGGCCGGAGGGAGGGGAGGGGGGGAAGAGTGGGAGAAAGCTCGCTCTTGCCACGACCTCCCTTCTGCTGCTGGCCGTTGGGAAGCCCGGCGGCGCGGCTCTAGCCAGGAAACCCCAGCGCCCCGGATTTGCAAGTGAGTTTCGGCGCTCCGCGGGGTTTTTTTTGGTGCGGCGGCGGGACGAAACTCGCCGAAGCGCCGGGTTCTCTTCGCGCGGGTTTGCGACGCTTTCGCGAGAATGGCTGCTCCCCCCTCCGCCTTCCCGTCTCCCCTCAGCTAAGGGGGCGCTTTGGCATGGGCAGCTGGGGTAGGGGGAGGCCCGGCTTCCCTCGGGGAGGGGGCTCGGATTAGGCGCACGTTGGAAGGGAAACCTCTTGAGTCGGGGTGGGGGGGCGAGGGCTTTGCGGCCAGAGTTAGCCCTCCAAACTTGGGAGAGGAGCTCCTTCCTTTCTGCACGGACCGACTCCCCCCCCCTCCTCTCCCGCCGCAAAACTCTGCAGGGTCGCGGAGTTTAGGCGGTGAGTAAAACGTGCAAGACGATCGAGATCCCTTCTTAAGATTTTGGGGTGAGGGGAGGGAAGGCGGCGCGGAAAGTTCGGTGGACGTTGCTGAGAAAGGAGCGAACGACTTCAGTTCCAGAATCACGTGGAAACAGATGTGAAATAATAATCTGGAGTGCGGGTTGGAAAAGGGCGGGCTATTCTTTTATCCTTTGCGAGTGGAGCTCCCTAAATTGGGGGGAAAGTGTGTGTGTGTGTGGGGGGGAAAGGTTTAACCGGTGGAAAGGAATAATCTATAGCTCGAGGAATTCGACTTTGCAAATGGTATTGAAATACACACCCTTGGATAGCAGAAAGCATCTCTCCTCCCTCTTCCCCCCCCCCAAACTGGGATAAGTATACTTAATAAAAGTTAAATTTTGGCTTTATTTTACTCCAGGGGCTAATCAGAAGCAGAGGGAAACTAAAACTGGTCAAGGAACCGACAATAACTCTGCAGTTCTGCAGTTGAAGTTGGAGCTTCTTGTGTTAATATTTTAAAGGAAAGTTGCTTTTCTTGTTTCCTGCACTGCAGTTGACCAACAGTATTACCTCCTTCACGTGGAGTGCATGTGTGTTAACATGAATTTGAGAGGTGTTCTGTCTATGGGGTTGTGCTTTTTTTAAAATGGCTTTTATTGTTTTGGAATTGTAATTTGTAAGCCACAGAGCCTATGGGAGTGGGCAGCTCTAATACTTTTAAATAAATAAGGCTTAAGGCTTGTTTCAGGAGAAGCAAGCTACACCTGCAGGTTGGACCTGTGATAGTAATAGGCTGTGATGTGTATGGAAGGTGTAGTTTTGTATAAGGAGAAGAAAGATAAAATAACACATGCTGGATAAACTCCAACTGTACTTGCAGCTTGACAGCAGTTAAATCAGTGGTGCCACATTTCAAAGTTACAGTTAGAGTACTGGGACTGCAGCTGCTCTCTTGCAGGTATGTGGAATGGCATGGGACCTACAGTTTTTGCAAAGTGAAGAGAGGAAATTGGTCAAAGCTTTTTAGGAAAGATAAAAGGTGCTTTTTGAGGAGGCAACTGGTTTCTTGTTTTTCTTTGAAGACATTTCCGCTTCTCATCCAAGAAGCTTCTTCAACTCTGACTAGATCAGTGATGGCGAACCTTTTAGAGACCGAGTGCCCAAAAACTGGCCCCGCCCCCGCTCCGCCCCACCCAGTCCCCCGCCCCGCCTGCCCGCAAGGCCACTCACTGCCTCCAGGGCCCGCCGCAGATCACCCGGGCAGCCCAGCTACGCCATGGCGGCCACGCCCTCTGCCCGTGCCCCGCAGCATCAACTGTGCACAATGGGGTGTGAGGGCAGAGTCTTGTCTACGCTGCCTGGCTGCCATGTCCTTGACTGCGCTGCTCTGCATGGGCCACGCTCGGGGGTGACTCTCCTCCGGGGGGGGCTGCTGGTGAGGGAGTCGTGGGGGGAGGCGAGGCTGGGGCAACAGTATGTGTGCCTACAGAGAGGGCTCCGAGTGCCGCCTCTGGCACCCGTGCCACAAGATGGGGAATGAAAGGATTTATATTCCTGACCATTTATTGACCATTCTTCATCCAGATTTTATGTTAGTGGCATCTGCTAATACAGGTGTTCTGCTTGACCCTTCTTTTATTTTCAGCATCTGGTTAAACGAATGAGTATTTTTCCAACAACCTGTAAAATCCAAGGCATTGTGCTTTCATTGTTTAGATTCCTCCACCCCCCAAGGAGCAGAGCAAAATTTAAGTTGATACCTTCTAAATATCTTTTGTCTTTTGGAGAACATCAGTGACTGCTCTTTCTGAGGTTAAAAACCAGTTGGGAGCGCTAAGCTGTTTTTGAATGAAGATTGTTCTGAGTGGAAGGGAGTGAATGACTTCATATTCATAATTTTACAGTGATGAATCTGTGAGACGAAGCCACGAGGAACATCTTAAAATTGTCATAAGTAGCCTCAAATAAACTGGTGTGTTTTTTTTTTTTTTTTGATAGAGCTGTGTCTGGAGAAGATCTGTTTGCTTATTAATATTTAAAAGAGGAGCTGTGACTCACTGATAAAAGTACAGAAATTTCAAGTTTAATCTATCAAGTTTTCAAACAAAAGGTAACAAAGGACAAAAATGTAACTTGGACCCAGGGAAGGCAGTAGTCTAAAGGACAGTGATGGGAAACATGGACCATATAATTTATCATGAATTGTTTTCTGGTGTTTAATTCTCCAGAATGCTGTAAGAGTGTTCTGTGTTTATAAAGGCAACAGTGTTATTTTTAAATGTTTTAAAAGCCCTACTAGAATTCCAAATATGCTTTCCAGAACACTTTCTAACATATAGAAAAAAAATGCATAAAGCTGGTGGTTTTTGTGGCCTAATATGTTTATTTTTTAAAATACAAAGTTCTAGCCAGTGTAATATTAGAACAGCTATACTAGAATAGCATGCATGGTTTGATTTTGTCTCTGTGTAAAGTACAAAGTAACCATCAGTTGATTTCTGAAGAGTTTATATTGCAATAAACATAGAAATCTTCTTGAGGTTTGATCTGCTCAAGATTGCTATTTTCCTGTTGCTGTTCCTTGTGGAAGGGCATTAATCCAGATATTTGGGGAAGCAAATAAAATTTCTTCTTTTCCTAATGGTGTATAAGTTCGGCTGGTGGGACAGGAGAATGAGAGTATGCATAAATGATTGCGTATTGTATAATCCCACTGTGCATGGCTGCCTAAGGATTCTATAGGAGCCAGCATGATCTTCACTCTTTAAAAGATTGCTCATACTTGTTTGGGAACTCATAAGTATTTAAATGGAAGAGTACTTTCATATGGAGGACCCTGAATATATGTAGGAATCTCAGGCCTCCAAACCAGTGTAATATGCCATATTTTCATTCCAATTATTCTTTTAGTTGGAGAAAAATAAAGTTATGAAGGGAAATGTCATAATCTTGATTGTCCATTACCTTTTATGTATGAGACAAGGTGACTGCACAATATAAACCATGGCCTAGTAACATCTTGTACTTTGCAAAATTTCTGGTTTTTCATTGATTTACCAGTGCTTCTGACTCACCGGTTCAGAGAAATATAGATATAATACCAATATAAAATAATATCACTGAAACCTGGTGGTGCAAGCTAACTCTGCCCACAGCCTGGAGTTCGATCCTGATGGGGCTCAAGGTTGAGATAGTTTCCCATCCTTCTGAGGTTGGTAAAATGAGGACCCAGATGGTTGGGAGAAATATGCTGACATTGTAAGCCACCCAGAGAGTGCTGTAAAGCAGAGGTCCCCAACCTTTTGGGCACCAGGGACCGGTTCCGTGGAGAGAGTTTTTTCCACAGACGAGAGGGTGCGTGGTTTTGTGTGCTGCCTGCATCTCGCGGATGGGACTTTGCTTGTTTGTGTGGACCGGTACTGGTCCACGGACAGGGGGTTGGGGACCCCTGCTGTAAAGCACTGTGGGGCAGTATACAAGTCTAAGTGCTAGTGCTAGTGCTATAACTCACCTCTCAGTAAATGTGGCCCAGTGTAATTCTGAAATGGAATCCATGTAGATGAATGCTTATGTTGCACTGTAAGGATATGTGAACACACAATTTGATTCCTCCTCCCTCCTCCCTATGAATGAAATAGGGGTGGGAAAAGGAAACTAGTACTGTTGGGGACAATTTTCAAAATCGAAACCTCCCCTTGTCTAGAAATTACCACTTTAATACACTTAAGTATTCCAAGTGTTGTAAAATACACAAGATCCCATTGGTCAGCATGATAGTTTTCTTGGTTTCACGTAGCAGAATACTGAAATATTCTAGACTGTTAGTGCTGACATGCTATACTTTAGAGTCATTTTATAACAGACCACTTGTTCTAAAAAATAATCATCCAGATCATGGTTGTCCCAAAGGTGCTTTTCCAAAAGACAGTTGGACTTTCCTGGTTTTTTTCCATGAGAAACAAAACATTTTCAAGGAAAAAATGAAGAGTCCAGTTGTCTTTGGGAAAGCCACCTTGTGGCCTTTGTCACTTCATAGAAAGCTTCACAAAGGCGTATGAAATATTTTGGTCTATATGAATTCGAAACCTATGGTTTTTGAAAAGGCAGTTGAACGCCAATTTCTAATAGATTTTATAGAATAATTACTGTTACACATTCAATATGTTGATTATTATCTGTATGGTTTTGATCATGGAGGCATGATGGCTCAGCGGTTAAATATACTGAGCTTGTTAGCTGGGAAGCTGACAGCCTGGGTTTGAGACCCAGGCACTGGGTCTATGGAGATTCTCAGTCATCCAGGTCATATTATCCCAAAGATGCTTTTTGAGAAATGAAACGTCTTCAAAGAAAAACAAGAAAGTCCAGTTGCCTCATGAAAAAGCATCTTTGGGCTAGACAAGCACTGTGTGTTGGTGTGAGCTTCAATATACCTATCCACGTAGTAGTTTGAAAGTATGCAAATGCGAGTAGATAAATAGGTACCACTTCAGTGGGAAGGTAACAGTGTTCCGTACATATTGGCATATAGTCATGCTGGCCACATGATGATGATGATGATGATGATGATAATAATAAAGTTGGAAGGGACCTTGGAGGTCATCTAGTCCAACCCCCTGCTCAGGCAGGAAACCCTATATTATTTCAGACAAATGGCTGTCCAGTCTCTTCTTAAAAACTTCCAGTGTTGGAGCATTCACCGCTTCTGGAGGCAGGTTGTTCCACTGGTTAATTGTTCTAACTGTCAGGAAGTTTCTCCTTAGTTCTAGGTTGCTTCTCTCCTTGATTAGTTTCCATCCGTTGCTTCTTGTCCTGTCTTCAGGCGCCTTGGAAAATAGCTTCACTCCCTCTTCTTTGTGGCAGCCCCTGAGATATTGGAACACTGCTATCATGTCCCCTCTCGTCCTTCTCTTCATTAAACTAGACATACCCATTTCCAGCAACCGTTCCTTATATGCTTTAGCCTCCAGTCCCCTAATCATCTTTGTTGCTCTTCTCTGTACTCTTTCTAGAGTCTCAACGTCTTTTTTACATCGTGGTGACCAAACAATGCTGGCTCGCTTGGCTAGGAAATGGAGATGAACACCAGCCCTTTGAGTCAGACACAACTGGACAGGGGAAACCTTTACCTTTATGGTTTAGATTTACTGTACTTCCTTCCATATGGAACTTCTAATTCTGAACAATGGATATAAGGACGCTCATCTGTGACTTATTTGTGATAGAATCTGTTGGGGTGGTAGGCGATTGGATTGTCTCAGTGATGGCATTCAGTTTCCTAAGGTGAGATGAGATTTCTGCTTAGCTTATCTTTGTTGATCTTTTATTCTCTAAGTGTTTCAGATTCCATCAACCTCTACCAGTTGGTCAAGGACAAAAGGTTGAAGCAGCCAATCAAAGGTTAAAATGGGAACATTCATAAAGCTTGCAGTAAGCTAGGACTCCACAAAAATTATTGACTTCACTATTGCATAAAAAACAACCAGAATGAGATGGCATTTCTTTGAAGAAACAAATCCTATGTCCTTGCAGTTGACTTTAAGCAGAATCACATTCCTTATCTTCCTGGTTTTGTATTCATTTCAATGATATCTCTGACTTGGTAAGATTAACTGGACATGGAACTCCCTGTTGTGAGTACAGTTCTACTCCATGATTCAAAGGATAAGTATTATATTTTGCTGGAAAGCAGTGTATGTATTATTCATTGGTGAAATGTGAATATCATTTTAATTAAAAATCAGTGTTGTAGTATGTCAAATATATACATTGCTCAGAAAGAAAGGGAAACAATCTAATAGCTGATAAAAATTCTGAAATTTTCAAATTGTTCTTATGCCACCTTATTTTGTGGGCAGATAATAAAGTTACTCAAAATACTAAAAAGTGGCTAAAGTCGTTAAAAAACAAATATTTTTTGAAAGGAATAAATTACTATATATCATAGATTTTATATTTTATATAATTCCTACTTCAGTGGAGTGCAGTCAAGTATAGAAATGCCTGGCAGAAGAGAAATGGAATAGCCTGATGCCATTAATATAGTAGCAGATTAGCCTCTACTTCTCTCTGCATTGGTAGTTTCAAACAGCAAGAGATTTCATATTTAATCAGCATGCATGTGAAAATCCAAATATTGGAAGAATATGTAGGTTTGTTCTTATTATAACATATTATATATAACATTGAAGAAAATATCCTAGATCTTACCAGATGAATATTTGATACATGTAACAAGAACATTGCGCATTTATATTTGGGCAACAGTTGGGTTGGAATCTCAGTTTTTACAAATTTTCATTGCTTTGCTGTCTTCAACCTCAGATTTTGATATTGTACAAGGTTATGTTAAAAGATGATACAGCTACAAATAGCTGTTCGTTTGTTGTAGCAGTTCAGTACCTGGTTTATTTATTCAGAGTTTAGTCCCATCTAGTTCTAAATTTTTTTTATATATATATATATATATATATATATATATTAAAAACATCATGAAACAACTGTTTTCAGATCCAAATACTATTGAGAATGTCCAGACCATCTGTAATATTATTATTTTGTTCCTTAGAATCACCATTAGAAAAGAAACGAGACACAAACTGAATAAGCAAAATAAATCTCTATAGTAGTTTTGACTCCATGGACCTTTGGGACTAATTCAGTTGTTTCAGAATTATTTCCTTGCTTATAGCTTGGTTCATTTTCATTTTTCAGTGCATAATTAAAAGCAGAAGATGGAACAATCTCTCCCTAACAAGGAAAACTTGCACGTATTTCTTAATACAGGAAATGCAGATGTATTTCAGTATAATCTGTATGGGGTCAAGTAGCGCAGCCCTATTTCTATGTGTATTAAGTGATCAGCTGTTTTCCTGACTGCTCCAATTTCCAATCCTTTTCTAAAAGGGATTAACCAACACAATGTATCTTCTGTCATTCATCTGTATTGTTCCCTTTGGATTCATCTTGTAGCCACTGGGAAATTATATGTCCTATTTTACGAATGTTCTCTAGTTGAAGGCCTTCCAGAGGACAGTCCATCTGAGGGGTTTTTGAATTCAAGCAATAAGTAAGGACATTTCTCATCAACAATTATCTAACAGATTCTCTACTTAAACCAAGATCTCTGAATCATGGTTTTAGGAAATGGGTGGAGAACATGGAAGGCCCTAGGACAATTTGTCGCAGCCAACTCGCTGCGGGACAAGAGTTACATTAATATTATAAAAATGTTGGAATAGAGTCATTAAAGAAACTATGCAAAAGGAGGTACAAAATGAAATGTGAATGTCAAAAATTAAAATAATTTTTAATTATTTTAAATAATTGAATTATCCCATGATGAGTTGTCCCATGGCAAGTTGGCCGTGGCGACCTGGTCCATTTTGAAATGAAAGATGCCATATGCAAAACATACTTCAGAAGATCTAAGACAAATATTTAAAAATTCAGATAGCATTAAATAAAGTTTTGAGTGACCGAAGGCACATATGAAATATCTTTCAACCTTCATATGGCATAGCTTTTTGAAATGGATAATGTTGATAAATTTTGTGCTATAGATAGACATCTTTGTGAATTAGGAGAACATAGTCTTTACAACATCATGTTTTGGGCTTAAGGAGAAAGATGCCCTTAAGTTTCTTTACTTAAGTAGAGTAAAAATTTAGGAATGCACAATTGTTATAATTATTTATGATCCATCTTAATGAAACTGGAATTAAAATAAGCACCTGGACAGCCGATTGATCAGAGACATATTGATAGGTTGTTTAACAATCATCTCTACTCTAGTAGCAGCATATGTTGGGTTGATGCTTTAATCTACTAATTTATATCTACATTTTAATTTACTATATAAATTAGAATATGCCATGCAAATATGTCTACGTTTGCTCTTTCTTCCTGGTAATGCACTGTCTCTTTTTAAGTGAAAGGCACTATTTCATGAAATTGTATACATGTATACATTATTTTGATTAAAATCGAGAAGCAGGAAATATAAATTGGTTCATCTGTATGTGTTATTAGAGGTAAAGTGGGCTGCACATCCCATGAATTACTTTGGCTACATTTGTCCCATGCTTCCTAACTAGAATGAGGAAGAATAGGGCAATAAGAAGATACCATCAGAACTGATTTTTCTTCGGAAAAAATCAGCATAAGAAACTGAAGCATTTCCACCCTTCTCTTCAGTAGCAAAAATGTGATATAACTTTTGTTGACAGTCTTGAAGTTAGGAGTATGTGCTCTATTGAAAGGACCATACTATAGTAATTAAATAAAAATACTAAGAATAAAGTGGTGGTGTGGTGGCTTAGTGGTTAAGATGCTGGGCTTGTCAGCTGGAAATGGGGTCAGCTCCTGCCAACCTAGCAGTTCGAAAGCATAAAAAATGCAATAAGATAAATAGGTACCACTTCAGTGGGAAGATAACAGTGCTCTGTGATGTCATGATCACATGACCACAGAAATGTCTTTGGACAGCACTGGCTCAATGATCTTGAAATGGAGATGAGCACTGCCCCCTATCGTCAGCAACGACTAGCGGAATAAAATCCACAGGACTCCTTTACTAAAAATAAAACATCTGGCCTTGGCTATATATAATATGCCAATTTTCATGGGCAACTAGAAGAAGGAATCTCTCTTTCAGACACTGAGTAAGAAATAATAAAATATTTCATATGAAAGACTAATCCGTATTATGCCAACTTATAGTATTCCAGATGTTGAACTACAACTCATAATTTTCACTATAGGCTATGCTTCCTAGAAATTTGGCAAGTTGAGCCACATCTGGAGTGCCACTGGCTTATCTTTTGTGCTGTTCTAAATTGTGACTTGTTTTGTTTTGCCTTAGCATTTTCCATGAACTGAGCTTTTGTTATTTGTAAATCATGCTTTATGGTTAGGCATGTATGAACCCAGCCAGTTGTAAAATAAATGCTGTCATAGCTCAGTGTATGAACCTGATCATTGTCAAGTAAACGCTTTGTTAAACGGCAGTTAAACGGCTTATAAATGGGGACAGAGTTTAGGGAAAGTTTGAATTCTGCATAATTTACAGTGGTTTGAATTGTTCTATTAATGAGTTGGTAAACTTCAAATTGATTGCTAAATAAAATTGCAATCTGTTTATTATACAAAAGAGATAGTAGCTCTTTGAATGAAGAAGAAAAGTAATGCACTATTTAAACAGCACATTTCAAACAGCCATGGGTTTGAAGTTGTTGTGGAAATAATTGAATTATGCAAATGCTTGTGAGTGTATTCTCACCATTTGTGCTTTTCTTGGTGACTTTCAATTTTCTTATAGACTTCTCTGTAATTGCTCAGCTGTTTGGCAATATTGTAAATCATCCATGACCTTAACTAAAATATTATTATAGATATGTTAGTATCGGGTTGGAGATACTATTTAATTGTATCTTATTGTAAACAAATATGAGGGCAATTCGGAAATAAACCTCTGTTTGGTTATCAATGACAGACACTCGCAGATACAGAACTTTTATTATACATATTAGAAAACTACAAGATTACATTACTTTTTGACATAATCGCCAGTCAAATTGAGGCACTTGTTGTAATGTCTTACAAGTTTTGAAATTCCTTAGTAGTAGTTGCTTGGCACCAAATCTGGGCTATAAGGGGGGGTGATCAAAAACATCCCAATGGAACTGCTTGGGTGCGTCTAGCGCTGTGTGGGCGAGCATTATCGTGAACCAACACCACACTGGAAGTGGTGCCATAGAAAATCCTGCCAAGTGTGAAGATGCCAAAGGAGTACTGCTAAGGAAGTTCATGGAGCGTGGTTCGACCATCAATTCAGAAGTCTACTGTGAAACGTTAAGAAAACTCAGATGAACCATCCATAACAAGTGTCGGAGCATGCTGATTTCCAATGTGTTGGTTCACGATAATGCCTGCACACCGCTAGGCGCACCCAAGAACTTTTGAAGCAGTTCGGTTGGGATGTTTTTGATCACCCCCACATAGCCCAGATTTGGCGCCGAGCGACTACTACTAAGGAATTTCAAATCTTGTAAGACGTTATGACAAGTGTTTCAATTTGAATGGCGATTATGTCAAAAAGTAATGTAATCTTGTAGTTTTCTAATTTGTATATAAAAGTTCTGTATCTGCGAGTGTCTGTCATTGATAACCAAATAGAGGTTTATTTCTGAACTGCCCTCGTAAGAGGAAGTATAATCGGAACATCCACTAAACTACCTTAAAACCTAGAATAATAGTAATTTTATGCAAAAATCCAAAATAAAGGGGTTTTCCAACGTTACTTCCCAGTACTCCTGCTTAGTTTAGCTGCTCAACAAGCTTTTTTAATGAGGAAGAATCATGCAAGTTGTTTTGAATACCAGAATATCAGGACATTGACAGCACTATAAAAATGACGTTTTTGATGTAGGTTAATAAGCTTTTCTATGTTTAATTATATTGCTGATACTATGAATTATAAATGGTGAAGGCACAGAATTTTAGTCTTGTTCCATGAGTAAGGAGACCTTTTGAATAATTGAGTCACTGTCTGGATGAGTTCATGGAGGAATATTTGTTGGAAAATGTGGTAATAGCCTGAACTCTGGTTTTCACAATTACATCATCTTTCTTCTCAGTAATCCAGGTCAAAATATACACATAGTATATACTGCTAAGGAAAGAAAACTTTTAAAAGCAAGCTTTGTACTTTGATTCTTATATTTGGATCCATTTGTGAAAATATACTTACAACTTTTTGGATAGTGCAATTAGGCTTGAATGTGACTTTTGTTTAAAAATTTCAAAGAGATCAGAATGTATGGGCTATAAGAATCATACATTGTGTGTTTTAGGAAAACATGGACCTCCCAACACTTAGGGAGACTTAGTGAGAATGATTTAGAAGCAGTGGTTGGCATTGACTCTTATATGCAAGTATTAAATGTTTGGACACATATGAGAAACACTAACATAAATCTGGCAGAGGCATCTAGTTCTATAAAATATGAACTATCAATATGTAGGTTCAAACATTCTTCCTTGTTCTCATGACAACTAGCCATAATAGTTGTCAGATGGTGTATTTTTTTGTCGGGTAAGACTTGATCTTCAAACAAACCTAAGCTAAAGCTTTTCCAGGTGTGCTGTCAAGCAAGGAGAACAATGATAAATCCTTCAGACTGTGTTGATAAGAAGGAAACTTATAACTTCAACTATGGTAATGCCATTTTTAAGTGTAAGACATCTTGAAGAACTGGTGAGCATTAGTGATAAACAACAAAAATCATTAATATGCAAAGCCTAAAATCACATATGGAGAAATACTGTTCAGATAATGAAGACCAGGGAAGAACAATATGGGAGCAAGGTCTTAGGGGGAAGAGTGTCCCAAAAAGGTGAGGTGGTATGGAGAGCCTTTATGTAACTGGAGACTAGCACAAGCAGAGACTGATTCTAGTGATCGTCAATATCTCTCACAGACAAGGAAATTTCCCCCGAAAACTTTGTCTCAAGTAGTTCATTACCTTAGATCAGGGGTCTTCAAACTTGGCCCTTTTATGACTATGCCTGGCTGAGGAATTCTGGGAGTTGAAGTCCACAAGTCATAAAAGGGCAAAGTTTGAAGATCCCTGCCTTAGATGCTTTATTTGCTGCTTCTTAGAGGAAGAACATACTCCCATAAGAAACGTCTTGATCTTTGACTTGATATTCAAAGGTGAAATGAGGATGACTTCAGAGGATGACTTCTCGGTGCCTTTTCACAGTTTAAAGAAGTTTATTCTCAGCTGAATCTTTTGTGAAAGAAGGATTAGATTTTGAATTGACAGATGGGGCTTACTATAGATGTAGAGGCAGGATGACAAGGATCTTGCGATGGCAAAAGGCCTTTTATTTGTATTGCATTTATACAATTGGGAGAGGCTGTTAACATCTCTTTTTTTTTTTCTCTGGCTGACTCATGTAAGATATTAGCTGTTCAGATCACTGGGAACAATTGCTTTGCATATTCTCCTGGCTCAAAGATCTTGTCCAAAATGTTTTATTCGTGAGGTTGGCATGCACCCATGTAATACATGGGTATAATATCTGAAAATTATATCAATTTTAAGTGTGCTTCAATACTATATATTGTTTCTTCTAATTTTTCTTTTTTCTTTTTTGCTTCAGAATTTGAAAAGCAGAAAAGTATAACTTAACAAAAGTTCATCTGAAAACCCAAATACCATGACATGCTGCAATAGGGGGGAAAATATATGCTGGAAAATAATCTGATACTTACATGAATTAGATATTGAAGACTCAAAGGCATCTATTTTGGAAGGTTGTCCTGTAACTTGAGTGCTTCAATCAAGTCCTCTTTCTCATTCCAACAAATTCATAGGTCACTTGGTGAAAATTATCTTAATAATTTTATAAAACCTACAGATTCCAAAATAGAAACTCCTGTTACAAAATAATGCTTATTTACAAACTAATGCACACATACAAGGAACCAAAACTTAAGTTATGGAGTTATGTTAGATATTAAGCTAGAAAATTTTGATGGAGCAAGACAATATTTGAGCACTTTTCTTTCATTTGATGTCAACTAAAACTTATGGAGACTGAGTTCACATATACTGCTCTAAGCCATACTATGGATTGTTTAAATTTGTCTTCGAATATTTATAAATTTAACTATATTTTACTGAATAAATCATAGTTTACTGCTTTGTGCGAACACACTCTATGACAGTGGTGGCGAACCTATGGCACGGGTGCCAGAGGCGGCACTCAGAGTCCTCTCTGTGGGCACGCGCGCCGTCGCCCCAGTCCTAGGCCTTCAGCTGGGTTTTATAAAACCTTTTCGCTTTAGGCCTCCGCCACCGTGTGCAAAAAAAAAAAAAGTTCAATCAGTCAATTTCAACTTCTCACGGGAAAAAAAAAAGATCTTGCAAAGTTGAAATTGATTGAACTTTTTAGTCCCACCCAGTCTGCCGTTACCACCGCAGCCACGCCCAGCCAATGGGCCACGCCCAGCCAATGGGCCACACCCAGCCAATGGGCCACACCCACCCAGCACTCGACGATGCATAAGTGGGTTTTGGGTTGCAATTTGGGCACTCAGTCTCTAAAAGGTTCGCCATCACTGCTCTAGGATAAATACCCACAAACTATAAATTTGTTAAATCAAACAACCAGCCATATTTTCCTGGATAATATTGATGCATATATCTACAATTCTGATAACAAAAAAAATCTTGTTTTCTAAAAAATAAAGTTAACATTTTTTAAAAACTCTTATTTTTCGAGTAGACTGGATTCCATGACAATATCAGCATCAAATAGTGCTTCAAATACAACTTCAAAGTTATACTTTTCCCTTTCTTCTTTCACATTGTGACATTTTCAATTGACTATCGGATCTCTTTAGGGATTTTTTTTTTTTTTTTTAAAGTATTATGTTTGAAACTCCCTTAAGTGAAGGTGTGTCATATTCATCCTGCTATTTTAAGAGTTTATTTAAAAAGCTTGTTTGATCCATTACAGAAGATTGTAAGTAATTTATTGTTATAGTGGCTTCTTTTTATTTGTGTTCTAGTTTTTCTCAACTATCTAACTTAACAAGCCAAACCTAACCATTTTTAATTTATTTTTCTCTTAAATTGTGTATTTTATCATTCATTAAAATTTTTAATAACTTTGTATAAAGTGCTGCTGGACCAAATCCAGCGGTATTAAAATCCCATTGTTTTAATACATATAAATTAAGCATATGTTTTTTCTTCCATTGAATCAATAATGAATTCTGTTTAATTTATTCCATTAGATGCCTGGGTATGACTAAGGGTGGTAACCTAGTTTAGCCTTTTCTGTAATATTAAAAAGCCATATAAATGCTTCATTTGTCCAATGCTTTGATTGGCTGTGGAAGTCAATACCTCAGGGGTCATTTGGTGAGGTTGAATGAAAGAAGAAATAAATGGAATAAAAGGAAAAAAGTAGGATATGTGGTGTGTCCATGGGAATAATACAATAAAAGTGAAGAAGGTTCTATCAACCAGTGAAGCACTGCTGATAAATGCCTGCAGGGAAATGGAGAAGAGGGAGACAATCTATTCTCCAAAGCATACGAAGGCAGGCAGGACAAGAAGCAACGGATGGAAACTAATCAAGGAGAGAATCAACCTAGAACTAAGGAGCAATTTCCTGACAGTTAGAACAATTAATCAGTGGAATAACTTGCCTTCAGAAGTTGTGGGTGCTCCAACACTGGAAGTTGTTAAGAAGAGATTGGACAACTATTTATCTGAAATGGTATAGGGTTTCTTGCCTGAGCAGAGGGTTGGCTAGAAGACCTCCAAGGTCCCTTCCAACTCTGTTCTTCTGTTGTCACAGTTTACTCAAGTTAACATGCAATTATCATCAACCTATCGATTCCTACATTTATAACATCCACTGCAACCTAGATGACACCATTTTATATTTCCTAACAAATGTTACTCCCTTTTAATTAATAAATAAGTCTATACCTCTTAATAGAATAGAATAATAGTATAACAGAGTTGGAAGGGACCTTGAAGGTCTTATGTCAGTGATGGCGAACCTTTTAGAGACCGAGTGCCCAAACCACAACCCAAAACCCACTTATTTATCACCAAGTGCCAGGGCCGCATTAGCATTGTGTCCTCGGGGAGCATGGGGGTGTGACACACTGGGTGGGCGTAGTGCACTGGGTGGGCATGGCTGCGGTTGTCACGGCAGACTGGGTGGGCATGGCTGGGGTGGGCATGGCCACTTTGATGTTGCTCATGGGGACGCCTGTGGGTGCTGGGCAGGGTTGGGGGAGATCCAGGGGGTCTCTGGTGGGTGGGGCGATGGGCAGAAGGCCCAGCATAGATGGGGGGAGGCACACAATCCTAGCTGGGACTGGGGGGCCATGGCACCGATGGGGATCTGGCTTTCCCTGCTTGGGGTGGCCTTTGGCTTGCTGGGTGTGGGCATGCTCTACCACCTCTACTCGAGCTTGCTAGCTGGCCGCTTCGCCTTTGTGCTGGGTGGGGCTGTCGCTCCGGGCGACGGCCTAATGGACCTGCGCAAGCTGCTGGCAGCGGCGGCACGCGTGCCCACAGAGAGGGCTCTGAGTGCCGCCTCTGGCACGCGTGCCATAGGTTCGCCACCACTGTCTTATGTATTTCTTTGTACATGTAACATATGATGTGCTTGTTTTAATGAAAGATACGAATTGTGAAGGATATAAGTGTGGGGAGGAAGTTTTGAAGTTAATCTTGGGGAAAATAGATATGGAAGAAGAAAAGAAATGAAAAAAACCTATACTAAATCGAGGAAGACAAAATATGAATCCTTTATAAAAAGTATTAGAAGATAAACTAATCTCTCAGCAAAATGAATGCTAATGGACACTAGGAAAGAGAATATAAAAGCTGCTTGGAATAGAGTGACAATAATCCAGAGTGCCAACAGAAGATTGTAAAAATACAACAATTAGAAATATGAAACAGGAGCAATACAGTGAAAGAGACTGTGGATGAAAAAAATGCTTATAATAGAATTATAGCTTCAAAAATAATGAAAGAAGATGTACTAAAATGGATATATAATGAAAAACATGCAAAAAATGTAATCTGATAGAGGAAAAATTATTATTAAGAGTGATTTAAATGGGAACAATTATTGTGGAAGTGGATGAAATGTATTGAGCAAGGAGTTTTCTGCAGAATGAATGGAATCCAGAAAAGAAGGGCTTGGACTAATATTTATGAAAAACTTCCTCCAATAGCGTTACGTTCTTTTTTTTATATTATTAATGTTGACTAAGCCCTTAAAACAGCCAGTGGAACATAAACAATGCTGTGTAGGGTATCTTGGCATTTCTCTGACTTCTCTGTCCTCACTGTTGCACATTTGTATTTACTTTTTATTTCATCACTTGCATTTGGCATATTTAGCTGCTACTCTTGCTCAATGAACAGGTTTTTTTTTTTTGGTCAAATTTGCATGTCGGTGAGAAAGGTGGTATACAAGGAACGTGACCAAGGCAGCTGGTGGCCTGTGGTGTTGACAGAAGGAAAGTTACTGTCAGCCAGGTTGCAGATTTATTAATAAGACTAGCATCCTTTTCCAGGATAGAAGGTTTCTAATGTGGTTTTCAGCATCATCCAAGTTAATTGGCCTCTCTCTGTGTGTGTTACGTGGGCTGACATCTTTGGAAACCAGGAGAAGCAACAGACACTGAATGCTACACCTTTCTTCAGGAAGGTCATGTCTCATCTGTGATGAGTCACAGTACAATCCCAATTTTGCAGCAAAACGTCCCACTGCTGTACTTTGTCTCTTCCTGAGATGCAGTTTTGCTTCTTTTGACGTTCTTGATGTTTATTCCATGTTTTAAAATCTCATCAATATGAAATAAATGAATCCGGTTTCAATTGGTTAGAGCCCTGCATGTCTTCTGTAACTTGACAAATCAGTAGAGCTGCTTCTGTTAGATGTAGCCTTCTCCTACTTAAAATGGGAGAAAAGGCGAGCTTTATATTTTCTGAAGTGCCACCTTTTTATTTCTGTAGCAACAGCAGCAGTAGTAATGTTAATAGTAATACTGTCATCCCTACAAATAGGAAGCTAGGTTAAGGAAAAAGGATTAAACCTGCATTTCTTCTTGAAAATCATATAAAAAAGTACACAGAAATCATGGTTTGATATAGGTAGGCATTCCATTTGAGGAGGTCCTACTAGTCTGATTCAGTATAGTGCTATAGTCATGTAAAGTAACAAAATAATTTGCTCTTCTGATTAGCTGTGATAATCTTATTAAGCATTTCCCATTACTTCCCCCCTGAAAAGAAAATATATATCTTGGTTTGAGAGATTCTGAGATATACCATCAGAGCCATTCAGAGGAGCTTGCAGAACGTCTGTTGAACAGAACCTCTCAGATTGCCTTGGTACAGGTCCTGTAAAGATGTCTTGGAAAGAGTCTTGCTATGTTATCTGGGAGGACTTTGAAACTGTTTGGCTCAAGGAAGCAGGAAGGGTCTTTATAACTGTGAGCTCAGCCGTCTGTTTATTATATCCATGCCCTGCCTGGTTGGTGAAAGCTTTCAGAAAAGTGACATGTGGTTGGGTTTCAGAGGTGGTAAATGATGCCCCTTAAATAAGTGTTGCTTCGCCCTCTTCTCAAGCAGCCAATGCTGGAACCAACCATTCTGGACAATCTTCCATTTTTTAGGGAAGACTGTTGAGGTTTCCCAAGAGCATCAAAGGGTCTTGGACGAAGTGGATTATCTAGCCCCCTTTCAGTTGGATTTCAGGCATGTGTATATTAGATTGAGGTAGCATGGCTTGCAATTTTTAATGATTCCAATGAGAGTGGGATAGGATTAGGCCATCCATTCTTTTTCTTGTTGACCTTTCAGTGGCTTTTGTTACCATCAACCATGGTCTCCTTTTGGACCGAGTAGGGGGTTGTGAATGTGTGGCCCTATGTTGAACGGTTTCAGTCAATGTTGATTAATAGAATAAATTCCTGTCTCTGGCTTCTAAATTGTGAGGTGCTTCAGGGTTTGAGATTATCTGTGCTCCTATTTAATATCTAATGAAACTCTGGCTCAGATCTCTTGGAGCAATGGGGTGAGGTATATATATATCTATACCTCACCCCATTGCTCCAAGAGATCTGACCCAGCAGCTTCATTAGATATTAAATAGGAGCACAGATAATCTGCATTGGTTTACCAATTTGCTTTTGGGTTCAACTCCAGGTGCTGGCAATAACCTATAAAGCTCTATATAACATAGAGCTGTGAAATTTAAGAGAACCTCTTCCCCAGTGACATCTCCCTGTTCCATCAAGTCCTGCAGAACAGACTTGTTGCAGCTTCTGTCTGCTTGAAAGTGTCATCTGATGGAACCTAGAAGGGGAGCTTTTTCTACTGCTTCTGACCTAGAGATAATCATTCCAGAGCCTGAAGACCTGGCCTTGCTAGTCAACGAATGTTTTAATATGAGGAGATCTATCTAATCTATTTATCTGCATGTGGTGCCCACTCAAAAAGAAAGAGAATGATAATAATACCGGGGGGGGGGGGTTGTTGGAAAGGGGCAAATCATGGTATTAATGCATGTTTTCAGTATAGTTTCCAACGTCTTGCTATTTCCCTGCTTTCCCCCACTTTAGTTATTTTAAAAATTGTAATGTTTGAGCATGGGAATGGTTGAAGGGTGTCCTTAGACCCCAGCTGTTCATTATTTCTAAGTGAATATATACAAACTTCTCAGCAACTATTTCTGTTTAATTCTACAATAAACTTTTTTTTATGACTTTCCCAATTTAGCATCTCTCATAGTCTCTCACTGTTTTATGTATTAAAATAAAAATTAAAAAGTATATGAATGTTACTCTAAATTATATTCATGTAATCTTCACGGAAAAGTTGATACTGTTAGAACAAACAAAATTTCCTTCACTTCTCAAACAGCTTGCATAAATTCACAGCCAACTTGTTGGCACACTTAGCAATCCATTCTATGGTGGCCTAATTCAGAAGCAAATAGCAAGCAAATGTACCTAGTTGTTTAGAGCAAAAACAGAAATATTAATTTAAAGACCCTCTCCTTCTTTGTGACAATTAAGTGAAAATATTCAATTCATCCCATTTAGGAAGTCTCTACTGGCCCCCTCCAGCTGTCACAGTGCGAAATTCTTATCAGAAATTTGTTTGCAAAAAGATACACTATGATCTTGATGAAAATTTATCTTTTCCTTACATTTAAAATTATATACTTGAAAAACCTAGAGAAGGATAAGCCACACATTTAATGAAATATAAGCCACACATTTAATGAAATACCTGATGTATAGTTTGTGAAAAGAAATACGCTTTCCTTAACCCTGAATTATAATTCCTTTGCTGTGAAATTCAGTTTATATACGTGTTTTTTAAGTCTGAAAATAATTGCTAAAATTATAAACATTTTCCTTTAGCAAATAAGGTATTTGGAACTTGGTCTTTTTGATTTAAGAATATGATTGGCAATATTCATATGAAATCTTTGCTGAATGTCTGATATCCCTAGTAAGGAAATCAGATGTTATAATCCCAATATATAATCTTCTTATTTCTTATTGTGAACAATAAAAATGGATTTCATTGTAGTAATTCCATTCAAATAAAGGACAAGGGCTTTCTAAAAGAATTCTTTGCAACAGTGGGTCTCTGATATATGGTATGTAATCATCTATCTAATACCTACCAGCTACTTTTGCTCGTGAAAGGCTCTTAATATCCATTTAAACAATTTAAAACTTACTAAAATAATATGTGAAAGGAGACAGATGTATAAATTTCAGCAGCTGTTGTCTTTGGCTGAAGTTTCATGTGCTTTTCCTTTCCTTGGCTCATACCTCCCTTCCTTTGATGAGCTCACCTTTAAGCAGTTGGCTTTAAAATGATCTTTAGATTCCAATATTGTGTCTCGTGGATGAGGCAAGACCCTATCTCAATGAATATTTAAATAAATAAATAAACGCTACCTTTTCACTATTCCTTTCATCTTAGCACAAGTTTCTGCACCACTTTTTCTAAAGGTTCAAGGTTTTTGAGTTTGTTTTCAAATTACAATAACGAAGAGTATACTCAACATTTTCTATTAGTTCTAATTTGAGAGTAGCCATGTTCTTGCCAATGTGTGTGAAAATCCTGGCAGAATTCAATTTGTTGTTGTATATTATTGTATCTTAGGGTTTGTGGGAACAGCTGCTGTATACAGATTCTCTTAAGGGCCAAGATCTAGCACCACCTTTAAGAGCACTCACGGATTTGCCTTTTGAGATCGTCCACATTGCAAGATCTAATCTGGATCGGTCACCAGGACCAGAGATTGGGTCTCCAAGTTGCGATCCAGCACAAAAGCTCTGAAGACAAAACTTCTGGTCTCGGTGACCAACCCAGATTGGATCCTGCAACATTATCCTGGGACACGTATCCTTGCCTTCATTCAGGATTGTCAGTGTTACAGTGTGAAAATATATCATGATGACAGGTTTCTTCTGAAATTTTTGCTGAGTTCCAGAAGTGATTTGCTATGTGAAATAGAGGCCAGTTGACAATAAAGTCAACCAAAAAATCTATTGGCAGGTTGAAATTTTTAATTACAAGGAAGGGGTGTTCCTGGAAAGCCATCAAGCATCATATCAATTTAGTTTCTTTTTCTCTCTCTCCGTAACATTTCTATACCTGTGGGTGAGTCTCAACTACATTTAAAGGGAATTCTGGGTTAAGCCTACTATGATAGCGATTTTGTACTTTCCCAAGGGCATAACCTATTTGAGGAAACAGAATTCTTTGGTCTTATAGATTTAATGCTTCTGGGAACAAAGACATTGAATAGATGTATTTTAAAAAACTAAGTATTACAGAATTGCATTTTCAATGGGAAACTTCAAAGCAAGTGTCCTAGGAAGTAAAATATGCTTCTTGTCAGGCGGCCATTTCTATGTTCAACAAAATTTTTGATTTATATAACATGTTGCCCTTGTACTTCAATCTTAAATATAATGGTATCCATTTCTTGCTCTTATTTTGATATTTTTTTAAAAAAAGATCAACACACCAACCTATTTGAAAGTTAGTTTCTGTAAGTGCATATTTTTAAAAAGTATGCAAAATTGTTTTATTGAGCATTTTTAAGAGATGTTCTTTGATCCCAGTGTCTTCAGACTAATGTTTTGCGGTACAGATAAGGAATAGAATGGCAAAGATGAAAATATTTATGGAATACTTTAGGTGTGGGGAGACTGTCAGTTCCTTAGGAATGTGTCTGTGGAACCGGAGTTGGCAAGACATCACTGCTCTTTTAGTTGCATTAAGGTTCAGAATTTTGCTTCCATGTTACTGAGAAACATATTAGGTTATAATAGTAAATGCTGTACATGTTGTCCTTCCCTATATCTGGTTTTAATTTTTTTCGTTCCTTAAAGAGTGGATTTTTAAAAAAATGAACAAACAACAACTGCTTGTGAGAAGAGAGGGAGAGATTAGGATTGCTGCATTCAGGTGGCCCTCATGCGCTGTTTTCATGCAGTTAAGTTAACCAAAACTAAATCTGGGTAGTCTCTGTCCCTTAAGTCAGTGGCTCCCAACCTTTTGGGCACCAGGGATTGGTTCCATGGAGAGAGGTTTTTCTGTGGACTGGAGGGGGTGTGGTTTCATGTGCTGCCTGCATCCCGCAGATGGGGCTTTGCTTATTTGCGCAGCCCAGTTTCTGGCATGCTGCGGACCGCTCCGGTCCACAGACCGGTGGTTGGGGACCCCTGCCTTAAGTCGTATACTGGAAGTTTGATTCAGGTCCTCCTTTCTCTTGTGATATATGTCTAATCCAGCAGCACTTGCTTTTTTTCCTTTTGTAATGTAAGCATGCACCCTTTTAAATAATTTTTAATTGTCTGCTTGGTGTCAGAGATGAAGACAGTCTTGAATCAAGGTGAACTCCATGCACTTTTTTTTTTAGTATGAAGTGTGCAGGTGGCTTGTCACTGTCTTCTTCCAGAATATTTTTTAAACTTCCCAATCTAATTCTTTGTACTTTAAACCATCTTCTACAACTGGCCTCAGTGTTCTTCTCTTCATGGTAACATGTGACACATCCACCCATCACCAAAAAAGCAGGACCCTTGTTCTCCTGAAAGGGACAGTGCAAGCCCATTCTGGATAAAAAAAATGGAGCATCTCCAGATCTGAGTGGTCCGAATACCCATAATCACTGGTCTTGTCAAAGCTGAATTTGAGCCTCTTCCTCCCATTCAGGCCTGTATAGTCTCAAATACTGGGACAGTGATCTTACAGCTTCACCCAGTTGGCTTGGGATTGAGATATACAGTCATCATTTTTCTAATCATACTTAACCCCAAACTAACAGAAGACCTCACCTCATGCAGAAGTTAAACAGAGAGGCTGAGGACATGAACCCTGAAGCATAACACACATATCATGGTAATTTTGCTTGCTTTTTCCCTCTTCCCTGTTAACCTCAACTGGACTTAACCACAGGAGAGGAAAACTACCAGAACACTGTGTTTCCTATTGCCAGTTCTTTCAGGTAATCCAGAAAGATACCATGATCAATGTCATAGAAAGCCAATAATAGATTAAACAGAACTATGAAGGTTGCACTACTTTGTCCCATCAACAAGAATGACCAATATTGTTTCATTACTATGTTTTGGTCTGAAACTTGATTGGAAAATATTTAGATAATCCATATCCTTCAGAGCCCTCTGAAACTATAACCACATCTCAACAATTTTTCTGCAAAAGAATAGCTGGATTCAATCCATTCTTAAGGAGGAAGGTTTACCATTCTGGTTGAATCATAATCTATCAAAGAATGTTTAGGTGTTATCTGCCTTGTGGTTGGTTCGGTGTTGGAATGGTTTTTCCAAACAGGTTGCTTGGTTCTGAGGCAGTAGGCTTTGCATGGGTAGTAATATCTGCTTTGGAGAATTGATCCAGGGTTTGGAATGTTTTTCCTAATTCAGCTCCCCTTCGTCATCGTTTCTTGAGAAATAGTAGTAGTAGCAGTGTTCCAATATCTCAGGGGCTGCCACAAAGAAGAGGGAGTCAAGCTGTTCTCC
Organism: Azemiops feae; assembly: GCA_023970755.1. Taxonomy (NCBI): domain Eukaryota; kingdom Metazoa; phylum Chordata; class Lepidosauria; order Squamata; family Viperidae; genus Azemiops; species Azemiops feae. Next base: position 1,742,971 of record JALGBA010003888.1, on the reverse strand, counting down.
AAAGTGCCTGAAGGCAGGACAAGAAGCAACAGATGGAAACTAATCAAGGAGAGAAGCAACCTAGAACTAAGGAGAAATTTCCTGACAGTTAGAACAATTAATCAGTGGAACAACCTGCCTACAGAAGCGGTGAACGCTCCAACACTGGAAGTTTTTAAGAAGAGACTGGAAAGCCATTTGTCTGAAATGGTATGGTTTCCTGCCTGAGCAGGGGGTTGGACTAGATCAGAGGTCTCCAACCTTCTGGGCACCAGGGACCAGTTCCGTGGAGAGAAGTTTTTCCGCGGACCGGAGGGGGCGTGGTTTCATGTACTGCCTGTATCCCGCGGATGGAGCTTTGCTTGTTTGCACGGACCAGTTTTTGACATGCCGCGGCCTGGTGCCGGTCCACAGACTGGGGGTTGGGGACCCCTGGACTAGATGACTTCCAAGGTCCCTTTCTAACATTATTGTTGTTGTTGTTGTTACTGTTATTGTTATTAGTATTATTAGTATTAATATTAGTATTAGTCCTTCATTAAATAAAAGAACAAAACAAAAAGCCAGATAAACTATAATCTTGGGTTCAGGCTAACAAGTCTTGAAATGTTATACCTTGCTATAAAACAAGCCATTAGTTTCTAATCATAGGTGATGTAGTGACATTTAAAATTTAAAATTGCAAGGTTAAACAGAACATTGCCATTGTATCTCCCACAGTTTTATGCTTACAGGAAGCTCTGAAGTAAAGTTAATTTGGAAATACATATTGTTGCTGAATTGTTAACATGACTGAACCATTGTTTAAGAATTTCATCACCATTTCTAGAGAGGTTTTTGAGTTACTAAGAAGATAAAGGTGGAATTAATGCTCTAATTGCTACTTAAAAATATGACACCAGTAGCAGATCTGTTATACTATATCAGATATATCAAGTTGTACTATACTGTAGGAAGAACCCTCAGCACATCTGAAATGCTAGCTATATAGAATTAAACTTTTCTGATATTGAAATTGATAACATTTACATTGTAAGTGAAACCACTTTCTTGGCACACTGAATTTCAACTCACTGAAAACTAAATTACAACATAATTAACTATCATTTCATTTTCATTTATATATATCAGATTATTATATAAATAATATATCCAGAAGTCAAAGATGAAAAATTAAAATGGTCTGCTTGCAATAATATATAACTTTAAACATATGTTTCAAATTTGGGAATTTTGACTAAAGAATAATGGGTTAACGTTGGTGCCATTCTCTACAGAAGAAAGAAGGTCTTATTCAATATTGTTGCTGTTTCTAATCATGTTTTCTTCTGGCATCTTTATACATTTACCTCCTACATGTTAGGAATAGTGTAAAACACAGTTGGTTCATGAATAATATTTTTACGGTTCCCAAAATTCATAAAGAAAAAAACTGCAGTGAAAACTTGAGCACGGTAAGAAAATGGAACTACAATTAAATATAAAGACCAAATTAATGACAACAGTTGCAGCAATCCTTACAATTGACAATGAAGTTTCTGCCTTTTAGGACTGACACTGACAATAGAGAAACCAGCGACCAAGAAATACGTCACAGACAAGCTCTTGGTAAGGTAGCAATTCAGGTGCCATGATACATCTGTATCTATAAAGTTCAGAACTATATATACAGTGATTTGTATGGATGTGAACGTTGGATTCAAAGAAACAGGATAGAAAGAGGCTTTTGAACTTCAGTGTTGAAGAATGTGGAAAATGCCTTGGGTAGCCAACAAACTAATAGTACATCAAACAAATCAGTCCAGTGTTCTCATTCAAGGCACAAATAACCAGGCTGGAACAAATGTGTTTTTGACATATTAGTGCAAACACCCAGCTTTCTTGGGATGTCTATAATACTGAGAAAAGTGGAATGAAAGAAAGAAAGAGGACAACTAGCAGTAAGGTGGATAGTCTCAATTAACAGTAGCTATGGATACAGTACTGAATTCAAGGAGGAGATTGGGGCAGATGACCCTGGAGAAGGTTATCCATGTGGTTGCTAAGAGTTGAGACTGACTTGAAGGGATATAATAGTCTTCACATGGCAGAATATGGAAGCCAAGCATTAAATATTATATTTAGTTGATCAAATGTATTTGTTGTAAGCACTATTCCACATGCTTGAGGCAAGTACAGGGCTTGAAATTGTAATTTAAAGTTTCCATCCTTATTTTCCTTGCTGGGCTCAATAGGATATTGCTGCTTCAATTCATAATTAAGTAATTACCCAATTTGTAGTTGGGTAATTACTTTATTAGGAAGTATCAAAACGGCATAAAAGAGTATAAGGGCTTGATTCTCCAGAGCCCTTCATCACACAGCACATTAAAAAATAAGAGTATGAGAAAGAAATTCATGAAGTTACAAAGTTCAAAAATTAGGCTTCTTGTTCCAGTCTTAATGTCACTTTCAAAGGGAAGGCTGTAGACTGGATCCATTTGTTCACGGCAGGTGTCAGGGGTGTCAGGCTACACATTCATGGATTTTTTTTTAACGGATTATATCACAGATTTGATTTCTGTATATAAATAAGCAGATTGTTCAAAGATTGGTTTCTTAAGCAGAACTGCTGGCTAAAGAATCCTGGAAATTCATTCTTAAGACCTGCCTGCTTTGCCCTCAAATTACAGACATGGCTGTTCAGTGTGTGAGAATAATCAACGGCTGTTTAGTGTGATATAATAAAATCTGTCATCCCTTAAAAGAGATGTTTTTACTTTGACCTTTGCTTATTGAGCAAGAAACATTTTTGATCCTTGGGCAGACTTTCATGTGAAGAACGGATCTCTTGCTGGAGGCATTCACAAGTGTAATCCACAGTGCTTCAGCTCTGAATATTGCTCAGTATGCTCAAGCAGGCAATCATTCTCCTTACAATGAGATATTATATTGTGATTTTTCTGGCAGCTGTGACTATACCCTTTTAATTTCCCAGAACTAGGAGCACATCTGTTTCTAAGTGTGGCTGAGCTAGAGGTAATCCTATATATAAGCTGTTCATTGGACCACCCAAGTGGCTATTCTAGAAAATAAAATGCAGACACTTACGATCACCTATTTGCCTCTCCTTTCCCATCTTTATACAGTTCCCATCTGAAGTTAGTCTAAGATCTGTGAATGGTATATATATATATATATTTTTAGCAGGAATCCTCAAGCCTGTTTCAGTTTTGCAGAGGTTTTAATTATAGTGCATTATTGGAAAAGTTAGCTCCTGCTCAGCTATGCTCCCTTTGGAAAGGTAATATGCTTTTTTAAAAAAAGAATTGTGCCAATGATTTGGTAATCAGGAGCTCCATTCAGTTCATTTAGGAGTGGTAGAAAAGGTCTGATACAGAATTGGACAAATCTTTTAACTGTCTCTTAAACTATTGTAGTGCTACTTCTAATTGCCCAGATTTAATCATGGTAAAAAGGTTTTTAAAGTATGGTGTCATGTTGAAACAAGTATTTCCAAAGGCTGAGTTGAAGAATTCACTTTTGTGTAAAAAGGCTTAATTTTCTACTTTATTATACTGTGTGGAATATACTGGGGCAAGGGATATATCTCATCACTGAAAGCTTCTGGTGGAAGGCTATTTCTGTAAAATATACCAAAGGAAATACAGGTAGTCCTTGACTTATGATCACAATTGAGCCCAAAATTTATGTTGCTGAATGAGACATTTGTTAAATGAGTTTTGCCCCATTTTACAACTTCTCTTGTCACAATTGTTAAGTGAATCGGTGCAGTTGTTAAGATAGTAACAGGGTTTTTAAATGAATGTGGCTTTCCCATTGACTATGCTTGTCAGAAGGTCGCAAAAGGAGATCACATGACCCTGGGACATTGCAACCATCATAAATATGAGCCAATTGCCAAGCATCTGAATGTTGATTTCATGACCATGGGGCTGCTGCAAGAATCGTAATTGTGAAAAACAGCCATAAGTCAGTTTTTTCAGTGCTGTTGTAACTTTGAACAGTCACTAAATAAACTGTTGTAAGTCGAGGACTACCTGTAACTACTTTATATTAGGAAATCAGTGGCTGTTACTGCATTACATATCTGCCAGGTAATCAAAATAACCTGGCCAGTGGAAATAGCAATAGCACTTAGACATATATACTGCTCCGTAGTGTTTTATAGCACTCTCTAAGCAGTTTACAGTGTCAGCATATTGCCCCCAATAATCTGGGTTCTTATTTTACCAACTTCAAAAGAATGGAAGGCTGAGTCAGCCTTGAATCGGTCAGGATTGAACTCCTGGCAGTGGGCAGAGTTAGCTTGCAGTACTGCATTCTAACCATTGCGCCACCACAGCTCTTGTAAACATAGGCATCTGAAGAAAAGCCAATGGGAACACATGATGAAATGTGAAATATGTCACAGATTCTGTGACATTCGGTTCTGCTTTCACATGTCTTATGCCTTCACATGTGAATACAATGAGGAGAGGAGCTTGTGATGTGACATCATGATGCAAGTTTCACCACTTTGACAAACTCATGGGTTGCTGTGGATGCTTGAATGAAGATAAATGTGGAGAATTGTGGCTCAACTACATTTGGTGTAGAGTCACCATTGAAACCTGAATGATAAATACCATTTAAGCCCATCAGCTAGCAGCTAAATTTACTAGTATTTCATGGAGAAAAACTTGGAGAAGCTACCAACAAAGCCTGTTCCGCCTAGGCATTTTCTTATTCTCACACTTCTGCTTTTCTACTGTTGGGCAAACTCTATGAGTTTGGAGAAATATTTGATTCAGTAATATATAAGTTGGTGATTTCTCTCCTAGCAATTTTTATGTGCTTTTTGCACATTACAGAATAAAATTTTGCCCTTCCTGGTGCTTTTTCTTTTTATGGACACCTTTTGAAAGAAATAGCCGATGAGGGTACTTTTTCAATTGTGAAGCATGAAGGGAAGTCATTTTTGCTTTGCAGATGTAGTGTTTAATAATGAAATCACTTACTTTTGTATTGGACTTGTCCAATTAGAAAAAGGTGGTTACCATGTTCCTAAGCATAGTCAGGACATAGGCGAAAAATTGAGATTTGGAAACAAGGGACAAGTCAAAGCAAGCAGAAGATGAAGAGCCTTCTTCTATTTCTTCAAAATAGAGCCTTCTCAAAGAAAGTGGAAAGGTCAGTTCTTCACAAAAGTTAGCAAAGGTCAATATGCGAAGGATCTGAGATGAAATGACCTGTTCAGACAGCCTAAAGGTCAAAGGCAAGAGCAGAATTAATGGCTAAATCGAAGGCAAGCTAGGGCAAGGTACCAAGAGCTGTGTTTCCTTAGAAAAAAAAAATCTACAATGTATGAATCCTTAGCATTGGCAGAAAAAGTGGATGTACTAAATCATTGAAATGACAATATAAGAGGAGTTGGAATTGGTAGATGTTTGTCCTTTTGCAGAAAGGCTCTATGGGGGATGAATAAGGGCTTGGATGTTCTTCGTAATTTTTCTTTTATAAGAACAGTTGGGGAAGTCAGTTTGACACGGCATTGTTCTGCAGAATTATTCTATTGTGTTTGCTCATAGTTAAAGTTTGAAATGTACTTTTGATTTCTGGATGGGTTCCCTTTTTGGATCACTGGAAACAGTCACTGATCAGTGCCTTGGCCATTGACCCGATTTGAAAGGAGTGCTTTGCTCTGCTTTATAATCTATAGTAGCATGCAAAGATGAGCAGGACTTACAGGTATAGCAACCGTAATTAGGATTGGCAACTTGGTCGTTAAATGAAGCCGTTGTTAAATGAAAGTGTGATTGTCCTTACAATAATACTTCATCTTTCCTTTGCTTTACAGAGCTGCGAAGGTCATATATGTGAAGATTGGTTATAAAGTTACTTTCATCACTGTTATAACGGCTGTAGTTGCTGTACAAGGCAGTCGCTAAGTGAGGACCGCATGTACTTTGTGCCTCTTCTACTGGTTAATAGAGAGCAGTTCCTTGTAATGCATTTCTCTTCTCTTTCTTCAAGGAAAGGATCTCTGCCTTGATATAAATCTCTAGTTCTTACAATAATGTCCCTATAAATAAATTTGTTTATTGATTGATTTAGTAAACTTACGTGCAGCCCATCTCATCTAAAGATTTAGTTTTATATCTCTTGTAAACCAGAATTAAACTGTACTTTGTATACTGCATTTAAAGGCAGTCCTCAGAACCATAGGTTTTCAAGTTCAGCAGTGATAATATATTCAATATGAGAGTCAGTTTAGTGTAGTGGTTAAGGCATCAGGCTATAGAAAGGAAGATCAGGAGTTCTAGTCCTGCTTTGGGCACGAAGCTAGCTGAGTGACCTTGACCTAGTTACTTTCTGTCATCCATAGGAAGAGGGCAACAGCAAACAACTTCTGAAAACCTTGCTAAAAAAACTAAAAAAAACTGGAATTGTCCAGCAGTCCTCAAGAATTGGACACGATTGAAAATAAGAATCTGTGTGTATATGTATAAAAATGTAAATGTCTTTGTAAACGAACTGCAAAGAAAAGAAGGAAGAAGGGAATTTTGGGGTTAGTTGGAATAATATCATTAGCTTTACAAATTCTATCTGTAAAACACATATAATGTTCATTAAAATCAATGTATGTAGAATCTTGCACTTCTAGATTAGTGTATAACTTCATCGGTTATAACTTATCTGAAAATTTATTTCTAGTTAAAGTTGGAGGATTTTATATTACATTTTATACTGCAGTCCATTTTATACCACACAGAATTAGAACTAACAGCCTTAAGAGATGCTGTACATAAGTAAATATTTCATCTCTATACATTTAAACTGAGGATTAAGAAAAAGTATAGGTAACGGGAGGAGAGAATTAAATTGTGTTGATTGGATTAACTAAATTTCAGCTGTAAATATTAAGGTTAGAAATGTCAGGATATTAGTTGATTGGCAATGGAATACTTGGGGGCCACGAAGACCAATTGACACAAAAAATATAGTATTGACTAGGAATATATATGCCCTCTAGGAGTTAATGAGAGCTGATATCAATACATTTGGGACATATTGATATTGTATATTAATTTTATTCCCAGTGATGATCTTTTCTTTTTAATGATCAATGCTTGTGTGTGTAAGTGTGTGTACACACCCTCATTTTTTTTTACAAGCCTGTAATCCCTTAATTCTGGTCGAATCAGGGTGAATCAGAGCGTTTACTGGCTGGATGCCCTTCCTGACGCCACATGGAGTTGGCAGCAGATATTTTTTCTTTCTACCCTAGGAGAGAGAAACATCTGCCACTACCTAGGATTGAACTTTCAACCTACCGAGTGGGAAGTGAACGTCTTCACCACTTAGGCCACCCTACTGCTGCTGTGTGTGTGTATGGGTGTGTTTGGGGAAGCAAATGTTGTATGGTGCCAAATCTTACTAGTTGCATACCAACATTTAACTCATCTGGGTGAAACCTGAAATTAGTGGCTGATACCTTTATACTTAAACAAGTGATCACACAAGTGTCTGCAGATTCAGTCCACAATGAATAGTTTATACAGGTGTGTATGTGTCTGAAGGTGTAGAACAAGACTACCTGCATGCCAAGCATTTGTGATTTTTTTTTTTAGTAGATGTACTATTTCAGAACAGGTTGTGCTTATACAAAGAATTGTCTTCTATTGTAATCGGAGAGATGCTGAAAAGATAATAATTGGAGTTTGGGCTGTCTCACATTTTATCTTCTAACTTCTTATTTCCTCAAACTCCTAATGTAAAGATGGCTTTTCATTTTTTCCATCATAGGTGTGATGTAAGTGCTTGAAGCAATACCTATCTCTCATATCTGTGCCTATTCCTGTAAATGCCTTACTCCATATAGGATTTGGAACACAACTCCCAGAATTCCCTGCTGTCTTCTATATCGTGTAGAACAGAGGTCCCCAACCTTTTGGGCACCAGGGACCGGTTCCGTGGAGAAAGGTTTTTCTGTGGACCGGAGAGTGCGTGGTTGTGCGTGCTGCCTGCATCCCATGGATGGGGCTTTGCTTGTTTGTGCGGACCGGTTGGTGGCATGCCACGGCCTGGTACCGGTCCACAGACCATGGGTTGGGGACCCCTAGTGTAGAAGGAACATCTGAATTACAGTTCCTGGCATTTAGAAATTTTGCCTTCACTAACCTTGATTAATTAAATTATTTTAACCAACAGGTTCACATATATTAACTTTGCTTACCAAATAAATCATGGTTGGCTAGGTTTACACAATTCATTATATACAATACATTAAGAAAGCCTTCTCCCGGTACACCAAGGTTAAGCATTTAACTATACTAAGCTATACATCACAGTTTATAGACCAGTGCTGGATTTACACTACACAATTAATTCACTTTGTCTTGACCATGACCTTATTTTGGAATGTAATCTTAGCATGTTTAAACTTTTTCAAAGTTCTTGGGTAAATATTATATCCTAACTGGTCAGGAAAGGATAAATTCACCATCTTAGAAAAGAGAGTTTTATAGCTTAGGGGATACAGGATTAGATTTGGAACAACGGTATTCAAACTTCCAATCCCTGTTCAATTATCAAGCTGGCATCTTACTCTAATACATTATATGGATTCCAAAAACAAGCAGGGAAAAGATGAGGTGTCTTAAGGCCTTGCCTTGGCAAAGAAAGTACACTAAAACAACTATTAAAAGAATGAAAAGGAAGTTAATGGGTCGATACAAGTACAATTGGTTTTGTCCCTGAACTTATAGTTACTTATTTACATGTATTTAAAATAACCATGCCCAGTAGTGTTCCTCAATGTTTTGAACAGGACACTGTAAAATTAGAAAATACCTTGCTAGCTTCCTTCTTAGTAAATAAATCATTTTGGTAATAACATGATGTAAAAATTAAGCGTTTTTTCTTTGCAAAGATTTAAGTGTTAGTAGAGATACGTTTTAGAAGTGAAAACCTGGGCCTTATTTTTTTATTGAAGTGAGGACTCTCTTTCTCTCTCACCCACTGGACTTCCTTTCTTCAAACAATTATTATCAGACCTGGTCAATTTGTGTATGTGTGTTTGTCTGTGTGTGTGTGTGTGTGTGTGAGAGAGAGAGAGAGAGAGAAAGAGAGAGAGATTTTTATGCCTTTATGGAAGGCCAGGTGAGTGGGGGCCCACCTCACCTTTGGATGATGCAAATGTCATGGTTCCGACAGACAGAGATAAATAAAGCAGAACTGAGGCTTGCAGATTCCTCAAAGAACGTGTTTATTGATACAAAGTATTGGCACTTCAAAAGTGAAACTAAGTCTGAAGAGATGCATAACAATTCAACAGAAAGTTAAGAAATCCCACCCCTAAGGCTATGCAAGCAACTATGTTTCCCCACTCAGTTTGTTGGCAGGCTTTTCATGAAACACCCAGCCCGCAGTCTCGGGAGCAGCTGATGACCTTGGTTCCCATGAGAGAAAGTCCGAGAGAAAGTCTGTTTTGTCTAGCGCAACACCTGGAAACCCCCCTCCCTCCGTGCGCTCTAGAAATGAGAAGGAAAAAAATGGCTGCAGTCATGCTCATTCTAAAGTTGACAGCATATTCCATAGAATGAGAGCATTCCTTTAAAAATGAAAAAGTTGCTTCTAAATGTTAACAATGCATTTTGGGATGCAATGGAATTGCAAATGGAATGTTAGAGAATTGCATAACATCCTAAGTCTGAGTGTGGGATGTACTATTCATGTGTGCACATCTCTCCAGGCTACTGACAGATTTTGTATTTTGTCATTTCTCCACTCTCAAGTAGTCTATACATTGAAAAAAATGGTAGACTGTGCCTGAGCTAGTGTTAACAAGAGAGATAAAATGCCATCTGTTGACTTTACTGTCAAAATACTAATGGAAAGAAACAAGCCTAATTTACAGGTCTGTGCTTTCTAACTTAACTGTTAGTTGTATTTTGTTTAATGGAAGGTCCTGTAAACAAAGTCAGAAAGAATTGAACTTCATTTTAATCCTCCTCATTGAAACAATAAGGTTCATTGGTTAATTTATGTATTTATTATCCCATGTGTCATATGGATCAACCTGCCAGAAAACACTTTTAAAGGCATTGCCAGCATTGACATGATAAATTTCATTTAGAGAATGATTACATTTCCTTTTCAGGGATTTAAAAAAAGGTTAAGCTATTGTACTGACAAAAACAACTGAAGAAGAGGAATTATTCAGAGCAACAGAAAGCAACAGGAGAAGAATTCAGTATGGTACCAATGGTGCTACCCCTTTAATGCTCAGGGTGCCACCCAGTGGTGGGATTCAAATACCTGAACAACCGGTTCTATTATGTGATGCAGGCCTGGGCCTCCGATGCCTAGAACAGACTTCCGGAAGTGGCATCAAACACTTCCGTTGGGCCGTTCTAGGCCAGGGAGGCCTCCTCCAGGCCTCCGATGCCTAGAACAGACTTCCGGAAGTGGTATCCATGCACTTCTGGTGGGCCGTTCTAGGCCTGGGAGGCCTCCGAGGCCTAGACTGGACTTCCAGAAGCCAGCCGGTTCTCCGAATTCAGGTAAATTTAGTTACCAGTTCTCCCAAACCGGTGCGAACCGGCTTCATCCCACCACTGGTGCCAGCCCTTTAATGCTCATTATGCTTCCCATGTCACCTGATGTGATTTGGGTTTTTAAAGACTGTTTTACTTTAAAAATATAATAGGAAGCCAGCATATTGTCCCCCCCCCCAAAAAAAAAAATATCTGCATGATCTTTATTTTCAGAACTTCCTCTAATTGTAACATGGAGTTTAGGCATTCTCAGAAAATAGAAAGGATCATTGTTAGAACCATCTCAGCTTATTGTAAGTTGGGATTGGCTAGCCCAACTTACTTTGACAGAAAGGGACCTTTTGAGAACTCAGCTGGTCAAGGAAGCCTTTTCTGCTGTGGCCCCCACCCTTTGGAACATCTTGCTACTGGGGGTGAGATCCACCCCCACCATTTTGGCCCTCTGGAATGACCTTAAAAGTTGGCTCTGCTAGTTGGCTTGAGATGCTTTACGTAGGTCGTAGGAGGTAACTGAAAAGATACTATCCCTGTACCACTTGTGCTCTTGCATCTTACTTTTATCTAATTCTTGTTAATTTTGATGTTTTTATATTTATAATTTTACTATATTGTAAGTCACCTAGAGTTGGTTTGGATAGAAAGATGGGTAAATATAAATTTAATAGATAGCATAGGTAAATTATGGGTGCTTGGTTTTGGATTCAATAGGGACGGAGAACTAATACTGTGTAGGACAAAAGGAGGTAGTTGATAGGATGCTTAGCAATTCACTTTTTAATTGTGTAGATAAATATATATGACTGACCATGCCCACTCTGGTATCTATTTTGTGATTTATTGGCTCCTTCACCATCCATGTCTTTGTGATACTACTAAAACATGCAGTCAAAATTCAAAGTGTGCTCATAAATTTAAAAAAAATATTGGGGGTACTCTGATTTAATAACGCAGTAATAAATAGAGTAATATGGTCATCTTTACTATTCCAGGAAAAATAATTTGTGGTCACTGAATGTAAATAGTAAATCAATATGATTTATGACTTTTCCATATCATTGTTGTTACAGATCTACAGAGGTAATTTAACTGGTCTTAAATTACAGTATTTAATTGGTAAATACTAATTTGCTAAATACTTTTATTTAATGCTGATCTCTTTATCATAAACCAATCTCAATTTAAAAAAAAAACAACCTGAGCTACAGTGTCACAGGTATGAAGTTACAAAGTTACAAAATTTCTGCTTGTGTTCTGTTGCCTGTTGGCTGCACCAGGTTAATTTATAATTGCAAGCTGTTTAAAAATAAGAGCAAGTTAAACCTTAAACCTGGTATTTCCTGCTAAATGATTAGAGGATAAAAAATTATCCCAATGAAAAAGCTGATTATTAATAGAATTGTTGTAAAGAATTACTGCCTTGTGCCTTGGAAAAAACCAAATAAGCACCTGAGAATCTCCATAGACATTTAGACCCAGTTAGATTTCATTTACTACCTGGATGTAAATATTGTAAATACTCTCTCATAATGAAGATGTAAAGTTAAATTTCATTGTATAATTGTTTAAATCACATAAATAAAACCAATGTTTTCAAAACTAATAATCTGTAGACTTTTATTCTCTCTCTCTTAAAATTTTACATAAGATGGGGTACTGTAGACACTTGCCTTTCCTATTTGCTGCTATAATAGCTACTCCCAGTAGATTTCCATGGCTATCTGTACAACAGGTTTTAAATTAAATAATATTTAATTATTGGTTCAGTCAACCTGTATGAGAATCAATAGGAAGAAGATTAAGAGGTGGTTGTCCACATAATGCTATTTAACCATAACCATATGCCTAATGATCAAAACACCGGTTTCATATACCTGTCTTTTTGTTGAGTAATGAGACATGGAATCTCTACATTGGAAAAAAATTCTTAAATAGCCTGCAGACCAGTTGAAGGTGCAACATGAAATTATGCTAGTCTAAAAAAAAGTAAATTTTTTGCTCTTCTCCACACTAAAATTCATTTTGTTGGATAGGGCCCATTGTTCAAGTTTGTCAAGATCTTTTTGGATCCTGAACTTGTCTTCTAGGATGTTGGCTATTCCTGCCAGTTTAGTGTCATATTGATGAGTTCCCCTTCTATTCCCTCTTCTAAGTCATTAATGAAGATATTGAAGAGTACTGGGCCTAAGACAGAGCCTTCTGCCTTACATGTGTAGAAATGTGTGGAAAAGGGGTGAGTAACACTATGACAACATCGGCTGCTGTATAACATTAGATCTCGCAGTATTCTTAAAAGAGGAAGATGGGTGAAATTAGATGCAGTGAACTGTAACACTTCAATTGGTAAATAATATATTAAATTATCTTTTCCCCCCATCTTTAAATGAAAATAAATTGGCAAGCCTGTGGTCTGCAGTCCATTGGGCATCATTGCTAAAACATGATGCGAAGCAGGCAGAACAAATTTTGAAGGCAGCAAAATTAACTCGGTAATGATTAACTTTGAAGCACATAGAGTCATTTTGTGTGTTTGGAACGGTTGCTGTAGCTCCTCTAAATCGGGAACGGCATGGGTAGAACCAAATCTGGTAAATCTTTTTCGGTGAGTTAGGAAAAAAACCCCAGCAATTATTTCTGTTTGTTTAACAGAGTTGCTTGGGGAATGGACAGTCATGAAAATGGAATGAATGTATATATTCATTCATATATTCATATATTCATTTTTGTCTTTTTTAACAAGGGAACAGCATTAGCTCTTTTAGTTTTTAAAGAGTACTTCAATGGTTCTGAGATCACATCTACCAGTTGCTTTAGCATCCTGGAATGCAGTCCAGCCTGGCTCAGAAATATAAATTCAAAGCATTTAATTTGCTAATCCATCCGTAGCTTTTGACGGTTTGGACTATCTTTTTCCTTTTGCAAAAAGACAAGTGAAAAATAGGAATTAAGCAGTTGCCGTCACCATTTTGCCATTTTCTTCAGTTAGTGTACCAGCCATTTCTCCAGCGTGAAAGAATGGAGAATCCACCAATGGGTTATCTTGGACCTCCTGCCCACTTAGACCAAAACAATCAAAGCTGCCACGCCTCTCTGGTTGAGGGCACGCCCCCAGTTTCGTTTTGGTCTTCAGCCCAGACAGACGTGGTAGTTTTGGCTCCCAGCGATTTGAAAATCAGGTTTTATTTAAAACTATTTGAGAATCAGGCTTTATTTAAAACTATTTGAGAATAAGGCTTTATTTAAAACTATTCCATTGGTGGATTCTTCATTGTTTTTTCTCCTCTGGACAGCGCTGGGATCAGTGCTGTTCTAGAAGGGAAAATAGGTTTTATTCATTGTGAATGCCTTTTCGTTGAATTTGTGTTCCCCCCCCACAGCTGATCGTCGCGGCTGCCGTTTTGGGCGCTGCGCAGCGATCCTATCCCAATCGGTTTTTTCCTACTTCTCCTTGCTTGTTTAGCCTTCTAGGCTTCTCTGGGGGGTGTCCCCTGGGGGTGGGAGTGCATTCCCCTCCTCTCCGGACTGCTTAGAGCCTTGGAAATTTAGGCCGATCGGCTGCCTTATTACAAGTCTGTGAGGTGCTGGGTCAATTTGGGAGAGCTGTGGATGTAAGGGGGCTGCTCCCTATTCTCCAGCTGTCCCAGGGTGCCCAAATTTACCTGTGAGTTGCGGCCTCCGTTTTTGGACCGCGTGGAGCACAGACTGAATTAGTTTCGGTTTCACCTTCCCACCTCACCAGCTTTCAGGCCGGCCTTCTCCTGACTAAGAAGAGGCCGATCAGCCTACTTTCGTTTTCCCTTGGCCCAAACATAGAAGCATTTACTTGAGCTTGACTGAGCTTAGAAGCTAAGAAGGATTGTGCCTGGTTAGTACTTGGATGAGAGATTGCCTGAGAGTTCCAGGTCTTTAAACACAATCACAGCCATTGAGCATTGCCAGTCATAGCCTGCTGCCATAGTCTGCATCTAGTGAACGGTCAATACTGAGCTTGCCGTCACTAAGTGAGACACGTGTTGATCCCGTCACTAAGCGCGAAATTGGCCTCAAAGTAGGTCTCACGCTCAGTCTCATCATCGCTGGTGACCCGCGACAGCCGTCGCTAAGTGTGAGTCCGCGCTTGCCGGTGGGCCGGACCATCACTGATCCACGTGGAGGCAAGTCCCACTCAGGTGGGGAACAGCCGCATCTCTTGCAGACCGAGACGCTTCAGCACCCCACTGAAAACTCTCGCTTTACAATGGCAGATAACACCGAGCCACAGGCTTCCACCTCCAGTGGGCACGGAAAGCGTAAGTCCTCTAGTCAGGAGGCAGCCGCAAAAATCAAGGCCAAGACCAAGGCCGGCCCAAAGAAAGCAGCCTCCAAGGCGGCCGACAAACAGGCCAATCGTAGGCATCGTGCCCTGGAGAGAGAGTTCTCACGTGCGCAATAACTGGCTGTAGGGGAGATGGTTAAGCCGCCCCCTACCACAATGGTGGCACTCCCTTGTGACCCTCAACCTGAGCCTCAGGTCCCATGGTCATCAGAGCGGGATTTAGAAGGGGCTCCTTCAACTGGTCCTTATCAGGAACTCCTTTCCCTCTTTGAAGAGGAACAGGGACTTCAGGACCCTAAGGCTCCAGAAGCCACATTTACATGGGCCTTGCCAGTCATAGCCTGCTGCCACAGTCTGCATCTAGTGAACGGTCAATACTGAGCTTGCCGTCACTAAGTGAGACACGTGTTGATCCCGTCACTAAGCGCGACATTGGCCTCAAAGTAGGTCTCACGCTCAGTCTCATTATCGCTGGTGACCCGCGACAGCCGTCGCTAAGTGTGAATCTGCGCTTGCCGGTGGGCCGGACCATCACTGATCCACGTGGAGGCAAGTCCCACTCAGGTGGGGAACAGCCGCATCTCTTGCAGACCGAGACGCTTCAGCACCCCACTGAAAACTCTCGCTTTACAATGGCAGATAACACTGAGCCACAGGCTACCACCTCCAGTGGACACGGAAAGCGTAAGTCCCCTAAATGTGCAACTGGTAGGATACACTCGGCTCAGCCTTCGGTACCTGAACAGGTGCCTGAACAGCTTCCTGGCCAAGACACGGATCCGCTGCTTTTAGAACCGGTGGTGTTACACAAA
Organism: Azemiops feae; assembly: GCA_023970755.1. Lineage (NCBI taxonomy): Eukaryota > Metazoa > Chordata > Lepidosauria > Squamata > Viperidae > Azemiops > Azemiops feae. Next base: position 1,727,327 of record JALGBA010003888.1, on the reverse strand, counting down.
CATATACCTTGCCCCCCCATGTTTAAAAAAATAAATAAATAAAAATAAATAAATAAAATAAAATAAAATAATAATAATAATAAAAAAAAATTTTTTTAAAAAAAAATCCATTAGGGGTCAATGGGAGGCCCCAGGTGCTCCCCCCTCTACTGGGGGAATAGACCGCAGGCTGCTTGACACGGAACCAGCTCTGAATGAGGCCCTGGAGGTGCCTGAGGTTGATGAATCCTTACTACCCTTATATTCTGATTCCAGGGTACCTGGAGATATGGTGGAGGCGTTGAAGCCCGAGGATAAAAAATCCGAGGCTTCTTTCCACAGGACACACCAAGCTTTAGCTTGGTCTATAAGAGCTTCTACCCCGGCCTCATTCTTCGCCAGGGTCTCTCTTATGTGGCTCCGCCAATTGCAGGCTAGAATTCCCCCGGAAGAGGTAAGAGTCCACCAGGACTTGATAAAGCTCATGGCCGCATCACAGTACATGGCGGACGTGTCCTTGCAGGCGGCAAGATTTTCTGCCCGGGCCATCGCATCCAACGTCTCCGCACGCAGGCTTCTATGGCTTAGAAATTGGAAGGCTGAGACTAGACACAAATGGTGCGTAGCTTCCGCCCCGTACCGCGGTGCCCGCCTCTTTGGGGAGGTCCTGACCCCCTACTGAGTTGAAAACAAGGAGAAACGAAGGGTTCTCTACCACCTTTCCAGGAGACCTGGCCGTCGTTTCTCCCCGTACACCCGTCGGCAGCCCTTTCGGACAGGATCAGATTCGGCCTCAGCACAGGTCGCCCGGCCATTTCCCGCAGGCTCGGACCGTTCTTTTGACCGGTCCAGGGACAGGGACAGATACAGACAGCAGGCTCAGGGTAAGAGACCCTTTCGAGGCAGAGGCGGCTGCCCCTTCCGTAGATCCAGGTGACTCGGGGAGGGAAGCTCCCATAGGCGGCAGACTAACTTACTTTCTCCACCAATGGGAGACCACCACCTCGGACTCTTGGGTGCTAAGCACCATCAGGGACGGGCTGTCTCTGGAGTCCGTGGCCAGGCCACCCTGGCGCCTTGTTTCCTGTCCCCTCCTCAGGAAGACAGTCAGGAAGACCCTCCTGGGGGAGGCCATCCGGCATCTATTACACATACGAGCCATAGAACGGGTTCCAGTCGATCAGCTGAAACAGGGTTTTTACTCCATCCTATTCGTGGTTCCAAAAGCCTCAGGGGGACGGAGGGCGATACTAGACCTCAAGGGCCTGAGCTCTCACCTGTCGTACCGAAAGTTCAAGATGCAGACGCTTCGGTCCATCTTGGCAAGCGTACGACGGGGGGACTTTCTATTCATCCAAACCATCGGCAATATCTCCGGTTTTTGTTATTCCAACAATCATTACCAGTACAGGGCCCTCCCTTTCGGCCTATCCCCAGCTCCCAGGGTCTTCACCAAGATCCTGGCGGTACTTGCCGCACACCTACGACTAGTACCGGTGCGCGTCCAATGTTACCTGGACGACATTCTCATCCAGTCATCCTCCGCTCTGGCCGCCCAAGCGGAACTGGCCCTCACCATAAGGACCCTCCAGGGTCACGGTTTCTCAGTCAACTTTCACAAGAGTCAGTTGACTCCCGCAACACGCCTACTACACTTGGGCGCGATAATAGACACAGACCTTTGCCGGGTCTATCTATCTAGAGACAGACAAGACGACATTCGAGACATGGTTCTCAAGATCCGCAGGGAGCGTGTAGCAACACTGGCTGTCTTCTCCCAGTTACTGGGAAAGATGATATCTTGCCTAGAGATAGTGCCTTGGGCCAGGCTACACTCCAGACACCTTCAGTGGTTCTTGCTCCCATTCCAAAGACTGGGCACAAGCTCTTCCAACCAAAGGGTACGGGTCCCCCTTCAGACCCTAAGATCCCTTCTGTGGTGGGCCTCCCCAGAGGTGGCAAAAGGGTCACTATTCAAGGAGCCCAGCAGGCTGACATTGACCACAGACGCCAGTCTGTTTGGTTGGGGGGCCCATTTCCAATCTCAGTTGGCTCAGGGTCGGTGGTCCAGAGCAGATCTGCCACACAATATCAACTGGCTGGAACTGAGAGCCATTCATCTGGCCCTTCGCCACCTCTGCAACCAGGTGGCGGGGCAGCACGTGCTGGTCCTCACGGACAACGTGGCGGCAAAGGCCCATGTGAACCGTCAGGGCGGTACCCGATCCCGATCTCTCATGGCCGAGGCCATGTTATTGGGGTCTTGGGCAGAAAGCAATCTCCTCTCCCTGAAAGCCGAACACATCTCAGGGAAGGCAAACCGTCAGGCGGATTTTTTAAGCTGGGCATCAGTGGACCATTCGGAATGGAGCCTACATCCGGATCTCTTCAGGGAGATATCGGACAGATTCGGGTTGCCGGTCCTAGACTTATTCGCCTCTCCGGCGAACTCCCAACTTCAAAGGTTCTGTTCCAGGTTCCCCTCTCCGGGGGCGGAGAGGACGGACGCTATTCGCAGCCCTTGGCCAGGGGGACTACTGTATGCCTTCCCACCTCTCCCTCTGATCCCAGCAGTTATCAGGAAGGTATTGCAGGAACAGGCAGAGGTCATATTCATTGCCCCGCACTGGCCGAGACGACCGTGGTTTGCCGACCTCGTGAGCCTCTCCATGGTCCCTCCATGGAGGATTCCTCCAAATCGGATTCGCCTAGTGCAGGGGGCCATACAACAACCGGAGCCTCAGTGGCTGCAGTTAGCCGCTTGGCACTTGAACGCAGGGCCTTGACCCAAGAATCTTATTCCTCGGGAGTGATTTCTATGATTCAGGCCTCCCGGAGACCGGCGACCAATCGCATTTATGACTCCACTTCGAGATATTTCTGCCGTTGGTGTGACAGCAATCACTTAGCTATCTCAGAGGTAACCATTCCACGGATATTAGACTATTTGTTGGAGGGTGTTGATAAAGGCTTGGCGCCCAACACTATTCGCCGACTGATCTCGGCTCCAGCCACGGTGTTTACCTGTGACACCTTAGAGCCACTGGCCCATCACCCCAAGGTACGATCCTTTCTAAAAGGGGTCACCAACAGTAGACCGCCGGTAGTACATAGATATCCCTCTTGGAATTTGCCCCGGGTCTTACAGGCCCTTACTCAGGCGCCTTTTGACCCCCTTAGGTCCTGCACTTTTAGGTCCTTGTCTCTTAAGGTTGCTTTCTTGGTTGCAGTTACCTCGGCTAGGCGCATCTCGGAGCTTGCAGCTCTTTCTGTCAGAAAAAACCTGTGTGTCTTGTACACGGACAGAGTGGTCCTACGCCTGGACCCCTCATGCGTTCCTAAGGTGAACACCATTTTCCACAGGGCACTGGAGATCGTGTTACCGAACTTTTGTCCTAATCCGTCTCATACTTTGGAAAGGCAATGGCACACTCTCGATGTTCGCAGGGCGTTGCGCTGTTGCGTCAAGCGGACGGAGTCCTTTCGTAGATCTGAGGCCTTTTTTTGTTTCCTTCCACCCGGCCTCCAAGGGTAAGAAGGTATCTTCCTCTACCGTTGGCAGGTGGATTAGGGCCTGTATTTCCGAAGCGTATCAGACATCTTCTTTACCAGTTCCAGGTCACTTGACGGCCCATTCTACTCGCAGTGCTGCTACCTCAGCAGCATGGGCCACACAGGCCAGCATTGAGGACATTTGCAGGGCGGCGACATGGTCCTCGCCTTCCCCTTTTGTGTGCCATTCTCGCCTTGATAAGTTTGCCTCGGCGGAGGCATCCTTTGGCCGCAGGGTACTGCAACAGGTGGTGCCGGCGGCAGGGACACTGGCCCAGTCTGCTCCCCTCCCATTGGGACAGTAGGGCTTTGGTAAGTCCCATTGGTGGATTCTCCATTCTTTCACGCTGGAGAAGGGGCGTTGTCTTACCTGAACGCCTTTTCTCAGCGTGATGAATGGAGAATCCACGCCCATCCCTTGGACGCAGTCAGGTCCAGTGTTTAGAGTCTGGGAGCCAACACGTCGTACAGTCATTGGCTTCGCCCTTTCGAAACTGGGGGCGTGCCCTCAACCAGAGAGGCGTGGCAGCTTTGATTGTTTTGGTCTAAGTGGGCAGGAGGTCCAAGATAACCCATTGGTGGATTCTCCATTCATCACGCTGAGAAAAGGCGTTCAGGTAAGACAACGCCCCTTCTTTGAATTTCCTTTTGCACACAAAGTTTTAATAATGATAATGATAATAATAAAAAATTGGAAGGGACCTTGGAGGTCATCTAGTCCAGGGCTTTTCAACCGGTGGTACGCGTACCACTTGTGGTACATTAATGAGTGGCAGGTGGTACATAGCCCTGCCTAGCCAAGTGTAGTGGGGAAGGGAAAGAGCCAGCGCAGGCAAAGACTTACAGTGAGAGAGTCCTCTGGAGCTGCAAAGGCCCCAGGCTCACTTCTGGCTCACCCTCCCCCATGAGAAAGGAGGAGGGGGCGGAGACAGGAGAGGCTATAAAAGGAGGCAGTTTGGGCAGGAGAGGGAGAGAAAAAAAGCAGCAGCCTTGGGAAGAGGCGGAGTCAGCTCTAGCTGCACCGAAGGGAAAGAAGAAGGAGGAGGAGGGTGGGAGGAGAGGAGAGGAGATCAAGCAGGCCGGCCATGAGCCGATCTACAACTGCTGTGGCAGCCACCTGTGCTGGCAGCAGCAAACAGGCAAGAAATGCAGCAGGGGAGGGGTTGCCCTCCACGAGGAATGAAGAAGGTAGCATCAGCTGGAGGTGAGACACGGAGGGAGATGGAGAGTGGAAGGATTCTTATGTGCTTTGGTGACTTTGAAATTCTGGGATTTGTGCAATGTGGGCTTTGTGTT